>OY728120.1:1325351883-1325987247 GCA_963277665.1 Viscum album | reverse complement strand
ACGAAGCGCGCACATCACTTAAAACACGAATATTGAGCTGTACCGCTCAAACCGCACGTCCGATTGACGTGCCGTATGCAGGTACATGTCACGAATAATAATTAGAATGTTGCACAGTGGTTTCATCTCAATCCGGAGACGCGGTGTGGCCAGCACCACTCAAAGTGTCCGTCTTTTGTTTCAAAAGGACGTCATTTTAAGTGAAAAGCATCAAGTGGCATACGGAAAACCGACCAAACGCATTCTGAATCTGTTGATAATTTATCCCAACAATCCATGGGTCATATGTGACGTATACGAGCCAACCTGGGAAGAATCCGAGTCGCGGTGTGGCCGGGATAAGTCTAAGTGTCTCTCTTTTGTTTAAAATGAACACCATTTTAAGTACATACGGAAATACGACCAAACGGATTCGGTTTCTGTTGAAACATTAGGAGAACGATCCATGGGTCATATGTGACGTGTACGAATCAACACTGCCACAATCGGAGACGCGGTGTGGCTGACACCACTCAAAGCGTCGGTCTTTTGTTTCAAAAAGACGTCATTTTAAGTGAAAATCATCAAGTGACATACGAAAAACTGACCAAAGGCATTCGGACTGTGTCGATACTTTAACACAAGGATCCATGGGTCGTATGTGACGTGTACGAGTCAATCCCGCCTCAATCTGAGGCGCGGTGTGGCCGACACCGCTCTAACTGTGTCTGTTTTGTTTAAAATGGGTAGGATTATAAGTGAAAAGAACTAGCATACGCAAAACTGACCAAACGCATTTGGTATCCATTGAAACTTTAGGAGAATGATCCATGGGTCATATGTGAGGTGTACGAGTCATCCCCGCCTCAATCCGAGGCGCGGTGTGGTCGGAACAACTCAAAGTGTATGTCTTTTGTTTCAAAAAGACGTCATTTTAAGTGAAAAACATCAACTGGCATACGGAAAACCGGCCAAATGCATTCGGATTGTGTTGATACTTTAAGACAACGATCCATGCATCATTTGAGACGTGTACGAGTCAACCCCACCTCAATCTGAGGTCGTCCGCTATGAATTTGACCGTTTGACGCCCGTTTTGGCCGTTTATGACACCAGAACTGCGTTGTCGGTCACCGCGCGCACACGGCATGTCCGATTGATGTGCCGTCTGCTCGACCACTTCATAAAGCACTCACCCGTATTTGTTGTCTGATTTCAGGCCATTCTGAAATCATTCGGCCCATTTAGACCCCTCTCACGCGCGTTTACGAAGCGCGCGCATCACTTAAAACACGAATATTGAGCCGTACCTCGCAAACCGCACGTCCGATTGATGTTCCGTCTGCGCGTACACGTCACGAATAATAATTAGAATGTTTCCCGGTGGTTTCCGGTCAATCCGAGGTCGGCCGCTATGAATTTGACCGTTGGACGCCCGTTTTGGCCATTTATGACACCAGAACTGCGTTGTCGATCACCGCGGGCACACGCCACGTCCGATTGATGCGCCGTCTGCTCGAACACTTCAGAAATAACTGTCCCGTATTTGTCGTCTGATTTCAGGCCATTCCGACTTCGTTCGGCCCGTTTGGACCCCCCTCACGCGCGTTTACGAAGCGCACACATCACTTAAAACACGAATATTGAGCCGTACCGCGCAAACCGCACGTCCGATTGACGTGCCGTCTGTGCGTACATGTCACGAATAATAATTAGAATGTTTCTCGGTGGTTTCAGCTCAATACGAGGTCGTCCGCTATGAATTTGACCGTTGGACGCCCGTTTTGGCCGTTTATGACACCAGAACTGCGTTGTCGGTCACCACGGGCACACGGCACGTCCGATTGACGTGCCGTCTGCTCTACCACTTCAGAAATCACTCACCCGTATTTTTCGTCTGATTTCATGTCATTCCGACTTCGTTCGTCCCATTTGGACCCACCTCACGTGCGTTTACGAAGCGCACGCATCACTTAAAACACGAATATTGAGCCGTACAGCTCAAACCGCACGTCTGATTGACGTGCTGTATGCGTGTACACGTCATGAATAATAATTAGAATGTTGCACGGTGGTTTCATCTCAATCCGGAGACCCGGTGTGGCCGGCACCACTCAAAGTGTCCATCTTTTGTTTCAAAAGGACGTCATTTTAAGTGAAAAGCATCAACTGGCATACGGAAAACCGACCAAACGCATTCTGAATCTATTGATAATTTATCCCAACAATCCATGGGTCATATGTGACGTATACGAGCCAACCTGGGAAGAATCCGAGTCGCGGTGTGGCCGGGATAAGTCTAAGTGGCTCTCTTTTGTTTAAAATGAACACCATTTTAAGTACATACGGAAAAACGACCAAACGGATTCGGTTTCTGTTGAAACTTTAGAAGAACGATCAATGGGTCATATGTGACGTGTATGAATCAACCCTGCCACAATCGGAGACGCGGTGTGGCCGACACCACTCAAAGCGTCGGTCTTTTGTTTCAAAAAGACGTCATTTTAAGTGAAAATCATCATGTGACATACGAAAAACTGACCAAAGGCATTCGGACTGTGTCGATACTTTAGCACAAGGATCCATGGGTCGTATGTGACGTGTACGAGTCAATCCCGCCTCAATCCGAGGAGCGGTGTGGCCGACACCGTTCTAACTGTGTATCTTTTGTTTAAAATGGACAGGATTATAAGTGAAAAGAACAACTGACATACGCAAAACTGACCAAACGCATTCCGAATCTGTTGATAATTTATCACAATGATCCATCAGACATATGTGACATGTACGAGCCCACTCGGGCTCAATCCGAGTCGCAGTGTGCCCGGGATCAGTCTAAGTGGCTCTCTTTTGATTAAAATGGACATCATTTTAAGTACATACGGAAAACCGACCAAACGCATTCGGTTTCCGTTGAAAATTTAGAAGAACGATCCATGGGTCATATGTGAGGTGTACGAATCATCTCCGCCTCAATCCGAGGCGCGGTGTGTCCAACACCGCTCTAACTGTGTCTGTTTTGTTTAAAATGGGTAGGATTATAAGTGAAAAGAACTGGCATACGCAAAACCGACCAAACGTATTCGGTTTCCATTGAAACTTTAGGAGAACGATCCATGGGTCATATGTGACGTGTACGAGTCATCCCCGCCTCAATCCGAGGCGCGGTGTGGTCGGAACAACTCAAAGTGTAGGTCTTTTGTTTCAAAAAGACGTCATTTTAAGTGAAAAACATCAACTGGCATACGGAAAACCGGCCAAACGCATTCGGATTGTGTTGATACATTAAGACAACGATCCATGGGTCATTTGAGACGTTTACGAGTCAACCCCACCTCAATCTGAGGTCGTCCGCTATGAATTTGACCGTTTGACGCCCGTTTTGGCCGTTTATGCCACCAGAACTGCGTTGTCGGTCACCGCGCGCACACGGCACGTCCGATTGATGTGCCGTCTGCTCGACCACTTCATAAAGCACTCACCCGTATTTGTCGTCTGATTTCAGGCCATTCTGAAATCGTTCGGCCCGTTTGGACCCCCCTCACGCGCGTTTACGAAGCGCGCGCATCACTTAATACACGAATATTGAGCCGTACCGCGCAAACCGCATGTCCGATTGACGTACCGTCTGTGCGTACACATCACGAATAATAATTAGAATGTTTCCCTGGTAGTTTCAGGTCAATCCAAGGTCGGCCTCTATGAATTTGACCGTTGGACGCCCGTTTTGGCCGTTTATGACACCAGAACTGCGTTGTCAGTCACCGCGGGCACACGACACGTCCGATTGATGCGCCGTCTCCTCGAACACTTCAGAAATCACTGTCCCGTATTTTTCGTCTGATTTCAGGCCATTCCGACTTCGTTCGGCCCGTTTGGACCCCCCTCACGCGCGTTTACGAAGCGCGCACATCACTTAAAACACGAATATTGAGCCGTACCGCGCAAACCGCACGTCCGATTGACGTGCCGTCTGCGCGTACATGTCAAGAATAATAATTATAATGTTTATCGTTGGTTTCAGCTCAATACGAGGTTGTCCTCTATGAATTTGACCGTTGGACGCCCGTTTGGGCCGTTTATGACACCAGAACTGCGTTGTCGGTTACCGCGGGCACACGGCACGTCCGATTGACGTGTCGTCTGCTCGACCACTTCAGAAATCACTCACTCATATTTTTAGTCTGATTTCATGTCATTCCGACTTCGTTCGTCCCGTTTGGACCCACCTCACGCGCGTTTACGAAGCGCGCACATCACTTAAAACACGAATATTGAGCTGTACCGCTCAAACCGCACGTCCGATTGACGTGCCGTATGCAGGTACATGTCACGAATAATAATTAGAATGTTGCATAGTGGTTTCATCTCAATCCGGAGACGCGGTGTGGCCAGCACCACTCAAAGTGTCCGTCTTTTGTTTCAAAAGGACGTCATTTTAAGTGAAAAGCATCAAGTGGCATACGGAAAACCGACCAAACGCATTCCGAATCTATTGATAATTTATCCCATCAATCCATGGGTCATATGTGACGTATACGAGCCAACCTGGGAAGAATCCGAGTCGCGGTGTGGCCGGGATAAGTCTAAGTGTCTCTCTTTTGTTTAAAATGAACACCATTTTAAGTACATACAGAAATACGACCAAACGGATTCGGTTTCTGTTGAAACATTAGGAGAACGATCCATGGGTCATATGTGACGTGTACGAATCAACACCGCCACAATCGGAGACACGGTGTGGCTGACACCACTCAAAGCGTCGGTCTTTTGTTTCAAAAAGACGTCATTTTAAGTGAAAATCATCAAGTGACATACGAAAAACCGACCAAAGGCATTCAGACTGTGTCGATACTTTAACACAAGGATCCATGGGTCGTATGTGACGTGTACGAGTCAATCCCGCCTCAATCCGAGGAGCGGTGTGGCCGACACCTTTCTAACTGTGTATCTTTTGTTTAAAATGGACAGGATTATAAGTGAAAAGAACAACTGACATACGCAAAACCTACCAAACGCATTCCGAATCTGTTGATAATTTATCACAACGATCCATTAGTCATATGTGACATGTACGAGCCCACTCGGGCTCAATCCGAGTCGCGGTGTGGCTGGGATCAGTCTAAGTGGCTCTCTTTTGATTAAAATGGACATCATTTTAAGTACATACGGAAAACCGACCAAACGCATTCGGTTTCCGTTGAAACTTTAGAAGAACGATCCATGGGTCATATGTGAGGTGTACGAATCATCCCCACCTCAATCCGAGGCGTGGTGTGGCCAACACCGCTCTAACTGTGTCTGTTTTGTTTAAAATGGGTAGGATTATAAGTGAAAACAACTGGCATACGCAAAACCGACCAAACACATTCGGTTTCCATTGAAACTTTAGGAGAACGATCCATGGGACATATGTGACGTGTACCAATCATCCCCGTCTCAATAGGATTCCACATATAACTGTCATCTAAATTTTAAATTGAATTCTATATGAATTATGTATGTTTATGAATTGTAATTTAATTATGGATGTGTATAGTTTCAGGATCCATTATATGTTAAATGTGTATGAATTTGTTCTTAATTGTATATGTATGTTTTATTTTATTACAGGTACAATAGTTGGATCAAAAATGAGGTGAAAATGAGGCCTGATGAGATGAGAGGTGCCTGATGTACAGGGGAGAGGGGCTGTCAAATTGCAGGTTGCTGCAATTTGCAGCATAGGGTATGCCAACGGTTTTAAACCGTTGGCATATAATTCTAAATAAGTTTTTACCAACGGTTCAATGAACCGTTGGTAAATATCTCTTTTCCCAACAGTTTAGAACCGTTGGGAAAGAGTTCACCCATGGAAAACTATCCCAACGGTTTTGAAGAACCGTTGGGATAGTTAAGGTATATTTGGTTTTTTCCAACGGTTTGGGAGAAACCGTTGGGATAGAGTGCCTTCTGTCAGCCTACCCCAACGGTATCCAGTAAACCGTTGGGAAAGGTTTTCCCCATGGCTTACTTCCCCACGGTTGGGAGAACCGTTGGTATATTATATACCAAAGGTTTGAGGGGCTTTCCCAACGGTTCACAACCGTTGGGAAATAGTGTATTTCCAGTAGTGTACCCTCCATTGTTCTTCTTTTATTTCTTCTCTTTTCTTCTATTTTGTTTAAATTTATTATTCTCTTAATCTTCCTCTTTGGTATGGAATTCTTGAGTAGAAGCGTTATTGGTTTATACCCATTATAAACCTTTGCACATGCAAAACGCTTCTACGATGATTACGCCACCCATGGAAGAGTAGTCTTTTAGTAATCGATCAATCCTCTACCCTCTTAATTTAATTATTTTGAATCATTGAGATACTGTAATTCACTTAATATGATTCATGAATTGTGTTTTTAAATTGTAAGAAACTAAGCAAGCAATTGAACAATTAACACAAAAACACGCGAGGTTGGGATTTTGTGTAAATTGTGAGAGCGCGATCTTAATCGGTAATACAAGACCGCCTGGTATAAATTTGTAGAGTTCAAATATATTCTCTAAACACAATTCATCCTCATTTCTAGAATGGATATTTTCCTTAATTTACCACTGATCATATGATAATCTTAGAACATCAATCAAAGTAGGGTGCTGCGATTGTATGTTCCGAAGTTAGCCTAGGTTTAAATTCACATCATCTTTGTGGTAAATTTAATTCTCGTAGGGTTCGGGATTTAAAAAATTAAGGGATCATAAATAAGATAATGTTAATTTAAATGATAATGATTAATAATAATGTGAAGAGGTAGAGTTAGATCGATTATGCTTTTTAAATACATTTCTAAAAAAACATCTTCTTGTTGTGTCATTTAAATTGAAATTCATTTCAAAACTAAAAACAGAAACAAATTATACAATCTTCTTCCAGCAAACTTCTTCTAGATTCATAAACTACAACAATCCCCAATCCTTTAAAGTAGTGTTTTTACTCTATTCTATTTTATTTCTTTTTATAATACCTCTAATAAGTTGTAAAATTCACTTCATCCTTTGAGAGACGACCTTGGTTAGCCACTCTACTGCACCTAAGTACCCCAAATCACACTAATCATTTGAGGGTGCCCACGACAGCACTCTATCAAATTGGCACCGTTGCCGGGGAGGAAAATAATTATTTCAACCAATTAGAGGTATTTATTTTATTTTACATTTTATTCTCTTCCTCTCTTCTTTCTTCTTTTTGTACCCAATCTGATTTTTCTTCCTCTTCTTTTATTTTCTTATACTTCTTTTTAGACCATCAACTCAAACTTCTCATTTTTATTTTACTATGGTCCACTTTCTTTCTTTTCATTTTTATTTGATCTATGACATGAACTAATCCCGAAGATATCTTAGATCTTGACCCTGAGATTGAACATAGCCTTAGGGCTCGAATCAGAAATTCTCAGTCTACGGGAAGTTTCAATATTCAACCAGTTGGTGAATTCCTCTCTTATAGAAACATTGAAATTGGAAGCAATTCAAATTCAAACATAAAAGAGGAACCAATGGCTGGAAACAATGGAAATGAACTTAATACAACCATTTGAGAATTGGATGCACCTGATGTTAACTATCAACCAAATTGTATTGCATACCCAAATCTCAAATCGGACTTTGAACTGAAATCTGAGTTAATTCACTTACTTCCAAAGTTTTATGGCCTCTCTGGTGAGGATCCCAATAAAAATTTGAAAGAATTTAATGTGGTTTTCTCAACCCTTAAACCAAGAAATGTTTCTAATGATCAAATCAAATTAAGAGCATTCCCATTCTCACTTGATGGAGCTACAAAAGATTGGATGTATTATTTGCAACCTGAAGATGTAACATGTTGGAATGATTTGAAACGTCTTTCCTTGCAATGATTTTTTCCAACATCAAGAACCACATCCATTCGAAATGAGATATCGGTGATCAAGAAAGCACAAGGGGAGTCAATGTATGAGTACTAGGAGTGATTCAAGAAGTTGTGTGCAGGCTTCCCACATCACCAAATCAGTGAGCAACTCCTCATCCAATACTTCTATGAAGGACTCACACCCATGGAGAGGAGCATGGTGGATGATGCAGCTGGAGGAGCATTGGTGGACAAGACACCAGCAGCCACACGTGCATTGATCGACAAGATGGCCCAAAATTCCCAACAATTTGGTGATCGAGGTACACCACATATCAGGGGAGTACATCAGGTACGTCCTTCTTCTCTTGAGAGTCATTTGATTGATACCAAGTTAGAATAATTGACATCTATGGTGAGGCAAATTGCTCTGGCACAAAAGACATCTCTACCCCCTCCTTCAAGGCCTTGTGGAATTTGCACTGAGACAAGCCACCCAACTGATTGTTTCCCACAACTACAAGAGACAGAGGATTGCGCAGCAGTATTCCCAGGGAGACCATTTCAGCAGCAACAACAACCATATCCCCAAAATAAGTTTGATACAGTATACAACCTAGGGTGGAAAGATCAGTCAGACATGAGGTATGGATCTGGACAATAACAAAGGCCCCCCTTTCAACCAAACTTCCAACAGACTCCACCTTACCAACAGGGTTTCCAACAACCCCAAAGGAGATTCGAAGCTCAAACATCAACGAGTCAGCAACAAGGGAATATCCAACACAAGGTAGACTCTAACACTGATGATCTTTTGAAACAAATTGTTCTTAATCAACAGAATGAGCTGAAGAGTCAAGGTTCGGAGCTAAGAGAGTTGAAGACTCAAATGAGTCAGATTGCCACCGCCCTCCATGGACTTGTGAGTAAGAATTCTAGAAATCTACCTTCCCAACCCACTCCAAATCCAAAGGGTGATGTTAGTTCCATCACAATGAGAAGTGGGAAGCAAATGAATGATACATCTGGACCTACCATTCCACCGGGATTCACATCTACTCTAGAGAAGCCACATTCCATACCAACTGATATGAAATCCAAGGAGAAAGATAAAGGTAAGAAAAATATTGATGATGTACCTCCTAAACCCCTTCCTTTTCCAAACAGGGTTGTTCAAACCAATAAGATGGCTGAAGAAGCAATGCAAAAGGAGGTTTTGAACACATTTAAGAGTGTGGAGATCAACATTCCTCTACTTGATGCCATTAAGCAAATTACAAGGTATGAGAAATTCGTAAAAGAACTTTGTACCAATCGAAGAGGGATCAAGGGAAATGAGAGGATAAACCTTGGAAGGAATGTCTCAGCACTCATTACACCAACTCTAACAATGCCAACAAAGTGCAAGGATCCCGGGACATTCACCATCCCATGTAGTATAGGAGAGTTTCACTTCTCTGATGCTCTTTGTGATTTAGGAGCTTCAATAAATGTGATGCCTCACTCTGTATTATCTTCCTTGCAGGTTGGTGAGTTGAAGACAACAAGAGTAGTGGTGCAATTGGCGAATAGAGCTACAGCATATCCAGTAAGAGTTCTTGAGGATGTACTTGTTTGGGTAAGAGACATGATCTTTCCAGCAGACTTCTATGTGCTTAACATGGATTATGATCAGGTAAGTTCTCATACCCCCATTATCTTAGGTAGACCCTTCCTCAAAACTGAAAAAACTATCATAAATGTCAATAAAGGTACACTTTCCATGGAGTTTGGAGATGACGTTGTGATATTTAATGTTATGGATTTTATGAAGTACCCCTTAGAGGACCATTCTGCTTTTGTTATCTCCCATTTTGAACCACCAAGTAAAAACATCATGGAATTGGAATGTCCTATTCTTAGGGAGATTATGAGAATTGGTTCTATTTTGATGTCTAAGAATACTTCTACACCCATTTTTAAGGAACAAGACTCTCTAAGATTTTATTTTTAAATGGAATCATATTCTGATTTTAATCATGTGAACTCTGATTATGACATGGCTATTGAGTATGCTGATGGATTTGGTGCCTTATTCTCTGATTGTGATGATTTTTATTCTGATACTGATGTTCATTGTGAAGATATGTCTGTTGCATCAATTTCTCCATCCATACATCACCCACCTGCATTGGAACTCAAGCAATTTCCCCTAAATCTCAAATATACATACTTGCTTAGTGGTGATAGATTACCTGTCATAATTGCTAACAATATCTCTTTTGAACATGAAGAAAAACTTTTGAATCTTTTGAGAGATAACATTAGGGAAATTGGTTGGATATTGGCAGACATATCAGGTATTATCCCCTCCATTTGCATGCATAGGATTCTCTTGGATGATGGGGATAAACCGGTGAGACAGCCACAAAGGAGACTTAATCCCACCCTCCTAGAAGTTGTTAAGAAAGAAGTTGAAAAATTACTTGAGGCAGGTATCATTTAACCTATTTATGACTCACAATGGGTTAGCCCTGTTTAGGTTGTGCCTAAGAAAACTGGTTTTACTGTTGTTAAAAATGAGAAAGATGATTTAGTTCCAATGAGGGTGCAAAATAGTTGGCGTGTGTGTATTGATTATAGGAAACTAAATCAGTCCACTCGGAAGGACCATTCCCCCCTCCCATTTATTGATCAGATTCTTGAGAGACTAGCTGGGAAGACACACTATTGTTTCTTGGATAGATTTTCTGGATATTTTCAGGTTCCTATAGCTCCGGAGGACCAGGAGAAGACGACATTCACCTGCCCATTCGGTACCTTTGCCTACCGAAGGATGCCATTTGGACTTTGAAACGCCCCAGGTACCTTCCAGAGATCCATGGTGAGTATTTTTTCTGATTTTATTGAGACCTGCATAGAGATATTTATGGATGATTTTACAGTGTATGGATCCTCATTTGATGAATTTCTAAAGAGTTTGGGAAAGGTGTTGAATCGTTGTATTGAGAAGAATCTTGTCATGAACTTTGAAAAGTGTCATTTTATGGAAGAGCATGGCATTGTCTTAGGGAATGTAGTGTCAAAGCATGGGATAGAGGTTGATAGATCTAAGGTAGACATTATTTCATCCTTACCCTATCCTTCATGTGTGTGTGATGTTAGATCTTTCCTAGGCCATGCAGGATTTTATCGGTGCTTCATCAAAGATTTTACTAAGATCGCTCTTCCTATGTCACGATTACTTCAAAAAGATTCTGATTTTGTGTTTGATGATTCTTGTAGGACTTCCTTTAATGAGCTGAAGAAGTGTCTAACCACTCCACCTATCATACAACCCCCACGGTGGGACCTTCCATTTGAGCTTATGTGTGACGCCTCCTACATCGCGGTTGGAGCTATCTTATCTCAGAGGGTGGAAGGACGTTCACATGTGATTGCCTATGCATCAAGGACATTGGATTCCGCCCAATCAAACTACACAACCACAGAAAAGGAGTTTCTTGCTGTCATATTTTCTTTATATAAATTCCGTTCATATTTATTGGGCTCTAAAGTAGTTGTTTTTTCTGACCATGCATCTTTGAGGTACCTCCTGAAGAAGCCAGATGCAAAGCCACGACTTATCCATTGGATGCTCCTTCTTCAAAGTTTGACATCGAGATAAGGACAAAAAGGGGTCAGAAAACATGGTGACAGACCACATGAGTAGGCTTACTCACACACTAGAGGATGACACCTTGGACCAGGTACCACTTCGGGACACTTTCCCTGATGAGCATCTCTATACCATCTCAGGTATGCATCCTTTATATGCTGATTTAGTTAACTACCTTGTTGCTTCTGAAATATCTACAAATTTAAAGAAACATCAAGTCAAAAAATTAAAGAGTGATTCAAGATTTTATGTTTGGGATGATCCATACTTATGGCGCATGTTTAGTGACCAAGTCATTAGGAGGTGTGTTCTCGATCATGAGTTTGAGTCTGTTTTGAATTTCTGTCATACACTTTCTTGTGGTGGACACTTTGGACCCCAACGGACAGCTAGGAAGGTTTTGGACTCTGGATTATATTGGCCTAGATTATTCCATGATGCCCATGTGTTTTGTAAGTCATGCTCTCGTTTCCAACACACTGGGAAAATTTCTAAGAGACATGACATGCCCCAAAAACCCATACTATTCTGTGAGATTTTTGAGGTATGGGGAATTGATTTTATGGGTCCTTTTCCTAGTTCATTTGTATTTTTGTATATTTTGGTTGTTGTTGATTATGTGAGTAAATGGGTGGAGGCCAAGGCCACCAGGACTGACGATTCTCATGTTGTTGTGGACTTTGTCAAAGCACAGATTTTTTGCAGGTTTGGAGTACCAAAGGCCATCATCAGTGACCAATGGACACACTTTTGCAATAGGAATTTTGCTTACCTCCTTCGGACATATGGGGTGACACACAAAACATCAACACCATACCACCTACAAACAAATGGCCAGGCTGAGGTTTCAAATAGTGAGTTGAAACAAATCTTGGAGAAAACTGTGCAGCCAAATAGGAAGGATTGGAGCAAGCGCTTGGATGATGCATTGTGGGCTTATAGAACAGCATACAAGACCCCCATTGGTATGTCCCCATTTCGGATTGTTTTTGGGAAAGCATGTCATATCCCAGTGGAAGTCAAGCATCGGGCTTATTGGGCTATAAAGAAATGCAACATGGATTTCGCCCAAGCTGGAATCCAAAGGAAGCTGCAAATTCAAGAGCTTGAGGAGATTATATTATCATAATATGAGAACTCAAGGCTCTACAAGGAAAGATCAAAAGCATCTCATGACAAAATGATCCAACAAAGGGAGTTTCATGTTGGAGAGAAAGTCCTTCTCTACAGTTCACGACTGAAGTTGATGCCTGGTAAGTTGCGTTCTAGATGGTTAGGTCCTTATGTTTTGACTAATGTTTTTCCTGATGGTGCAGTGGAGATCACACAAGAGGACACTGGAAGGAGCTTTACAGTCAATGGGTAACTTTTGAAGAGATACATTGAGGGACTTCCTACTGATGCAGTGAATTTTATCACACTACATGACCCCATCATCACTTGAGCACATCAGGTTGTTCCTAACCCTTTCACTTTTATATTATTTGTCCTATTTAAAAATTCTGCATTTCATGTGCATATATCATCTCATAGGTTCACATTGAGGACAATGCAATATTTTATGTGTGGGGGAGGGAACCTTTTAGTTTAGTAATTTCAATTGCTTTCCTGTAAAAAAAACCAAAAAAAATTGTGTGCTTTTCAAATTTTGTGTGTTTATTTTACAATTTTCTGTGTGTTTTTGAAACTTTTGGGCTGAAATGATTCTCATCACCATTTTTAAATCCATATAAATAAGTGAAACAATTTACCCCTTGAAACTAAGCTTAAATGAATGCAGCAATGACTTTGTATCAAGTTCTAATATTTAGTAATTTCATGAAAAGTACGCTGAATTTTGAATCCCATGCCAATCTCACTGTCTTTATATTTGAAATCACTTTCTTGTGAGGCTTCTAAATCACTATTTTCATATTCTTTACATTCACCTAACTTCTTGAGAGAACCAAACCATACATGATTTAACCAGAATTTGATCTATTACTGTCAAAACTTGAGGGTTTGAGGTAATTCTGTTTAAATGATTGAGGCATTTGTTTGGTATTAAAGCCCCTATTTCAAATAATCCTTTTTTATAATGGCCTAACTTGAATATTTAATCCTTTTAGCCCTTATAATCCATGCACATCCTGTTATGTTAAGCCACATTACAAGCCAATTTTCCCTATCCAACCAACTCTTTAAGTGAAATTGCATAATCTAGTTGAGCTTAAGTGTGGGGGAAGTTGTCTTGTGTTTTTCCACCACATTCTGTGATACTTTGGGTGGAAAAATAAATTATGAAGAGATGTGTTTGCTGCTAAATAAAGTCATTATATTGAAAGCTGTGCCTTTTTTGGAGCTTTCATGACAAGTGAAGTTGTGCCTTTTCTGGAGCTTCTAATTGAGGTGGAATGTTGTGCCCATTTGGAGCATTCAAGAAATTCATGTTTGAGAAGATTGAAATTTTTTATTCTGAAATGATGAATGGTGTAAACCTTTCATGACTTTTCATGATGATGGAGATGAATCGATACTATGGGGATTGAAGAGAAGGCCATATTTAAGTGAAAATTAGATTAATGCAATTTTGCTTCAAAAGAGTCAAGCCCTCCTCATTCAGCCTCAGAGTTTTTCACATCTTAATCCTACCAACTGAAAGCCACAGAACAACCCTGAAAAGTCCTCATGATAAACATATGTCCTTGACTCACATCGGGTAGCGATGTAGGAATCTATCAAGCCTATGGTGACCCTTGTATGTGTTTGGATGAGAAAGACATTGCAAAAAAATTGATATTTGAGTGATGAGAGAAAATTCAAGCGAGATAAGTGTTTTGTGCATGGGAGGATAAATGATGTGGAAATATATTTATTGATATAAATGGAGAACTTGAAATAACATTTTTAATGAGGCATGATATCTTTTTATTCTTGGTGGGAAATTGATTGATCTCAAGGATATGTGTTTTAAAATTGGTTTTGATTTGATATTGATGTTTACTAGACATGAGGTTTTGCCCAGGAGTGCAAAAGGGTAAGTGTGGGGGAGTTGATAAAACACTATTTTATTGAATATTTTATTGATAGTAAATGATATAATTTCCTGACATTGTGTTAAATATGTTTAATTAGAAAGTATTTGGGATTGGATAATTCATTTGAATATTTGATGAAAATTCCAGTTTTACCCTTTATAGTTCACTATAGTATTTCGAAGATAAATATTTTTATATTTATTATTTCAAATTTACATTTTGTAACTGTGTTCCTAACGTAATTATTTACAACTTTTATTCAGGACACTAGAGAAAAAGAGTTCATTTGGTTGTCTAAATTGGCCATGAAGTCAAAGTCCCAGAATGGAAAAGCTTCTGTATTTCGGCCATAACTCCTTCATATGGGCCTGTATTGAGCCCAAATGTGGAGAGAAGATATAGGACCCATATCCGCATATTTGATCATTCTTGACGGCCGGCCAATTCACGATTTTTTATGGTCAAATGGGCGGTGCAATGTGGCATAAAATATTTGGCCGAATTTCGACATTCACACTTGAAACCACTTGTAACCTCTCCTCCCCTCCCCTCTATAAATTGGATTTTTTCTCATTTGAAGGGGTTGGGACGTGCATTGGGAGATTGGAGGCAGAGGAGAATTTGGTTTACCCAAATTCTCCAACCATTGTAAGATGGGTAGCTCATGAAGCAAGGATCCCCTCATCGAAGCCTCCTTCTCTTCTTCATTTTGTAATGTTTCCATTTTTGTAATAAACATCATTGTTCTTATTTTATTTCTTCTATTTTCTTCTGTTTTATTTAAATTTCTTCTTCTCATTATCTTCCTCTTTGGTCTGGTATTCTTGAGTAGAAGCATTATTGGGTTATACCCATTATAAACCTTTGCACATTCAAAACGCTTCTACGATGATTACGCCACCCATGGAAGTGTAGTCTTTTAGTAATCCAACTATCTTCTACCCTCTTCATTTAATTATTTTGAATCATTGAGCTGCTGTATTTCACTTAATATGATTCATTAATTGTGTTTTTAAATTGTAAGAAACTAAGCAAGCAATTGAACAATTAACACAAAAACACGCGAGGTCGGGATTTTGTGTAAATTGTGAGAGCGCGATCTTAATCGGTAATACAAGACCACAAGGGATAAATTTGTAGAGTTAAAATATAATCCCTAAACACAATTCATTCTCATTTCCAGAATGGATATGTGCCTTAATTTACCACTGAACATAATCTAATCTTAGAACACCAATCAAAGCAGGGTGATGCGATTGTATGTTCTGAAGTTAGCCTAGGTTTAAATTCACATCATCTTTGTGGTAAAGTTAATTCTCGTAGGGTTCGGGATTTAACAAATTAAGGGATCATAAATAAGTGAATGCTAATTTAAATGATAATGATTAATAATAAAGTGAAGAGGTAGAGTTAAATCTATTACGCTTTTTAAATATATTTATAAAAAAACATCGTCTTGTTGTGTCATTTAAATTGAAATTCATTTCAAAACTAAAAACAATAACAAAAAATACAATCTTCTTCCAGCAAAATTCTTCCAGATTCATAAACTACAACAAACCCCAATCATTTAAAGTAGTGTTTTTACTCTATTCTATTTTATTTCTTTTTAAAATACCTCTAATAAGTTGATAAATTCACTTCCTCCTTTGAGAGACGACCTTGGTCAGCCACTCTGCTGCACCTAAGTACCCCAAATCAAACTAATCATTTGAGGGCGCCCATGATAGTGCTCTATCAGTGTCTTTGTTTACAATGAAGTTGTTTCGTTTTTATGACCATGTTTTTAGGTGATCACACCTTGAATAAAATAACTAAACAAATAATATTTTTATACAAAACTGTTGTCCCATGGATTTTGTATTGTATGATAAAAACCATGATAAATTAATATTTAATGTGATTATGCCTCTAAATAATTGTGTAATCCAATTTGTAATGTTCTTATGTATGCATGTTCTTTTTATTTTTCCCCACATAGTTTTAGAAATTGTATAGTGATAGAGGTGATCGATTAGGCTGCGCAATGTTTGGGGTTGTGATTCAGAGGTTTTTTAGATTTAATATGATGTGGGTTGTTATGAATTGTGGTTTGAATTGTTTTGATGAGGCTATGTTGTGACATAGTGTGATGTGTAGTGGAAATGGTGTGTAGTGGAAACAAGGGGTTATTGTGTGAGTTCATTGTGTTATCAGATGTGGTTGTGGTGTAGTGGTTGTGGTTATGGTGTATTCATTGTGGTTAGTGGCATTTCTGGTTGTAAGAATGATGAGATGTGTGGTCTTTCTGGTTAGATGGCATTGGATATGTGGTGCATGGTGATGGTGAATATTTGGTGATGTGGTGATTGTTGTGTGTCTTGGTCCAGTTGAACGGTGGCATAGTTAAGATAGTTTATTAGTTATCCATGTGATGAATTATGATTTTTGATTGAAAAAATAGACTATAAAATAAACAAAATAGACTATAAAAATATATGCGATAAATTATATAAATTAATTGAATGAAGAATGAGTAGTGCTTTGTGAAATGAAAAAGGTAACGAATAAATGTTGTGAAACATTTATCTGGGAAGTGTAATATTTTTTGGCTGGTGTGGTGGTTTTTTGGTGTGTTTCATATATTGGTTGAAGTTTTTGTAATATTTGATGTGTCGTATGTTGATGTGATGTGTTGTGTACCAGTGTTGTTGAAATGAACCCATAGGATGGGTATTGTGTTCTATCTATATACCATATATATTAATGTTATTTTATATACGCACCACTGAAGTGGAATAACTATAACAATCCTTAGAGGTTCATAGTTCTGAGTGGTTTCCACAAAATTTTGGATGACAGTAATATTGATGGTTGACTACCCCCTCTTACCCAATCTTCTTTCATTAGTAGTGGTATGTGTTGGTGATAGTGTTTATCTAGAAGTGATGTGATGTCATAGTTGTCTTTGGGTGGGATTTAATATTTTTTATTTGGTGTCTACAAGTGGTTGGTGATGTGTTCTGATGATATATGTTGTGGGGTTCATGAATGGTATGAGGTGGGGATGTGTTTTATGTCATTCACATTCATGATACAACACTTCTATGGTTTTGGTCAGGATGTGATTTTGTGTGATGTGTAGCCTAGGTTTTTGAGGGTAGGATGTTAGGTGATGTGATCTTTGGAAGAGGTGTCAACATGCATGATGATATTTGATGTGATTTTTTATGTTTCCAAGGTGTATATTGGAGATACGTGATGTGATGTGATGTGTGTCATGGGTTTTTGTGGTAAATATGTGATATGGTATTTATAGAAGGGATGTAAGAATAGGTCATTCGATTTCGGGGCATGAGAGTGGAAAATTGTTGGCGGAGCTGTAACATAATGATATGTTATAAAATTGGATGCATGATTTGGTGAGAATGTAATAGAGAGGCTACATTTGGTCATGTGATAGTGGGATATTTTGTTCTCTTACTAGTATATAAGCATGCATTTTTCTCATGTGAACTTGAGACCTAAGATATGCTTTTACTGAGTGTTCCAATTATTCTCGTCATACATATATAATTTTTTTTCAATTATTTAGGACGAATTTCGAGACTGGGATGAACAATATAACTGGGTTTGAGATAATATTGGGTCACTTCTATAACATTTTCCAAACTTTGGGGACCTTTATATTTATATGTTTCACTTTAATCATGAATTTTGGATTGCATATTGGAATACTTTTATTATATATGATGGTGTTATTTTGTGGCCATTTCCCCTATCTCTTGATTTTCTTTCATTTATATAGGCTAATGCCTCACATAATATGTAATGGTATTTTAGAAGACGTTGAGTTATATAAGTTAACACTAATGTTTAATGAACTACTTAAGAAAAATTTAAACCTATAAACAATTTTTATGGGATATAATGAAAGGAAAATTTCAATGACATATGTTTTATTCACATATATTCAGATATATGTGTAGATATTAATTTTTTAAAGATACTTATGAGTTACATAAATGTAGTACTTCCACTATATAATGGTAAATATTTCAATGAATTATAATATATGCTTTCAAATTTACAAATACCATGATATGATTATCATGATTTATTCTGTAAGTTGAATAATAAAGGAATGATATATTCTAGATGATCCTATTTATGGTTTTCCATAAGAAAATTTCTATCATGATTAGTCTATCTCTAATTGTATATGATCTCTAAAGATGAAATTTTTTTGTATGAATATTTATCTTGTAGAAGTATGAAGGATATAATATTAATATTTTTATATATTAGTATTTAGATACAAGAGTATTTAATTCATTTTTATTACCATAGCTAGAATTGTAAGGTGGGAGAATTAATAGAAGACTTTGTGACCCTCATATATATTTGTTCTTATAGATTCATACAGTTATGTTATAATATATCTTGGCTGATTTATATAGAGAATAAGAGTAAATGTTTTTTTTTTAATTTTTCGAAATGAAATAAATATTAACTTAAAACAATTAAAATTAAAAAATTCATGGGTTTTTAAATAATACAATCACATGATTCATTGAATTACAATGAAGTAAAAAAAATTACTTGTGCTATAGTATTTTTTCACACAGATATATATATATCTTTACAAGTTTCTAAACATAATTTTATTAATTTTTTATTTGAAAACATCATTTTAGTATCAAATATAGAGGTCATGAAACACCATAATTCCTGAAGAATCATTCTATATCAATGTGGTAGTGATGAATGAATTATAATGAAACTAGTTGAGAACTAATTTGGATGAAAAAATAATAAGAGGTAAAAATAATAATAGGTTATTCACTCATGTTTTTTATAGGATGAAATAGAATCCTACAACTAATTTAAGAGATGTAGAAGAGAAAGAAGGACTACATTTTTTTTAAATGAAAATAATAATAATAAGTTTTTTGTGCTTCACATTTTTAATATAGAAGAATAAGTGTTGCATGGAAGATATTGTTCCTATAAAAGAAGAATAAGGACACAGAAAAATAACATTAACTTATTTTTATGTTCTAATTTATAATATAATATTTGTTTTTTACACTTTTAATACAATAGTATAGTTTCATGATAAACTTATGTGCCTCAACCATCATAACATGTCATGAAAGATTAACACTAAAACACAGTTAAATGAAAATTGTGTAAATCAAAATTGATTAATATAGGGCTTTTTTTAATAATGGGGGAATCCATATCACACCATTGATTGGATTCCAAATATTTATATGTGAAACTTTTATATTTTCTTTCCTTTGTCTCTGTTTAATGTGAACAAGAACGTGAGAAAAGGGAAAAAAGACACACTCACTTTAACCGGTGACAGTTGTACAAAAATGTATTAAACCTAAAAAATGTTTTAAAATTTTCCTTGACTTATTGACACCCCTAGTGTTATAATTCACTCAAATTTGGTAATATCGAAGTATCTGCTACTTTATGAGCAAAGGATTGCAAATTTGTTTGATGATTTTTTTGTAAATTTAGTAATGTCTCAAACGTGGTTCAGTTCAGTCCACTAATCCTCCTAGATCTCATAAAAAATAAAAAAAGGTTACTATGAAAAAAGGAAAAAATTATTATTGATATATCAAAATATACTGTTGATATTTCTAAAAAAATAATTATTATATTTATTTAATATTATAATTTTTATTTCATATTCCTAATAAAAAATAAGATATATCAATTTAGGATTCCATTTACCAGAAAGAAAACGATGGGACATTTATCATGGAAGGTAGAATATAGATTCTTAGGAATACATTAGGTAACCAAAAACACATGGGACACATAAAAGGATATGATGTGGGCATTAATAACATTTTTGTCATCATACATCCATGTATTATATCAAGGGTGGAAGAATATAGGGGAATATTGATTCTTTTAATCATGATAATCAAGAGATGAATCAATCCATAAATGTGGGAATTAAATCTTCTAAATTTCCCATGATTATAGAAAAAGGTGATATAAAAATATAATGTACAAAATATCAATCCAAATAATCCATGTACTCATGATAAAATGAAATTGTACAATGAACTATATTATAGGGATGTTCATTTACCAATTATAGAAAATAAAATCCTATGTAATCTGGGGATTTTTTTTAATCATTAACATAAGTTTCTAGAGTAAGTCATAATTATAATAAAATATAATTTGTGTTCAAAAAATCTAATGAAATTTATTAATAGGGGGGCTACCATAGTTGGGAAATGAGTGGGTTTGTTTTTGTGTCTCTCGAATTAGACATATTCATTAGTTTACTTGGGTGGTATGCATTATGTTGCAATTTTTATTCACAATATATTTCAAAATACTATAAATAATTTCTTATATTTACCTTGTAGTTTAGTATGATGAATCAAAATAACCATTTCAAAAGAAACTGAAGTTTTAAGAAGATGTACCTTCATATACATCTTATGTTTATTAATTTATAAAAAAATTATAAGTAAAACTTTTTTATGTTTGAGAATTTTTCTGAAATTTTAAGTTGTACTTCTATATGAGGGAGAAGATATATTTTATAAATTTTTAAAAGATAAATCATGTATTTTTTATTAGGTATGAACTTACAATTCTGGTGTTGTAGTTTTTTTTCATTTATGTAAATCTCAATTTCAATTTTTTTTAAGTATGTAAATATAACATATATAAATTCATTTTATTTTTTATATAATTAGGTATCTATACAGTATTTTCCAAAAAAATGATTACACCTCTGTTTATGGTTCTATATATCTAAATAATATTTTAACGAGAGTACAATAACTAAGGAAACTTGTAAAAGATAAATCTGTATCTAAAATATTAAAAAAATAGATTATGTGTTGTCTTCTATCCTTACATGAGAGCTAAGAAGTGTTATTAAATGATTATATACCTTTAATTAAAACATAATTCATGTTGAAATTTATTTATTTTATAGGGTATGTGATGTTATGAATATTCTTCAAATTAGATTGTACAATTTATTGGTCATTCTATTTACAGGGTGATTTTGTGAATGTTTTCATGATTATTTTAATTATAAATAATTATTATTTTCAATTAGTTATTTAATACTAAAAAGTTAATATAAAATATATTTTGATGAATAATAAATTAAAACAAAATTTTTTCATTGAATTATTTTAGCTGGGATTACTTGTTGATAAAAAATATTAATGAAACTAATTTTTTTCTAGTACAAGTAATTAAATTTTGAATTATTTATTTCTTATTTTATCTTATATATAGATACAATGATTTTATTTTAATTTTGTTGTTTCATAACATCATTTTCATCGTCAATGTATATTTATTGATTTTGGTTAATATATTTTATGATATATTTTTTAGATAATTCTTATTGGAAGAGGAACAAATATTCACAACGTCAGTTCAATTTCAACTATTGTATTTTAAACAGATGTTTTGTACTCTTGATTTTATGGAATTAATTATTTATATATATTTTTATGATTTTTATATTATTAGATAGATTATATAATCCATATTCTGGTATTATTTAATAAATATCTTATAGGCCTTATTAATTTGTATATTTATATCTATAACATTATTGTATGTGTAATATCTTGGTAATTGATGTTGTAATATAGATTGCATCAATTTTTTCTATTGATTTAAATTAATAATTGTTAGTTTCTATTTATTTCACTAATTTATTTATAGCTATATGAAATGTTGTATTTTATTTTCATATGTTTTATGAAACCATTAATTTTGTTTAAGTGTTTGTTTTTTAAAAATGCTGGTGATTTGAATTTTAATGTTGTTTTTTATAAAAAAATGAAATCAAAAGTAACATTCATAAATGGTTATTATTAAAAAGGACAATTTTTTTCTATATATATCATTATTTAATTTCTATTTTAATGAATTTTAATGTAATAACAGCTGTTAAAAGCCAGTGTATATATTAATTTCTATTGAAAACATAAAAATTGCATTTTTTTACATCAATTCTATTTTCATCTCTTTTTAACCAATTTTAAATATTATAAATAAATGATTTTAAATGGTTTACATTCTATTAGTCTGGTTTTGATGTATTGTAATATATTTTTCCTCTAAATAAGCCACAGAGGTGTCTATTAAGGAATGGCTCCCACTAATTACTATACTATAAATGCTATAAATACCTAGATATTGGTCAGTCTATATTAAAATATCATATAAGATATTATTATATATTATTTACGATGAAAATAATGAGAATTAATCATCAATGAGGAAACCATAATATATTTTCTAAAGAAGCTATGTATTCAAAAACTACATCAAGTATAAATTAGTGTGTGGTCACTAGGGATGAGTTAATGATCCCTATGTCTATTTATGAATTATAAATTTTTAAATCAACCTCTGTGGTCTGTAAAATCCAAAATCCACTTTTCTTGTTACTCTAATCACCTCCTTGGATGATGAAATAAATGGAAACTATCAACACAATTATTTAAATAGTGAAGAAAAATAGCATAATCCATGAATTTCTAGTCATACCCCACCCACCACAATAATAGATTCTCTGTTATATTCTTATAATAAATTATAATTCTCAACATAGAGTCACACTAAATGTTAACTCTCAAATACCTAGAAAATAATATTTAGAAGGATTAAAAATGAGTAACCAGAATCCCTAATGTAATTCTATTATTGAATCCTTAATAGAGGGGCATTATACTACCCTGTATAGTGTTACCAAAATACACATAAGGTATATACATTTAAATAATTATTACATGGTCTCTGGATTTTCCTCCATGAGCATTATAGATCTAACTTTGTCATCTATAATAAAATAACCTTTACAAAGATTTTGGTCTTTTAAAAAATAATTCCTATCACAGTACATAGTCTATTTCCTCAAAAAAACAATCTTTTGGGAATTTTCTATTTTATATTCATTTCATGGCCCAACTAGAAGTGTGAAGATTGTGAAAATAAAATATTCAATATTATTTTATGCAAGAATCAACTTGGAAAAATCATAATAACTCATCTTCAAAGTATAAAATTCTATTAATCAAATTCTATTAATCGATGCATGATATAATACATGGTTCATATTATAAATCCCTCCACACCTCATTAATGTAAGTTACTATTTTAAGTTCTTTCCTTGGTTTCCATATCTGCCTCAATGAATTGCATGAGTTTAAACAGTCAACTAATTCATTAAGCATTTAATGTTTCTTTATTGTTTCTTCATTCACACAAATATATATTAACGTTTTCTCATTCATAATTTGTAAAATATTATTGAATATTTAAAGATTTTTCATAAAATAAAATCTAAATTTATGTTTTGGTATTACAGAAACTAAAATATATTTATAGTATCTGACTGTTCTTTTATTTCAAATCCTAAAATTGAGTATCAGTATCTCAACCATGGTATATTTATGTAACATAGTGGGAGTATACTACACAGTAATTTCCTTATAGAACCCTTATCCTTCGATAGAATGAAGAATGAATATCTCCTATCTATGTAATAATTATGTCATGGTCACAATATATTTATAGAAAATTATAACTTCCATCCAATATATCAATCCCATGAAATGGTTCTAAATCATGATAACTTATTTCAAGGTATCAAACACCTATAAATTGATAAATAATACTCGTAAGTGATTTTTTAAATATTATAAAAAATATACCTTGATAATCATTTAAAAATCACACAAATAATTCAATATTTCTCAAAAATTATTATACAAAAAATGGGTTTTTCTTCTCACATATGATCGAGTCCACTGCATGTGGTGAAATTCTCAAATGTATGTGATGGTGATCACATTTGTTTTTAATAGTTAAACTCATACATTAATATGAGATAGATAAGTATCCCCCTTTAACAATTTTTTTAATTTTGTAGTATCAAATTCTTGAAATTATTTCACACATGTCGAATGAAAGGAATCAAGAAAATTGACTATGATAATTCTGGGAGAAAATTCATACACATCTCCGAAATAGATATTATAGTTTTTTTAGATTAAAATATTACAGCAAAGTTGATATATGGAGATCCCAACATAGATTTTGAGATAATATTTATTGGATTTCTTAGATATAAGTGATCATATATCTAATGTTTTATCTACAACTATTAAATAATGATGGACAATTACCATGTCGGTAGTCCAACATTTCCCTCGTGCAAAGACTACCACACATTAAAAATTATTTATGTGCATCATATCATTTTAGTCAGCACTAGGGTAAGAACCTACACACACATACACAAACCAAATGTCATTGGATACACAAATATCCACCATACAAGTGTCACAAAGCACAACAAATGTGTGATACGTGTCCACCTTTATCCTACAAACTCTATGTTACCATTGTACACTGTCACTAAAAACTTTAATGCATGAGTATAACTAATTCGTACAAGGTATATCCCTAGGGTCCCAATTGCATTGTATAAGGAGGCTCCTGGGATTGTTATCACTAGCCATATATTTTATTAAACTCACTAAAAAAGTGTAAAAACCTGTCACATAACACCCAATATACATAAAATACCAATGAAAAATACCCAGATATTTATCGATATATTCATTACATTATTTTTGAAATCTATATAAAATTAAAAAGAACTTCCTCCTCAAATCGAATTCATCTTTTAAATATTATATGGATTTTCCACAACACATGGTTCAATTGGAACATGTCGTTAACATTAAGAATACTTCGATAATCATCAATATTGAAAGGATAATTTCTCAAGAATAATATCCAATTCCATTCTATTAATAAATTATAATTATTAAAGAATTACCAATTTTGGTTATTCTGATATCCAATAAATATTGACTCTTTATTGATAATAAATGGAATTCATCTTAAATGGTCTCAACAATCTACCCCTTAGAATTTATTTTCAATCCCACAAAACAATATCTCTTATCACTATAAGAATGTAATTATATAATTTTCTCCTTATTGATAATAAATATAAATAATAAATGGTGGCATTCATATCAAATAATGGAACCAAATTATTTCTCGTTTCATTGATCTTTTAGAAAGTCAACTCCATGTCAACATTGGATAACCGGTTGTAGAAATCTAAATTTATATTGCCAAATAATAAATGTTATCAATAAAGAACATTGATTGATTCTAACATTCCCAATCTCATTATAATTTATCATTTAAGGGTATATGTAAGTAATTATAAAAAGTTATATCATATATTCATCTCCATAAAAGACTTAAAAATTGTTTAAATAAAATAATATTACCCCTTGTATCTCATTTTTTTAGTGATCCAACACTCCACCTTGGGAAGTAGTTTCAAATAAAAAATGTTGTAACTAATGTTTAATGATCATACCTCAGCTTCAGTGTTTCTCCACCTGAAGGGATATACACCATTCAACATCATCGAATTATGTGTTATCCATGGTGGACATCTCTTCTACTTCAACTCCATGTATGCTAGTTCATATAATAAGAGTAAGGGAATAAGGGGGAACTCTAATGTTTTAGATTACACATCTAAGGTGTGTGTTTCGTCTCATCCATTCCTTCATATTCTTATTCTTTGTATTATCATCAAATTAGAATTATTTCATATATATCCCCAGTTTTCTGATTTTTTTATCATTAGTTTTCAATTATGATGTGGACGAATATTCAACTTTAGTACTAGAAGAATAGATTTTTTCCTCACAACATTAATTGAAGCTCTCTTCTTGGGATGTTATAACTTTGATATAATGTTTTGTGGAATTGTCAAAATATTCACACATTTCACACATTACAATTTTCATGTCATCATTTTTAGATGACATCTCATCAACATTAATTTATTCAATTATCAACACTTTCTTTTCTTCGACTGTAGTAATATTCTAATAATAATCAAATTCTTAATACTTGGGTAATTTATTTTTGACAATAGAAGTAGTCAATTTCTTACATTAGGCTAGTTTATATTTTGAGGAATCTCACTTGGTGAGATGAATCTACATTTATCATCTTTCTTAGCCTCTGGACCACATTTTCTAAAAACACTATTGAATCAAAAAAAACATTGGGAAACATTTGTAGATAATATCATGGTGAGTAGACTATATTTCTGATAGTATGATCTCATTTTTAGAATTTCAACCCATTGATTCATTCCATATTCTTAGTAATGGAATATTATTACATCATGAGTACCCTATTTTTACAAACACTCCATAACTACAGCATTATCCTCTAAACCATGAAATTCCTAAGAGAATTTGTGTTCTTCCCTAAGGATTTTATAAATTATATTTTCACATACTATGGTTTTTTCTACTTGGTATTTTTCCGTTTGATGAATTTGTATACTATTCCATTATGGAAGATGTATTGTCATATTTTTTCTATCGTTACACTCACATAAAGAATTGTAATTTTTTACAACAATATTACAAGTAAATAATGTCCATAAATATTTATTAGTAATATAATCAACCATTTTCAATATACCCCATATCATAAAACCATTAAAAGATTCAACCTTTACACAAAAAATTTTGTAAAGTATTCTTTCATCTTAATCAAACTCACCTTAAGCTATAAATATTTGTATTTTTTTCTTGGATAATTATTCCGGTCCCTCACATTAGTAGTTTATTTAAGAAAATTAACAACCTTTTCATATCAACAAATATTTAATTAGTTTTTCTGAATTTATTAAATTTTCTTAGTTTCATTCTTTTTAATATTTTATCTTCTAGTAATTTCTATTAAAATATATGAATTGTCTTTTCTAGATCAGCGAATTTATTCATATATTTCCTTAAAAAATTACAATGAGCCTATTCAATCTTAATATATGCTTAATTTTACATCATTAGTTTCATTTTCTCTTTATTTAGTTTCATGTTTATTTTAACAGTATATTCTACATTATATTTTTGGAACCATTCTATCGTAGAATTATCTTTAGATTATATAACATCAAATGTTCTATTATATGTTTAAGATTATACCATTTTACATAAGAGTTTTATATGACATCATTTATATGATGACTCACTTCTTGATGATTAATATTCCTTAACATCCTTATATATCAAATTTCATCTATATTTCTGTGAAAAAATCTTATTTTTCTTCTTATAGTCTCATTTTTTGTGGTTTATTGGTTTCTCTCCTAATGTAGTATTCTTCTTGATCAGTCTTGGTGACATTCACTTTCTTCATTGGATAGTCAAATTTATAGTGTCCAATCCCCAATATTTGAAACCTATTTGTTGATTATATCATTTTAATCATCTACCATTTTTATAAATCATTGTAAAAAAGGAAATTATTTGACTACATCCATTCTTTGTTTATTCTTCTTTATAAACACATGGCATTGCTTCATATTAAACAATATCATTAACATTTACCATGGAATAGAAGGTCACCTCATGTCTTATATTATTTTTGACATATTCTATTTTATTTATATATTATTATATGAGAATATTTTATAGTTTATATACTGATATATCTTCATGGTAGTATTATCAAGAAACCATATGATAATATCCTTATTAATGTCTTTCATCTATTTTGAGACAATGATTATGTCATCTATCATTTCAACAATACCTCTAATTATATTAAAAATATAATTAAATCCTATAAAGTATTCATTAATTCTCAGACCATTATCTATTTTTACATATTGAAATCATATTCTATATTATTTTTCATTAGATTCCTTAACTTTTACAATTCCTACAATATTACACCATTATTTTTCCTATATATACTTTATAGTAGTATGTTCTTGAAAATTAATGAACACCATCTCACATATTGGAACAAACAAGCAATTTAGTGATTTTACCTCCATTTATAGATAGTTATTATCTACAAAATTCATAAAATTATTTTCGTGAATGGGTGTAAATACCAATGTAGTTACATCCCTAACCTATATGCTAAGTAATAAGAGATATTATTTCATACTATTTTTACATATGTGTTGGTTCTCACAATTGAAAGATGGAGCAAAAATGTTATTTGATGAATTAATTTTCCCCATAATCAATGTTCATTTAGATATTTTAGAGAATACATTCCCTTTGAGAGATGTTTTAGAGCCCCGATTAGTTATTAGTCATTGAGAGGGGTTGGGTTGAGTTAGATATTCATTTTTGACATTTATGAATTTTTATATTTAAAATACAACATATGTTGTTGGTTAAATCATCAATCAACTTTTTAAATTACTCTCAACACCTCCATGATGATGTATTAAATAGATACACTGAACATTGTTATTTAGATTTTTTTAATGTACGGTTTAATATTTTCCATATTGGTTATTTCACCCAAGTGAGATTCCCTATAGTAATTATTTTTTCATTCCTTAAGGTTGATGTAAGAACCCACTATATCATAACATCTAAAACCATATATAAGGATATTTATACTACATAATATTTTTTTACTACAATACACACTAACCCTCTACTATGAAATCCATGTGGGGGGTCTTTACAATTCCTCAAACATTATTACCATAATGTAAAATATATTTTAACTATATAATAATCACTGGAGGGTCCCTATAATGCATCACACTATCTTCACATCATTATAGTTTCGTCCTTATTAATAAGCTCTCTCCAACTTCATATTTGATCTTGGTGGATCTCGCTTTCTCATGTACACAGCAGGCCCATTTTCACAAATGATCATCCTACTAAAAAAACTTGTGTTCATTGTATATAATCAATTATAATTTTAAAGAAATTTATATTCAACACCTTCTTATGACATAGAATTCTTATCCTGACCAGATTAGTGAAAGTGGTGCACAAACATTATTTAGTATTATTTAATATAAGAATCCTATTTCACAACCCACAGTAATTCATAATTTCATTATCAACTGAAATATTATTTATTCACTTCTTGAATGAATGATGTAATTTATGGTGATAATTATAATCCCTAGGATTCCTCATTTTTTTATGTTATTATTTTATTTTCATTACTTGGGATTCTTATCATCCTCAATGTATTCAAAAACATAATGAATTTATATCATTAAATGTTTTTTTAATCTTCATTCATTGTTTGTATTCATAAAGTCGCATTCCTCCATTAAATAAATGTAATAACTCTTACACCCCTTCCTGTAAGTGTACAAGATCCTTCATGTACGAGTATACAAAAAACAAGAAGGCTTCGAGAAGTTAATGTATTGGATTTATTAACACTGTGAAATTGAGTCATGATATCATAATAATAGTTAAAATATATTATAGAGTGGGAGTATATTACTCTTGAACATTCTCACATGACACTTATCCATTGAGAGAGTAAAGAATGCATATATCCTCATTGTGAAACAAAGGTTTTATTACCACTTGTTTTATTTTTGAAAAAGGAATTTCTCTCCCAATATATCGATTGAAAGTAATTATTCTTCTTCATGATTCCCTAACATTTAGGGAGAGGAATCCAATACAACATCTATAATAAATGAACCTTTTCAATGTTTATTTAATTCCCCCAAAAATTATTCCATATATACAATATTTAAATCACCAAAATCATTTTTCATTTGTAAAAACTTATAATATAGGAAAAATGGATTCCCTTATGAATTGAGTTCATGTTTACTCGACACTATGACGTTATCATGTGCATGTGATTAATATCACTTTCATATTTAATTCTCAAACTCGTAAATGTACATCAGATCAATAGCATTATTTTGGAAAATAATTTTTTCATTATTTATTAGTATATGATTCAAATAAATTATTTCATAAACATACTATAAGATCATACTTGTGTACCATGATCATCCCTAGGGTATAAAAATTTCAATGTCAAACATAGTGGTCATAAAATCGTGACCTAAAAAACATCAAGAATAGTCAAGGCTGTGTGGGCCTTTAGTAGAAGATGATAAAGGGATAAATCAAAAGACACATATATATGGTATCGAACTATCGGTGTTATATCCATATATTTTATAATGACACTATATTTTCAAACATATACATCACATTATTTTTTCCGAATACATAGAAAATTATAAAAATATACTCCCAAAAACGGTACTAGTATACTACATTTAAAAACATGAAAACATAAAAACCGGTACATAAATGAGCTACATTATCTCTCACTAGGATCTCCTTGAATATAAATCTCCTTAGAGACCTAAAAAATACATATATTCTTATATTGGAAAGTAAAAAATGAAAACGTGTGAGATAAAATATGAAATCCCCGCTGAACTCGTGAGGGCATACTTTGTTTAAGTAGATACTAACTTTGGCCGGCGCAGGCCAGCAAAAAAGTTAGTTTTTGACCGAAAATAAAATAATTAAGTTACATTTAATTTATTGTAAAATTCATAACTTCTAAAAGGTGAGTCAGATTAAAAATACAAGAGTATTATTGGGTTCGTTGGGGATTTTTTCACCTAGGTAGAGCCTAACCTCGACCAGGGCGAGTCGAGGGTGACTGATAATAATTTTACAAACTTTTTTTTGGATACGTTTAGTAATCGTACGTTCAGGATTTTTTATCTTTTGAACAGGTGCTCAGAATTGAAATATAAGGGCACTATTGAACTCACAGTGTTGGTAATTGCTTAGTGAGACCTCCAACGCAGTTGCGTTCTGACGAGTTAGGAAGTTAGTTTTTGGATTTTTATTAAATAAAATAATAATAAAATAAAGTACAACAATTTATTTTATTTTTAAGCTGCCATGTGTTGTGTGTGCGGTTAGTTGGTTAAAAGCTCCACTTAGGAGTTGTTATTGGGATCACCACACCCTAACCTCCAATGGGAGGATAATTGGGTTGGGGACCACCCAAGCAGCATAACTTCCCGCAGAGGTTATGACGTGGGGCCCACACGAAGCTTAACCCCCCATTTGTTGGGAGGGGAGGAAACCTCTCAACTCTCCCCCATTAATGAGGGAGATCCTCTTGGTCTCTAACTCACCTCGTAATAGAGGAGAACAAAACCTCCCCAAACCCCTCAAATTAATTGAAGGAATCCCCCTTGACCCTCTTCATGTTTAATTAGGCGAGGACCACGCAGGCCTCTAACCCCCCCCCGAAACTCCCCAAACTTAATATGCCAACCTCTCGTGCAATTAATTTGGTGGAGCCTCTCCTCTCTTTTGGAACTTTGAATAATTGTTCCAACGACATGAACTTAATTAAGTGGGGCCCACATAATAAATTCACACCAACGAGCATAATAGATTAAAATATATTATTTTAGAACGTTTATTATCTCTTTAGTGGAGAGCTTCAGAGAATATAATCCTCCAACGAAGAACACGAAGACGTCGGTGATGACGCTTCTTTCTCGGAACCCCTCTTCCGACGTGGGATCTCTTCAACGACCCTTCGTCCTTCCTCTTCATCCTCAACGATCCAATGTACGAGCTTGAAAGTGGAAGAATATGATGAACGAGGAAAACATTGTCTTCCCTCGCGACGAACGAACGCCTAACAAATAAAAAGGTAGGGGTTTGTTCTAGCATAATATCCTATTCTTTTTCTCTTCTTCTGATTGAAAAAGAACAAGATATTTTGCAAGAACAGAACCCCTATCTTTTTAATTGTCGGGCATTCGTTCGTCGTGAGGGAATATGATGTTGTCGTCGTTAGTCGTACGCTCCCACTTCCGAGCTCATGCGTCGGTTCGTTGATGATGAAGAGGAAGGAAGAAGGGTCGTCGAGGAGATACCACGTCGAAAGAGGGGTTCCAAGGAAGAAGCTGAGGAAGAAGCGTCATCACCAGCATCATCGTGTTCTTAATTGGAGGATTATATTCTCCCAATCTCTCCACTAAAGAGAGAATAAACGTTCCAAAATAGTATATTTTAATCTATTATTCCCATTGGTGTGAATTTATCATGTCAGCCCCACTTAATTAAGTCAATTTCGTACGCAAAATTATTCTAAATTCAAAATGAGAGGAGAGGCTCCCCCAAATTAATTGCACGAGAGGTTGCCATATTCTGTTTGGGGAGTTTTGAGGGGGTTAGAGGCCCGGGTGGTCCACACATAATTAATCATGAAGAGGATCAAGGGGGTTTACTTCAATTAATTAAGGGGTCTTGGAGACATTTTATCCACCTCCATTAAGAGGGGAGTTAGAGACCAAGAAGCTCTCCCTCATTATTGAGGGAGAGTTGAGAGGTTTCCTCCACTCCCATTAAATGGTGGGTTAAGCCCCGTGTGGACCCCATGTCATAACATCTAGCGGGAGATTATGATGCTCGTGTGGTCCCCACCTCAATTATCCTCCAATGGGAGGTTAGGGTGTGGAGGTCCCACCACCAACTCCCAAGTGGACCTTTTAACCAACTAACCGCACACACAACACATGGAAACATAAAAATAAAATATAGTGTTGTACTTTATTTTTTTATTATTTACATTAATGAAAATCCAAAAACTAACTTCCAAACTTGTCAGAACGCAACTGTGGTGAAGGTCTCACTAAGAAATTACTGACGTTGTGAGTTCAACGGTGCCCTCGGATTTCAATTTTGAGCACCGGTTCAAAAGATATAAAATCCCAAACGTACGTTTACTGAACGTACCCAAAAAAACATTCGGAAAATTATTATTTTTCACCCTCAACTCGTGCCGGTCGAGGATAGGCACTTCCTAGGTGAAACATGTCCCAAAGAACCCAACGGTACTTTCTGATTTTTATTCTGACTCACCATTTAGAAGTTATGAATTTCAAAATAAAATAATATTCATTTAATTATTTTATTTGCGGCCAAAAACTAACTTTGTCTGCTGGCCCACGCCGGCCAAAGATAGAATCTTCTTAAACAAAGCATTCCCTCATGAGTTCAGTAGTGGTCTCAGATTTTTAATCTAAGTTACCGTTTCTGAGTTATATGTATTTGAAAAATAACATTAATTATTTTATTATTTTATTGACGGTTATGCCATTTGTTGGATTTTTCACAGGAGGCCCGCGCTGACTATACATTAGTCATACCTAAGGTAAAACTGTCATCCTAAGCACAATGGTGCCCTCAGATTTCTGATCAGAGTAACCATTTAAGAGTTATTCCACTATTTCAGGAAAACTACTTACACACGTTAATTTAAACTTAACAAAACTTAAAAAATTGATTTCGGGCACACTGGGCCTTGGAATCAGGCACCGCCAGAAACTACAGACTCGTAAAATTTCAAGGAATTTAACAAAAAAAATTCCTTGAAATTTTTGTGTCTTTAAATTACCCCCAACTCCGGTCTTTACATCTCCGTAAAGATACAACACACATTAGAGAAAATAATGGTGGGTATTGAGCAAGCATATGAGCCTCCCACTCCCATGTGCTCTCCCGAAGGGTCCCATTCTACATGAGAATGTGCACTAATGGAATCAACCATCTACGCCGGACCTACTCCTGCCAATCCTAAATCTCCACTAGAACATCCGTGAATGTCTCCCCATCATCAATTTCCATCTCCTCGTGGTCAATGATGTGGGATGGGTCATGCACGCATCTCCTCAACTAAGATACGTTGAAGGTGTCGTGCACCTGGTGTAACTGAAGTGGAAGGGTTAGGTGGTAAGTCACCTTACCTACACTGCTGAAGAAGTGGAGGAGTGACTGTAAGAGACTATAGATTGGCTTCACCATCTCTATCCACAAAGGATATATGCAAGGAAGCCAGCTGCTTCGTCGCCCATCCCAGGAGTTGAATACCAAATCTCATGGTGAGTGCATCTGATACTAAGTTCCCCTTCCCAGGAGTATAGACTATCTCAAATTCATAGTTCTGGAGGAACTCAAGCCATCGCCATTGTCTCTGGTTTATATCCTTCTGAAAGAAGACACACCTGAGACTATTGAGATTAGAGTAAACCATAAATAGTTCTCTCAACGAACTATGGGTGAGACTAGCCAATTGTAAGAACTCGACTTCACCCTTCTTCTCCCATGTTCTACAAGAGCTCCTAAGATTTATCCACTGTAGAAAATGGAAATCTGGTCTCATCCCCTAAATGAAACATGTCCATTTCCTAATACAATTTTTCCTGACATGAGCAGTACAATTCATGTCATGGATGACATCGTAAGGCCTCGGCATGACTACCAAGAGATCCAAATATTACTCTCGCCTCCAAGGGCCGAGTCACACTGTTGGCATCAGGGTGTGGTCACTGGGTCTCCTCTAGTAGGAATCTCAAAATTTAGGGTCAAATCAACGGATTTAACTAGAACTTCTTAATATTAACAACACAAAAGTAAGGAAAGAAAACATCAAAAGGACAAGTGTCTTTTATTACTGCAGCTCAAAGTACATTGACACAAAGAAACAACAAACAATGGCATCAACGAAGCTAGAAGCATCATGAACAAAGGCCTCTATGCCTAGAACTACTCCCTCTCCAGTCTACCTACTTCTAGAGCTCCATGGTCGTATGCTTCTATTGTGTGAGTATGTTCTCTCCCATGTCCACCCATTCCATGCGGTTGGGGTGGACCTCCTGGTGGTGGTGGTGGAAACACCTCGAAGCATCATCCACCAATAGCTTCACGGATAGCTCCCCTACCACGTCCGCCTTCGCCCTGAAGACCATCTCAATCGAACCTCTGCCACTGCCTGGGAGGTCTTTCATCTATCCACTGATCGTCTATATGGAGGGACGGACAGTCATGTGCCATGTGACCCTGTCTGCCGCATGAGTGACACTGCCCACTCCTATTAGGTATGTCTCCACCTGAGGTGCCTTGCACACATGATCCAGAGTCATGCGGTTGACCATCTGTGGGTCTGGTCCTCTTGGACCTCTACGTCATCTGTCTACTACCAGTAGAAGAAGACTCCGCTGCATGTCGACCAGTAGTGGGTCTCGCAGCTGGTGACTTCTTAGCAAGTAAACTCTCCACCAGGAGGGATCGCTCCAACACCCCTGTCTATGTCTGGATGTTATGGGAGATAATTGAAGCTCTGATATCTCACCTAAGCCCCTTCTCAAAGGTTCGGGCCCTGAAGAATGGGTTATGCACCATATATGTAGAGTAGCACAAGAGGTCTGTGAACCTCCTTGAGTACTACGCTACTATCATGCTTCCCTCATGCATATGAAGTATCTCATGTTTCTGCACCTCTCAAAGGGTGGCTGGGACAATCTCCACCTGGATCAGGATCTCAAAGTTTTCCCAGAGTAGCATCACCTCGTCATGCATCTGGATCATCAGGATCCACCAACTGCCTACTGCATCCTGAATGAGGTTGGGTGCAAGGATCACCATGAAATCTCCTGGTGTCCCAACTAGACTTAAGCCACTCGCCATAGCCTCCAGCCAATCCTTAGACGTATGTGGGTCCTTCTCTCCCTGAATCTGGGTGTCCTCCTATGCTAGAACTCGTGCAACATGCTCAAGCAGCATGCATCGTCTGCTGCTGGGGCTGATGGCATCAGTGTCCCAATGGGAAGTAGTACCCCTGGTGCCTCCATTAGAATAGGGCCCTGTACTGAGGCCTTGTCTCTTTGCATGCTCTCAGTACGCACAACTCTTGGGGATCTAGATGGTCGTCCATGGAGAGCCATCCTGAATGAAATAGACGCGACACAGTCAAAAGCCTATACCTGGTGAGTTGACCTGATTTGAGATGACTTAAAGAAATATTTTTAATACACACACGCAATTAGTGTTTTCGTGGACTGATTCAGAAATCAGGAGTCAGGGTCCTATTGTATGGATATGAAGACCTCTTGCACCAACACTGGAATCCCTGAACTGAAAACCAAACATAGTTCCCTTAACACTATTTCTTCACAGAAAATAAATATCAGAGCCTTATGTTCTGTGGTAGAACTGATTTCCTCTGATACCAATTTGTCATGACCCATACCTTGGGGCCCGTATCGTGACTACCCCATGCCCTCCTTCCATAGGGCAGGGGCTGGTGACTATCACCAAAGGTGTAATTCCCTAAAACTGGAATGTTATTGCCATTATAAAACGTAAACACACACAACTAGAGTACAAGCATAATCAAACACAAAGTAAAACTATATAAAAAGTGTGATTTATGTACAAAAGTGGCTGGAAATACAAGCCAAAAAAAGGTATATCTAAAACTGAATGAAGGTTCTACTGAAAAAGACAAACTAATGAATGGAGGAAGCAGCTCCTGGATCGTCCACTGGATTCCTACCTGAAGGGTCGGTACATATGTCCTCCTCAGAAATCCAAGAATATCAGTCTGCTCCATGTGTAGTCACGCTGAGTGGTCCACCTCTGGTTCCCATCTAGTCCGGGAGATCTCGGCCTCTGTCAACACTATCCGTCGTCTACATCCAACAGAACGAGGTGCGGGCATAGCCCGTGCAGGGGTGAGTATAACGATACTCAGTAGGGACCCCGAGACCATAATGGTCTCACAAAATTAAACAAGGATAAATCACAATGTAGGATTCTAATTTATAACCATTACTTAGGTATATGGCCATACATATATCTATGTTATCATGTAACCCATCTCAATCATGAGGAAAACACAGAGGTCATTGACTCAGCTCAAACCAAGATTTTTATTAACGATGTTGAAACCCCGACTGATGGAGAACTCCTCATCTGTCGAGTACAGTGGGCATGCCGCTACAACCAAGCGCTTCCCACTAGCCTTGTACTACTGAAGTACTCCACATGTCGAGTAATATGGGCCAAATACTACAACCAAGCGCTTCCCACCATGGGTCTGCTGCTATAACCAAGCACTCCCCCTCAAAGCCTGCAAAGGTACTCCTTCTGTCAAGTACCGCAGGTCTGCCGCTACAACCAAGCACTCCTCCCCTGTGGGTCTGCTTCTACTACCAAGAGAACCCCATTGGGCCATCCAAATCACTCGGAATCAATCGATCATCGGTCGTCAAGTCTCAGCCAGCTACTGGGTCTCTGCAATCTACTCGCTCGTCGCTGGGAGGGTCTTCTCTACGTGCCATAATCTGATACACCAAGTTTCACGAAAACTCACGTAGAAGTAAAAAAATGTACCCCATGTCATATGGGTCTCAATAAAATAGAGAGCGCATCAATCAGATGCCCGGTCTGTGAATTATTATCCTTTTAGTCCCGGGGCCCAGTTGGTTTCGTGTACGAACCAACCCGATAGAGTCTCAACTATAACCCAAAATCCCATGGGGTATTTTTAGGGGGTATGTTTCTCAATGATATTACCAACTCCACTGGCGATTTGTCAAACGGACAACCGGTGCGAAAGATATGGCCAAAGTAAGCAATGGGTCATTAGTGGGCCCAGGTCCGGTCTGACCCGGTTGGACTGACTCAGCCCAACCTCTACATTGGCTATGCCCGCACTACGTAGTGTTGGATGTAGATGACGGACATCATTGATGGAGGCCAAGAGCGAGCTAGGACTGGACGGTACCCGGAGGTGGACTACTCAGCGAGACGATATGCGGAGCGGACCGTTGGACATGGAGGGTTTAGGTGGACATCTGTTCCAACCCTTCAGGTGGGAATCCCGGACAATGATCCTGGAGCTGCTTCTATGTTTTAGCTGTTGTCCCTTTCTTTAAGTTGTACTTTCTTTTAGTTGTACATTATTGTTGGGCTTGTATTCTGGCCCCCTTTACATTCAATACACTTGTTATACAGTTTTTTCTTAGTGTTTGCTTCTGCATGTACTTTGGTTTGGTGAGTTTAGGTCAGCCTCTGGCCTATGGAAGGCATGCATGGAGTAGTCATGATACAGGCCTCGGGGGATGGGTCGAGACAAATTGGTATCATAGGATGTCGATTCTACCACAGAACTGAGGACTCTAACATTTATTTTTTGATGTTTTCTTCGGGTACGTTCAGTAAACATACATGTGGGTTTTTCTATCTTTTGAACATGTGGTCGGAATTGAAATCTGATGGCACCATTGAACTCACAGTGCCAATTTTAGCTAATGAAGGCTTTCACCTCGATGACAGATGATCGGGTTTGACAGTTAGTTTTTGGGTTTCACATGGATAAATAAAATAAAATAAGTAACAACTTATTTTATTTTAGTTGAACTCTCTCTATGTGTTAATGTTTTTTAAAATCTCCACATGGGGCTTAACCCCCCATTTAATGGGGAGGGAGAGGAAATCTCACAAGCCTCTCATTTAATGTTATGTGTCTAAATAAAATTAATTGCAGTCAATTAATTTTATGTGTCAATGTGAAATTAAATGTTGTGTGTCGACATGAAATTTTAGCTATCTATTAATTGCATATGTCAACATAAAATTAATTGCTACCAATTAATTTTATGCGCCAATGATTTTAATTACCTTGTCCCCACTTTCTTTTTTTAATTTAAGAAACTGCATCGTTGGAATTTAGGGAGGTTTCTAATAAATGAACCATCATAAATTCCATGATGGTTACTTACCTCTCCCCCTATCCTATATATAGGGAGCTTGGGAGGAGGATTTGGGATGGCTTCACTAAGCGATGAAGCGTTGTTAAAGTGAGGTGATTCCCAACATGAGGAGGATTACGCTTCCTCCAATGAAGAACGCGAAGACGCCAGTGATGAAAAATTATTCCTTGGCTTCTTCCTTAGAACCCCCCCTTCCGATGTCGAATCTCTTTGACGACCCTTCATCCTTCCTCTTCGTCGTCAACGAACCGACGCACGAACTCAGAATTGGAAGTGTATGATGAACGACGTCAACATCATCTTTCCTAGTGATGAATGAACGTCTGTCGATTAAAAAAGGTAGGGGTGTGTTTTAAGTTGTTTAACACTTAATCATCTCTCGTTAAATAAAATTCTTGAGAAGATTTATATCATTCTAACATAGAGGGTTTGGGCCACACAAACACGGCCCTACCCCTACACAACCTTTATGGTTTTGGAACCTTGGATCGACGAGGACTTCACAGCGGCATGGCAATGCTGCGACGACGAAGAAGATGGTGAATAGAGGTCGCGCTTCCCATGACCTCTGCGAACTGCATCGCCCATCAAGAAGTGCCCCACCAGCCTACCCGCTCACTACCTGTCATGCACCCCAGCAGATACCGTGGCCAGACCGGCCTGCTGGCACACTGCACGCACACCCCACACACTGCGGGCGCACCCCGTGCCTGCCCGACACCCCCCGGTGCCCAGTCCACCTACATGCTGTCTGCCTCGGCCATGAACCAATTCATCTGACGCCATGGGTCTCCTGTAATACCTTGGTTGCCTTCATAGCACACCATATGCTATTACTCACTAGGGTATCCTATCAGACTAATGACTATCCCCACATGCCAACACATGTTCTTTTCAGTGGGTTTTGTCATCACTCACACACACCCTAGGAAACTTCACAGAAGGTCACTGATCCTGATTACTACTCCACGCCAAGCATGATTAACTATAGAGTTATAATCAGGTAGGCTCCAAATAAAAATGGTCCACCTTATTGGCATGGGTAGTAACATTTTTCCTTTTAAGTCCCACTTTTCCATGGGGGTTACATTATCCACCCCTTTAAAGAACAATGCCCTCGTTGTGGACCCCAATACTCAAACCCAAGCAGTGACTTAGCCCTTCCGTCTAGGTATTGGAATTGATACCAATTTTTCACGACCCATCCCTCGGGACCTGTATTGTGACTTCCTGAAGCCTTCCATCCATAGGCCATGGGATGGCGACTAGCACAGAAGGTGTAATTCCCTAACACTCGGAAGGAATTTCCTTTATAAAACGTAAACACACACAACCAGAGTTCAAGAAGAAGCAAACACTAATTAATATTGTATAACATGTTTTCTAAAATTAATAAATGGGTCGGAAATACAAGCCAACTAAAAGGTACAGCTACAACTGAAAGAAGGTACAACTGAAAAAGACAAACTACATAAAGGAGGAAGTAGGTCCTAGATCGTCCCCCGGATTCCTACCTGAAGGGTAGGTACAAATGTCCTCCTCAACACTCTATGTCTATCGGTCTACTCCATGTTTCGTCACGCCAAGTGGTCCCCCTCTGGGTACCGTCCAGTCCTGGCGCTCTCGGTCTCCGCCAGCGCTGTCTGTCATCTGCATCCAACACAATGAGATGTGGGCATATCCAATGCATGGGTGAGTATAACGATACTCAGTAGGGTACTCGAGACCCTCAGGGTCTCAAAAAATCCAACAAGGATAAACCAAAATTCATTATTTCCACGGATAACCATTACATAGGTATATGCCCGTACATATACCTAAGTTATAAAATAACCCATCTCAATCATGAGGAAAGCACAAAGGTCACTGACTAAGCTCAAACCAGGATTTTTATTAACGATGTTGAAACCACGGCTGCTGGAAAAATCCTCTGTCGAGTACAGTGGGCCTGACACTATAACCAAGTGCTTCTAACTAACATTGGACTATTGAAGTACTCCACATGTCGAGTACCGTGGGCCTGCTGCTACAACCATGCACTTCACACCATGGGTCTGCCACTACAACCAAGCACTCCCCCTCATAGCCTACAGAGGTACACCTTCTGTTGAGTACCACAGGTCTGCCGCTACAACCAAGCACTTCTCCACCGTGTGTCTACTTCTACAACCAAGCACTCCCCACTGGTCCATCCGAATCACTCTGAATCGATCGATAAGCAGTCTTCATATCTCATCCAGCTACTAGGTCTCCGCAATCTGCTCGCTCGTCATCGGGAGGGTCTACTCCACATGCCTCAAGATGATACTCCATGTGTTAAAAAAAACTCACGTAGAAGAAACACAATGACTGTCATGTCATATGGGTCTCAACGCAACAGACGGCGTGTCAATCGGACGCCCGGTCTGTGAGTTATTAGCCTTTTAGTCATGGGGGCCCGGTTGGTTTCATGTACGAACCAACCCAACCGTAACTCAACTATACACTGAAATCCCATGACATATTTTTAAAATGTCCATTTCTCAATGAGATTACCAGCGCTGCTGACGGTTCGTCAAATGGACGTCTGATGCGAAAGATATGACCAAAGTAAGCAATCGGGTCATTAGTGGGCCCAGGTCAGGTCTAAACCGGTCGAACCGACTTGGCCCAACCCAATCTGGGTCAACCCTGTCAGACTTGCTGGGTCTGACTCGGCCCGTTGGGCAGGTCAGCCTGCTATGTTTTGACTTGGTTCGCTGGGCCCAGCCTAGCAGACTACGAGGGCAGTTCAGCCGGATGCCACCATATAGGCGGCATCGGCCCGAAAGTCATGGCCGGTTTGGCCAGCGCAGCGAAAGGCGCATATCGATAGGTCGGCAGCCAAAAGACACTTGAGCAGGCCGCAAGGGGTGCGGGCAGGCTGTGGGTGCACCGGGAAGGGTGCCGGGCAACGCCGCGGGGAAACACGCTAGGGTGCGGGCAGGGCGCCGGGGCACCGGGTAGATAGCAGCAGGGGGCCGCGGGGGTGCCGTTAGGGAGCCGGGGTGCCGGGCAGGCCACCAGAAGTGGCTGGGATGGCCGCCTATGGGGCGCGGCTGCGCCAGGGAGCGCGTCGGGGTGCCGGGCAGGCTGCTCGCAGGGGTGGGGCAGGGCCCCGGTAGGGCGCGGGGGCGTAGAGCAGGCCATCGGCGGTGCGTGGGGGTGCCGAGCAGCACGACATTGAGGCGCGGGGGCGCCGGGCAGCGCGCCAGCGGTGCCTGGGTATCACACCGGGGACGCCGAGCCACCCTATCCATGCCCCTCCCGTTGTCGGCCAAGCATCCCACTGGCCTTCGGGCCGAGTCGCCCACGTGGCGACTTCAACCCAAATTTTCCACGCAGTCCGCTTGGCCAGGCCCAGCAAACTCGGCCGAACATAGCAGATTGAACTCTCCAACGTGTCGGGTCGTGACAGAGTGGTATCAGAGGTACTCCTCATATAAAGTGCCATGGGTCTTCTGCCTCACACAGTAGCACTCCTCCGCCATGGGTCTGCCACCTCACACAGTAGCGCTCTCCATTGGGCTAGTCAAGTCACTAAGAAATGAATCAGACAAGTAGTCAGTAGGTCTCAGCCAGCTACCAGGTCTCTGTAGTCTGCTCGCTCGTGTCCTGGAGGGTCCGCTCCACAAGCTACAAGCCGATACTCCAAGTGTCACAAATTACCATGAAGAAGTATCTCAATAGTCTGCCACATGATAGGGGTCTCAACGCAATAGACAACATGTCAATCTGACGCCCGGTTTGTGAGTTATTGACCTTTTAGTCCCGAGGGCCCAATTGGTTTCGTGTATGAACCAACCCAACCATATCTCAACTATACCCAGAACTCCCATGGGGTATTTTCAAAATGACCATTTCTCAAGAGATTACCAGCGCTGCAGACGGTTCTTCAAACGGATGTCTGGTGCCAATGATATTGCAAAAGTATGCAATGGGTCACGAGTGAGCCTGACGCCTCCTGGTGCCCAGCTCGGCACGCAGGCCACCTGCCCCCCCCCCCCCGGTGCCCTTCCTGGCGCCCCCGCCCTCTGGCTTCCCTGCCCAGCGCGTCCCGACACCCTACCCGCGTGCCCCAACGCCCTCCCCGCGTGGCCCGGTGCCCCCCACGCCCTACTGCACCCTTCCTGGTGCACCTGCGGACTTCCCACACCCCGCGCGGCCTTCAATTGGCCTCTTGAGTTGAGTTGCCCGAGCTGCGCCCCTCGCGGTGCCGACTGAACCTACCACTGGCCTTCGGGCCGAGTCGCCCACGTGGCGACTTCGACCCGAATTGTCCACGCAGTCCGCTGGGTCGGGCCCAACGGACTGGGTAGAACTGAGTAAATTAAACCGCCCAACGTGTCGGGTCAATCCCAACAAGTCGGTCCCGGTCGACCCCACCCAGGTTAACCCAGACTGGGTTGGGCCAAGTCGGTTCGACTGGGTCGGACCAGACCCTGGCTCATAATGTTTCCTTTACTTTCTTGGGCCATATCGTGGGCACCAGATGTCTCTTTGACGAACTGTTAACGGTGCCGGTATTCTTGGAGCATAGCCGTCACTTTTAGTATACCCCACTAATGTTCGGGGTATAGTTGAGTCACGATCAGGTTTTTTCATACACGAATGCAACCGGGCTCCCGGGACTAAACTGCTAATAACTAACAGACCGGGCGTCCGATGAACGCATCGTCTGTTGATTTGAGACCCTTATGACGTGGAGGACCTCTGAGATACTTCTTCATGAGACTTTGTGACACATCGAGAATCGGATTGTAGCTCATGGAGCGTACCCTCCCGGAGACGAGCAAGCAGAGTATGGAGACCTAGTAGCTGACTGAGACCAGACGACTCTTTGGCCGATGCGTTTCAGATTGACTCGACTAGACTAGTGGAGAGCGCTACTGTGTGAGGTAGCAGAATCATGGTGGAGGAGAACTACTATGTGAGGGAGCAGACCCATGTTGGGGAGCGCTACTATGTGAGGCGGCAGACCCACGATACTCGACAGGAGGAGTACCTCAGCAGTCTAAGGTTAGTGAGTAGCGCCTCGGAGTCGCGATAGGGCCACTGTACTTGACAGAGAAGGAGTTCTACAGTAGCCGTGTTTTCGTTATTGACGATCCAGGTTTGAGCTGAGTCACTGACCTTTGTTTTTTCCACATGATTGAGATGGGTTACACGATAACTTAGGTATATATAAGGGAATATACCTATGTAATGGTTATCCATTTAAATCATACCTTCTGGTTTATACTTTTTGGATTTTTTGAGACCTTAAGGGTCTCGGGGACCCTACTGAGTATCGTTATATGCAAACCTACACGGGCTTTTCTCGCACATCATTGTGTTGGATGTAGACGACGGACAGCGCTGATGAAGGCCGAGACTGCCAGGACTGGACAGTACCCAGAGGAGGAGCTTTGGACGTATCGGTACACAGTGGAGTTTGAAGGACGCGGAGTGCTGTGGTGGCCATCCGTACCTACCCATCAGGTAGGAACCCTGGAGGACGACCCAGTAGCATCTTTACTTTTTTTCAGTTGTACCTATACATTACTGTTGGGATTGTATTTCTGGCCCCTTTTACGTTCCAGCACTTTTTCTGTATACAGTTTTGCTTAGTGTTTACTTCCGCTTGTACTCTGGTTGTGTGTTCACATTTTATAAAGGTCATGCCTTCCCAGTTTTAGGGAAATACGCCTTTGGTGCTAGTCTCTAGTTCTTGGAATATGGAAGGCAACCTTGGGGTAGCCACGATACGGGCCCCAGCACCCTTCCCGGCATCCCAACACTTTTCCCGGCGCACCAGCGCCCAACCCGGTGCACCCACGGCCTGTCAATGACCAGCCGGCCTGCCCGCGCCCCGCGTAGCCTGCCCGCTGGCCTCCTATCCACCGGCCTGCTGAGCCGACCCACGGTGCCCCCGCAGTTTCGCTGGCCGAACCTTCCCGGTCTCCTGGGCCAAGTTACTGAGCTGCCTTTGTGGCGACAATCAGGCCAAAATTCCCTCATGGTCCAATGTGTCGTGTAGAGACCCGAAGCTTGACGTACATGGACATTACATTACTTTTGCGGAATACTTGGTACATAACAAAAACACACACACAAGGATCGTAATAGTTTAGTGTCTTTGGAAACTTAGAACGTAATCTTCTAATCGTGGTGAAAGATCTTCAATATCTCCCATAAAGATCTTCCTTTTTTTTACCTAAAACCTTTCTTTATATCCTGGGGAAAAGAAAACATAAAAGGGTGAGCTCAAATGCTCAACAAGGGAAAATAAAGGAAATAAAAATCATATCATATCTTTTTGAAAATCATAACCTGCAAAAGAGATCATGATATCTTAACATGGAACAAATCATAGAAGTGAAAATGAGATCCCCATAATCATAACATGAAACTTGAAACTTTGTGTCATGCACACATAATCATGGAAAATCATTTCTTGTTAGTCATGACGCATTTCCAAGACTATCTTAGTGGACAAAGTCCCTTTCTAAACTGAGTCACCCTCGTTCCAGTCCTGTTTCACTGAACCGGTATAACCTACCGTTCCAGCCATGTCTATCTCATGAGATATAAAATCTTTACCCAATGCATTGGAGGGAGATATAGGTCCCACCCATCTTATAATGAATCCTTTCTTATGTGTGCCACATAATCATAAACCATACATCATAGCGTAACCCATGTAAAAAAAATGGGATTCTTAAACAACATGACATCATAAAACAATTCATATAAGATAAAATATTTCATAAAAATATTTCCATCGCAACATAATCAAATCCATGTAATAATAGGAATAAAACCAGAACCCTTTATTATCTTAGATGGAAAATAATTTTGATAAAACACTTGAACTCCATTCTTGAGGAAAATATCTTTTCTTCTTTAAAAACATTTTTCCTTTCATAACATGTCATACAACTTTAAACTAAAAGAAGTTGATTAAAAATAAACTTGAAAACTTGTAAAGGATTATTCTTAGAAATAATGTTTTAAAAATCCATTCATGCCGTATAAGTTAAAAAAACATTCTTCTTACTTTTGTCGGAAAAGTCAAAAAGTACCTCGTACGAAAAACGACAAAAGATTCCTTTCATACATATTACTAAAAACTCACCGAAGGGTAAAAATGGATTTAAACAATTGTAGGTGGATGTAAATAATATTAAATATTGATGAAACATGGATGTGAATGATAAAATACACCACAGTAAATACTTACAAATAAACAATCTCGGATAAAAATGAGATTGTGATATTTTCCCTTACCTTAGGTCCGATTTGCTTCGTATGTGTCTGAACCTCCTGTATAATGATTTAAATAATGTCATTGAATAATTAAAAAATCATATTCATTGTTATGATATCATATATGGTTCACTTATGACATTATATTACCCGTTCTTTTGTAAATTCCATGTTAAAGAAGCGTTTTGGGTAAAATCGTTTCATTTATCGTAGGTGTTTTGACTTGTTTTTCTTGACATTATTATTACTTATATAATGATTTACTTATATCCAGAATATAAAATATGATTTATATATCATATATATTCAGTATATATATATATATATAATATATAGATAAATGAAATGAAAAATACCGTTCATGGAGACGGTAGTCCGTACGTACGCATGAACGCTATTTTCCTTTCCTTATTGTCTTGAATGGAAGTAAGTAGATGACATACATATATATATATACATAAAATACAGTATCTTTATAATGTCATATATTTCATTATTATTTCTTATATATACTCTATAATCATTCTTAAATGGTTAACATGGAGAATGAATCTCATCGCGTCGTGGAGACGGTAGTCCGTACGTACGCACGAGCGATGATATCATTTCCATAAATACTGAATTGAATTGGAGTGGATTATACAATATATCAGAATCAATATGATGTTGTAATAACTATTTATAGTTATTCTTTACACCATTATACCCATCCATGTAAGGTGGTGGTGGAAAATAGATTACACCACGGCGTGGAGACGGTATTCCGTACGTACGCACGCGCGGTGATTTCGTTTTCCGTAGGATGGATAGATAGTGAATTAGAGTTGTTTCATATTTATAATAACATATCAGTATATAAGAAATACTGATGTTATTACTTTATCATGAAAAAACTAAAGAAGAAGACGTTTGAAGAAGAAAGAAATTGAAAATATCGGTAATGGATATTACCTCTTCTTTGAAACGCCTCTTTGAATACTCCACTTAGGGAACTAAGATTGGTCTTTGAAGAATTCCAAGGCCTCTAGGATTATTCTAGGGAAGTTGAGAAAAGATTTTGGCAGGGTTTGGCCGATCTTGATGGCTCAAAGTTGTGTGAGGAAGAGAGGGAGGAGGTGTCCTTTTATAAGGGAGGAGAGGGGCACCTTAGGAATATCTCAAAATATTATTTTATATTAAAGTCAAAATCGGTTTATAATGGTTCCAAAGGGTATTATTTCGAAGCTAATGTGGGGATGGGTCGAAATCCTATCATCCAATATGATTTAGACAAGTTTAGGGTATTATTTTAACCTTATCAATTAGATTTAACTCTAAGTTAAATAATTTAACTTTTACCGTGTCTTTTTGTTTTCTTTCACTATATGGTTAATACACTTACTATAACATGACAAAAGAACCCAAAATTGTTTATTATTAATATATATATCCTTATCTAAGTCATTTGGACGAACCTTAGATTTTTAGGAATAAAATAAAAATTAATAATATAATATCTGATTTAAAAACTATTTTGTGTCAATTTTGACACTATTTGATATTTGATTTTTGTGAAAGTCATAACAGAATTATATGTTCAAACCAAGTTGATTAAATAAATACTAATATATCATAGTAACCTAGAAAATTATTGGAATTCATAAAAAGTCTCAAATTACATTCATTTGAGCATTTATAACATCAATTATGTTAATATTTCCTTAAAAAGGGTAATTACTGCATCATCGTTGTGTCATCAATAAAATAATTTATTTAAAGTCTAAAAATTATAAATAAAATATAATTATGTAGGAAATCTTTTTATCTTTCTATTTAATATTTACAATCGAATTTATCTTATGTATAACCCTATATTAAAAATGTTTTAGTAAATAAACTTTGATTTTAACTCTTTTAACTCTTCTTTGAATTAAATAATAATAAATGTCCTAATCTAATCCAAGTGGGCCTAAATGATAATATTTTACACTTAAGGTTGTTTTTGGTCGAGATACACTTGTCCAATAGAATTAGGACATGTGTTATGGTAATATTAATATCATTCTTACCCTTAATTACCCTATTTACTTTTAACCGTGGTAAATAAAAGTAAAAAGTTACTATTCACCAAAAATTATTTTCATCTCATTGAACCACATTTTACTTACTGACATCAACCGTGTCTCTCGGATTTTTGAAATTCCATTCACAGAAGCGGTAAAATTAAGTTTTATGAAAAATTCAGTTTTTTAACTACCACTTAGTAGTTTCACTATTCATCAAAAATTGATGTTTTTCAGAACAATGCCAAAATTTCATCCTAAGATATAATTGATATTCCAAATTCAAAAATGATTTCTATTTTACAAAATTCCCAACATATAAGTTTCATTAATTAATTTTATAATTAAATCTCGCTGTTAAAACAAATAGCGTGTTTTTAAGAAACAATATCTATCAAAAGATTGACACTTGTTTATGTCTGGTGTAAATGTGAAATTACATCCAATGACCAAAATTGTATTGAATTGTAAAAATATATTCTAAATATAATTTAAAACCACTCAAATTAATAATATATCACTATTAATTATTTCGATTAAAAAATTTGTTTTTAATTAAAATTTAGTAATTTTCACTATTCATCAGAAAATAAAAGTTATCCAAAAAGTACCAAAAATTCACCCTAAGCTAATTTCGATATTATGAATCCAAAAATTAATTCCATTTTGAAAAATAAAATTACAAAATTTCAAAAAGTGGTTATTACTATTCATAACGGCTAGTTTTAATAATATTTTAATAGCGTATTGTTGTTTAGTGAAACTCGTTATTGTGTACTACACACGCTATCGAGGAAGGTTGTGATTGCGTGTAATGAAAGGCAAGTCAAGGATGTGTGTTGTGAAAGCTCCTTTTGGTGTAGCGTAAAACACAAGACATTAATGAAATTAAAAAGAATATTTTTCATAAAATCTCGGGGTGTTACATTCTACCCCCCTTAAAATTAATTTCGCCCTCGAAATTCGTCGGGTTTATAAATGGTTTACTATTCGAAAGTTTCTTTAATCGAAACCCACATCATAAAAAGGAATACCAAAACAAATCTTTAAAAAAAAGAGTATGAAACGTAACGGTTACCCCAATAAACTAATCACTGGGTTTCCACAGAGGTGGAAATATGGATGTGGAAGAGAAATCTAACCATCATATTCTGATGGAGAGTGGTAGAGAACATGGCTATGGAAAAGCCAGCAATCACAAAGCCAAAAATTTGTGACGATCTAAGGTACCATCTGATTCATCAGATATAAGATCACTAAGACAACATTTTTGGTTTTCAAGATCGTTTCCCTAAAGTTGAAGAATTTGAATTAGCATAAATACTTACTTTATTTTGGTACAATCTCACTGTTGTTCGTGCCTTGAACAATTTCCACTTCATCTCTTAAATAAATGAAGTTGAATTTGTTATTCATGAAGTTTTAGCAGATCCTGTGATAGAATGACGGGTCATTCCATCTGTCTCAAACAAAAGGATAGAAAAAGTTATTAAATATACATAAGTCATTCTATAGTGAGATTAATCATATATGGTTCCTAAAATGGACTTATACATCATATATCATACTGCTTAATATAATAAAACTAGTTTCTACTAAACAGGGACTTCTTGTAGGCCAGTGGTAGGTGATAAAGGCCAGTCGCACTTCGGTTGTGGGTTCGATTTCCACATCCTTGTCCGAAGCGATGGGCTGTCGCCCGTCCTGCATGTTTTCCTTTTTCTAAAACTACATTACTATAACATCCCATCAATAATATCAAAAAAAAAACTTCTATCCTTAAACAATACTAACTTATGTCCAACATAATCCATTCCAATCTTTAGGCTTATCCATAATACTTCAATCCACTCTCATAACATAGTGAAAACGATTACCAGAGATTTAACACCATCGTCGATCCCCATATATCATAAGATATGTTTTGTTGGTCATATTCCAAACATTCAAAGTCCTTAATCGTGTATTCTGTTGAATACCTTAATGAAAACATGAATGCAGTTTAAAGTTAAGACTTTCCACATACCAAAATCCTCAAAATTCTATATAGTCAAACCATGATTTCACTTAGTCCTTATATCAATCATGAGCTCATGAATACTGTCAAACATTTCATTTTCTCCTCATCCCTTCATTATGCGCATATCATCTACATTCCAAAAATATCTGAATAACCTTTCATGGATACTTGTACCATTAATCATACACTTTCAAAACTCAAGGAAGGACAACAGTGTAACAATCCTTATATGTCTCTTTATTCCATAGTACAACATTACACTTGATAAACATGTAATCATTCCACTACCTTCTTAAACCATTGACCGAGCTTCAATAATTCTTTCATCTCACATATCATTTGTAGTCACTTCATCATAATCAACATAAATACATCCCATACGACCATACTGATTATCTTCATGAGACTTTCCCTTAGGGTATTAGTTTGCATAATGCCCGTACATTCCACATTTAAAACATTTAACCATTGTTGATGTCATAGAAATACCATTATCTTCATCCCTGGTGTTAACAGAACCTTTTCCTTTTCACTTACTGGCTTTGTGTCCTTCTTTTCCACACCCAAAGCATCTTCCAGTTCCTTTGAAACATTCTCCTTGATGCCTCTTCCCACATGATTTACATAGGGAAAATTGAACTTTCTTTCCTCTATGATCATCATGAAACTCCATCTTTCTCTTATTAGCCAAGTCAGGAAACTTACCAAATTTTACTTTATTGATCATATTATGAGATTGCTGATTCGGCATAATAAAGATGTTTGGACATCCAAATCCCATTTCATTTGGATGCTCATGAAGAATATCATTCCATTGTCCATCATATCCTCCATTATCGTGAATCATCTTGTTTCCAGCCATTTTCTAAAACCCAAAATGAATAGTGTGAGAGGCAAAAATCATGCTAGGGAAAACAACATAATAAAGGTGGAGTATCCTCAATATCTAACATCTTAGGTTAAATTCTATGATCGTTACCGTAGTTCTAGGACTGTATCCTATACATATACTTATCCTTAGGGGCATCCCTAGACATACCTTAGAAATATCTCTAGGGATCTCACTAACGTTTTCGCATCCTAGTTTCCAAAGGTTGACTAAACCTTTCCTATGATAACAACTATAGCGGTCTAGAATTACTTCCAGCGGACTACAATTGATACCTATCAGGGCACTCCATGGGCGGCTACACCCCCTGGGCGGGACACACCACCATCCCCAGTGGCAGCCATTTCCTCATGAAGCCCTTGGGCGGAGAGCCATGCTTCGTCAAACGCTCACATGTGAGAGTTCCCAAGGATTGGAAACATTCCTACCTCATTTGCCTCTGATACCAACTGTAGAGACCCGAATCTTGACGTACATGGACATTACATTACTTTTGCGGAATACTTGGTACATAACAAAAACACACACAAAAGGATCGTAATAGTTTAGTGTCTTTGGAAACTCGGAACGTAATCTTCTAATCGTGGTGAAAGATCTTCAATATCTCCCATAAATATCTTCTTTTTTTACCTAAAACCTTTCTTTATAACCTGGGGAAAAGAAAACATAAAAGGGTGAGCTCAAATGCTCAGCAAGGGCAAATAAAGGAAATAAAAATCATATCAAATCTTTTTGAAAATCATAACCTGAAAAAGAGATCATGATATCTTAACATGGAACAAATCATAGAAGTGAAAATGAGATCCCCATAATCATAACATGAAACTTGAAACTTTGTGTCATGCACACATAATCATGGAAAATCATTTCTTGTTAGTCATGACTCATTGCCAAGACTATCTTAGTGGACAAAGTCTCTTTCTGAACCGAGTCACCCTCATTCCAGTCCTGTTTCACTGAACCGGTATAACCTACCGTTCCAGCCATGTCTATCTCATGAGATATAAAATTTTTACCCAATGCATTGGAGGTAGATATAGGTCCCACCCATCTTATAATGAATCCTTTCTTATGTGTGCCACATAATCATAAACCATACATCATAGCGTAACCCATGTAAAAAAATGGGATTCTTAAACAACATGACATCATAAAACAATTCATATAAGATAAAAGATTTCATAAAAATATATCCATCACAACATAACCAAATCCATGTAATAATAGGAATAAAAACAGAACCCTTTATTATCTTAGATGGAAAATAATTTTGATAAAACACTTGAACTCCATTCTTGAGGAAAATATCCTTTCTTCTTTAAAAACATTTTTCCTTTTTTAACATGTCATACAACTTTAAACTAAAAGAAGTTGATTAAAAATAAACTTGAAAACTAGTAAAGGATTCTTCTTAGAAATAATGTTTTAAAAATCCATTCATGCCGTATAAGTTAAAAAAACATTCTTCGTACTTTTGTCGGAAAAGTCAAAAAGTACCTCGTACGAGAAACGACAAAAGATTCCTTTCATACATATTACTAAAAACTCACCGAAGGGTAAAAATGGATTTAAAAAATTGTAGGTGGATGTAAATAATATTAAATATTTATGAAACATGGATGTGGATGATAAAATACACCCCCGTAAATACTTACGAATAAACAATCTCGGATAAAAATGAGATTGTGATATTTTCCCTTACCATAGGTCCGATTTGCTTCGTATGTATCCGAAACTCCTGTATAATGATTTAAATAATGTCATTGATTTATTACAGAATCATATTCATTGTTATGATATCATATATGGTTCACTTATGACATTATATTACCCGTTATTTTGTAAATTCCATGTTAAAGAAGCGTTTTGGGTAAAATCGTTTCATTTATCGTAGGTGTTTTGACTTGTTGTTCTTGACATTATTATTACTTATATCATGATTTAATTACTTCCAGAATATAAACTATGATTTATATATCATATATATTCAGTATATATATATATAATAGATAGATAAATGAAATGAAAAACACCGTTCATGGAGACGGTAGTCCGTACGTACGCATGAACGCTATTTTCCTTTCCTTATTGTCTTGAATGGAAGTAAGTAGATGACATACATATATATATATACATAAATCCAGTATATTTATAATGTCATATATTTCATTATTATTTCTTATATATACTTTATAATCATTCTTAAATGGTTAACATGGAAAATGAATCTCATCGCGTCGTGGAGACGGTAGTCCGTACGTACGCACGAGCGATGATATCATTTCCATAAATATTGAATTGAATTGGAGTGGATTATACAATATATAAGAATCAATATGATGTTGTATAACTATGTATAGTTATTCTTTACACCATTATACCCATCCATGTAAGGTGGTGGTGGAAAATAGATTACACCACGGCGTGGAGACGGTATTCCGTACGTACGCACGCGCGGTGATTTCGTTTTCCGTAGGATGGATAGATGGTGAATTAGAGTTGTTTCATATTTATAATAACATATAAGTATATAAGAAATACTGATGTTATTACTTTATCATGAAACAACTAAAGAAGAAGACATTTGAAGAAGAAAGAAATTGAAAAGATCGGTAATGGATATTACCTCTTCTTTGAAACGCCTCTTTGAATCCTCCACTTAGGGAACTAAGATTAGTCTTTGAAGTATACCAGGACCTCTAGGATTATTCTAGGGAAGTGGAGAAAAGATTTTTTCAGGGGTTGTCCGAGCATGAAGGCTCAAAGTTGTGTGAGAAAGAGAGGGAGGAGGTGTCCTTTTATAAGGGAGGAGAGGGGCACGTTAGGAATATCTCAAAATATTATTTTATATTAAAGTCAAAATCGGTTTATAATGGTTCGAAAGGGTCTTATTTCGAAGCTAAAGTGGGTATGGGTCGAAATCCTATCATCCAATAGGATTTAGACAAGTTTAGGGTATTATTTTAACCTTATCAGTTATATTTAACTCTAAGTTAAATAATTTAACTTTTACCGTGTCTTTTTGTTTTCCTTCACTATATGGTTAATACACTTACTATAACATGACAAACGAACCCCAAATTGTTTATTATTAATATATATATCCTTAGCTAAGTCATTTTGCCGATCCTTAGATTTTTAGGAATAAAATAACAATTAATAATATAATATTTGATTTAGAAACTATTTTGTGTCAATTTTGACACTATTTGACATATGATTTTTGTGAAAGTCATAAAATTATTATATGTTCGAACCAAGTTTATTAAATAAATACTAATATATCATAGTAACCTATAAAATTAGTGGAATTCATAAAAAGTCTCAAATTACATTCATTTGAGCATTTATAACATCAATTGTGTTAATATTTCCTTAAAAAGGGTAATTACTGCATCATCGTTGTGTCATCAATAAAATAATTTATTTAAAGTCTAAAAATTATAAATAAAATATCCTTATGTAGGAAATCTTTTTATCTTTCTAATGAATATTTACAATCGAATTTATCTTATGTATAAACCTATATTAAAAATGTTTTAGTAAATAAACTTTGATTTTAACGCTTTTAACTCTTCTTTGAATTAAATAATAATAAATGTCCTAATCTAATCCAAGTGGGCCTAAATGATAATATTTTACACTTAAGGTTGTTTTTGGTCAAGATAAACTTGTACAATAGAATTAGGACATGTGTTAGGGTAATATTAATATCATTCTTACCCTTAATTACCCTATTTACTTTTAACCGTGGTAAATAAAAGTAAAAAGTTACTATTCACCAAAAATTATTTTCATCTCATTGAACCACATTTTACTTACTGATATCAACCGTGTCTCTCGGATTTTTGAAATTCCATTCATAGAAGCGGTAAAATTATGTTTTATGAAAAATTTAGTTTTTTAACTACCACTTAGTAGTTTCACTATTCATCAAAAATTGATGTTTTTCAGAACAATGCCAAAATTTCATCCTAAGATATAATTTATATTCCAAATTCAAAAGTGATTTATATTTTACAAAATTCCCAAAATATAAGTTGCATTAATTAATTTTATAATTAAATACCGCTGTTAAAACAAATAGCGTGTTTTTAAGAAACAATATCTATCAAAAGATTGACACTTGTTTATGTCTGGTGTAAATGTGAAATTACATCCAATGACCAACATTGTATTGAATTGTAAAAATATATTCTAAATATACTTTAAAACCGCTCAAATTAATAATTTATCACTATTAATTATTTCGATTAAAAAAGTTGTTTTTAATTAAAATTTAGTAATTTTCACTATTCATCAGAAAATAAAAGTTATCCGAAAAGTACCAAAATTTCACCCTAAGCTAATTTCGATATTATGAATCCAAAAATGAATTCCATTTTGAAAAATAAAATTTCAAAATTTCAAAAAGTGGTTATTACTATTCATAACGGCTAGTTTTAATAATATTTTAATAGCGTATTGTTGTTTAGTGAAACTCGTCATTGCGTACTAAACACGCTATCGAGGAAGGTCGTGATTGCGTGTAATGAAAGGCAAGTCAAGGATGTGTGTTGTGAAAGCTCCTTTTGGTGTAGCGTACAACACAAGACATTAATGAAATTAAAAAGAATATTTTTCATAAAATCTCGGGGTGTTACAGGCCGAGCCGAGCGGACCGAGTCAAAAAATAGCGGGCTGACATGCCCAATGGGCTGGTTCAGACCCAGCAAGTCTGACTGGGTCGACCCAGACTGCGTCGCCCAAGTCTGGGTTGGGTCGAGTCGGTCTGACTAGGTCAGACCAGACCCCTGCCCATTACTGACCGTTTTCCTTCATTAGCCATATCATTGGCACCAGATGACCGTTTGATGAACCGTCAGCGGCCCTGGTATTCTTGGACCATAGAAGTCCCATTGAGTATACCCAACTAGAGTTTGGTTATAGTTGAGTCATGGTCAGGTTGGTTCATACACAAATCCAACTGGGCCCCCAGGACTAAAATGTTAATAACTCTCAGTCTGGGCGTCCGATTGATGCGCCGTCTATTGCATTGAGACCCATATGACGTGAAGGTATTTTGAGATACTTCTACATGAGACTTTGAGATATTTAGAGTTTTTCCCATAGCTCATGGAGTGGATCCTTCCAGTGAAGAGCAGACAGAGTGCGGAGACCTAGTAGCTGTAGACATAACGACTGCTTGACTGATTTGACTCGGAGTGATTCAACTAGCCCAGTGGACAGAGAGCCCGATTTGGTAGCAGACCTGTTGCGGATAGAGCAGCTGGTTTGGTAGCAGACCCACAGTACTCAACATGAGGAGTACCTCTGACAGCTATTAGGGGGAGTGCCCGGTTTGGCGGCAGACCCACAGCAGAGGAGTGCCCGGTTTGGCAGTAGACCCGCGGTACTCGACAGGAGGAATACCTCAGCAGTCTAAGGTTAGTGAGTAGCACTTCGGAGTCGCGATAGAGCCACTGTACTCGACATAGGAGGAGTTCTCCAGCATCCATGGTTTTGATTATGAAAATTCTGGTTTGAGCTGAGTCAATGACCTTTGTGTTTTCCTCATGATTGAGATAGTTTACTTGATAACATAGGTATATGTTTGGGCATATACCTATGTAATGGTTATCCGTTGATTTCATACTTTTTGGTTTATCCTTGTTGGATTTTGTGAGACCTTGAGGGTCTCGAGGTCCCTACTGAGTATCATTATACTCACCGATGCATGGGCTACGCCCGCACCTCATTGTGTTGGATGTAGACGATGGACATCGCTGATCGAGGCGGAATGTACGAGGACTGGAAAGTACCTAGAGGTGGACCTCACAACGAGACGGTACCTAGAGGAGATGGAAGGACGTGGAGTGTTGAGGAGGCATTTTGTACCTACCCTTCAGGTAGGATCCATAGTGGACGATCCAGGAGCTTCTAGACACCTTCTAGATGTTTGTATTTTAGTTGTACATGTTTTGTCTTTTCCTTGTACTTTACTGTTGGGCATGTATTTCCGACCCCTTTTACCATTCATCACAATTTTTGTTATACAGTTTTTACTTAGTCTTTGCTTCGTCTTCTATGCTGGTTCTGTGTCATTACATTATATAAATGAAATGACTTCCCAGTTATAGGGATTTACGCCTTTGGTGCTAGTCTCCAGCCCCTGGCTAATGGAAGGTGGGCTTGGGGAAGTCACGATGCGAGCCCCGGGGGATGGGTCGTGGCAAATTGACACCCCTGAAAAAGTGAGACTTATAAGGATAAATGTTACTACCCATGTCGACAAGGTGCACCTTTCTTTTTGGGAGCCTACCTGATTTGAACTCCAAAGTTAAGCAATCATGGCCTGGAGTAGTAATCAGGATGGTTGAACTTCTGGGATGTTTCCCAGGGTGTGTGTGAGTGAGGAAAAAACACACTGAAAGAACATGTATTGGATTATGGGGACAAACATTAGTCTGATAAGTGACCCTTTTGAGTAATAGCCTACGATGTGCTGGGAAGGCAACCAAGGTATTACATGATACCTATGGGGTCAGATGATAAGGTTCATGGATCGAGGAGGCTGGTTGTGACAAATGGTATCAGAGCCAATACCCAGTTGGGCGTGCACAAGCACTGCCTGGGTTTGAGGCTTCGGGTCCACAACGAAGGTGTTGTGCTTTAAATGGGTGGATAATGTAACACCCCTGAAAAAGTGAGACTTAAAAGGAAAAAATGTTACTACCCATGTCAACAAGATGCACCTTTCTTTTCAGGAGCCTACCTGATTAGAACTCCACAATTAAGCATGCATGACCTGGAGTAGTAATCAGGATGGGTGACCATCTGGGATGTTTCCCATGGAGTGTGTGAGTGAGGACAACAAACACTGAAAGAACATTTGTTGTCCTGTGGGTATAGTCATTAGTCCGATAGGTGACCCTTGTGAGTAATAGCCTATGGTGTACTGGGAAGGCAACCAAGGTATTACAGAAGACCTATGGGGTCAGATGACAAGGTTCATGGCTCGGGGAGGTGGGTCATGACAACTGTATGACAAGTGTACTGAAAGTAAAGGGGGACAGAATACAAGCCCAATAGGATGTAAAAATGAATGAAAGTACAACTTAAATAATGGGACAACAGCTGAAACATGGAAGAAGCTCCTGGATCATCGTCCGGGATTCCTACCGGATGGGTAGGTACAAATGTCCACCTTAGCACTCCACGTCTAACAGTCGTCCCAGTGTACCATCTCACCGAGTAGTACACCTCTGGGTACTATCTAGTCCTAGCTCACTCATGGCCTCCGTCAACGCAGTATGTCATCTACATCCAATAAAATGTAGTGTTGGCATAGCCCGTTCAGGGGTGAGAATAACAATTCTCAGTAGGGACCCAGAGACCCTCAAGATCTCACAAAATCTAATAAGGATGAACCAAAATCATAAAATTGTATGGATAACCAATACTCAGGTATATTCCCATACATATACCTCAGTAATCAAGTCACCCATCTCAATAATGAGGAAAAACTCAAAGGTCATTGACTCAGCTCAAACCAGGATTTTTATTATCGAAACCACGACTGATGGAGAACTCCTCCTTCATTGAGCACATTAGTCCTATCGCGAATCGGAGGTGCTACTCACTAACCATAGACTAGTGAGGTACTCCTCCTATCGTGAACCGCGGGTCTGTCGCCTCACAGAGTAGTGCCCCCCGCCATGGGTCTGCTGCCTCACATAGTAGCGCTCCCCTCCAAGGGTCTACCGCCTCACACAGTAGCACTCCCCCAAATAGCCTACAGAGGTACAACTCCTGTCGAGTACCGCGGGTCTGCCGTCTCACACAGTAGCGCTCACCCTAATAGCCTACAGAGGTACTACTTCTCTCGAGTACCGCGGGTCTGATGCCTCACATAGTAGTGCTCCACAGCCATGGTGCTGCCGCCTCACACGGTAGCGCTCCCCACTGGGCTATTCAATTCACTCAGAACGAATAGGACAAGAAGTCATCAGGTCTAAGCCAGCTTCTAGGTCTCTGTAGTCTGTTCCCTTGCCTCTGGGAGGGTCCGCTCCACGACCTACAAGCCGATTATCTAGGTTTCCCGATGTCCCACGAAGAAGTATCTCAAAGTTCCGTTATGTAATAGGGGTATCAACTCAATAGACGGCGTGCAAATAGGACGTCCGGTCTGTGAGTTATTTTCCTTTTTTTCCCAAGCGCCCGGCTGGTTTCGTGTATGAAACAACCAGACCATATCTCAACTGTTACTCGAATTCCCATGGGGTATTTTTTAAGGGATCTATTATCAAAGAGATTACCAGAACCCCTGACGGTTTGTCTAATACACATCTGGTGCCAAAGATATGGCCAACACAAGAAAATGGTCAAAAGTGGGCTTGGGTCCAGTCTAACCCGGTCAGACCAACTCGGCCCAACTCAATCTGGATCGACCCTGTCAGACATGCTGGGTCTGACCTGGCCTGTTGGGTGGTTCAGCCCAGAAAGTTTGGCTAAGTCCGCTGGGCCTGGCCCAGTGGACTACGTGGACAATTCTGGCCAAATTCGCCACGTGGGCAACTCGGCCCGAAGCTCAGGGGCTGGTTCAGCCATTGCCGCGAGGGGAGCTGCTCGAATGGCATAAACTGAGAGGCCAACAGCGGTCCATGCGGGGCGCGGGCAGGCTGCAGGTGTGCCAGGAAGGGAATGGGGCACGCCATGCAGCCGAACACGCACCGGGAAGACGACCCGGGGCACCAAGAGGGTATCAGGCCGACGATCGGGGCGCCGAGCATGTGGCCTGGGTGCCGGGGGCACCGGGTAGGAGGACGAGGCACCGAGGAGGCACTGGGAAGGAGTCCTTCACACTGGGAAGGTGCATGTAGGGCGCCGGGTAGACGCGGGGCGCGCAGGTAGGGTGCAGTGTGCGCGGGCTGGGTGCCAGCGGGCTAGGCTGGCTGCGGTTTCAACTAGGGCACATGCCGGGCAACGTGCGGGTTGGCCAATCCAGTACTGCCCGACCGGCGGTGTGGTTCGTGGAGGTCATGGGATGCACGACCTCTATTCTCCCTCTTCGTCACCGTCTCCACATTGACATGCCGCTGTAACGTCATCATCGATCCAAGGTTCCGAAAACATAAAGGTTGCAGAGGGGTCGGGCTGTGTTCATGCGGCCCGAACCCTCCATGTTAGAACCTTAGAAAGTGGCTCATGAAGTTGATTTAACGAGATATGATTAAGCATTAAACAAATTAAAACACACCCCCTTATTTTATTAAAATTTAATTAACCGCATCATTGGAATTTAAGAAGGTTCTAATAAATGATCCATCATAAATTCCATGATGGTTACATACCTCTCCCCCTCTCATATATATAGGGATCTTGAGAGGAGGATTTGGGATGGCTTCATCATGCGATGAAGAACTGGTAAAGTGAAGCGACGCCCAAAACATGGAAATTACACCATTAGATGGAGGTGTGTGTAAGAGTAGTTAGAAATCATAGATTAAAAAGTCCTATTACAATGAAGAAATTTTTTTTGTTATAAAATTATTTAATAACATTAGGTTGGTGATGGAGAAATGAAATAAAAGAAAGGAGTTTGAGACAAGGCAATGCCTCTAAATCATGTAACTTATTTTTGTTTGTGCCAAATGGATTACGGGGGTTACTTTCTGCCCTAGGGTAGGATTCAATGAATAAGGTAGGGATGTTGGGATTTTTTTTGGGAATATATTTTTTGATACTATGTGTTATTCGAATTGTGAATAATAGGGATAGGTTGTGGAATTTTATAATGAAGGAGGACGGGGACTCTTGTAATTATTTGAATAGATAATTACTCCCACAGTTTTTATATTGCATGGGAATCCAATAATGATCCAAAGAATATAAATGATAGTATAGGGAATAGATATGGATTTCCAATGGTTTTTGGACATGTTTATATGTCTTATTGACCCTTATGGTTATGATTTAGTTACTTATTAAACTTAACTTAACCTCAATTGTTGTAATTAATTTTTATGATGTTCACTAATATTTCTGAACAATAACTATTTTGAACATAATAGAAATTATAAATTATTATTATTCCAAAAATGGAATTCATTTTCTCACATTCCAATCAATAATGCTGTCACGACCCACCTTCACCCAAAGGAGGGAAGGGTAAGCAGATTTCCAGGACCTTCCTTCTTTATGTTGAAGGAGAGATAAAGATCCCTGAGACCCACCTTCAATAGATCCCGGAGTGGCGACCAGCACCAAGGGTATAGAAATTTCTCACAAATGGAAGGAATTACCCCTTTTTGTTTTATATGATCGAGAGATAAGATGATGAAACTCATCAAAACCAAGGTAAAAGAAAAGTAAAGCCAAAATTAAACCATTCCTACATGCATGCTCCAAAAGTAAAGCCACAAATACAAAAGGTGACTACAAAGGTAAGTACTAAAGAGGAAAGGCAACAAGTGAAACTGCCCTAAAGGTTCGAGCAAGTATGGTCCCGTGTGATCCCTGAAGTCCTCCTGGAAACCTGAAAGCAGTTTTATATAAGTATGGTGAGCATACAAGTACACTCAGTTGGGAAAAAAACACTCTCGTGCACAAGTGGGGGAACATGATAATGTCCCATGAGAAAGGAGTAAACCAAATGCCTATCAAGGTAAAATATCCACCCAAGCCTCACCAGGGAACACTACCTAAATAAAAAAAGTCAAGTAATATATATAATAGGATCACATCAATGTTTGGGTACCCCGCACCACTTTCCCACTGGTTATTGAGACATCCTACGCATCGGGCCAAACCCGCCATTCTCACCGTAGTCCCACTGCCACACCCGCCCGCACACACCTGGGCCACAACCACATGCAGTCCCACTGCCGAAATCCCTCCCGCACACACCTGTGCCACAACTGTCACACGTAACCATGCATGCAAACACCTAGGCTAGAACAACCACCACCACGCCCGAAGACACCTGGGCTAGAAAATCCACTACCATGCCCGAAGACACCTAGGCCACATCCTGAAGACACTTGGGAAACCACCTACCGCACACACCTGGCCAACCACCACACTACCTCAACCGAAGCTTCTTGGGCTAATAATGGACCTCAGGCCATCATAGACTTCCCGAAGATACTTGGGCTATCTGGGAAAGGGAGCAGAAAAGGAGCTAATAACCAGCCACCAAGAATAGTGTTGGGAAAACACCCTCCCCCATGATATGGGGGTGTTCGGCACTAAGTGCTCAACTTGGGTGGGGCGCGAATGAGAAACACAAAACTACAAGTATAGATATAGGTAACAAGAACTCACCCAAAGTCTAGGTTTTTATAACCAGCCTACAGAAGACAACACCACTACATCCAGGTCACAATTCACGACACTCTCCAACAAAACCCATTTGTCCCATTCTTTTTTCATGTTCAGTAATAATGTATATGTTTAAGCACTACTGGGCAACTAGTAGGCATAGGAATAAGTCCAGGAAAGTAAACAGTCAAACATCAATTAAAACATTCTCCTGTAATGTTACAACAACAAGGAAAAAGTGGGATCCCCGAAGTACTGGAACCAAAGACAACCCGTGACACTACCCTCTATCCCCTTCCAAAAGATTTTTCATCAATAGAGGATCCCACCCGAGTTTGTGATATAAACAAGTACCCACCCATTCTTAAAACTCACAACCACTGAATCCATACCAATAGGGGATCCCATCCCCAATTTCACACAACCACCGAGGGTATAAAGACAGGGGATCCCATCCCCTCCCACGTCTCCAGCAATCGGCCTGAAAGGAAAACAACCAACTACCACCACCAACACAAGTCAGGGCCATGCCGGTATTTTCAGATTTAAACGACTTAACACACTCCCTGATTTCAATTTTGGTGTGTTTTAACCGGGGGTTATCAGAGAAGGATTGATCCGGGTGCCTCAATTTATTTGTCTGGTTATACGTGATTAACCAATTAATTTTCACAGAAGGATTTTACAACCACAACAAGCCATTTAAAACATCGGCAGGGGTTCATTAGTGCATAGACAATGACCACCAACGGCCTCGATTTCAGAATGTGTAACCCAGTATAACTCATAAAGATGATTTTAATATAACAACATCAATGATCACAGCCCCCCAACATTCTTTACAATATTCATTCATTATCTTTAATTAGGTCTGGTTTATCCAATTCTACAGAATCAAAAGAACGCCCACCCCGCATGATACACAAAAGACAGAGGAAAAGGATAAATTCCCTACTTGTTGATAGATGATCGGGGTTTAGGCCGGGCGCAGAACTTTACGGATAACGATGCGGCACGCCCGATGCACCAGAAGCTGTTTGTAAAAATCCATGATTGAGGAAAGAGAAACCATGGCTAACCCTTAGTTTATAAGAGTCGGGGACAGTTGAGGTGAAAACGCGAAACCGCGTTAGGCGCGGGGGTCATGGGTTGACCTTGCAGATCCACTCGTCATTAAAGGGGGTCGGGTGGTTTAAACCGACTCATGAATTGATTAAGTATTTAATTAAAACTCTTATGCACGTTACAGGTGTTTAAAACACGCTTAAACGATGCAGAATAGGGTTCAAAACCCTATTTTTGCAAAAAGGAGTGCTACTGGAAACAACTCGACCAGGCCAGGTGACGTCGATCGGTCTCACCGAGACGCCACCCCTTTAGGAGCCGGATTTTGGAAAAGGGAAGGACCAAGAGAGTTTGGGTCATCACATCAGATACCTCTCAAACTATTCTCGTACTCGCGAATTTAAACAACTCAGAAGGAAAGGGCGGGTCCGAACAACCACCCCGAAAGATACCTCTCAAGAGTGAACCTCGTGGTTAACTAAGAACACCTTCTTGTCACGAACCAAGAAACATACCATGCCAAACTGCCCAGGCATGTGGGTTGGGGAGTCTCCTCCCCCATGTTAAGATATTATCCACTTTGGGCGGCACTGACTCGCCCACACGGGTTTAATCGCATCCACCTTAATGCATCTTGATTAGGGGTCAGGTTCTCTCCTTCCCCATAGCTGGGGCTTTTCACACACAAACAGAGGAAAGAAAACCAATACATTTCATATCCAAAAGAGAAAACATTCTACCATAATAGGTACAACAAGGAACAAAACGCAACACAACTCTGGGTACTGGGTACACATCTGTGCTTCCTTCTCCCACGTACTCTCCTCAAGCCCACCATGTCTCCACAACACATGATCCAAGGGGATAGTTCACCCACAAAGAACCTTCTCCTTGCGATCCTTGATCACCATTGGTCTCTCCACAAAGGTCATGTCCTCCTCGATGTCCATCTCACCCCGATCAAGGACATGTGAATCATCGTGCAGATACCGACGGAGCTGGGACACATGAAAGACATCATGTTTCCTTAGTAGGAGCGGTGGTAACGCTAGCTGATAAGCCACCTCACCGACCCGCCGCAACACTTCGAAGGATCCGATGAATCTGGGAGAAAGCTTACTCCCGTTTCCGAACCTTCACTGCCCACACCGAGGGGAGACCATCAAGAACACGGGGTCCCCAACGTCAATCTCCAAGGGCCTTCTCCTAGGATCATCATGTGACTTCTGTCTATCCTGGGCCGCCTTCATCCTTTCCCATATGAGCTGAACCTTCTCTGTCGTGTTCTGCACCACCTCCGGGCCAAGGATGCCTGCCTCTCCTACTTTGGTCCAACACACAGGTGAATGGCATGGCCTCCCATACAAAGCTTCAAACGGGGCCATACTGATGGTAGAGTGGTTTCTATTATTGTAGGAAAACTATACCAGAGGAAAGTATCACACCCAGGATTCTCTTGAGTCCAGAACACATGCACGTAGCATATCCTCCAAGGTCTGGATAGTGCGCTCTGTTTTTCCATCTGTCTGGGGATGGAAAGCAGTGATAAGGCGTAACTGGGTTCCAAACGCATGCTGCAATCCTCTCCAGACTGGCGAGGTAAACCGTGCATCCCTATCCGAGACTATAGACCACGGAACTCCATGAAACTGCACCACCTCATCCACGTACTTTCGTGCCAAAGCATCCATAGTACATGACTCCCTAATTTCCAGATAGTGAGCCGATTTCGTCAACCTGTCCACTACCACCCAGAGGTAATTGTACCCTCCTTGGACCTTGGGTAGTCCCGTGATGAAATCCATCGAGATGTCATCCCACTTCCACTCGGGGACATCTATAGGCCGTAGTAGGCCTCCTAGAACTCGGTGTTCAGCCTTCACTTGCTGACACACAAAGCAGTTGGCCACAAACTCTGCCACCGCTCGCTTAACTCCGGGCCACCAGAACTACCTCTCCAATGTAACGCCCCGACCCCAGTTACCCAGAGTCGGTGCATTACTTCGTAACATTGGCATGATCACAAGAAAGATCAAATCTCGAAAGACCGTTTGGTTTAGTAGCCTTGGAAACAATAGATATATTCATAAGTTTTACATTACATCATAAAATGAAAAACTACTACAACAACATAATGTTTCCACAGTCCACACTATAATCCCCTCATAATATCCCTGCAGGTCATTCATAACTTACATCTTCACTTCCTTGTACTTTTCCTTGGTTGGGGTAGGTTAACCTCCTTTAATTTAGGTAACTCACTTTGGTTGGAACCAAAGGACTTCTTGAAATGCTTTCTGCCTAAGGGGAAGCTTCAAGGAGGAGGAGAGGGATGTGGGGAGCTTATTTGGGCAGAGTTTGGACGATCCAAGTGGCTTGAGAGGTGTGTGGAAATGAGAAGGAGGAGTGCCCTTTTATAAGAGGGGTGAGGGGCACCTTTGGAAAAGCTAGAAATATTAATTTATAATAAATTCATATTCGGTTTCCAAAGGCTCCAAAGTTGACTATTAAAAGGATGAGGTGGGGATAGGTCGAAAAAAACTCATCCAATAGAATTTAGACAGGTTTGGGTACTTATATTAACCTTATCTTTAAGTATTAACTCTAAGTTAATTAGTTTCACTTTTACAATGTCTCTTTGTATTTTTATATAATATGGTTAATAAACTTACTATATACATCCAAGCGACCCCCAAGTGGTCCATTAATGATTAACCTATCATAATATAAGTCTCTTGGCCGAACCTTAGATTTTTAGGAATTTAATATCAATTAATAATATAATATTTGTTTTAATAACTCTTTTATGTCAATTTTGACACTATTCAATAGTTGATTTTTGTGAAACTCATAACAGATTGATTACTTCTAAAAAAGTTAATTAAATAAATCCTAATATATCATATTATCCTATAAAATTAGTTTAATTCATTAAAAGTTTCATATTATATTTATTTGGGTATTTATAATATCAATTATTTTATTTTTTCACTATTATAGTAATTACTGCATCATCGTTGTGTCATAAATAAAATATATTATTTAATGTCTAAAAATTATAAATAAAATATAATTATGTAGGAAATATTTTTATCTTTCTAATGAATATTTATAATCGAAAATCCAACATGTATAACCCTATGTAAAAATTGTTCTTCTAAAAGATGTAAGCTTATGCCATTTTTATTTTTATTTTAACTTTATTAATATAATGTGTCATTATCACTTACAAGTGGATCCATGGGGTCCCCAAATAGACCCAAAGATTCCCATGGTCGACCATGTATCAACAAATAGGGTTAAGACACGTTTTAGGGTAATTTAGTATTATTATAATATTATTTTTTAACCCTTATTTACGGGATTTACCCTTAACCATGGTAAATAAAATATTTACCGCAGTAATTATTCAAAATGTCTAAAAATAAAAGTTACCTATTTACACAATTTGAACATCCTGATTCTAAATATGGAATCCATTTTCCTAAATTCAAAACACAGAAGTGGCAGAAATTAATTTAAAATTAATTCCCGCTGTCAAAACAAAAAGCGTGTTTTTAAGAGATAATAACTATCAAAAGATTGACACTTATTTATGTTCGGTTTAATTGTAAAATTATGTCCAATGACAAACATTAAATTGAATGGTAAAAATATATTCTAAATATACTTTAAAACCACTCAAATTCATAATTTATCAATATTAATTATTTTGATTAAAAAGGTTGTTTTTAATTAAAATTTAGTAATTTTCACTATTCATCAAAATACAAAAGTTATCCGAAAAGTACCAAAATTTCACCCTAATCTATAATTGATATTCCGAATTCAAAAATGATGTCTATTTTAAAAAATTCCAAACATATAAGTTGCATTAATTAATTTTATAATTAATTCCCGCTGTCAGAACAAATAGCGTGTTTTTAAGAAACAATTTATATCAAAAGATTGGCAATTGTTTATGTCCATTTTCAATGTTAAATTAATTCTAATGACCACCATTGGATAAAATGGTAAAAATATGTTCTAATTATACTTTAAAACCACTAAATAGTATAATTTATCACAATTAATTATTTTGATTAAAAAAGTTGTTTTAAGTATTTTTCACTATTCATAAAAAATTGGAAGTTCTCAGAAAGTTACAAAAAATTCAACATAGGATAATTTCGATATTACGAATACAAAAATGAAGTCCATTTGAAATATAAAATTTCTATAATTTTAAAAAGTGGTTATTACTATTCATAACGGCTACTTTGATTAGTCACGGTGTTTTAGAACTCGAAGTTGCGTACAAAGCAGGCTATTGCATTATTCAATGAGAAGCGTATCGTGGAAGCTCGGGGTGTTACATTCTCCCCTCCTTCAATAAATTGCGTCCTCGCAATTTGAAATTTTTCTTTGAAAATAAAAGGTTGTAAATAGAAAATACCTTTGTGGAAAACCCACATCGGAAATAAGATTAATAAAAATATAACATTAAAAGAAAGAAAGAGAAGTACAAAGGTCATCCGAGATAGCCCATACTAGGGTTCTATGAAAATATGGATATGGAGGAAAAACAAACTAGCATGGTCTGATGAAGAGTTCTAGAAAACAGGATTAGGAGAAAGTTAACAATAAGAAAATCACAAACTTGTGATTGGTTAAACATTCATTGAATCCCCAGTTGGAAAAGTTAATCGACAACGTTTTTGTTTTAAGTAACCTTTCATAGAGGTGAGGAAATTATTTAAGAGATTTACTAAGAATGTGAGGAAATATACTTACTTATCATGTAGACTTTCATTAATAAATTTTTACCACAAACCATTTAGAATAGGACAACTATTTTTTAATAACCAGGGACTCCCTGTAGGCTAGTGGTAGGAAATAAAGGCCTGTCGCACTATGGTTGTGGGTTCGATTCCTGCAACTTTGTCCGATGCGACGGGTTATGCCCCACCCTACAGGTTGTCCTTTTCCTAAAACTATAGTATTATAATATTCCAAAAATAATCTTCATAAATTTTTTAACCTTAAACAATACTATCCAAAGATCAACTTAATCCACTCCAACCTTTCTAGTTATCCAAAATACCTCTGTCCAGACTTTCTCTAAAAGGTTTCTTAATTCCAAAATCAATTTATCAGATTCCCCAAACGAAGTAAAGTTTCTCTTATTGTCACATACTAAAAATATAATTACCTTCATCATATTAAAACCTTACTGAAATCAACAAGTACTGCAGTACAATCCATATATATATCACATTATTCTTATAACCAGAATATAATCCTTGAGTCCAAAAGCACCAATACATTAATTATTCCGCTTCAACTGTAGTCACAGCATAAGATTGGCCTTGATCCCTTGGCCTTTTCTGAGGTAATTTTCCCTGAAGATTAGGACATTCATTTGCATAATGACCAATTTCTCTACAATTGTAGCATTCCACTTTGATAGCCTCTTTCTTTCCCTTGCAATCACGAGCCTGGTGACCCTTTTCTCCACATTTATAACAAACTCCCATTCCTTTTAGGCAAGTACCAGGGTGATTCTTCCCACAATTATCACATAATGTAAAATCCTTCTTTCCCTTTTTCTCTTTATCTGTCTCTTGTTCCACCGTTCTCTTCTTCTCTTGCTTTACTTTGTTGTCATAAGACTTAGAGAATTCGTTTTCTGTCTTGATAGCACACGAGACAATATCTTCGTATGATGAGAAGGATTGTGATACCAACGCTCGACGGAGAAATGGTTTTAACCCATCAAAGAAACGATCAATCTTACTTCCTGGGTTGCGAATATAATCTCCAGCATACCTTGCTAACCTTGTAAAGTTAGCCTCATACTTTGCGACATTCTCATCCTCCTTCTGTCTCAGACATAGAAATTGCCTTTCCATATCTGCTCGATGGTCGCGAGGGAAGTATTTTTCTAAAAACAGATCTTTGAACTCCCTCCATTCCATATTTGATACTTCATCATCTTCCTTCATGTTTTGAATCAATGACCACCATTGATCAACATCTCCAGTGAGGCGGTAAACTGCCATGATAACTTTCTCCCTTTCACTGCTCCCCAAAGCCTGAAATATTTTCTCTAGGTAATTTATCCATTTCTCAGCTACTAAGGGATTTGTACTCCCATTGAACGTTGGTGGTTGTTGCCTCATGAATCGGTCTAACATTGATCCTCCACGCTGCGGATCAGGGTGCTCCATACGGGTAAGGTTATTATTCATAACCGGTGTAAGTTGTCCTAGTATGGTGATTAGCTGATCGGCACCAGTTGCATCACCAGCCCCACTATAATTATCTTGATCAGGAGGGCAATCCCTACATGGAGTGCGTGCATTGATACGGTTTCCATTTCTTCCACTAGGCGCCATTTCTAAACAATGGCATAAACTAGATCAGTTTATGAATCAAAATACATAATCCCATACTTATAAAACACTTAACATAAATTGAACTATTTATGGATATAATCCATAATCATAAAAATGTTTTCTTTGAGGAAGTATATACTCATAAACCCTTCATAATTATTTGTAAAGAAAATGAGAGTTATCCTAAGCATATCCCCCGGGAGTGTCGTAACCAAGAGTGCAGCAATGCCCGTTTTCGTGCACCAGTTCTCGTTCGAGTCTAGCTCAAAGCGGTGTTTTCGGGTTTTACCCCTAGGTACATCTGTGCCAGAGCCGCCTCTACCTGCTCGTATCCAGACAGGGATGTATTGCTCGGAAAACTCACAAAATCTCTACAATACCAAAATTCTAGGAAGTTCTTCTATACTAATCCTCAAAGTTCATCTTAGGTCTACGTGCTCTAATCAGAGTTTATCTAAATCTAGCATCCAAGGTTTGTACTAAACTTCCTCTGATACCAACTGTAACGCCCCGACCCCAGTTACCCAGAGTCGGTGCATTACTTCGTAACATTGGCATGATCACAAGAAAGATCAAATCTCGAAAGACCGATTGGTTTAGTAGCCTTGGAAACACTAGATATATTCATAAGTTTTACATTACATCATAAAATGAAAAACTACTACAACAACAAAATGTTTCCACAGTCCACACTATAATCCCCTCATAATATCCCTGCAGGTCATTCATAAATTACATCTTCACTTCCTTGTACTTTTCCTTGGTTGGGGTAGGTTAACCTCCTTTAATTTAGGTAACTCACTTTGGTTGGAACCAAAGGACTTCTTGAAATGATTTCTGCCTAAGGGGAAGCTTCAAGGAGGAGCAGAGGGATGTGGGGAGCTTATTTGGGCAGAGTTTGGACGAGCCAAGTGGCTTGAGAGGTGTGTGGAAATGAGAAGGAGGAGTGCCCTTTTATAAGAGGGGTGAGGGGCACCTTTGGAAAAGCTAGAAATATTAATTTATAATAAATTCATATTCGGTTTCCAAAGGCTCCAAAGTTGAATATTCAAAGGATGAGGTGGGGATAGGTCGAAAACAACTCATCCAATAGAATTTAGACAGGTTTGGGTACTTATATTAACCTTATCTTTAAGTATTAACTCTAAGTTAATTAGTTTCACTTTTACAATGTCTCTTTGTATTTTTATATAATATGGTTAATAAACTTACTATATACATCCAAGCGACCCCCAAGTGGTCCATTAATGATTAACCTATCATTATATAAGTCTCTTGGCCGAACCTTAGATTTTTAGGAATTTAATATCAATTAATAATATAATATTTGTTTTAAGAACTCTTTTATGTCAATTTTGACACCATTCAATAGTTGATTTTTGTGAAACTCATAACAGATTGATTACTTCAAAAAAAGTCAATTAAATCAATCCTAATATATCATATTATCCTAGAAAATTAGTTTAATTCATTAAAAGTTTCATATTATATTTATTTGGGTATTTATAATATCAATTATTTTATTTTTTCACTATTATAGTAATTACTGAATCATCGTTGTGTCATAAATAAAATATATTATTTAATGTCTAAAAATTATAAATAAAATATAATTATGTAGTAAATCTTTTTATCTTTCTAATGAATATTTATAATCGAAAATCCAACATGTATAACCCTATGTAAAAATTGTTCTTCTAAAAGATGTAAGCTTATGCCATTTTTATTTTTATTTTAACTTTATTAATATAATGTGTCATTATCACTTACAAGTGGATCCATGGGGTCCCAAAATAGACCCAAAGATGCCCATGGTGGACCATTTATCAACAAATAGGGTTAAGACACGTTTTAGGGTAATTTAGTATTATTATAATATTATTTTTTAACCCTTATTTACCGGATTTACCCTTAACCATGGTAAATAAAATATTTACCGCAGTAATTATTCAAAATGTCTAAAAATAAAAGTTACCTATTTACACAATTTGAACATCCTGATTCTAAATATGGAATCCATTTTCCTAAATTCAAAACACAGAAGTTGCAGAAATTAATTTAAAATTAATTCCCGCTGTCAAAACAAAAAGCGTGTTTTTAAGAGATAATAACTATCAAAAGATTGACACTTATTTATGTTCGGTTTAATTGTAAAATTATATCCAATGACAAACATTAAATTGAATGGTAAAAATATATTCTAAATATACTTTAAAACCACTCAAATTCATAATTTATCAATATTAATTATTTTGATTAAAAAGGTTGTTTTTAATTAAAATTTAGTAATTTTCACTATTCATCAAAATACAAAAGTTATCCGAAAAGTACCAAAATTTCACCCTAAGCTATAATTGATATTCCGAATTCAAAAATGATGTCTATTTTAAAAAATTCCAAACATATAAGTTGCATTAATTAATTTTATAATTAATTCCCGCTGTCAGAACAAATAGCGTGTTTTTAAGAAACAATTTATATCAAAAGATTGGCAATTGTTTATGTCCATTTTCAATGTTAAATTAATTATAATGACCACCATTGGATAAAATGGTAAAAATATGTTCTAATTATACTTTAAAACCACTAAATAGTATAATTTATCACAATTAATTATTTTGATTAAAAAAGTTGTTTTAAGTATTTTTCACTATTCATAAAAAATTGGAAGTTCTCAGAAAGTTACAAAAAATTCAACTTAGGATAATTTCGATATTACGAATACAAAAATGAAGTCCATTTGAAATATAAAATTTCTATAATTTTAAAAAGTGGTTATTACTATTCATAACGGCTACTTTGATTAGTCACGGTGTTTTAGAACTCGAAGTTGCGTACAATGCAGGCTATTGCATTATTCAATGAGAAGCATATCGTGGAAGCTCGGGGTGTTACATCCAAACCCAGGTACATCTTGGAAACTCCTGGGTGTACCACCAGTGGTGAGTTGTGGATCTCACTAAGAACCTTGTCACACATTGCCTCAGGGACAAACAACCTTTTCTGGAAAAGCATCCGGTTCTGACCATCCTCTGTCCATCCTTCTAGAGCATTTCCCTAGTCAACTTGGTCATGCATCACTTCTCACTCTAGGTCTCCCCACTGAGACTCCTCCACTGGCTGAAACAGGGATGAAAACACTGTCATCTGATATAGGCAGCCTCTGCCGCTATCCATCTTCGCATACAGGTATAAGGTGGACAATTCCTCCATTGCCTTTCAGGTGTCCGCCGACTCTCGGACCGCATCCTTCTACATCCTCCTGCTCAAGGCATCGGCCACCACATTGCCCTTTCCCTCAGTATAAGAGATCTCAATGTCGTAATCCTGGAGGAACTCCACCCATCTCCATTGTTTCAAGTTTAAGTCCTCGTGGGAGAAGATGTACCTCAAGCTTTTGTGATCCATGAAGAACACAAAGTGTTCCCCGATGAGGTAGTGCTGCCATAACTTTAGTGCAAAAACGACCACTGCAAGATCCAGGTCATGGGTGGAATAATTATGCTCATGGGAACGCAGTTTCCTGAACCCATAAGAGATCACCCCTTGTCGCTGCATCAACACGCATCCCAGGCCCTGTCCTGAGGCATCACAGAACACCTCATAAGCCGCCCCTTCTTCTGGAAATCTCAGCACTGGGGCACTGACCAACTTGTCCTTTAGATAGCTGCTGGTTGACTAGCACTGCTCACTCCATACGAAAGCCTGGCCCTTCTTGGTCAGAGCCATCAAAGGGGCTACTACTCGGGAGAATATGGGTACGTGCCCAAGTAAGTGCACCTCTCGTGTCCAGAACTTGCATTTTGACAACTTCCCATAGAGCCGGTGCTGTCGGAGGACCTGAAAAAATATCTTCAGGTGCTCTGCATGGTCCTCTTCTGACCTCGAATAGATCAGGATATCGTCGATGAACACAACCACGAACCGATCCATGTACTACCGAAAGATGGAGTTCATAAGCCCCATGAACACAGCCGGGGCGTTCGTAACACCAAAGGGCATGACTACTAACTCGAAGTGTCCATACCTGCACCTAAACGCTGTCTTCGGGATGTCGCTCTCTTTCACCCTCAGCTGGTGGTACCCAGACCGCAGGTCGATCTTCGAGAACCATCCTTCCCCATTCAGCTTGTCGAAAATATCATCTATTCTCGGAAGAAGGTAGCGATTATTGATCGTTACCTGATTCAGCCTCCTGTAGTCTATACACAATCTGAGGCCACCATATGCCTTCTTTGCGAACAGGACTAGAGCGCCCCATGGTGACACGCTCAGACGAACATAACCCCTCTTCATCAGATCTTCAATCTACATCCACAACTCCCGTAGCTCCGAAGGTGCCATCCGGTAGGGAGCCATTGAGAATGGACAATCACAGGGATTCATGTCTATCCCGAACTCGATATCACGTCGAGGGGGTAGAGTGGTCAACTCCTCAGGAAAGATGTCCATAAACTCACAGACGATCTCTGACACTTCCACCATTTCAACATCTACTGATCCCACTTTCATCTCGGTCAACAAGAAGAGGAGAGGTTCCACTCTCATGTTTCCCTTCGGACATCTCCGCTCGCCGGTGAAAGTAACATGTCGGCTGTCCAAGTCTGAGAACACCACCCTTCTTCAGAAACAGTCGATGACAGAACACATAGAAAATAGCCAGTCGCTGCCTAGGATGAAATCATATGGCTGAATCTGTAGCAGAAGAATATCCCTAACCGACTGGTGTGGCCCTACCATCAGTCTACATCCCTGACAAATGAACAAAAAGTCGGTCTGACCTCCGATTGGTGTGCTCAACACCAGGGGCACTAGAAGTCTCTCTGCATATAAACCCAAGTAAGGGGCAAGACTGGGTGCAACAAAGGGGTGCAAAGCTCTGGTATCGAACAAAGCATAAGAAATAGTGATAAAAAGACTGACCGTACCTCAAACAACCTCTGGCCCTGCGGGAACTGCTGTCTCTACGGCGTGTAACTGTCCATGCCCAGCTCCCCTGCCCCTAGGCTGTCAGCCACCTCCCCGACCATGCCCCGGTCGAGGTCCCGGTGGAGCGCCCTGAGGTCTGCCTCCTCCTCCTACGTCTGCCCTCGGAGGAGCGGGAGCTCGCTGTCCCTGCTGCTGCTGCTGGAAAGGTCTGGCTGGAAGCTGCTTCTGGGGTGGGTGCTGGGGATGACTGCCACTACTGTACTGCACCCGGTCGGGGCACTGATTCCGGAGATTCCCAGGGCTCCCACAGATAATGCACCGCGGTCCTGGGCCCAAAGGAAAAGGGTGAGGGCCGGGGGATTGAAACTGAAACTGCTGCGGTCTGCTCCCTGCAGGTTGGAACCTGGAGGGTCCTAACGCTGGAGGCCTGGTGCTGACGGCCTTCCCCTTTGATGGTCCCAGCTGGATCCCCTCTCGTGACACTCCTCCTAGAGCATGCCTCCTCTCCACCACTACGGCCTTCTTCTGGACCTCCAAGTACGTCGGAAGGGTAAAGGGGGTGACAACATAAAGGAGGGAGGGTCGGAGCGCCTCCTCCAAACGTCTTGGCCGAGACTCCTCGTCGGGAAAGAGGTCTGGAGAAAAATGTAGGAGGTCCTCGAACTTGATCCCTAGCTCCCTCATGGACTTACTCCCCTGCTAGAGGGAGAGTAGTTCCTTCCTATTTTCTGCCTTCATCTTCGAGGATAGGAATTCTGCCTAGAACTCCCTCTCGAAATCCGCCCAAGCCACCTCAGACTCTCTCCTCTCCCCCTGGTAAACCATCCACCAATGACGTGCCGCTCCCCGCATCTGGCTAATGTCCAGAGGAACCCAGTACTCGGTCGGGGCACAAATCAGGCCCAAGGCTATAAATATCTCCTCTAGCCAGCCTTCCGTCTTCATATCGGAGGTGCTGCCCTCATACTTCTCGAGGACCTGTTGCTTGAAGGCCCGAAGAGTATTCTGCCACTGGTCGCCCTCCTCCTCTCGATCAGCTCTCTGCCAATTTTCCAAGGTAGTCTACAGGGCCTCGATCTCCTGTACCACATGTGGTCGCCTTCCAGGTGCCATAGCTGCAAGGTAAACAAGGAATTCCTAAACCCAAGTAGTGCAGAATATCGTTCTTAAAACTTCATAAATTTTAAATTTATTCTTAATTCCCAAGACATACTAGAAACACAAGAACACAAGTCATTATTATGCATGTACCTTTCCTAGGGTCTCTACCCTACAATCATTGTGGTCTCACTTGGCCATTCGGTAGGTCCAGAGTCCTTGCATCGGATCACGGGGGGCCATAAAATCCCGTGTCCTACCCGGTATTCCCCGATCTAATTCTCGTGCCATGGTCACCCAACACTGTTGCCTTACCATCCCGTGCAATCCTCACTGTTCCTAACTCCAGACTCCATCCTATCTCTCAACCATCACCTCTGATACCATTCTGCCACGACCCACCTTCACCAAAAGGAGGTAAGGGTTAGCAGATTGTCAGGCCCTTCATTAATTAAGTTGAAGGAGATATAATGACCCCCAAGACCCGCCTTCAATAGATCCTAGAGTCGCGACTAGCACCAAGGGTATAGAAATTTCTCACAAATGGAAGGAATTACCCATTTTTGTTTTATAAGATTGAGAGATTTGATGATGAAACTCATCAACACCAAGGTAAAGGAAAAGTAAAGCCAAAAGTAAACCATTCCCACATGCATGTTCCAAAAGTATAGGCACAAAGTACAAAAGGTGACGACAAAGGTAAGTACTAAAGAGGAAAAGCAACAACTGCAACTACCGCAAAGGTCCGAGCTAGTATGGTCCCGTGTGATCCCCGAAGTCCTCCTGGAAACCTGAAAGCAGTTTTATATATGTAGGGTGAGTATAAAAGTACACTTAGTAGGGAAAACCAAAGTCTCTCGTGCACAAGTGGGGGAACGTGCTAATGTCCCGTGAGAAAGGAGTAAACCAAGCGCCTATCAAGGTAAAATATCCACCCAAGCCTCACCAGGGCACACTCCCCAAATAACGCAAGTCAAGTAATATGTATATTAGGAGAACATCGATGTTTGGGTACCCCAATCCACTTTCCCACTGGTTATTGAGACATCCTATGCATCAGACCAATCAAGCCATTCTCACCACAGTCCCACTGCCACACCCACCCGCACACACCTGGGACACAACCACACGCAGTCCCACTGCCAAAATCCTGCCCGCACACACCTGGGCCACAACTGTGACACATAACCACGCCTGCAAAGACCTAGGCCTGAACAACCACAACCATGCCCGAAGACACATGGGCTAGAAAATCCACTGCCATGCCCGAAGAAACCTGGGCCTCATCTCGAAGACACTTGGGAAACCTCCTACCGCACACACCTGGCCAACCACCACACTACCCCGTCCGAAGTTTCTTGGGCTAATAATGGAACTCAGGCCATCACAGCCTGCTCGAAGATACTTGGGATATCCTGGAAATGGAGTAGAAAAGGAGCTAAAAACCAGCCACCAAGAATAGTGTTGGGAAAAACACCCTCCCCCATGAGATGGGGGTGTTCGGCACTAAGTGCTCAACTTGGGTGGGGCGCGAATAAGAAACACAAAACTAAAAGTATAGATATAAGTAACAAGCACTCACCCAAATTCTAGGTTTTTCTAACCAGCCTATAGAACACAACACCACTACATCCAAGTCACAAGTCACGACTCTCACCAACAAAACCCATTTGTCCCATTCTTGTTTCATGTTCCGTAATAATGTTTATGTTTAAGCACTACTTGGAAACTAGTAGACATAGGCATAAGTCTAGGAATGTAAAAATTGAAACATCAATTTAAAAATTCTCTTGTAATGTTACAAAAACAAGGAAAAAGTGAGATCCCCGAAGTACTGGAACCAAAGACAACCCGGGACACTACCCTGTGTCCCCTTCCAAAAGATTTTTCATCAACAGAGGATCCCACCCGAGTTTGTGATATAAACAAGTAACCACCCGGTCTTAAAACTCACATCCAACGAATCCATACCAACAGGGGATCCCATCCCCAATTTCACACAACCACCAAGGGTATAAAGAAAGGGCATCCCATCCCCTCCCACGTCTCCAACAATCGGCCCGAAAAGAAAACAACCAACTACCACCACCAACACAAGTCAGGGCCATGCCGGTATTTTCAGATTTAAACGACTTAACACACTCCAGGATTTCAATTTTCGTGTGTTTTAACCGGGGGTTATCACAGAAGGATTGATCCTGGTGCCTCAATTTATTTGGCCGGATATACATGATTAACCAATTACTTTTCACAGTAGGAGTTTACAACCACACAAGCCATTTAAAACATCGGTAGGGGTTCATTAGTGCACAGACAACGACCACCAATGGCCTCGATTTCAGAATGCGTAAGGCAGAACAACTCAGAAAGATGATTTTAATATAGAAACATCAATGATCACAACCCCCCCCCCTTCATTCTTTATAGGATTCGTTCATTATCTTTAATTAGGTATGGTTTATCCAATTCTACAGAATCAAAAGAACACCCACCCCGCATGATACACAAAAGAGAGATGCAAAGGAGAAATTCCCTACTTGTTGTTAGATGATCGGCGTTTAGGCCGGGCGCAGAACTTTAAGGATAACGATGCGGCGCGCCCGATGCACCAGAAGCTTTTGTGAAAAGCCACAATCGAGGAAAGAGAAACCACAGTTAACCCTTAGTTTATAAGTTTCGGGGATGGTTGAGGTGAAAACGCAAAACCGCATAAGGCGCGGGGGTCGTGGGTTGACCACGCAGCTCCACTCGTCATTAAAGGGGGTCGGGTGGTTTAAACTGACTCATTAATTGATTAAGTATTTAATTAAAACTCTTATGGGCGTTACGAGTCTTTAAAACACGCTTAAACGAGTAAGAATAGGGTTTAAAACCCTATTAGCGCAAAAAGGAGCGCTACCGGAAACAACTCGACATGGCCGGGTGATGTCGTTCGGTCTCACCAATTGGTCACCCCGATTGGTCTCACCGATCGGTCGTCCCGATCGGTCTCACTGATCGGTCATCCGATCGGTCTCCCCGATCGGTCGCACCAATCGGTCGCATCGATCGGTCTCACCGAGACGCCACCCCTTTAGGACCCGGATTTTGGCAAAGGGAAGGACCAAGAGAGTCTGGGTCATCACAGATGCTATATAAATAAATTAAAAGTTAATCATTTATTTGGGTCAACAATGCATATTTTTAAAGGAAAAGTATTGAACCAATTGATTAGTTTTTATCCCCAATTTAAAAGTGAAATTGATTCAATAACCTATAATAAATTAATTGAAAAAAATATTATCTATCCTAAAATTTAAAACAGTTTAAAATAGAATTTATCCATATAAATAAATTATGTGTGAAAACAGTTTTGAACAAAAAATCTGTATTTTTAACTAGTCATTAAAAAGTGATACCTTACAAAAAAATACCAAATAATTATACTAACAAAATTATAATTTTTTATATAAAATATGAGAATTATTTTGACATATTAAGTCCAAAAAACTACAAATATTTTGATTTAAAACGGGTTCCCTATAGAATGGCGGTAAAATTACATTTATAAATATATATGTTTTATGCATAAAATTTTGTCTATTATTATCTTATGTCAATCAAATTTCTTGAACGGATATAAAAAATATTTTATTAAATATACAACATGTATATTACATTAATATCACTCGCTAATTGTATTTAATATAATTTATTAGGATAAAATATCTCTGTTACCATAAAAAATAATAATATTTTCTATTATATTCAATCAGTTTTTTTATTCATTTCCAATTAATTGGAAACCTATAAGTTCATATAATATTTTTTAAAAAATATATTTTTATAAATTAGTTAACACTATTCCTATCATCTAATTTAACCACTATATAATATATTATTATATTAATTAATAACATTTAAATGATATAATATTGTTCGGTCAAACTCAGTATTCCATGTTACAGAATCCATTATGAAAAGTCATTGTTTCATGCATCAAAAGATAATATCGATGTTCCATGTAGAACAAGCTACTTCTTATGTTTCATTTTTTTCCTGATTAACTGGTTGTTACATATAATGCAATCTAAACATAGTTCTTTAATATAAATTAAACTGTCTTTAGTGTATTGTAAAAAAATATCAAAAATATTATGTTAGTTAAATAATATTATTCAAAAAATATTAAAGAGTCACATTTTTTAACATTAAAATGAATTTCTCCCACGAAATTCATATTGGTTATCAATGGTTTATAATTATTTTTTTTATTCATAGAAAACCCCATGGAAAAAATTGATACTAAAACATCCAATAAAAATTGAATATTAGAACCATAACAGTTACCCAAGTAATATATAACGTTGTTTTCACATAGGTGAACTTAGGTATGAAGTGAATATTGTACATGGAGGAAATACGTAAATATCTATAGGTAGTGATTGAGGTTATAAAACAAAAACATGTGATTTATCAATGAAAAGATGAGCAGCCCAAAGACATAAATATGTGATCATTTAAAAGGCCATTTGTTCAAAAAAAGGTATTAGGAAAACACATTTTATTTTGATCATAATCATAATGTTGAGTAATTCTTTTATTGACCAGAAATATAAATAAATATACTTATTTGATATATTTATATAAACAATATTTCATTCTTTATTTGTACTTTTAAAAACATCTAATTCATCCATTACATTGTGTAATTTTCATCCTAAAATTTACATTGATTCCTAAAGTTCTAAAATACAGTTTTATCAGATCATAAGTCCCATAAAAAATGAAAAATAAAACTATATATATATAATAATTCATTAAAATCAATATGGTTAGTACATTAATATATAAACATAAAAAGTAACACTACTTTTTCCATAAATAATTATTCATAAAAAATAATTATACACTTACCAGGACAACATGTAGTTCAGTGGTAGTCGTGAAATCCTTATCGTCCTTCATGCATTGGTTCAAGTCCCACGACCTTGTCAGACATGATTTTTTGTCACCGAAAATACATGATGTCCTTTTCTAAAACCATAATAATATAATTTCAAAAATACGATAGACATCCTTGAAATAAGGTTAATCTCTAAATAGAATTTTAACCATGGTTTTAGATAAAATCACAATACATAAATTTTTTCATAGAAGTTTAAATTAATCATTTGATAAATGATTAACCTCAAAACCCTTTTGAAAGATGAAAGATTCTAACTTTAGAAAGAATTTCACGAAATGAGCTTATCATTGATTCCATCATATATAATAATGTATCTATTGGTTGACATATTCCAAGTATGGGAATACCCTCATCATATATTCTCTTTAAAAATGGTAATAACATGAATTACAATAAATACTTATCGAAAACAGGCATGGTCCATTATTTAATGTATGTTGTAATTATTACCTAAATCCCAAAATGTTTTAAAATATATCCATGAGAGAATAAACAATCTTTCATTAATCCATTAATTAGATCCAAGGTAATCAATACCATTTAATTTACTTATTCTTATCCCACATATATTTATACAAACAATATTATAATGACATAAAGAACTTATTAAGTGATATAATTCCCATAATTATGTGATTTCTTTGGAAATCACCTAGCCATTATATCATGTTTGTATACCATCATATCAATTCACAGTGTTCTTGTAAGTATATCGTAAAAAACATTAACTGAACAGCCCTTATATATTTCATCTTTCATATAACATAATTCTTGATTTCAAATAAATTAAATATTTTGGTATTCCACTTCATCCTTATTCTATTATCAAGGATACCTCATCCTATTAGAAAATACCTCTTTCCATTAATGTTTCCTATGTAGTCTCTTTATCATAAGAAATGTAACCGTTACTCATACCACCTTGCGTATCCTCTTCAGGAGATTTCCTCTTGAGAAATTTAGTTTCATAATGACTATTTATTGCACACTTAAAACACTTAACCAATGATTTTTCCATAAGGAGGCCAATATTCCTTTACCTTTCATTAATTGAACTCATCATTTATCCCTTATATTTACTCTCTTGGTGTCCTTATTATCTATAGTAAAAAATTATCTTGTTCTTATAAGACATTCTCATAGGTGATTCTTTCCACATTATTGACACAAAGAATTAGAATCTTCTTTCCTCCATGGTCTCCATTACCCGAACTCTCAACGAACTTCTTCTTTCTATTCATTGGTGAGTTTTAGAGTTGGTTAAGGTACACATTGATAATCATGTTCCATGAAAACTTATTAGGGTGGATCACAACATATTAAATCAATTTATCATTATTTTTGTATTATAATCAGAAAATAATCAAACACATTCAATTTCAATATAGTTCCTTCCAGTTCCATCCTTTGACTAAAACCTAAAGAATAGTGTGATCATTACATATCATAGCAGAAAACCACATAGTCATGAATACAATTTAATATTAGATGTTAAAAGCACAACAAATTACATAATATAGGACACCCAAGGTTCATACTAAGTTATTCATATCCCACTTATATTAAAATAATTCATGATGGATTGCGAAGTGTTGGTAAATTCCCAAAGCATATCCCATGGTAGTGTCAAACCAGGTGTACAGAAAGGCCCGTTGTCTTGTACTAGATTATCCAGGGTCAGGCCTGTAATATTTTTTTGGAGTTTTTACATCAATATACATTTTTCAAGATCCAAATATATTTATAGTATAATAATAGAGATGTGTTACCTGGAAATGACATACTCTATTCTTTACCAAAATTATATGAAATTTTCTAATAATTTTTTTTATAATTAGAGTTATTATTTGTCTTTTCCTTAGGTTTCTCACTATAGTTTCCTCATCATATCTACGAAAGGATAACTAAAAAATTTCCCTGATAACAACTATAATGACCCTCTCTTTTTATACATATAAATTACAAAACTTTTTCAAAATATATAAAAAATTATACAAACAACCACCCAAATATGATACTAGTGTAGAACCTTTGGGGATAATGAAACATTTACACTGGTACGTAAATGATCCACATTATCCCCTAATATTTTTCATGATATAATCCCATCTTAATAACATCAAAAATTATACATATCTTTATAACCTAAGAAAGGAAACATAAAGAGTGATGATATCAAATGATCAGTAAGGGTAAAAAGGGAGATATATAAGAATAATCATGAGAATAAGTGTATAAGAACAAGATCAAGAAAATAGAAATTTATACCATGAATATAAAATATCATATACATGAATCATGGTATAAATCTTTGAAGGTTATAAGACATCAATAATAAGGAAATATAGTGAATAATCTATTAAACTATTACATATGAATGAAACATGGAATTATGTCATACACATTAGAGTATAATATGATTTATATAAAATCACATGAATCATTTCCATGTACATATTAGTAGTATGGGTTCACTCCTCATACAATCTTGGTAGTCATGGTTCACTCCCATTGTCACCTTAGTAGCATGTGTTCACTCCTCATGCCATGTTGGTAGTCAGGGTTTACTCCCACGGACATCTTAGTGGTTAAGATTCACTCTCAAGATCATCTTAGTCTATCTCATGGGATATAAATCATTACCCAATGCATTGTAGTGAGATATAGGTCCCACCCATATCAAAATAAAATCATACAAACATGTGCTAAAGGATCATTAACATTCATATCATTACCCATGAAATAAAATTCTTATCATCAAAATTTAATCATATAATAACCGATGAAAAATATATGGGATTCATAATAATTTCATAAAATGAATAATCCATTAAATATTAATTTTTTATTATCTTGTAACTCATGAATGAGATACATGTTTCTTAAACACCATGACATTGATCATAACACATTCAGATAATAAGTATGAATAGATCCATTATACCATTTACTAGAAAGTTCTGAGCAACATAAATAGTTGTCATATTAGATGGAAAATGTTTTGGAAATATATTTTAAAATATATATTTTTGGCATAAAATATCCTTTCATCATTAAAAACGTATTATTAATGCATAAAACCATATAAAAATAAATTTCATAGAAAATATAATGAAATCGTATTAGGAAGACCTGAAATCTTTTTAAAAACAACTTTCCCAAAAAAATTATATAATAAGATTAAAAAAAAATTATAAAAAAATTGTTTAAAAAACATTGAAAACATTAAAATATTGGCTAAAAATATTTTTTAAACTAGTTTATTGAAAATAACTTTGAATTCTTGTAAGGAAATCAAGAAAAAAAATTTAAAAGATTTTTACTAGAAAACGTACAAAATAATATTGAAAACTCTTAAAAACCCCATTTTTCTTTGAAAATACTTTTAGAACTTATAAATAAAACATTAAAACATTTATAACAGTTTTTAATTTTTAAATTGTTTTTTTAATACATTATAATTTAAAAAAAGTTTTGAAAACATTTAAATGAATCACTGATAACTTGAAAACTTTAAAAAAATTAATTCAAAAATACATTAAAAATAATTAAAATATAGAATATTAAGAAAACAATTTCATTTAAAATATAATAAATTTTTAATATTTTAATTGAATATTCTAGGAAATGTCAGTAATGATACTCGGTAAGTTCTCACATGTTGTACAAGTTAAGAAAAACATTCCATTTTTTCATGCCAAAGGATAAAAAATGACTCGTTCGGAAAGCGATAAGATGATAAAATTGAATATTTGGTGAAAGAAAAGAATTGGACATTAATTTTAATTATTATAGTATAATAGTCTAATTTTCATCAAAACCCTTTTTAGATATCATGGTTTTTAATGAATTAATATTTCATTTCGAATAGAGGTTAATGTCGATATTTCTTAAAAAAATTTCCTTAACTCTCCTATGTACCAAATAGAATACAAATGGAAAAAATTTATGAATATCTTATGAATAACCAGAGGATAAGATATTTCATGGATTTTCTTGGGAGATGGACAGTGTGATTTCATCAATTGAATAATAATCATTATCTATCTCAAACAGCGATGAGATTCTACCAATTGACTCTCACCACTTGGTTACTTGGGATCATACTCCCCATTTACAGAAAGTAAATTAAATTAAAATTAAAATATCAGTAAATAATTATATTCTTGATATAAAATGTAAAATTGAAGTAAATACACATCAAAAAATAATGTTGGTGTAAAAAACCCATGAGTCTACAAAAAGGAAAATTGAGACAAAACTATTTTTCTAATTTAGTGAATTTTAAAACATATAAACAATGAAATAAAGATCGTAAAATGGATATATAAATAAAAATAAACTTATTTATATTAATCATTGAATACATACATGCATAGTATACACATCACCAAAAGGAATGGTGCTCAATAAATCATGTATCTCATGAAAAATAAAAAGTTAGATGAAATCCACATACCTTGTGTGTTGACTCTCATTATACTCATTCAAACCACCTGTATTAAAAATATAAATTTGTTATAAATATTTTATAGAACCATATTATTATATATAAGACCATTTATATTTTGATTATGACCTTATATTACCCTCTAGTTATCCATCCCATGTTATGGTTTGACTTCAGGTAATATATACTTTGTTCATTGCATGTGTCTTAATTTTTTTTATTTGGGTTCCTTATAATTATATCCTTAATTGAGAAATTAAAAAATGATACAAATTTTATTAGTATTCCGTATAATTTTATTATAATAATCCTTACAATTTATAAGTACAAAATGGAATGCACTATTCATAGAGACGGTAAGTCATACATACACATGAACATTGTTCTAGTTTCTACTATCACATTGAGAGAAAGAAAATAACATATATGTATATAATAACATTATAATATAATTTTATGTTATATATATCATTTTATTTCATTAAACCCATCCGTTATACATTCCTTGTAGTGTGTGAATGAATCACATCACTTTAAGGGGGCAGTAGTACATATTCCCACCAATGAAACTATCATATTTTTAACAATTAGAAAGTAAATTAAATATGTGTTATAAATAAAAACATAATTTAAACAAAAGAATAAATAAATATATGACAAATATACACATAATTGCCAACATAGTGTCCACCATGAGAGTTAGTTAAGAAAAAATGAACAATCATTGTTTTGGGAGGTGATAGTTCACCGTACACATAAACAATATGTTCATTACCCATTATATGGAATTTTGGGTATGTTTAGCTCAAAACAACAGTGTATAAAATCATATTTTATTTACGATAATGGTTTCTTTATGATATAATTTAATAAACATAGTAGAGGGGGTAGATAATGAAAATAAATGAAAGGAGGTTGAGAGAAGACGTTACCTCTTTACCGAGTATCTCCTTTTGGGTTTTTGTCGAAATGAATCCTTGAGTTTCTTCATTTGTAAGGGTAGAATTATAGGAGGAAGTTGTCATGACCGATCCCCTAGGACATGTGTTGTGAAATCCCCCATGCCAATTTCATGAAGGTCAGGTGTAGGCGACTAGAGTCGAAGGCGTCAACTTGCAAGTGGGAGGAATTTTGCAATGTACATCTACACACGCACACACAACCACACCCCAAAACTAGGGATGTAAAAATGCATGCCACTAAATAACCACTATGTACAAGTGAAAAACTTAAGTCAAATGTGCTAGAATATAATCCTGACAAAAGATAAACTGAAAATATGAAAGTAAAATGTGACACATTAAGACGTCCACTAAAAACCTCACCCGATGGGTAAGTGTAGTGTAGCGATTGGAAGCCATATATGTATAAATCCCTACTAGGTCTCACTGGGCTACACTAGGTCTTGGGCGACCAAGTCCATCATCAAGGAGGCAATTGTTTGCACTAGAAACAACACATGGGAGTGAATCCCAAGTAGGGGTGAGTGATAATATAAATAATAGGGACTCCAAACAAACAAGGACAGATTGCCAAAAAAATATATAATGAAAACCACGAAGCAAGACAACTCACAGTAGGAGTAATCTAGATAGAAAAGTAAGACAATTAGTCATTTTATAGAACACATTGGGTTATTGAAGAAATCTTACTCAATGAGTACAGCAGGCCTGCCGGGTTACACAGAGCCACATCCCACTAAACATGGACTGTTTTGGTACTCATACATGATTAATACCTCGGGGATTATTGGTCATACCGAGCCACTACCCACTATGGGAATTCCTGGTCACACATAGCCACTTCACACCTTGGAAATACAGATGTAATACTCCGGTGGAGTACCGTGGTTCTGCCAGGTCACAAAGAACCTCTCCCCACAGTGGGATAGTTGGGTCACACATAGCTGCATCCCATTGGGATATCATTGGTAATATGCATTTGGTCTCTTGTCCGCAGTCTTTAGATCTCATCCAACTTTAGGGTTTCTACATGTAGTGTGTTAGAATCTTGGAGAACTGCTCCTCAAGTAATTCATTATATTTCAACTACTATGAAATCCTCAATAAGGTATTCCAAAAGATCCAACTCATCATGTGGGTTCCAACTCAGCAAATGACAAATCAATCAGACACATTGTTTGTAAGTTATTATCATTTGAGGAAATAGTGGGTGGTTGCGTCGGAGCCTGGTCCGACCTTGTCGGACTGACCTGACCAAACTGGCCTGAGGGCCCCACATGCCTCATTTTATCTCAACTGAGATGACCCGACCCGGTTCAGGTCTGGGATGGCCCAGTCTGGCCTGGACAGTGAGAGAGGCCCATTGGGCCTCTCTAGACCCAGCCCAGTTCGGCCCGGGGTCTAGCCCACTGGGTCACTCGACAACCCAATCTCATCTAACCCGACCCACTAGGTGTTGGTTTGGACCACTAGGCGTGGGTCCGGACAGCAGGGCACTGGTCGAGCCATGCCTGATCTACTACTGGCAGACTGAATCTATTCATCCCATATGCATAATGCTTCTTGGGAGTTTTCATGCATCTGGTTGAACCTAGCCACCTAAGTTACGCATGCGGTCTGAGAACTGTGTTCCAGGAAAAGACACTGCCCACATATGTAGGCCGCACTACCGATGCGGCCATGGGGCCGCATCCTTCCACCAGTTGTCGGTCACGGCTCCAGCCTCTTGTGCACCAGTGGGTTATTCCTTGGACCTCCAAGACTGCTCTAGTGGTCCGTTTTTCGCGCCACATACACCTACAGCTTCTGGGGGATATTTATTGTGATGGTCTCAAATCCACCTTGATTCCACTTCAATGATTTGGTTATGAAGAATGCACATAATTCTCAATGTGGAGGGGTTGAGGCCTTGTCCATGTCGGCTCGTGCACTCTGCGTTAGAGGTTTTTAATCCTGGGATATAGAATTTTTTTTCTATCGTAATTCAATCAAATAATCATGGCGCAAAACCCTAAGAAAAGTTTCCTCTCGCAAAAACGAGCAACCCGCAGATCAACATGTTTGTGGGATGATAATAGTTCATTGTTTAGAATAATGAATCAGAAACATAAAACAAAAAAACAAACCCATACCTCAAATTATTTTTTCGTTGAAGCAGTCCACACATGGGGGTTCTTGTTCTGTTGGTGTTCGACACTTTCCAGTTCCGTTCTTCAAGGTGCGTCAAAGACGCTCGCAATTCACAGACATCCGTTGTTCTTCGTTAGAGATAATTCTCATCATAGGTTCTTTATAGGAGTTCCACCAATTAAGACTACATTATCCAATGTGTTAACCCATTAATAGAAAATAAGTCACAACTTTTCTGTTATGTTGCATCATCGTGTCGTTACGCTGTTTCCTTCATGAAACAACATATTTGTTATGCTATAAATAATTTCTCATTACACTAATTGTTTACAATACACTAATGAGATTCATTTAATGAAACACTTTATCTCTTTGTCTCCAAATCGCAGCACCACTGTGTCACCAACCAGTCATTGGAATAAACAAATCAAATCAATTTTAAGTTATTTTATTTTTTTCTAAAAACATTGAAAATAAACCTTTACAGTTGGCCCTTTTCGGTCAACGTCTGGTCCATTCTAGTTGAATCCCTCCATTCTGAGTTCAACAATACCCTCATATTTTTGATTCAGGCACCAGTTTAAAAGTTAAAAAAACCCACTCGTACATTTTTTAAGGTTGGGGCCGAAGCTCCATTTTTATTATTTAATGCAAAGACCTCTTTAGACTGGGTAGAGGGAGACCCATTACATATCCAAAAGGACCAAATACAAGTGGCCTGAATACAGTGCTTGAAAGGACATTTTTTGGCCCAAAAATCCCCTCATTGAATATTACTGCTACAGTACCTGGGCTGCTACAGTAGCTGCTACAGTACGACGACTGCTATAGTTCTTGCAACAGTGCCTCTTCCGCAATAGTGTCGTCGCCTCTATAGTTCCACCACTGCTACAATACTACTATAGTGATCCTACAGTACCCGGAAATTAGGTTCCTTCAGAGAATATGGTCTCGAAATAATTACATATAATTTTATAAATATATAAATGTAATTTTTGGGACATTACATTATACCGTCCTTTTTGGGCTTCACATCCTCGTAATCCAAAACAATGCAAAACAAAAAAATTGGGGTACTGAGCACGAATCTAAGCCTCCCACTCCACTGTGCTGTCATTGATATTTCCATGCTGTCACCAAACACACATTAGAGTAATAGACCATTTATTAAGGACCCTTTCATGTCGATCCTCTATCTCAAATAGGAACTCCACAAACATCACCCCATCATCAATGTCCAGCTCACCCTAGTCAATGATGTGTGATGGATTAGGCACGTATCACCTCATCTATGACACAGGGAGAACATCATGCACCCTGTGAATCTATGGGGGGAGATCTAGTTGGTACGCCACCTCACCTAGTCTTTTAAGAATTTATAATGGTCCGATGAACCTTAGAGATAACTTGTAGACCCATCCAAATCTCCACAATCGGCATAGGGGTGAGACCTGAAAGAAAACCTGGGCCCTCTACTCAAACTCCAAGGGCCTCCTACTCCATTAAATTTAAAAAAAATTCCTTCTATGTGTAGTCCTCATCCGCTCCTGTATTATTTACACCTTCTCATTTATAGCCTATACCAACATTGGACCCTTGAGTGTGGACTCCCCTTGGTTTGTCCAGCATAGAGTTGATATTTAAGGCCACCCGTATAAGGCCTGAAATTTTCCATGCCAATGGCGTATTGATAGATGATGTTGTAGGAAAACACCACCAGCGGTAGGTGTTACTCCCAAAAACTACCAAAATCATGGACGCATGGAAGATGAATTTCCTCCAAGGATTGTATGGTCTGCTTCGTCGAACCTTCCTTTTGATGGTGAAATGCTATGCTCAAGTGCTGATGAGTCCCAAATGACTCCTAAAATACCTTCCACAATTAGGATGTAAACTTGCATAATAGTCTAAGACGATCATAGAAGTCACCTCATGTAGCCTCAATATCTCCTACATGGAGATGCGTCCCAATCCCTCGACTGATCCCTGCTCTCAGATGGTCAGGATATGAGCCGACTTGGTGAGTCGGTCAGCAATAACTCAAATAGAATCATGGCCTATTGATGTGTTTGGTAACCCTATCATGAAGTCCCTTTAGATACCATCCCATTTCCACTCCAGCGCCTCACGTGGTTGGGACAAGACTTATAAGGCCCCAGCCTTAAACCTTACTTAATCTTGTGTTATTACAAGATTACACATTAAGGATCTTTTCAGGTTTAGAGTTTTAGAGAATTAGATCATAAAACTTTCATTACATTCCAGATTTAAACAAAGTGGTTACATAAAAGAGAGTATTCATTTTTTTCCATCAATGGAAACTTATTTAAATATAATGCATGGATTCTTTCTTGACACATCCTTGACACGATCATCATATCATGTACCTTTCCCTTGACCTGTGAAAAGCATTTCAAAAAAAACTTGGGATGAGCATAAAAAGCTCAATAAGGGTTATAAAAATATGGAAAGGAAACATGAGTTCATATATACATAAGAATGAAATCATACATTACCCATAAAACATAGGCATATAAAATCGTGAATAAATCATATAAATCATAAGACATAAACGGTAACTTGAGGCATTCATAACATTTTTACGTAGGGAGCAATCCTCTTGGTTACATTTGGAATACCCACCACAGTATATTTCTTACATATATTCGGAGAAACCTTAACGTTTCACTCCTTCAGGTTACCCAATGCATTGAAGAGATATATCGGGCTCACCTGCCCTTAGTTTATCATGGAACCACCCGTCTTCATAACAATGCCCAAGAACCATAATATAATCTTATCACATAAAACATGCATAAAGGAAACATAACATTTCCACCTTTCAATAACATGATATCAATACAAAACATTGATATAAAAACATTATGAAAACCATTTTCAATACCAAAATAAACGAAAAGTAAAACATGGTATTTATTTTTCTTTTAAAAAGAAGGTATGGCTTGTAGAAGAAGCCGAAACTCAAATAATGGTCACAGCAGCAGAGAAGTCTTTATCGCCGCATACGTATGACAAAAACATTCCCTTTTGTTGTTTAGTAAACGCTTTGTAGAAAAAAGATTCCTTTTGAATAAATGTAAAATTAAAAGGGGTTTATACACCATATAAAAGGAAGTTGTGTATAAAACAAAATATGCCTCAATGAAAGGAGATTGAGACGAAGTCCCTTATAAAGACGATATCCTTGGATTAAGGATAAATCAATTACATAATTATGTGTGACAAACGAATACACCAAATAGTAGTGGATATTAAGTGTAAAACAATTAGAAGACATTCACACATTTTCATAGAACGACTTATTCAAGTGGTACAAGTTTATCCCAAATAATCAAAATTGGGTTAAGAAGTTCCCTTGCAAAAATTCGACAGCCTAACGGCGTCACTTCAAAATTCAGAAAAAGAGTTGATGAGAGAAAAAAAGGGTATCTCATCACGTGGACATAAAATTTAAATCAATAAGGATATATAATAACATATACCAACATAATAGTATTTGAATTAAAAGACATAACAAAATAAGTCTTTTAAAAAGAGGATGGTTAAAGGTTCCCTTACCGACTTGGGTTACTTTTGAAACGTACACCCCATTGAAGAAGGGTCATACAATGAATATGTAAATACCCATAAATGAAATTATATTACACAAAGAGTAGAATAATATGAAGTACATACACCACTCAATGGAAATGGTGGAAAATGTAGCATAAATCTCACGGGATTAAAAGCGAGAATAAAAACCCCTTACGAAAACTCGGCAGCCTAACGGCGCCACTTAAAACTTCCAAAATGGATTGATGAGAAAAAATAGGGTCTCTAATAATATGAACATAAAAAGTACAGTAGTAGTAATATAAATGAACATCCCAATAATAAGAAAGATGAGCTAAAAATTAGTGACATAAAATAGTGTACTTAAAAAGAAAGAGAGGGGTAGGATCCCTTACCTCGGGTCCGACTTGACTCGATCGTTCTTTAACGTTCTGAATAATAAACTTGAGTTAATTTATACTTGATTAAGAGCCTTTTAAAATTTCATTATTCCTTTTATATCAATTATTTCCATGTTATAAACATTATGTAATCATTTATGTTAATAATGATTGTTTTGTCGATATTTGGTTCTTAAGTCGAAAGTGGACTTCTCACAATTACAAGTTGTTCGTGTGGTCAATGGTTCATTATATCCAGAATGATATTCATGATTTGGATATCATATATATCATATATACCCAGAATATACATGTATTTATAATATTACATAATCATTTAGAGGTAAGAAATGAAATGCACCGTTCATGGAGACGGTAAGCCGTACGTACGCATAAACGCTACTTTCATTTCTATGTCATATTAATGGAATTAAAACCAAATGTGAGGTATGTATATTTTAATTCCAGAATTATATTCATCATTTATATGTAACATAAATCATATATAATAACTTTAAATCCATCCTTTATACATCCCACATATGGCATTAACGAATCAAATCACTTTGAGGGGGCGGTAGTCCGCACTTCCTAAAATGAAATTATCATGTTTTACCCACAATGGAAACCCTAAAGGTATTCCACAAAAGAAAAATACATAAGATTAAGTAAAAAATAAGCATATTTTATATCATATATAAATATGGTGACATCTTACGGGCCACCTTTGAGGGTGTTATATGAGTGTTGAACAATCATCGTTTCGTGAGGCAGAAATTTGCCATCCACAAAAATAATATTTTCTTTAACCATTATATGTAGGTGTGTGTAAGTGTAGCTCGAATGCTTCTTATAAAAACATCCTAGTATATTTGAGATAATGGAGTTGTTACAAAAGAAATGAATAAATAGAGTTTAGGGGGTTGGAGAAGCAAAATAAAACAAAAGAACACAAGTGAAGACGTTACCTTAAAATCGGGTAACTTCCTTTGGTTTGAGCTCAAAGGCTTCCATGGGAAGACTTATGACCAAAGTGAGGCATCTAAGAGTTATAGAGGGATTTTTAGAGACAAAATGGGAAGGGGTTGGCCAAGACAAAGGCTTTGGAAGTGTGGGTAAGGAGGTAGATGTGGGGGCCTTTTATAAGAGGAGAGGAGGGGCACTCTTGGAATGTAAAGCAATGTTACATTATTTTTGAATGCGTTTCGGATTTTAATGGTCCCAAATTGATGTGTTTCTAGGATAAGGTGATAAGGGTTCTAAATCCACCCATAAAATAGGTTTTGGTCATGTGTAGGTCTTATATTGTACATTATCATTCCATTTTATATAAATCGTTAAATAATGAGGTCATCGCTGCATCGTCATGATGTCATAAATAATATAATTTATTCAATGTATAAAAATTATAGAAAACTACTATGATTTAGGAAATAGTTTTAGCTTTCCAATGACTATTTACAGTAAAAAAATATGACTTGTATAACCCCATGTAAAAATTGTTTTATTTAAACAACTCATGTTTGTGAAATTTTATTTTTAACATTAAATAAAAATGTATTTATGTCATTTTCCATCCAAAGTGGCTCCATGGGGTCCCCAAGTTGACCCATTGATTTTATTTGTCGGACATGACTCATCCAATGAGTTTAGGACATGTGTCTAGGTCATTTAATATTATTAAAACATTATTTTTACCTTAAACTGCACTAATTACCTCTAATCGTGATTAAAAACTTAATAAGTTACTATTCACCAAAAAAATTATTTTAATCCCATTGAACAAAATTTTACTTCTTAGTGAAAACCATGTATGTCGGATTTTTGAAATTCAAAACACAAGGGTGGCATAATTTCATTTAAATGGAAAATCAGTTTTTATAAGTACCACTTAGTGGTTTCACTATTCATCAAAAATTGATGTTTTTCAGAAAATTACCAAAACTTCACCCTAAGCTATATTTGATATTCCGAATTCAAAAATGATGTCTATTTTAAAAAATTCATAACATATAAGTTACATTAATTAATTTAATAATTAATTCCCGCTATCAGAACAAATAGCGTGTTTTTATGAAACAATATATATCAAAAGATTGACACTAGTTTAAGTGAAATTTCAAAGTGAAATTAATTCCAATGACCAATATTTGATTAAATGGTAAAAATAAATTCTAGTTTCACTTCAAAACCAATTCAAAAGATAATCTAGTCATATAAATAAGTTAGATTAAAAAGAGGTTTTGAATTAAAATACAACATTTTTCACTATTCATTAAAAATTGATCTTTTTCGGAAAAATACCAAAAATTTACACAAAGTAAATTTTGATGTCCCGATTCTAAAGAAGGATTTTATTATTTCAAATATAACACATAAAATTGTCAAAAAGTGGATTTAAAAGAGGTTCGCAATCAAAAGGCGGTTAATCGACCTTTTAAAGAATATTAGAATGCTTACGCTTAAAATTGGATTCATTCGCATTTTTAATCCTCTAACATTTAATGTAAAAAGTAAAAATATTTGACAAACATATATAATAATTTTGTAGTTATTTATATTCATTCCCACCATCACAACAGCTAGGTGTTAACTACCTTTTAAAATAATATTATTTTATTATAAGAGTGCAACGTAAGATTCTCAAGAAACTCATTGTTGTGTGTTGGGTACACCATCAAGCATAGAATCCCCTTTAAAGATATATTAATATTTTATTCAAAAATATGGATAAATGTGAAAATGTCATACTCTTTATTTACCTGGGGTGTTACATCCTTGCCCCCTTTTGGGAATTGCGTCCTCGCAATTTTAAAATTGGGCTTGGAAACTTCATTGAAAATCCCACATCAGAACGAGAGTCAGTAAAACAATCACTTTAAAATAAAGAAAGATAAGTACAAAGGTAACCCGAGTTAACCCATAATAGGATTCCAAGTATGAAAATATGGACATGGAGGAAAAAACAAAGGTTCATGTTCTGATGGAGAGTGATAGTAAACATATCTAAGAGAAAGTTAACCATAAGAAATTCACAAACTTGTGATGGGTTAAACGGTATTCAATTCCCCAGTAGGAAAAGTTAATAGAAAACATTTTTGTTTTATGTTACTTTTCATTGAGGAATTTTTTTTTGAGATTAACTAAATCATAATGAAACATACTTACTTGTCATGTAGACTTTCAACTTTTACTATATTCCTTAATCAAACTCATATTTTCTCCAAAAGATGGGTATTTAAGAAGACTCGTTCGCATTAAGAGTACTATAATGAATTTCTAGAGAATCACCTAATCCACAAAAGAGAAATATATACTTCCCATGTCTTAAGACTCTAACCAAAACCGAAACCAAAAAGGTTAGTACAAGATCAGATAATCCAGAAAAGGATAACCCTTTATAAAAAGAAAATCTATTCTTAATCTCCAATATTTGTCCAACAAAACCCAAAGTTCAACGAGGACCATTCGATAAAAAATTTGTTCATAAAATTCTTCAAAGTAATCCAAACTATGATTTAAACCCAAATATTTTAAGGATTTAGTCACATAGTCTTCCAAGTTAAATCGTAACATTTATTTCCAAACAACTTCAGTTGCTCCTAAAGTCACGTATTGAAAATTTATTAACCTAATCACATATCCTCCATGATAGGTTAATCATTTTCATAAATAACCGAAAATAAACTTACACATTATTCATAAAGTCACCTAATTAAAAAGAATAAGTTATACATACCAGGGACTTCACATAGTCCAGTGGTAGGTGATAAATACCAGTTGCACATTGGTTGTGGGTTCGATTCCCGCAACGTTGTCCGACAGAACGGGTTGTCACAAGGTCTGCGTGTTGTACTTTTTCCAAACTATATAATTCTCAAATCATTCCCCAAAAAGAGATAAAATCATCAAAAATAACTATAACACAATTTATGATCAATTTTATCTCATGCCTTTCACTTCCATCATAACATATAGTAACCCATAATTACCTCAAAAGTAAGGATAATATAAACCCAAATGGATCTTTATAACTACATCCACAAATGAACAGATAACTATTCCTTGAATAAAATTTTCTTATATTAAACATCAGGGTTACACACACTATAAAAAGTATTCTAATGTAACCCGATCATAAAAAGACACTTAATACTCTTAAGAATTTCACCATAACTCTTGAAGCCCTTACATGTTGACTTCTTACTCATTCAAAATTCTTCATGATCCATTAACCATTCCATTCCAACTGATTCTAAAATACTTATTTCCTACAAACAAAATCATGAATCATATCCTAAGATTCCAAAACAAGAAAACAAAATTTATGAAATAATCCTTACCTTTGATTGGTCATTGTTAGTTTCTTGATCCTCAATCGGAATGGCATTAGGTATTGGTAAGTGAATATTTGTATGATCTTGGTGATCCCATTCACGAAACATCTTAATTGGACATGTGTTTTCATAATGACCATGCACAACACATTTAAAACATTCAATTGATCCCTCAGAAAGAACTTCCTTACCTTTCCTCGAGTCAACTATATGCTTCCTTTTTCCAGGGAAGGTTCTTGCTTTCTGACCTTCATTTCCACATCTATAGCATATTTCTATCCCTTTGAAACATTTTCCTAGGTGTTTCTTTCCACATCGTTGACACATAGGTTTTTGAACACACATACCTTTATGATTATTACCTGTAGTTCTGTAGGGATTTTTTTCTCGCATATATGATGCCTTATAGAAATCACCAAGGTTTAGGTGGTCAATCATGACTCCAGAGAGTTGGTTGAGGATAAACACAAGAGTTCTCATTGCATCTCCCATATCATTCAGTTGCTTGCTCAAAAAATAGTCACAGTTTCCATCACATCCACTATTACTTTGGTGCCTGATAGATCCAGCCATTTACTAAAACCAAAAAGGTCAGTGTGAGTATATAAAAAAAACCATCATGTACTAATGAGGAAGATAAACACTAAGATATACTTACTCATTCACTTTATCTAAAACTAGGACTCTTTCTGAAGTCTTAACCATTATGGTAATGTCATTTATGCTTAAAGAATACCCTAACCTCTAAAGTTATCTAAACCGACCTCTGATACCAACTATAAGGCCCCAGCCTGAAACCTTACTTAATCTTGAATTACTACAAGATTACACATTGAGGATATTTCTAGGTTTAGAGTTTTAGAGAATTAGATCATAAAACATGCATTACATTCCACATTTAAACAAAGTGGTTACATAAACAATAGTATTCATTTTTTTCAATCAATGGAAACATATTTAAAAATAAAGCATGGATTCTTTCTTGACACTTCCTTGACACTATCATCATATCATGTACCTTTCCCTTGACCTGTGAAAAACATTTCAAAAAAAAACTTGGGATGAGCATAAAAAGCTCAGTAAGGGTTATAAAAATATGGAAAGGAAACATGAGTTCATATATACATAAGAATGAAATCATACTTTAGCCATAAAACACAGGCATATCAAATCATGAATAAATCATAGAAATCATAATTCATAAAAGGTAACTTGAGGCATTCATAACATTCTTACGTAGGGAGTAACCCTCTTGGTTACGTTTGGAATACCCACCACAGTATATTCCCTAAATCTCTTCGGAGAAACCCTAACGTTTCACTCCTTCGCATTACCCAATGCATTGGAGAGCTATATCGGGCTCACCCACCCTTAGTTTATCACGGAACCACCCGTCTTCATAACAATTCCCAAGAACCATAATATAATCTTATCACATAAAACATCCATAAAGGAAACATAACATTTCCACCTTTCAATAACAAGATATCAATACAACACATTGATATAAAAAAATTTTGAAAACCATTTTCAATTAAAAAATAAAATAAAAGTAAAACAAGGTATTTATTTTTCTTTTAAAAAGAAGGTATGGGTTGTAGAGGAAGCCAAAACTCAAATAATGGTCACGGTGGCAGAGAAGTCTTTGTCGCCGCATACGTATGACAAAAAAATTCCCTTTTGTCGTTTAGTAAACGATTTGTAGAAAAAATATTACTTTTGAATATACGTAAAATTCAAATGTGTTTATACACCATATAAAATAATGTTGTGTATAAAACAAAATATGCCTCAATGAAAAGAGATCGAGATGAAGTCCTTTACAAAGACGGTATCCTTGGATTAAGGATAAATCAATTACATAATTATGTGTGACAAACGAATACACCAAATATAAGTGGATATTAAGTGCAAAAAAATCACAATACATTCACACATATTCGTAGAATGACTTATTCAATGGGTACAAGTTTATCCCAATGAATCAAAATTGGGTTAAGAAGTTCCCTTTCGAAAATTCGACAGCGTAACAGCGTCACTTCAAAATTTAGAAAACGAGTCGATGAGAGATAAAAAGGGTATCTCATCACGTGGACATAAAATTTACATAAATAAGGATATAGAAGAACATATACGAACATAATAATATGTGAATTAAAAGACATAACAAAAGAAGTCTTTTAAAAAGAGGATGGTGAAAGGTTCCCTTACCAACTTGGGTAACTTTCGAAACGTACACCCCATTGAAGAAGGGTCATACAATGAATATGTAAATACCCATAAATGAAATTATATTACAAAAAGAGTATAATAATGGTAAGTACATACAACACTCAAAGGAAATGGTGGAAAATGTAGCATAAATCTCATGGGATTAAAAGTGAGAGGAAAAACCCCTTACGAAAACTCGGCAGCCTAACAGCGCCACTTAAAACTTCCAAAATTGATTGATGCGGGAAAATAGGGTCTCTCATCATATGAACATAAAAATTAAAGTAGTATTAATATAAAATAACATCCCAATCATAAGAAATATGATCTTAAAAGGAGTGACCTAAAATAGTGTACCTGAAAAGAAAGAGAGGGGTAGGATCCCTTACCTCGGGTCCGACTTGACTCGATCGTTCTTTAACGTCCTGAATAATAAACATGAGTTAATTTCTACATTCTTAAGAACCTTTTTCAAGTTCATTATTCCTTTTATATCACTTATTTCCATGTTATAAACATTATGTAATCATTTATGTTAATAATGTTTGTTTTGTCGATATTTGGTTCTTAAGTCAAAAGTGGAATTCTCACAATTACATGTTGTTCGTGTGGTCAAAGGTTCATTATATCCAGAATGATATTCATTATTTTTATATCATATATATCATATATATCCAGAATATACATGTATTTATAACATTACATAATCATTTAGAGGTAAGAAATGAAATGCACCGTTCATAGAGGCGGTAAGCCATACGTACGCATGAACGCTACTTTCATTTCTATGTCATATTAATGGAATTAAAACCAAATGAGAGGTATGCATATTTTAATTAAAAAATTATATTAATAATTTATATGTAACATATATCATATATAATAACTTTAAATCCATACTTTATAAATCCCACATATGGCATTAACGAATCAAATCACTTTGAGGGGGCGGTAGTCCGCACTTCCTAAAATGAAATTATCGTGTTTTACCCACAATGGAAACCATAAAGGTATGACACAAAAGAAAAATACAGAAGCTTAAGTAAAACATAATCATATCATATATCATATATAATTATAGTTACATCTTAATTTCCACCTTTGAGGGTGTTATATGAGTGTTGAACAATCATCATTTCGTGAGGCAGAAATTTTCCATACACAAAAACTGTATGTTCTTTAACCATTAGATGTAAGTGTGTGTAAGTGTATCTCGAATTCTTCTTATAAAAACATCCTAGTATATTTAAGATACTGGATTTGTTACAAAGGAAATTAATAAAAAGATTTTAGGGGGTTGGAGAAGCAAAATAAAACAAAAGAACACAAGTGAGGACATTACCTAAAAATCAGGTAACTTCCTTTGGTTTGAGCTCAAAGGCTTCCTTGGGAAGACTTCTGATGAAAGTGAGGCTTCTAAGAGTTATATATTGATATGGAGAGACACAATGGGAAGGGGTTTTCCGAGACAAAGGCTTTGGAAGTGTGGGTAAGGAGGTAGAGGTGGGGGCCTTTTATAAGAGGAGAGGAGGGGCACTCATGGAAAGTAAAGAAATGTTACTTTATTTTAGAATGAGTTTCGGATTTTAATGGTCCCACATTGATGTGTTTCGAGGAAAAGGTGATAAGGGTTCTAAATCCACCCATCCTATAGGTTTTGTACATGTTTAGGTCATAGATCTTACATTATCTTTCCATTTTATTTTAATCATTAAATAATGCGGTCATCGCTGCATGATCATGATGTCATAAATAATTTAATTTATTTAATGTATAAAAATTATAAAAAAAATACTATGATGTACGAAATAGTTTTATATTTCCAATGACTATTTATAGTCAAAAATATGACTTGCATAACCCCATGTAAAAATTGTTTTAGTTAAACAACTCATGTTTGTGACATTTCAATTTTAACATTAAATAAAAGGTATTTATGTCATTTTCCAACCAAAGTGGCTCCATGGAGACCCCAAGTTGACCCATGGATTGTCTTGGTCGGCCACGACTCATCCAATGAGGGTAGGACATGTGTCTAGTTCATTTAATAATATTATAACATTATTTTTACCTTAAACTACACTAATTACCTCTAATCGCGATTAAAAACTTAATAAGTTACTATTCACCAAAAAATTATTTTAATCCCATTGAACCACATTTTAATTATTAATGACAACCATGTATGTTGGATTTTTTAAATTCAAAACACAAAGGTGGAAAAATTTCATTTAAACGGAAAATCAGTTTTTATAAGTACCACTTAGTGGTTTCGCTATTCATCAAAAATTGATGTTTTTCAGAAAATTACCAAAAATTCACCCTAAGCTGTATTTGATATTCCAAATTCAAAAATGTTGTCTATTTTAAAAATTTCATAACATATAATTTAAATTAATTAATTTAATAATTAATTCCCACTTTCAGAACAAATAGCGTGTTTTTATGAATCAATATATATCAAAAGATTGACAGTAGTTTAAGTGAAATATCAAAGTGAAATTAATTCCAATGACCACAATTTGATTAAATGGTAAAAATATATTCTCTTTTCACTTTAAATCCAATTCAAAAGATAATATAATCATATAAATAAATTAAATTAAAAAGGTGTTTTGAATTAAAATACAACATTTTTTACTATTCATTAAAAATTGAACCTTTTTGGAAAAATACCAAAAATTTACACAAAGTAAATTTTGATGTCCCGATTCTAAAGAAGGATTTTATTTTGTCAAATATAACACATAAAATTGTCGAAAGTGGATTTAAAAGAGGTTCACCATCAAAAGGCGGTCAATCGACCTTTTAAAGAATATTAGAATGCTTACGCTTAAAATTGAATTCATTCGCATTTTTAATCCTCTAACATTTATTGTAAAAAGTAAAAATATTTGACAAACATATATAATAATTTTTTAGTTAGTTTTATTCTTTCCCTCCATCATAACATCTAGGCGTTAACTACCATTTAAAATAATATTATTTTATTATTATAGTGCAACGTAAGATTCCCAAGAAACTCGTTGTTGAGTGTTGGGTACGCCATCGAGCATAGAATCCCATTTAAAGTTAAATTAATATTTTATTCACAAATATGGGTAAATTTGAAAATTTCATACTCTTTATTTACCTGGGGTGTTACAAGACTTCTGCAACCTGATGCTCAGAATTCACTTGCAAACAAGGGAGGCATTGTGAAATGAACTATGCCACTGCTTTCTTCATCCCTGGACACCAGTACTGATATCAGAGGTCTGAGTATATCTTTTCCACACCAAGATATACCACAAAAGGTGATGTATGGAACTCCATCAACACCTCCTCCCATACCATCACTAGTGCTACAGTGCATCCTCTGAGAAAGATTGGAGTGCTCTCCACCTACTGAAAATCCATCTTGTTCATGTCCTAAGGATAATTGAGAACGTCGGGCCTCGTAGTCAACATCCAAAAGATGTTCCTCCTTAACTCGCTATATGATTTGTGGAATGATGGTCTTTTATTGATGTTAATCTACATCATCATCATCTATGAATGATATCTCCAGCACGGAAAACAACTCCATCTCTTCAATCAGTAGTAGTGGACATGACCTCTTGCGTAGTGTGTCTGCCACCACATTACCCTTCCCAGAAGTATAGAATATATCAAAGTCATAGTCTTGTAGTAACTCTATATATGGGCACCATATCATATGCAGGTCCTTCTGTGAGAATATATACCTGAGGCTATTGTGGTCGGAGAAGACGGTAAACTGTTCACCCTGTAAGTAGTTTTTCCACATCATTATGTAAAATACCACTGCTACTAACTCCAAGTAATAGGCCACATAGTTCATCTAAGGCTACCTAAATAGATGTGGGACATATGAAATAAATACTCACACGTGTATTAGGAAAAAAACCTAGTATGGTACCTCATGCATCGCAGATCACTACATACTCAACTCCCTCTTTTGGTAGTCTCATGTTTGGGGCAATTGTTAGTATCTTCCTCTGCTCCTGGAAACTATGATGGCACTGCTCCATCCACCCGAATGGTAGTCCCTTCTTTTCAATGATGATATGGGTAATTCTACCTTGGGAAAGAATGTAATGAACCGTCAGCAGTATCTAGCCAACCCTAGTAAACTATGCACCCCATTCACACTCCTGGGTGTCTCCCTAGAAATCACTACATCTAGCTTCACTGAATCCAATTAAACTCCACCCTCCAAGATGACATGTCCTAGAATGTGGACCTCCCAAATCCAGAACTGGAACATAAAGAGCATCCCCTAAAGCCGGTTCCCTCAATGTGTATCCAAGACTATTGGCAGTTGTGTAGCGTGCTCCACCTTCAAAATCTAAATATATGAATATTTCATCAATTATGACTAAGATGAAATAGTCAAGGTAAGGCTAGAAGATCGTGTTCATGGGTTCCATGAACACTACTAGGGAATTGGTCATGCCAAAAGGAAGCACCTAAATATCATTGTGTCACAACTCGCATCTAAAGGCTATCTTCAGCATGTACTCATCTCATACCCAAAACTGATGATAGCCTTAACCGAGGGCGATTTTTGAAGACCACCTCCCTCCATTCACCTGGTCATAGTGGTCCTCAATCCTCAACAGTGGAAACTTTTTCTTCACGGTCACCTGGTTCAAGTCCTGGATTTCCATGCATATCCTCATGCTCTAGTCTTACTTCTCAAAAAAATAATGGGGCTGCCCATGTAGAAACACTAGACATCACTAAGCCCTTCTCCTTCAAGTCCTCCAACTGTACCCTCAATTCAAACTTCTCCAAAGGAGCCATCTGATATGCCGGTGTGGGTATCAGTACCATCCTAGGGTACATTTAAATGCCGATGTCTATCTCCCTATGAGGATGTAGTCCCAAGACATCCTTAGGAACGAAATATTCATACTATACTACCACTATTGGAAAGGCTAGAATCTTCTAGTCCACGACACTGAGAGAGAGGATAGCCAATTGGTGAGTGATCAGTTGCACCCTCCTTCGAGAAATTCTGTCATGTGCTGAAAAAGTCCCCTTCTCACCAGTGAAGGAAAAACTAGTCCCATCGTCCTAGGAACACCTCAGATTGTGCCTAATATAGTCGATCTGGGCATGGGATGTATATATCTAGTCCATACCCAAGATGAAATATTAAGGCCTTGATTCGGCTACTAGGAGATCCCAGCCAAAGCTCTCGCCTCCTAGATTAACCTCACACTACTGGAACAAATTTTTAATCATCGAGTCCCCTCATGTAGGAGTCTCTAATCACAATTATCGAGGCAATGATTCTACTGGAATCTCTCATACCTGAATGTGGTCTTTGGAAAACAATATGTGACTGGAACTTATGTCTATATGAACTACGAAGAAGGTGGATTAGACATAGACCATACCTCTAATCATCTCTAGAGAACCAAGGTCGTAGGACTCCATCACTTGAAGCATGCCTTTCCACGGTACAAATACTCCTGGAGGTCAGGGTGGACTACCTCTGGGTCATGATGGTAGTAACACGAACTGTCGCCCACCACCTGTTTCTCAACCTACTCCCTTGCCATGTTTACGGCCCTACAGAACACCTCGATCGAACCTCTGCCTTTGTGTTGGTGGTTCATTGTCCATCATCTGATCATCTATGCAGATGTTCGGGTAGTCACGGGCCATGTGTCCATGCCCACAGCAAGTGAAGCACAACCTGGTTCTAGTATGACTCCCTCTGCTCTGGGAGCCCCATAATACCGAACCCTAGTGAAGGGTTCATCCCATGAATGATTAGACCTCCTTGTGTCCCCACGTCTGCTGCATGCTGCTCACTGCTGATGACTCTTCCATCTGATGTCTGATGGTGGCTCCAGATGTCGGAGCTTGATCTGAAAGGAATCTATCCACAAGAAGGGATCACTCCATCACCCTATCCTGAGTTGAGGTTATAATGGAAATCACAAACACCCAAATCTCTTGTCGAAACCCCTGCTTAAAGGCTAGATCTTTGAAGAAAGTGTCCTGCACCATGTCTGTAGAGTAGAGGGAGAGGTCTGTGAACCTCAAAGAGTACTCTACCACAGTCATTCTACACTTCTTTTGGCGAAGCATCTCATATTATCACACCGAGCACAAGGTATCGGGGAAGAACTCCTCCTGGAAAATCCGCTCATAGTAAACCTAAGAGAGGGTCGCCTCATCATGAGTCTAAATCATCGAACACCAACATATCCTTAATGATACATGAATAAGGCTCATATCTAAGATATATATCTTGTCATGTGGAATCCTCACTTAGAAGAAGACCCGCATCACCGCCTCCAACTAGTCCCAAGTGGCTTGAGGATCTGAATCTCCCCCGAACCAGGGAGGTCTTTGTCTCTGGAACTCATGCTAGGTGTTGAGCCTATGTGAGTCCTCTACTGGTAACACTGGTAGTAACTTTTAATCATCAGGTTGTAGTAGAGTTGGTGCACTACCCGACAAGGTCGTCTATAGAATGGGTCCTTGAACAGATTCCTCATTGCTAGGCAGGCTATCCTCACAATCAACATCAGAATCCTAGGTTGCAGTCTATGTAGAAGAATCTTAAAACATATTAAGATTATATACGGTCAATAGATTATAGTTGGTGAGAAAACTCTTATTCATGTAGAACATATGGAAATAATATGTTATTTTATGATTCATGCAACCAGTGTTTTGATGTATAGAGTCAAAAAGAAAAATTCAAGGTCTTGGTGTATGGATACATCAGCCACCACACCAACACAAGACTCCCCAAATCTAAATGTCAAAATCGATACATTTTACAGTATTTCTAAAATAAAAAACAACATACCCCTGATATTTGAGGTATAATCGACCGAATCTGATACCACTTTTTCTGACTCGCCACCCGGGGCCCGTGTCATGATATCCCCTAAGGCCGCCTCCGAAAGGGTAGGGGCTGGTGACTAGCATCGATGGCGTCAACCCTCAAGTGGGAGGGATTTTCCGGAGTACCTATAGGCATGCACACAAAACCATATCCCAAAGGTAGAACATTAAACAAGCATGACATTAAATAACCACTGAGTAAAAGTACACACCGTTGGTCAAATGGTCCCAAATACAAACCCAAAAAAATATGAACCGAAACCAGGAAATTTCAAACAAACACTGAAAGTTGTCTGATGAAAACCCCAAATGATGGGTAAGTGTTGAGTAACTACTCAAATTTGTAGAAGTATGCCAGCACCTACCTGGTCTCATTGGGAACCACATGGTCCTAGTCCACTAAGTACTCCGTCAAGGCAACTATCATCTACACGAGACACAACATGTGAGAGAGATGCCAGTGCATGTGTGAGAAACAATAAACTCAGCAGGGACCCTAAAAACATGGAAAGACCTCCCTGAAATCTAGATATAATATCAGGAATAAAGACACATCACACCTGGTATAATCATGAGTAGGAAAGTAATACTATCAGTCATTTCACAAAACACCTTAGAATATTGGAGAACTCATACTCAATGAGTACAGTGGGCCTGCAGGGTCAAATAGAGCCACTTCCCACTAACATTGGACTAATGTGGTGCTCATCCCTAATGAGTACCATGGGTATTCTTGGTCACATAGAGCCTCTCCCCATATTGGGAATGTCGGGTCACACAGAGCTGCTTCCTACCTTGGCCATACTGAGGTACTTTTCCTATTGAATACAGTGGGTCTGTCGGGTTTCACAGAGTTCCTGCCCACCATGGGCCTTATAGGTCACATATAGACGCATCCCACAAGGCCATCCAAGATGATCCGAAAATGGTAAATTTGTTTGCAGTCTTCAGGTCTCATCCAACCATAGGGTTTCTACAAGTAGTGCACTAGATTTTGGGAGAACCACTAGTAAATCCATTAACCATATTTCAAATTCCATGAAATCCTCCATATAGTATGCCAAAAGATCCACCTCCTTGTGTGGGTTCCAATGTCGCAAATGGATCTTCTACAAGATGCCGAATTTGAATGTTATTGTCATTTTAGTAAATCGGGGCCTGATGCATCTAGGCCTGGTCTGACCTAGTTGGACCAACACGACCAACCTGGCCTGGGGGGCCCACAAGACCCAATTTAGTTCTAATGACTTGAACCGACTTGGTTCAGGTCTAGGTCATCCCAGTTCATCCTGAACAGTGAGCCAAACCCATTGAGGCTCGCTGGACATGGCCCGGTTTAGCCGGGGTCTACCCCACCGGGTCGCCCGATGACTCGGTCTCGTCCTGCTCACAGGGGGAAAGTCCAACCCACTGGGTGCGGTTCTCATTCTTCAAAGTCCAACTTTGGTGGACTGAATCATTTCACGCTGGATGCATAGCACGTCCGGGGCGTTGTCATGGGGCCAGTCGAACTCGACCGCTCGGGTTCCGCACGTGTTTAGTGGACTAAATGACACACAAAGCCACAACATACTGTTGTAGGCTTCTCCAACTACACGACCAAGGGGCCGCGTCCCTCCACCACCTGCTGGATCAAGGTAGCCGTAGCTGCTGCCTTTGGTGCACCAATGGGCTATTCCACGGAACTACGGGTCATCTTCGGTCATCTGTTCATCATTCCCCTTTCCCCTACTGCTTTTGGGGGATGTCATCTTCCCTATAATGGCATCAAATCTTCCTTGACACAACATCGAAGATGTGGTCATGAAGAACGCACAAAATGCACTAGGAAGAGGGGTTGTGGCATTGTTCGTGTCGTCCCGTGCCATCCGTGTTATAGGTTTAGATATATGGGATATATAATTGATTCTCTATCATATTCAAATCAAATAACCCCCATGGAAAAACCGATGAAAAGTGACCTCCCGCAAGAATAAGAGATCTACAAATCATCCTTTTCCTAGGTAAATCCAAATTCCTCATTGAGAATAAAGAAAGAGGAAAGATAGAGAAAAAACAAACCCCTACCTCAAAGGTGTTCGTTGTTGGAGCGTTCCATCCAGGGGTTGATGTTCCATTGGCGTTCATCACTTTCCAATTTCCTTCTTCACGGTGCGTCGAAGTCACTAGTGAGTCATAGATGATTGTTATTTTTTCTTGGATAGAATTATAATCGTTGATTCATAAGAGAATGTCTACCAATTGATCCTCCTATATTTAATGCATTAACCCATTAAAATAAAACATATTGTATAGTTTCCATCAGTCTTTTTCGTTTCATCATTATGATATAATTAACGCATCGTTACGATATACTTTTATAAACCATTAATGATATTAACTTAATGTGACTCATCGTCGCAGTGTCTCTACACCGTAGCATAGCCATGTCACCACCCAATAGTTGGAAATAACAAATAAAATAAATTTTATTTAATTTTATATTATTTTTTTCTAAAATTCCAAAAAATTAAATTTTTCTGTCGGAAAAATCTGGTCGAAGTTTGGTATAATCATGTAGAATCCCACAATTATGATTTCTCGGGTGAACATAGATTTTTGATTCGAGAAATGGTTTAAAAGTTTGAAAAACCCGCTCACAAAATTATTAAATGAACTAAAAAAGGATGAAAATTCTATTCTGGGCTCACTGGGTCTCAGAATTAGGTGCCATCAGAGCACTTGCTCTCAAAATAATTCCAATAATTTTAAAAAAAATTACAAGGAATTTAAGGGACATTACAAAAGATAAGGATTTTGGGAATTTTATTGGAATGATATGTTTAGAAATTAAGTGGATTTAGTGGTGTGATGAAGAGGGAGAGGTGGCGTCCTTTTATAATGAATGAGAAGGGAACTCTTGAAATTATTTTAAGAAACAATTTCACCCTTGTGATTCACATTGAAAGTGGATCAAATATTGATAAAAAGGTGATACAATGAATGATAGCATCAAAATATGGCCATAAAATGTTTTTGGTATAGTTTTTATGTTATTTTGACCAAATTGTTAAGGTTTAGTCACTTATTACGCTTAATTTAAAATTAATTGTTCTAATTAATTTAAATCTTGTTCACTAATAATTATGGTCAAAAACTAGTTTTACATTATCAGGCATTATAAATTATTATGATTATATATATTTAATACACTTTTATAAATTACAATCACATAAGTGGAAATATTTAAATTAAAATTAATCTTGTAGTCAGGTCGACAATGTAGGGTTTTAATGTAAAAATATTCAAAAGAATGATATGTTTTTATACCCAATTTCGATGTGATATTGATCTCAATGACATAAATTATATGAATTTATAAAAATATTATCTAATTAATCATTTATCTGAACTAAATTTTTCATTTAACCTTATAAATAATTTATCTAAAAAATAGTATTGACGGAAAATTCGGTATTTTTAACAATTCATTAAAAAAAGACACCTTAAAGAAAAATACCAAAATATTATCGTAAACTAATTATTATTCAGGTATTTTATATATAATTTTTTTACATATTATTTCTGTAAATGTTCAAAAAATTTATTAAAAATGGGTTCTCCATCAAAATCCAGTGAAAATACATTTAAAAAAATATTTGTTTTATGTATAAAAAATGGTTTTCTTCTTATCTTTTTTCTAAAAAATATATTGATGGAATAAAAAAATATTTTATTAAATATATAAAATATATATTAAATTAATTTAAAAATCTAATTATTTTTAATTTAATTTATAAATGTAAAACAGCTCTGTGACCATAAAAATACTAATATTTCCCATTTTATTCAATCGATTTTCATATTTATTTCTAATTAATTTGTAACCTCTGAATTCATATTATATTTTTGTAAACCATATATTTTCATAAATTATATAATACTATTTCACAAAAATTATTTAATTACAAGGTTATATATTATTATATTATGTAATAACCTTTTAATGATATATTATTTTTTGGTAAGACTGTGTATTGTGTGGTACACAATTCATTGAGGAATATAATTGTTGCGTGTAACATAATCTAGCCATAATGTTTCATGTAGTGTAATATAGAGTTTATGTTCTGTGCTCTTCATAATTAACTTGGAATTTAATATAATTCAAGAAAAATATTGTTCATTAATATAAAATTAACAATATTTAGTGATGCATAAAATGAAAAATATCAAAATTTTAATGTCAGTTAGAAAAAAATAATTCCCAAAATATTAGGTCTATTATAGATTTTAATGATAGATTAATAGTGATAGTGTTGGTATTCCCTCATCTCCCTTCTTCCCAGTCTACTAGTACTTTATAATACTCTCTTTATATCCTTAATTTTGATCTAAATCTAGCGTCCACCCTCAAAAAATCTTAGAGACACTTCATCGGGTGGGCCACACTACATTCCCCAAAGTTAATGCCACTATTTATGCCTTGTGGCCCCTACAAATCAACCATGGTTCTGTATTCTTCCTATGATCTCTATATAAAATCAATTATTACCTGTAATATTTAGCATAGCTATATCCTATAAGGTATAACTCTATGTTTCCAAATGTGTTGTTTGATGTGGGTCCTTGGTTGTAAGTTGCTGGATAGATTTTTTTATTATACTCCCATGAAAAAACGATTTACCAAGATTCTAATATATCCCCAAATAAAAATCAAATTCCACAGAAAAAACCAAAATTCTCATTAATATCTTCATTATTTTATTTTGGAATTCTCTTTAAACTTCCAATTTTCTTCAAATTCAAATATCATTTTCCATTATAATGTTTTAAACAATGTGTTCATCTTCTTATGTAATTGGAAATTTTCATTTACACTAGGAATGGTTCATAAATTTAAATAGTTACAAGGTGATTTTCTCAAGGATGAATTCCAATTCTATTCAATGAATACCATTGTTTATTGAAATAATAAATACTTAATCTTCCGCTAATATACAACACTTATTGACTATACATTGTCGAAATTACTATCAACATCATAGGTCACAACACATTGATGATCAAACAACACATCAAACTACACTCACAAATTGGGGATCAATCAATTTAAATTCCAATAAATATATTCTTAAAAATATACTAAAAATAAATGGATCATGAAATATCTATACAAAATTACTTGTGTTAAAAAATACCAACATCTAGACATTCAGGAATACAAAATAGTCTTTCCCCACTATAGGTAAAAAATACACTCAATAGCTATGATTGTTGGAATATTACCATTTGTAGGTGTCTCTATCCAATAATAATAAATTGAATAATTAATGGAATATCTACTCTCCTAATAACTATATAAATGTTAAGGAATTACTTCAATTGAATCCAATGAGAACTTTTTTGATTGAGAAAGACACAAATCCGATATAATTTTTTTTACAATCTATCTTCAGACATTTTCCACTAGAAACTCTAAAAAAACTAAATCATTAAACAATATCACAACCCCAAAAGAAATAATATAACCTCTAGTAAAACTCTTATAATTAAATTATATTTTATATATAGAGGTTATTCCACAAAAATTTTCTGTACAACTATTGGATATTAAATCTTATCCCAAGATAGTTTTCACTTTAGAAAGAAATCAAAAATCTTTCAACTCCCTCTCAATGTATTTCGAATAAGTGAGAAATATTGTAAAATACAACCCCTAAATGAATAATCATTCCACAGGAACTGTATGACAATTTATTTTAATCATAAACTATCATGGATCATAAAAAATTTATACCTCATCTCTTACCCCATCACATGCTTGGTCCTATTTAAACCACCAATAATAGAGTCCATCTTCTCCAGATGAAAAAAATACAAACTTATAAATATTTCTAGAATTTAATCCATGGAATTTCAATATTTCTTTGAGTTTGGGTAAAAAAACCAATAATTATTTTTCAATACCAGAGGTAAATGTAATGTAATAATGACTATGTGTTTTGTCGATATCATAATGATGTAAGAATCATAAATATCAAATTACAACCAAAAAATACCATAATATAATAAATTTGTCCTCATTGATACTTTATTAATCTATCACCAAAATAAATTAAATATATTTAAACAACATTAATCCCTCCCCAGCTTAGTGGGGAACACATGTATCTCTATGTAAAATGAAAATACTAGTCATAATTTTTTTTCAAAATCATTAATCTCCTTATACATCGACGATACTTAATAGATTTATTTATAAAACCTCATCTCATGGGTGATTAATAGAGTAAGGATGAAAAAGTTTAATGGGAATATCTCAACCCTACCCTAAAAAATGAGGTGTCTTTCAATTATTAACATTCCCTATTAGATTAGATAAAATAACGACCACTATAGTATATAGTTGTGAGCTCATAAAGGAAGGATATCAAAAAGTTTCACTACATGGTGAATTTACAAAATTAAATTAAATTTGAAAATGATTCTTTGTTGTTTTAGGTTAACTAATAAGTTATCAATGTTCTAAAAAAATGGATACACCCTCTTTCCCACCACTACTGATCTCCCTTTTCTAATAACTAAATTGAAGTCACCATTAGAATTTCTACAAGTGTTTCAAAATCCAATGAATATAAGAAAATAATATCCAAAATCCACCCCTTAGACTTGAAACTCTATGATACATCAATAATAAAACGCGACAAATCAAGACCCCACCTAGGTTTTTAATATGTTACGTGTCCAACCCCAATCCCATAATAAATAAGTCCAATGATGGAAACTAGAAACAATAATTCCAACATAAATTTTTGGGGACTCAACCTATAATAAATTTTAATTAAAATTCATTATTTATAAAAATTAATAACCATGTGTATGAATAATATATATAATCAACAAATATATATATAAGGATTCTGTGATACATCAACTGGGAAGTATAATTCCATAAGGGAAAAACAAGGAATGGAAATACAAATGTATAAAATTGATCAATCAGGTGAAGCTAACACTCAGAATTGTAACACAAAAATTCTCCCAAAGGTCTTATAATATAAACATCCCAATATATAGTATTTTAAAATTAAATTAGATCTAAAACTATGATCCATTTCAATGTATTCCTTCAAAAACACTAATAGGTGAAACATATACAGAAACACAATAAGAATTTTAATGAATCATATATAGGGGTAATAATAAATATGCACCTTTTAATTCTGTGAAACACACCTTATATATAGAATAATATATCATCAAAACCCCATTTTATAGGAAATAGGAATGTATATACCATAGAAAAAAATAAATCTGTAAAAAAATATAACCATTTAAAAAGGAATAAGTCCAACTTTATTATATTTTTATTATAAAAATTATTATCCAACATTAATTGGATGATACATAGTGTATTTAAGGACTTAAAAGTCACATGGTTGATAGTTGTGTTGTTGGTCATAAAACACATATAACTAGAGATGCCTCCTATATTATGAGACACAAAAAATCCATATAATCAAATTGCATAACAACATATATATTTTTATCCCATGATACCTAATCATTACATTATTAGGTCACTCATGTCCTGTTATGTAGTCCTCATCGGTCAAGTGGTTCCTAGCCCTTATGGAATAAATTAGTTCAAATGATCCAATTAAATAATAAAAAAATCATTATATGGAGGACCCATACCTCATCATGTGGGGAATTAGAAACCCACCTGATAGTTAGGGAATACACCCCATATTTTGGTCGATGAGTTACTAACCCCATACCCAAATAGAGGACTCACAACTAGGGAATGTAATTTATAATACTTAAATCCAATTATGGATTTCCAACACCATAATACATATGGTTGCCCAATGAAATTTCCATATATTATTTAAAGGGGAGTTACAACCCTATGATATCACTGAATGACTCACATATAAACAACCATAATCTCAATAAATATATGAAACATTTTCTGTCACTGATGCCTCACAAGAACCTCAAAAAATAAAAGAAACAAGTACTATAAAATTATACATATAAAAATACTTATTGAGTAATATAAAAAATACAAAACAAACAACAACATGAGATTACATGATAAATAACAATGTTCTAAAAATACCCTACATCTTACCCTGTAGTACACTATCTTAAGACCCATCCAATAGGTGGTTATGTTTTTCTGTTATCTGGTCTATGTCAAGTTTAAAAACACGATATTATTAGGTAATAAATAATGGGTATGGATTTTCTAGTAACTTGGTTTGAACTATTAAGATAATTTAATGTAGGATAAAAAAGTTCAGGGAACATAATAATAGTAAAGGGAATGTATAGCTACATTACATGGTGGAAAGGTAATTTGGGAACATATTTTTATCCCTTATCTAATATTCATAAAAGTGGTATTAAATACCTAATATATTCATTCAATTCAAATAGTATTTGTGTTCATCCAATTTATTCCCAATTTATTCTTCCAATATAAACAACTTAAAAAATTCAGGAATTGTCGTGTATTCCTATATAATTATCTTAGAGTGTTCTTAGATACACACTGTGGAATTTAGTCCTTAGATACATGGAATGTGACCCATATTTAGATGGAATATTATATTTAAAAAACCATGGAAACCATGTCCACTATAGAAAATGACATATTATTTTGTGGCCTATGGGGTACATGTTGTGTTGTTTAGAAATTAAAATCATTTGCTTCATTCTAAATAGAATATATATCCTGATTTTTATCTCATGATTACTCCACATGTTTTCATATAATAAACTACTGGAATACAACACATATTTTAATAACTTTTTAAAATATTAATTACCCTCTTAAATAATTATACACCATACACAAATTCATTTACTTGATGTTCTATATTGATCCTAAGATTGAAATTCCTTCAAAAACCACCTTCATTCCACTTCTATCTCATGATAAACCTATTTATACAAACATGACTTATTATTTCATTCTAGTTTCATGATTGAAATAAAAAATATTGTGAATAGACATATCATATAACTATGTTTGGTGTAACTTATAACCACCAAATGTTAATCTTACAATTATGTTCATTAAATAATATGGAAAGAAAAATAATGAATATATTTTCATCAATGATCAATGGAAAATAATCCACCTATTAATATTTAAATCCTTACGTTAAACAATAATAATAACATCATATTTATATAAAAAATCAATATGGACTCAATACCATTCATGAATATATTAGAATATAATCATTTTATAAATAATTTAATATTAATCTATTGTCTTATCCACTATTATTCAATTACATTATAACATTTTTGTCGAAATAATTATTTAAATTATTTAATACATTTAATGATATTTATTGAAATATAAGATTCAATTTTTGGATGGTATGAAAATAATCCTACAAAAATGATAAATAATATAATATTAATATTTTGTTTTTAAAAATATAAAAACAATATCCTCAAATATTATATTTTTTGTTTTATTTATAGATTTTTTAATTATTAACAATCAAATACTATTCAATGAAATATATTCCACTTAGTTTAGATATTATATAATTAATATCACTAAAAATTATATTTTTGAATAACTAATTCTACATTGGAACTTATTTAGATATCTATAATAGGTAATTTATTTATTATTGAATGCCTCAATCATATTTACATTAAAAAAAATTAGATATTGAATCATTAAGGTATAAATAGATTCATTGAGAAATAAGATAAAAAATAAAAATTAATGTTTCCTACCACAATGGTGAATCACCAGCTCATTGAAAACAATTTCTTATTCCATGATTTTAATTTATATGATAATAATATTTTTAATATTTCACCAATGTTTGTGAGGAAATATTCTCAAATATATTTATTATATCTCCCTGAAAATTTATCCCCCCAATTTAAAATTTAATTAACAAATATATTTATATATATAATTTTTTCAACGGTGTCAATAAATAGGTATCCTATATAAAAAACATAAAATAAAAGATTTATTTTTATACTATTTAGCACTACTATTACATCATATGTTGTAAAAAACCTATTCTAAAAAAAACAGAGTTTAAATTTCCAATGGAACCACCATTTTTAATATTGAACATTTATTATCATGGGGTAAATTTGTAATAAATAATTTAATATTAATTATTTCATTAAATTCATTTAACATAATAGATTTCCATAATTAAACATTTTAGGCCATAAAAATACAAAGATACAAAATTGGGGTGATTTGGTTCTTTTTAATATTCAAGCCAGAATCATTAATTTTGATTTCTTTGTGGTTTATGAATATATGTTGGGTTATATAATGTAATTGATTTTAGGAGAGGATAAATTGTAAAGGGGGACACAAAAATTTTTATAGTGGATCTGGGAACAAGGACCCCCTATTATATTCAAAACATTCTCTGTATATGATCATGGTGATTTTTACTAGTCATGTACTCCTATCATAATACCATCACAACTAAGTGTAGGTAGTCGAACCCTTTACAAAAAGGTTAAGCAAAGACTTCCTTTCTTCTATAGTGATCCATTTTATCCACTACTTATACCGATGAGATGATATTCTTCAATGAATGAGTCTGAGTAGCCGAGACTTTGATAAATAAAATTATTTTGATGCTATTGGATTGTCATGTTATTTATCACAGTTCTAGGAACAATTTATAGAATTTATATCTTATTTTTCAATGATTAAGTTCATATATATTTAATATATTTTATGATATCCTCTTTGAAAATGATATTCACCAACAACAAAAATGAAAAAAAATTCAGTACGATATTTAAAATATGTGAATCCAAAAATTGTATCTTCTATGTTAATAACATAATCTCTATATCATTTGTTTCATCAAAATATTTTTTTCACAAGGATATTTAATATATATTGTCATTCAAAAATTGAATATCATGTTGATATTATCTAGAAATCTGGGTTCCTATTCCGCTCAAAATATCAAAGAAAATTTCATAACAGATCACAATAATTAAAATATATATCATTCAAAGGATTTTTAAATTTCATTAGAAATATAATTGATTTAATCAATTGAATAAAATACAATTAGTCATTCATAAAAATATTTAAGAAAATATTTTCCACCATCAATTTCATTGTAGGAATCACGTAAAATTTTAATAAATTAAACCCCATCATTAAATAGTGAAACTTAGGGTCCATCATGTGACAAAAAAATCCAAACTTATGTTTGAAAAGATACAGTTTATCACAAAATTAGGGTTTATGTACCATACATTTGTTTCCTCAAATTTAAGGCAATTCACAATATTAAGGATGATTAACTATACTTTCCATTTTTTCAAACATAAGCTTCCATCCAAACATAGGGTTGCTTAACCACACATTCTTGCCAGTGTAGGGTATATGATGTATATTTTGTTTTTCAAATGTATGGTTTTTAAACCATCAACTATGTTTATATTTAAAAATATAGGGTTTAAACAATGTTTCCAAAATAAATTCTATTTAATTTTCCAATAATTTAAAAAAATATTTTAACCCATAAAATAAACATATTATCTTCTTAATAAATATATTCCTAGAAAATAATTAAATTAACATCATTAGTAAACAAATCATCTGTATTTGTGAAAATAAAAACAAATAACATTTATAAAGTATTGCAGATATAATATATTCGCAACAATATCCCCCATTTTGATGATCACACAACCCATAACATAATTTACAAAAAATAATGGAATTTTAGAATAAAAGAAAATAATATTTTAAAAAGATATAGAGATTAATTTTTGTTGAAAATTAACATTTCACATTATAATTTTGGGGTATTGATAATAATAACTTATAATATAGTTAATAATGTTATGTTCACCCAATTTTCTACCCCCTTTTTTTGATATAAAAAAAATTATATATGAAAATGTATTTCAAAAATTAAATTTAGCTTAGAATTGAAATTGAATATAATATTCTTGTTAAAGGGAAAAATAAGAATGTTTTTTTAGAAGTAATTATAACATAAATGATATTAATTTAAATATAATAAGAAAAATAAATTCATAAAAATATATTTGTATGATTACTAGAATAATTTTGGATGAGAAATGTTTAAATAGAAGGGGAGGCAGAATGTGAAAGGTATGGTTCAGAAGAGATATCAGTTTCTTGTGAAACATGAACAACATGAATCTATTCTTTAAATTCTACCATCTATCCAATTAATTTATCAGTGATATTTTTAGGCAAAAATCACATCAACAACTTTGAATATTCCATAATCTTCAAAATTTATACACAATTAATTTTAAAAATTTCCTAAAATCTTTCCTCTGTACGAAAAAACATACACTTCATTGATCCCAACTAATTTTGAATATTCATTATGATGGGATATCCTAAAGGAAACTTCACAAAACTATCTCATTGATTTTCCAAGGTAGTATTTTGAGGGGAATTATTATATTGTAATATATGATTTCTATCATTGAAATTAGGTTTAAAGACACCAATGGATTAAATCCATGTGATTATGTCTGGAAACTATTGAGGTGAATATCTAGAAGTTATGGATTGACTGGAACTACATTTTCCTAATTGTTACTATCATACATAATATCATTTCAAGTCACCAAAATCATTTTTTGAACATGATTATACATGGGGATTACGAAAATGCTCATCAATCTCTTCTAAAATAGAATGAAATTCTCTTCTTGAAACATATCATTCAAAGATTTTGTTTAATTGAGTTTGAAAAGATTCCAATTCCACCATGGGAATAGTTTTACTTCTTAAATTTTCCAGTTATTTCTTTTTTTCCTCTATTTCTTTATTAAAACATGAACTTTCATCTCACATTTTATTGAAATGAAAAAAAATGTCTTCAATTTTATTATTTAATAAATGAATATATTATAATTATTGAAACAGATATGGTTGACCTATTTCATCCATGGGTAAGGATTATTTTTTACTTTTCTCGCTTGAGGTTGAAAATTCAACTTGGAGAATCTCTCTGAAGAGCCCAGATCATTGTGAGTCACTGAGAGGGAGAGGTGGTGAATCCGTGATCCCTTTAAATATTTTTTCTTATTGATTCTTTTCAATTAGACCTCTATGGCTAGTTAAATCCTCGATACACTTTTCTTGTGTCTGTAATCCTTTCCTTGAATAGTGCAGTAAATGTAAGGCACTAAACACTATGATTTACAGGGTTCAGTTCAAAGACCTACTCCTTACTGTGTTGGTTATTCCCCTCAACAATTATTCTCTACTATAATCATGTTAACAATTAAAATGGTCGATATAGAGTCCCACTATATCTCCCATGAGTCCCATAGGAGGTTATTTATATTGCATCCCACAGTGTTACTATAGTCCACTGGCATGCTTCAGAGTCCCACTGAATACTAATTCTCCATGAATCTCACAGGGTTTTTCTATCTCTCAAGTCACACAAGAAGATTCCTTCTCTCTTCATTCTTGATTCACTGTAGATGATATTTTTCTCTCTCTACATATTCTTTCTGAATCACACTTTACTATATATCTCTTCAAGAATCTTCAATATCCTTTGGTATGGTCTCTCTTCCTTCCTCAATATTTTTGATCATCTTTTTTATCAGTGTTCAGTTCAACAATGATTAGGAAATTCATTCTTATTTTTATGAATACATGGCCTCACTTATTTGGGTGAAAATGGCACACACAATCTCTTCAGGAATGCTAGAAAATTTCTGAACATTATCAGCTTTCTCTCCCTTATGAAAACTCAAATATAAGAACTTATTTAATTATGTCAGGCTATAGTCTCATATATCACTTACATCATTCATGGATTTCATGGGATCCAAAACCTTTTATATCTATATATCTCAATAATTTTCACTTTTTCATGTGTTCAAACATGATTTCATGCATGAGTCTAATTCTTTTTAACATGCACTGTCTTCTCTTCTTTTCTAAATATGGACCAACAGTTTTGACTCTTTCATTATGTGTGTTGGTACATGCATGCATAGATGCAGTCTTCCTTATGTAAAAACCACTATTGGTGAAAAAATTTGAGCTCACAAAAAATATCTTCTCTTTCAACTTTTCACTTTCACTTCTTCCTTAGGGTCTTAGGGCACACACAACCTCTTATCATTAATTAGGGTTCAAGGGGTGTGTTTTCTTTTTATTTCATTCTCTATAAAATGTTCACACACATTCCATTCTTGATTTCTGCACATTTTCAAACCCAAATCGGTATATTCAATGTATTTATGGTTCTACCACACTTGAGTGTCTCAATTAATTCATATGCATTCATATTCATCTTGCATGTATTCTCCTCTTTTCATTGCACTCACAATCCCTTCTTCTTTTTCATGCCCACAAAAACCGAAAGGTTGTGTGGGTGTCTGTGGATTCCTCTTCTCCAAATTTTTCACATACAACCCGAATGGGTATGTTTTTTAATTGAGTATTTCTTCTTCAATATCAAGGTATCTCACAAAAACCATGCACACCCTTGGATCATTCTTTTTAAAAAACAGACCCCTACAAACGATGTTTTTTAAAGTTGAAAATAAGTGGGTGTTCTTCATCTTACTGCAAACCATAGGGCACAATTTTATCCTACTTCGTGCTTAGGGTGCAAGAAGTATTCCTTCAAATAACACGAGAGGTTTGTGGGTCTATCGTTCCAATGCATTACAAGGGTGCGTAGAACCAGTTGTGTACTTTTGGGATCACCTCCTCATCAAAACACAATGAGGGTTTGAAAGAATCGGTCACATGCTCATGGATTTCTTCGCACAGATGTGTGGTTCACCTTCGTGAGATAAATTTGAGAGTACATCGCACCTGTTAAAGGTATTCAGTTCTTCTCCTTCATGTAACAGGGCTGGAAAAAATCTATCTAGGTTCAGTTCTCTATTCTTCAGAATATAAGATATCTTCTCGGTATTTTTCCTCAAAAAGCCTCAGTTGAGGGCTCTCTAATTTATAGGAGAGTATGTACACTACATTGCATTGAAATTATATGAGATATGCCAAAAGGATTGTAGTTTTTATTTTCTATGATCTAATGCTTTGAAATATTCAAATGTGGGATAAAAGATATGTCGAGTCTCTCAATTTATTTTTTTTCAACGCGGTTCCTTCTTTTATAGTGATATCCTCATATGCTTTTGTTTTAGAACACATGAAAATATTCTTCAAGAATGCATCGAGCATACGATCGTGGGCTTGAAACTCTATATGACTCAACCTTCATGGATTCTTCATTTCAATTGCGTGCATGTAGATATAATTACATGGATGATTTTAGGGAATCCAGATGATGCTCATGCACATTGTTCGATCAACAATGGTGGCCTGAAATGAGACCTGAGAGGATTGGCAGTGGAGAAGGCAGAATGGTTCGCGTCGCAGTTAGTGGATGAAGATTACACAAATTCATAGACATCTGAAAAATCAGGATCAACCATGAAACACATGAGATGGATGGGCAATGGTAATTTTTTTGTGAACCACGAATGTGATGTTCGAATATGATTACTTGCAGGATTTGATGGATAGCTCAGATGGATTCTGCATTTTAAAAATCCATCCCACATAAAAATATAGACACATGACACAGCTCACTTATAATACAATCCTCCACAACCACAACTCATAAATCTCTTCCCCCCTCTCTCGTTTATGCTCCACACTATTGTTCTGCGGGTGCACTTCTTCGCCCCCTCTTCTCCTCGATCATGCTCATAGCGCACACTAAGAATACATTCTCTCATGGGTGGATTACTAAGCATTCTCATGTAGGCTTATAAAAGACCCTTTCTCCTTCCTCAAGCGAGGTTGGCCTTGAGGGCTTCACTCAGGAGCGATTGAACCTCAGGTCCCACATGTACCTGATGATGAGGTCCTCGGGTGGCCTCCTTGGTTACCCCAATATTTTTGGTAAAAGGAATATATAAAAAATAACTACTTAGTATAAAACTATGTATTTAAAAATATAAAATTCCAAACCATCATTTCCCTTATTCTTCTTGTTCTTCTATTCTCTTTGGAATGATAATACCAAATATCTTCTCCAAAACATCATCTTTCATTTCTTCTTATATCATGAATCCAAAATATCATCAATATATTGTTTGGACCCAATCTTGGATGATGCATGGATCATTTATTCATTTCTCATGCATTAAGGAATAATGTATGGATTCTCAATGTTGTGAAGGATGTGTTCTCCATTAACACATGTATTGGACTTTAAAGACTATCCCAAGTAATCATCTAATATTATTAACAACCATCATCCGATTAGAATTTTTTGGATGTATATTATTTCTCCTCCGTCAATTGAGTATTTCATGGTCTTGTATATGTGTTCTAACAATGTATCATGTAGATACAAGTCTGGGAACTTATTACCAGTTCTACAATCATATTAATTATTTCTCTATCTTAATCCCTGATCAAAGTGGGATCTTTAATGAATTAATAACCTCACCACTTCAATCATTGGAATAACAAACATCATCACCTTTAACTTCACACATTGACAACCTATTTACAATTGACTCCTTATTGAAAAAATGCAACACCATGCTCTATAATATCCCCCATTGTATTCTGTTTTCAATATTTCTTAAGATCACAATGAATGGGTCAATATGTGTACCAATATTTTATCCCACTTATTGGATACCAAAGGAAAAGGTTTATTGGTGACCTCTTCCAAAACATGTTCTCCTCTGTTTGAATTTTATCTTCTTGAGTATTTCTGGTAGGGATGATGTCACATGGTTTACTTAAAAAAGAGCCTTTAGTAAATCACCTCTATGTCAACGTGGACTATCCCAGTGTAGAAAACAAGAGATATATGACCAAGGTTTTCAATTTTGTCCATAAGAAACCATACATGTGAATTCATTCTTAGAATGAATCAACTCTTATCCGAGGGGTTGAAAATAGTCATATTTTTCTATGAAATTCAAAATACAGCACAAACTTCACCAAACAAAATAAAAAGTTCATGTTCCAAGATAAATATCCCCCATTCATCCCATATTTTCATCAATCAAGCACTCCCCCTTAATTTAAATGATATATAAAATATAGACAAGGGATGAAAGTGTGATTCCAATACCTCAATTTTCAATTTCTTGAGATGATATGAATTTCAAGATTGGTCATGACATAATCCATGATATCATATCCATCATGTTAGCTTCCACACAAAGGCTGAACTCCCTTTTAATTACAATGGTGGATAATATCATCAAATAAGCTTGAATATATACATGTTGATAATCTTCCATGGTGGATCACTTCAATTAATTATAAAATCACGAATAATGAGACCAACAAGTATTTATCCAATTTTCTCATCCAATTGTCATATTGAGGATAAACTTCACCCTTAATTCCCTGAAATGTATGAACATGCATATAAAAAATATAATTGAATAATATTGAATACTTGTGAGAATCTTAATAGAAGCAATGGGGTTGAGAATTTTCTCTCAACCCAAGAACTCTTTTCATTAAGGCTATAAATTATCTTGTAATCTTTATGATGGGTTTTCCTCTACATTTGAAATTTTTTTCTTTATTTGTCAACATGGACCCTTTACATCCATTTAACCTCAACCTGTGTGGATTATTTTTCTTAACTTCTTCCAGTAGTGAAGTCGCCACCACTGGTGCTTGTTCTTCAACTTTCAGCATCTCTAGTTGGCCTGGTTAAAAATTTATACATTTGTTTGCATGATGTACATCCCTCTTGTACCTTCCACATAGTAAATGTGAGACACTTGTGTTGGAATGTGCTGACAACCTCTCATGGAACTAGATTTTTTCTTTATGTCGATTGATATGTTTTCCCTTTTCCTTAGATTTACCTTGTACACCATCTTCATATCATTTCAGTTATCTAGCACACTGCAATTGATTAGGCCAGATAACTAAAAACATCTTCTTAACATTTTCTAATTTGGAGCTACCATACGGTTTTTTCATTGTCTTGAACTTACTGTTCCTAGGAAACTTATTTATATTATCTTCAAGAATGTCTAAAGTCAATCCCATGTTCTTCTAGATTGATTCTCCTTTAATATTCATCATGCTTTCTTTTATTTAAATGTATTGTTTGTAGTGATCCCTGGTATGTTTTTTATTTCCACAATAGAATCATATTTTATTTGTTGAGATGACATTCATGGAATCTAGCTGGAAATTATTCTTAGGGATAATTTCTTTCACTGTTTTATTGACATCATTGCATTGCATATTCCCAATGGAAGACTTTTCAACTCATTTTTATTCTTCTTCCTTTTCTTTGGTCTTTTCCGCTTATCAATATATTCCTGATTCTTGGTAGGAATATACCGGTACTCATCATAACTATGACCACTTTTGTTGAAATTATCATTGAAATCATCATGATACTCAAATATATTCTTGAAAGACAGATTCTTCATCATATATTTTTTCTTCCTTTTCTTTGTAGGATCCTTGATTTTTCACATCTACATTACATAAATGTAGGCCTCTCATAATTTTAATATGGTGACATATTATTCCATCAATCATTAGCCTGATTCACAAACATCTAGAAACACTAAAAGAATCCAATAAATCTCCACCTTTCTATTATAGTATTTTTCTAGAATGATTCAGTTCTTTATAGTTTCTTGAATTATCTTTATTTCATTAGGGCATCTATTTTTGAGTTGTTCTTTAAAATCATCCAAACATCTATCCTTGAAATTTTTATGGAAGTGTAAAAAAATTTATCAATGCACATCTTCCCATATTTTTGCTTTGAACTTGTACTTTTATATGCAACTAAATTAGTAGAAACAAAAATAACTAGGTTATGGGATAAATTATTCTTAGAGGTCGCTGCCATAGGATTTGAAGATGATTTGATATCCCTCTTGGAATCATATTCCTCAATGAAATCTTGAGTGCTAGCATCTATTATTTTAGCTGTTTGGGAAGTTTCAGATTGGAGTGATTGCTAATTCTTCAATTTCACCTAAAGCTGTAAACAAATCATGCTGAGGGAGTTATTCCCATCATCATCTATTCTCAGAATCCTTTCCAAATTCTCATTCCAAATTCTCATTTTTTATTCATGCATATTTTATAATTTTTGAAATGTGATGTCAAGATCCTTTACCTTGTTATCTCTGTCTTTTAGTTGAGACGCTTTGTCAACCACATAGACATTGAGGAAATTTTCAAATTCAATGAAAGCTTCTACAAATACAATTTCGAAGAATTATTTCTCCCAAATAATTACCTACAATTATTCAGAATCTTGAGCATGTATTTTATTTCAAATAGAAATTTTTTCTTCCTTTTCCTTCACTAGAATTGTGAGAGTGTTGGATATTCCAACCCTTTTAACAAATGCTTCTTCTATGGCATTAGTTTCTTATTCCAACAATAATTTTTCATATTGAAGAGCACTAAATCATGCAGTAATGTGTCTTGACACTTCCTTAGGAAATTTCTTCATATGATCATTGAGTGTAGTCTAAAGATAACTAATTGATCTATCATTATCAAAGCTTGAGGAGGATTCATCATAAGATTCATAATAACCAATTGAAGTACCATTTGTTGTACCTTTCATATTAACATTGGTAGAAGGTGTATCCCCATTTGCAGTAAGCTTATTTTTCATCTTCCTTTCATATTTATTCTTTCTGTTCTTCCAATTGTGGGAAGATATCTCCATTTGAAGTTGTTCACTCATCTCTTCAAATCTACACATTATAAGGACTCTCTATGATCTTTTAGAGGTGACCTATGCTTTGATCCCAATTAAAGTGCCTAGAGTAGTGTGAATCAATGAGAGGGGGAGGGAGTGAATTAGTGATCCTTTTAAATATTTTTACTAATAGATTATTTTCAATTAAACCTCTGTGGCTGGTTAAATCCTTGATCCACTCTTCTTGTGTCTCTCAGCCTTACCATGAATGGTGCAATAAATGTAATGGCATTGAAAACAAGGATTTACAAGGTTCAGATCAAATACCTACTCCATGCTATGTTGGTTATTCACCTCAACACTGATTCTCGACTATAATCTTGTTAAAAATTACGATGGTTGATATAGAGTCCCACTGTATCACTCCTGAGTCCCACAGGAGGGTATTTATACAACATCTCATAGTTTTTCGAGACTCCACTGGCCTACTTCAGAGTCCCACTAAAGGCCTCTTCTCCTCCCTGAATCTCAAAGGGATCTTCTAGCTCTTGAGCCACATGGTCAACTTCCGTCTTTGTTCTCTCTTGATTCACTATAGATGATATTATTCTCTATCCACATAGGCTTTCTGAATCACACATTCCTATATATCACTTCAAGATTCATCAACAACCTTTGGTATGTTCTGTTGGCCTTGCTCAATATTTCTTACCACATTTTTATCACTTCTCTTTTCAAAAATGGTGAAGAAATACTTTCTTCATACGATGAAGACCTGGCCTCCCATATGAGTGTGTAAATAGTGTTTACAAACATCTTCAAGAATTCTAGAATAATTCTGAACAATTTCATCTTTGTATGCCTTTTGAAAACCCAGACTGAAGAACTTCATTAATTGTGTCTGGTTCCTATCTCAAATATCTCTTACATCATGCATCGATTTCATGGTATCCCATACCTATTTTATCTGTATATCTCATTGATTTTTACTCGTTCATGTATTCATTCATGATTGCATGCATGGGTCTCTTTATTTTGAACATGCATTGTCTTCTCTTATTTTCTCAATATGATCACACACTTTTGATTCTTTCTTTACGTGTTCATGTGCATGCATTCATGAATGCACTCTACATTTTGTTCTTCTTTGTGTGGAAACATCTATGGGTATAACACTTTGATCACACACACAATCTCCTCTCTTTCTACTTTTTTCTTTCACTTCTTCTTTTGGTTCTTAGATCACAAAAAATATCTTATAATTAATTAGGTTTCAATGTTTGTGTTTTCTTTTTATTGCTTCGTTGTTCAAATTTGAACACTCAATCCTTTCATTATTTGTGCTCTTTTTTAACCACTAATGGGTATATTCAATGTATTGCTTGTTCTGGTGCACTTGGGTGTCTCAATTCATGCATATTCATGCGTGTATTCTCCACTTTTCTTTTCACACACAATCCCTTCTTATTCATTCCCACACAATCCGAATGGGTATATGGGTTTGTGTGGGTCCCTATTCTCAAAAAGAAAATTTCTAAAACTAGATTGGGGATGTTTTTTAGTTGGGACTTTTTTCATCAATCTCGTGATATCTCACAGAGAACATGCACAACCTTGGCTCACTGTTCTTAAAAAATGAACCCCAGAAAACAGTGTTTATTAAAGGTGAAAATAAGAGGGTGTTCTTATACTTCCTGAAAACCGGAGGGCATATGGTTATCCTCCTTCGTGCTTAGGGTGTGCAAGATTCTCCTTCACAGAACATGAGTGGTTTGTGGGTATGTCATTTCAAGGCACTACAAGGGTGAGTAGCCTTAGTTTTGTACACATGAGATCACCTCCTTATGAAAACACAACTAGGGTTCGAATGCACGGTTCGCGTGCTCACAGTTTTCATCACAAAGAGGTGTGATTAACCTTTGAGAGACAACATCAAGAGTCTATAGATCCTATTGAAGGTATCTGTTTCTTCTTCTTCACATAGTAGGGAAGCATGGAAACTATCTAGCTTCGAGGATATATTTTTTAGAAAACAAGTGATCTTCTCGATATTTTTCCCAAAACTGCCTTGGTTGAGGGATATCTTATTTATTGGAAAGGATGGACACAACTTAGTGTCCAAATCACATGAAATATACTAAGAAGATCGTAGATTTGAATGACCATGATCTATGACATTGAAATATCCAAATGCGGGATAAAAAATCTTCTGAGTCTCTTGGTTTATTTTTGTTCAATAGAACTCCTTCCTTTTCGGTGATATCCTATTGTGCATGGCTTTTAGAACACATGAAAATATTCTTCCAGAATGCGTCGAGCATCCTGACATGGACTCACAACTATATGTTCAACGAAGTTCATGGGTTTTTTATTTCCATCAAATATATATATATATATATATAATTACAAGCATGAGTTTTTGTTTCAAGATGACACTAATTCACTTAGTTCGATCAAAAATGGTGGCCTGAAATGAGACCTCGGAGGTTATGAAGTGGTTCCAACATACTGTTTCGCATCGTAGTTGGAGGATGGGGACTCCATGGAAGCATGAGCATCAGAAGACTCAGGTTCAACAATGAAACAAGCAAGATGGATGGACGATGATTATTAGATCACGAATCATGGATGTGATGTGCGACCACGATTACATGCAGGATCAGATGGATGACACATATGGATTCTACATTTTTAAAAATCATTCCCGCATCAAAACAAATACATAGGACACAACTCATTTATAATATAAGACTCTGCAACCATATCTCAGAAATATCTTCCCCCTCTCCTAGCACCGCCCCACCCCAGTGTTCTGACGGTGCGCTTCCGCGCCCACTCTCCGCACCTTGGGTGCGCTATTAGTTCCCACTAAGAATTATAGTGCGAAAGGACTGATCACCATGCGTACTATTGCAGGATTATACATGGCTTGTGCTGATGCCTCATGAAAGGATTTCTTTATGGGATTCCCTCAGTAATGGTGGACTGTTGGGTCCTACATGATCTTGACGATGAGGTCCTCAGCTAGTCTTCTTGTTTAGACCATTTTTTTGGTAAAAGGTATATATAAAAAATAACTACATAGTGTAAAATTTTGTATTCAAATATATAAAATTCCAAACCATGATTTCCCTTTTTCATCTTCTTCTATTCTCTTTGGAATTAGAATTCCAAATATCTTCTCAAAAACATCATCTTTATTTTCTTATTAGATCATGAATCCAAACGATTATCAATATATTGTGTTAATCCTATCATGGCTGATGCATGGATCATTTCTTCATTCCTCATGAATTAAGGTATAATTCCCAGATTCTCCTCATTGTGAGGGATGTGTCCTCTATTAACAAATATCATGGACTTTGAGGACCAGCTCAAAATATCATCGGATAAGATTCACAACCATTATACAATTAGAATCCACTGGATGGATCTTCTATCTCCCCATGTAATTGAGTATTTCATTTTCTTGTCTATGTGTTGTAACAATCGATCATCGTGATAAAACTCTTGTAACATAAGACCAGTTCTATAATCATCTTAATTGTATCCTCATTCTTAATCCATAATCAAAGTGGGATCTTCACTGAATTAATAATCACACCACTTCAATAATTGGAACAACTTTCATCATCACTTTTTCATGCACATACTGATAACCTATTCAAAATTTACTCTTTATAGACTCCTTAGTGAATACAAATTTAACAAATTTCTCTACACTCTCTAACATCAGTAGGTTCAACTGGTTCCATTTCCTTGGAATAATTGATTTCATAAATTGATGGATTTTTTAATGACCATGTATTTGAAACTACATCTTATTGATATTTCTCATTCTCAGGAGCATTTTATTGAAATTTATGTACAGAAGGAGTTCAATGAATCAAAATTTAATCTTTATTAACAATAATAACCTCGTTCACTTCTCTTTGGAATGGTTTATTTTTCTATTGAGAAACATCATCAGTTTTTGTAGCATTAAATTCATGTTCCTAAATAGTTGGTTCATCCATTTGGATAGGTCAAATGAAAAGTTCCTAAATATTTAAATCTTCCAAATATTATTCAAGATATTGATAAATATCTCTTAAAGTTTCTGGATCATAGACATTGTATTGGATTCATCATCTCTTCCTAAGAATTGTACTGTCTATTCTTGATTATCAAACAAATTATTCTTGAATTTGAACTAGATAAGAAAATATGAATATTTCTTTCTCCTCTGAGTTGCATTACCAGTTACCTTTTTGTCTTTGGCACCAATAGGTAAAAAAATCCCTAGAATGTACTCTAGATGAAAACTACCTTCTTTATAGGTATATCATTGAGTGTATTATTTTGATGAAAGATTCAGTGCATCTGTGAATCTATAATCTAGATTCTTATATATAATAGCAAAGAAATTATCTTTCTACAAGGATTAAAATATATTTTTCCTTAACCCTATAAATAGTAGTGAATGCACCTTGACATTTACCTTATGAAATTATACTTAATATCAATTATCAACAAAAACATAATATACCTGTTTGGGTAGAGAATATTTTTGATGTCAACATTTATTCGAATAATTTCTAACTGAATAAAAATTACAGGAAACATTCTACCATCTTCAGGATCCTTAATAAACATTTTTCTTATCTGGATGGAGGTGACGATAAATGATATAATATCCTATGATTTATGTTCTTGATTATTTAGAGACAAAATATTGAAATGAAAACCCCCTACATGGGGAAATATAAAAGCATTTTCTATATCAAATAATGATATTGAATTATGTCTATCATATACCTTAGATATGATGACATCATCTGTGTCCTCGAAATAGAACTGAACATTCTTTTAACACTCTTTTACTTATATATCAAAAATGAAAATGGTTTTTCAATTATAAAAAATAGTTTATATAAATTTAAATGAAAGAGAATATATAAAAAATATTTTTATGACTGATCTATTTGAAATATATTACCTCTCCTTCAGAAATATTTATATAGACAACCAGTTGACTCGTTTTCTTATTTGTTTTCCTATGTCAGTTCTCTAAATCATTGATATTTTTGAGAATCTATGAGTTGAAGTATTAAGATTTTAGGTATTCAAAAGATTTAAAATGATCTGGAAGTTGGAGGGGTTATTATACTAAGAGTATGTAAGAGAAAGAGTTAGATGTATGTTTTGTTGTGTTTTTCTGTGATGCGGTCCAAGCTTATCGAACCAATTTATAATCTATAGTCATTATTAGTTTTTATTTTGAAAATACTTGATTTTATTAAAATGAAACAATATCATCAAATAAATATTCAAATAGAAGAATAATAATTATTTAAACAGAATATATCAAAACAATTAATAAATATTTATTTCAACTAAAAATCCATAAGTCCACATTAATAAAATCAAATATTGTAGTGGGAAGTGGATTAATAAAAATATCAACATGTTGAAATTTGATGATCAAAACATATAATGATATATTTGTTTTTAGAACGTAATATCATAGAAAATGATTCATTATATTTATTTTCATTTTTATTGAATGACTTAATGGATTTTTTGAAATATTAATTTCCCAAGTGTTATCACATAAAATAGGTATATTATCAAAATCAAGTTCAATATCCAGTAATGTTTTTTTCTTCCACAACACATGTGCAGAGAAACTGCAACAATATATATATTCTACCTCGATTATAGATAATGAAATAGAATGGTGTTTTTTAATCGACCATGAAGGTAAATATTTTCATAAAAATTGGCAAGTTCCTGATATGATTTTTTTATCTAAATAATGCCCTCTAAATTCATCATCTAAATATTTAATTAAATTAATATAATATATTTTTGGTTAAAATAGATATTGAAAAATAGTAACACTTAAAAATATAAAAAATATTTTAATAGTATTAAGATGAGATTATTTTGGATTTGACTAGAATATAACATATAGTCATATATAAAATGTTATGTCTAGTCTGCACGATGTAATATACAATAAACTACCAATCATACCATTTTATAACATGTTGTCAGTAGATTTTCCAACATCATCCAAATCAAGTTTTACATTATTAATCATGGGATTTTTTTAAGTCTAACAATATTATAGACCAATTAGTTTAATATATCAATAATTTTTTGTCATTGATTTAAAATTATTCCATACACATTTTGATTAAATTTAAAACCTCAAATGAAATTTAATTCCCCAAAAAATACTCATTTGAAAATCCCCTTTCATAATAATTATGAAATCATTACTATTTTTCATTTTTTGATCCAAAAATAACACCATCCACATAAATATTCTATAATAATATAATATAGAAAATAGTTTTATTAAAAAGAGTCTGATCTACTAGTCTTACAAAATATCCATCTTCTAATAAATGGAGATTAATATTTTATACCATGCCCTAGGTTCCTGTTTAAGGCTGTAAAGTGATTTTGTGTGTTTAAAAACTAAATATGGTAGATAAGGGTTTTAAAATGATGGTTGTTCAATATGAACATCCTCTAATAAATAACCATTTGTAACAACATTTTAACATCCATCTGATATTGTTTAAAAATCATATGATATTCATAAAATAGAAGGATTATTATTGACTATAATCTCTCAACATGTGTAATAGATTCATTATAATAGATCACTTATTTCTAGTTATAATCTTTTTCTACTAATATAGCTTGGTTTCTAGTATTGATCCATTGAACATCCTATTAACTTTTAAAATCCCAATTAGTTCCTATTACTAGATAGTTGTTTGGTCTATCAACTATTTCCCAACCATTATTTATACATAATTGATTATTTTATTATTTCATAGACACTAACCAATTCTCATCATTTAAGGATACATAAATAGTCTTCAGTTCTAATCCTGATAGAGATTTATAAAATTCAGCTAGGACTCAGACATTTCTTGTATTTCATACTTCTAGGTGTTCAATTCCTGCAATATGTTTTATATGATTATTATTTAAGGTTGTATGCCTTCTGAGTAAGACACTTTCAGGTTATTCTATCAAATATTATTATGTAATATACCAAATTTTATTTATATTATTTTCAAAATGTCTTTTTGGTGAATCAAGCATCATGTTTTCAAAAGAGTTAGGAGATTCATCTATAAGATAATTATTTTTATTTAATGGTTCAGATTCATTAAACATCATATGAATTGTTTCTTCAACCATCCTTGAATATTTTTTATATACTCAATTGGTATGAAAAGTAGCATAATATCCTTGAATGATTCCACCAACAGCCTCAGGATCAAAATTATAATGGTTTTCCCTATAATTTAAGATGTAAACCAAGCATCCAAATCCATTAATGAAATTATCCTTTGGTTTTTTATAGTAAAATATTCAAAGAGTGACTTTTTAAAAAGGGGTATTATTATAACTCTATTCATGGTGCAACATGTTATGTTTACCACTTCTGCCAAAAATTAAGTAGGAAGGCTATATTCATTCAACATGGTCCATATCATCTATTTAATAGTTATGTTTATTCTTTATATAATTACATACTATTAATGTACTATTGGTATATAGGAGGTGTGTTTAATACATATATTTGAGAAGATGTAATTACATTTTTTATTATAAAATTCTCCACCATGATGTATTTTAATGAAATAAATTTTAAATATTTATCATTCTGTTCAACATTATAAAAACTCTGAAAAGAATTGAATACATTAGTTTTGAGTTTTAGAAAATAATATGATGTTAATCATGATAAAATCATCAAATAAAACATAAACATTAAATTGTATAGCAAAACATACTACTATCGATTGTACAAAAAAATCCATATGGAAATCTTTTAGTGGTTAGTTGTAGAAAATTTGTTAGCTGACATGAAAGATAGTTTGTGTTGTTTTCCAACATGACATAGATAACAAAATCTATTGTAATCAAATTTAAGACTAGGAAAATTAAAAATGAGTTTTTTTAATATAATTAATATAATATTAGTATATATCACTTTCTATGTATTCTATTCCATATCTATGACCCATTTTTCTCATTACATAACAGTTGGCATTTATTTTCACACAATGAATAATGATCCAATGTATAAACAATTTTATTTCTAGTATCTCTACATTTAAACAATTTGTCATTTAAAAATAAGAATGAATTATTTGAGAAATTAAACTAAAAGCCTTCCTAAAAATGTATTGAAATACATGCTAGGTTATGTTGCATCCCATGTATATACAATACTTTTTTATTGATTTAGATTGACGGTGGACATCTAACTAACCCTACACCAATAATATATACATTTTCATTATATCTAAATGTGACTAGTATTCCAACCATTTTTTATGTGCATGGATGTCGGGAGAGTCTATTCTCATATTTCATGAGAAGACACAATCCTTATACCATATTTCATTTATTACTCTATGATATTTTTCCTAAAAATAATTTTAAACAAGTGTTTGTTTTGGTAACAAAATTTTCTTAGGTCTAGCTATCTCAACAAGTAAGGATTTGGTAAAATAAATTAGCCTTATTTTACAAAAAATTTACATTAAATTCTTCAGACATGTGTTTGGAAATAAAATCCATTTTAAATCCACTTATCTGGGGATTTATTTAATTAGAGTTAGTAGAATAATGTTCATTAATTCCATAATTGAAACATTTATCACTTTAAATTTAGCACAAAATAAATTTAAAAATTTATTTATTTTTCTCCCATACTAACTATTCCGTATATTTCTAATTTAACTATATTTTTTATAAGAATCTCATTTATATTTATTTATTTTTAAAATATACACTACCAGAATCATAGAATGATTCTACCACATTATTCAGTTTTTTATTTTATTTTCATGAATATTACAATTTTATGTATGTTTATTAAATTTTTCAATAAAATATTTATTTTGTTTTATAATTGAATATATTTTACCAAAAATAGAACTATGAATATATTTTAACACGGTCTTTTTTTCGATAGAATGATATTTTTATTCAAGAATCGAGGAATAGTGAGTTACGTTTTTTCTTCCAAAACTACAAGAATCAGATGTAGAAGAATACAAGGTTTTTATCTCATTTTATTCCTTTTAGATAAATTCTATTTTTTTAATTTTTTTAGCGCTTTTTTCTAAATAATATTTAGAAGATCTAATGGTGTTTTCAGACACACTATATGTACCCTTCAGATCTCTTTTCTCGTAATTCCCATTATTAATTTCTTCTAATTTTTTGTTTCAAAGATTATTCTTTCTTTCTTTTGATGAGGGAAATCATGTATGATATGACTAATTTACATACATTCAAAATGTCTTACATATTTTGATACATTATCATCTTCTTGAAGAAATGTTTGAGTCCACTCATTTACTTAATGAATGTGCATAATTTACTGGCTAACTGAGCCAGTAACATTATAAAGTCTATGAATTTTTAATCCTTTTTCAATTTTAACATCTTCTATCAATTTATTTCTGTGCTTCTGCGATGCAACATTAAGGGATGTTTTTTTCCTTTTCATTATATTGTTATCATCAACTGCATCTTGCACCACTACTTCTCAAATCATGATTATTAATATATATTATTTCATATTAAAATTTCCTATTATTGAGGATTTATAATTTCAACGGATATCCCATTACATTTTTTGGGTAGCACTCTTAGTAAATTTAGCATTAGATCTTATAGGGTAATTGGATCCCCCAAAGAGGAAAACTCATTGATTACTTTAAAAAATTTCCCATTAATTTCAAGGATTCATTCCCCATCAAACATTATTAAGGTTTTAAATTTTTGTTTTTCTGTACCATATCTTACCTTTCCAAAAATATTTCTTCCTTCATATGGAATAGCAATTATTTTCCATATTTCATAAGAATATATACTTTGAGACACATGATTATATTCATGAGGACTATGTCCATAGATGATATAATTCATTTACATTGTGTTTAGGTCATACTATGATTCTTTAGTAGCATCTGATGTTTTTAATATCTCATTAATTTCATAAGAAGTGATGATATTCATATAAACACAAAATCCAATATTTTTCTGATAGATAATCATACATTATTTCGAGCATCCATAATTATCTCAACTACAGTACATGGAATGTATCATATATATACAATTTCTCAAGTTATACCTGGAAATCTTCCTTTGTGTAGTCCATTTAATTTTGGTCTGGTTAGATATTTATTTGATTTATAAAAAATATTTCCTTTGATAGATATTATTTTGTCAGAACAAAACAATGATACACAAGAGGTGGGTAAATTTTTGTTTTTGATAATTCTTATAGATTTGGGATACATGGTTCACTATGAATTCTGATGATATCTAGAATTTTCATTTATATGTGATTTGAGAAGTGGATAGACAAAATATTAGAAAACATAAATTTTTATAGGGTTTTGGGGTACAATGGTCCCCCAATCTACTCCATTAATGAACTCTCAGTTTTCTTTGGTATTTTTACTAGTAAGGTCCTCTTATCATAAGTCTTTCTGCAAAAGAGTGTCGGAAGATGAAACCTTTACATTAAGGATAAACAGAGTCTTTTCGTTTTTTATAGAGAACTAGTTTCACTATATATTAAACTAATATGTTGGTACTCTTCTACAACTGAGTCCAAGCAGTCAAGACTCCAAAAATTAAAATGATTTTATTTTGATTGAATTGAGATGTTCATGATGACAGTTATAGATAAAACTGAAAAAATATGTATATTTGATTCAAATATTAATGTATTCATGCAATAATAGTTTTAATAGACAATATATGGAAATTATCTTCAACATTAGATGAAATAAAAAGGATAAATACGTGATATTGAAAAATTTAGAATCTCAAAAGTGTAGCTTCTTCAAAAATAACAGAGTCCCAAGACCTTTTTTATTCAAATATACTATATATTCAAAATGGTTTTTCATATATTTGATCATAAATAATTTGAAAATACTTTTGAAATTATATAGAAATCAGGAATTCTCTTTAGATGATCACATCCATGAAAATCACCTAATAGCTCACAATCAATCAAATTTAAATCATTTGAGGGAGTCATAACTGTATATAAAAATTGGGATGATTTACTCCATTGAATATAATCATTTGAATTATTCTCGAAACATCATTAAGAAAATATTTAGATACATTGAGAATGTTATAAGTATGAGATAAAATATCTTTAAATAATAAATCATCATTGAATAGTCAACTATAGGGTTCTTTTATGTGACAACAAAACTCTAAATGATCGGTTGACAATATATGATTGATAAAAATGGTTGGGTTGATGTACCACATTTTTTTACTCAAAAATATTGTTCTTTACAAATATGATGTTAATTAACCACATTTCCCTTCATTATAATGTAATGTTCCGTCCAAATGTAGGGTTTCTTAACAATAAATTTCTAATAGTATATGGTATATGATCATATTTGTTTCTCCAAAGGCAGGGCTTCTGAACCATATGATGCACTTATAGATGCAGAAATTTTTTATGAATAGTGCTTCAATAATATATTCAAAACAAATTCAGAATAACATAACATATAGTATGAATTATAAAATAAAATTAGAATCTTATAATAAAATATATTCCTAAAAAACATAAAGCAACTTTATCGTTGAAACCATCAAGTGTATTTGTGATCATCAAAATCAATAAGATTTATATTGCATTGTTGACAGAATATATAACCAAAAAACACAAATAACAAAACCAGTTGCCTAACCATAATGGAATTATCTAAATATAATAATTTCTTCTACAAGTGTGTATTTTATCTTTTTCTGTTTTGAAATAACATGAAATAAAAAACTGAAAATCGATGTACCTTGCGGTTGATGAAATTATTATTCATTAAGATAAACATTAAATAAAATTTAGTAAAACAATTTTCATGGTATAAGATATATTTAATGAGATTAATAATGGAATTAAAAATATTCTAAATAATTTTCAAACACATACATCAATTTTCTAAACCAGATTGGTAATTTTTATAATAAAAAATATTTTTCAATATTTACATCCAATGAAATATAATGAAAGATTTAATTTAGTTTAGAGAGTGAATAAAATAAAATGAAAACCATATTTATTCAATAATACACTAAGAAAGTCCTAATCAAGAAAATTACTCCTATTTTCTCCCTCAAATAATGAAATAATCAAAATTTTATTTAGAGATAGCCATCGCCCCTTAGAGTATAAACACACTCCCCCACTTTATTCTCACCACTTTCAAAACACTTTTTTTCAACAAATATAAACCCAATTACCTATCTAAAATTTCAAATACAAGTTAAAAAGGCTTTGGTCCTTGAAAAATTCAATATCTCATATTATTTAGATGGAATCCAAAGGAATTGATTCAAAAATACCAATAAAATGGTTCCCATGTATATCATTTGTTTATTATTAGAGATTAAATATTAAACATCATTTAAAACAATTCATATATTAATATCATGGTAATATTTCCATTATAATAACTTCAATAAAATCCTTCATTAATTTTATTTTATCTACTCTTTAAAACCCTAATTTCATATGTGATAGATATTCGAAAAAAATGGTTCCAGAATCAATGAATTTTTATTTTCGTTCCTCTCATAACCCCTTAAAATATTAAAATAAACCATAAAAATGGATTTAAAATTTTAGTTTAGTTATATTATAATGGTTTTTTAAAGTTCAATTTTTATTAGTTTTTCTATTTTTTCAAAATCATAAAAATGTTTCATTCACTCATATGTGTTTTACGATACCTAATTGGATGATACTGTTTTAATTTACCATATAAAGTTATTTCTTACTCATATAAATTCATCGGATAATTGAATATAAAATAAATTATCAATTAATTAAATTTTAATCATTTATGAATGATAATATATTGATGATAATAATTTTGATCAAATTATACATGTGAAAGTATTTTATCCTTTGAAAACTAGATTATAAAGATATTCGTATTGATTTATAATTTTTTTAATTAATAACTTTGATAATTGATATTTTTAATTATTAATGTGCTTAAAAAATATATATTCAAACTTATATATATTAATGATTCTTTAGATGATAACCATTGATCATCAACATTACAATAAAGTAGTTTATGAATAATAAACTGAAAACCCATAAAACTAAATGTTCACTTTTATTAAATCTATTAAATGAATTATACATTGTAAAAAATATTTTAATGGAATTATAAAGGTGAATTATATATATATTAATATGGATCAAAAAAATGAAAATTATAAATTTAATGTAATAATTTAGGAGATTAAAGAACGTATTAAGTTTGTTAGGACATAAGGTACACGTTTCTTTCAAAATATCAATTAATTTAAATTATTTTCCCATTATTTAATATATCATCTTATAAGACCCATATTCAGGGACATAAATGTATACTATCTTATTTCCCAATTATGTAACGAGCCTAACATTTATGGATAAAATTCCCTTTATTTTTATTTAATTAAATGTATTATAGTTTTAGAAAAATATAAACATATTTTATTATATCTAATAAGATTTTTATTGACTGTTATGTATCTTTAACATTCATAATATAGAGGTTGAACAATGATCCCATGACTAGTACAAATATAAGGTTCAAAAAATTCCTTTTTTCATAGAACAAAGAAGTGATGTCCTCAACGAATAAGACCATTCCCTATGAATACCATTTATCAGAGATTCTAAGAGAGATAAAATTTCTTGGATCTTCCATATTCCAATCCCATGATGATAAAAAAATATATAAGAATGAGAGAAAAAAATTATGGGAGGTTTTCTAGCCCATCGAGATCATGGCTCAAACCATGTTCACTGAACAACCACATTAAATTACCACTATCGTGCACCATAATCATAGGAAATATTCTACTGTAATAAAGGGATATGTATTAAGACCATAATATTAATATTCTGAACATTATTTTCTTAAGTAATAATTAATATGTTCTCTTACAATTATTGTTACTTTGTAAATGATTTTTAACGTACAAATACAATTTTTGGATAATATTCAAATTCAATTGCGAAATCTATTTTGAAGAATTAATGGTTTTTTGAAATAATTTTTTTTAACAAAATATTATTAATAAAATATATTTCTTAATATATAAATGATAATATAAATTTTACAAAGTAAAATGTAATTTTTATTAGGGTTAAAGAAACTGTTATTTTTCAAAAACCTACCATTTTCAAAAAATGTCAACTTTTATTTTAAATGGGAAAATTCCCATATTTAGAAAAAAAAAATTGATAAAATGAGTATTAATTTTAGAATCATGATGTGGAAATTATCCCACAATGAATTTCTCATAATTTTCTGAGACAATCAAGTTTTTTGGTATTAATTAAATACCATATAAATGTACTATATTTGTTTATGACATCATAATAGCTCAATAGTAATGTAATAAATAATAGAAATGGGTTCTTTAATAAAATATATATGTTTTACATTAAAATAATGTAATTTCACATTTATTTGATTTATTTTATAAATCCACTGTGAATCCTCCAAAACTTATAATATATTTTATAATTTAAAATTCATTTCATTGAAAGTGTGACTCACCTCAATATAAGAAATGGAACAATTTTATTATCATTTAACTTGTCCTTGTAAAATAATTTATACCACTCAACTTGGGAAAAATACTTGGGAAAATAATTGGGTTGTTTTTTTGAATATTTAATTATGTAGTGTCCAAAACCCAAATAATATAGAAATCCCCTTCATTTCCTAAATAAACCCACCCAATGTCCAAATTGTCTTCACATAAACTTCATTAATATCATCCAAAATCTTCCTTATCATATATATAGTCTCCCTAGGGCTCCCTGAAGATCCCATAAAGCCTCTCCGAAGCATTTTGAGTCACACATCCAAGTAAGGGATTTCTCTCTTCCCATTTCCATTCAACCCCTTCTTTTATATTATTCCTTTTAAATTACATTTTCATATGTTTTATTATGATGTTACATGATCAAATTACTATAATTTGATTTTTAAATGATGATATATTCCTTTTACATTCATTAATCACTAATATAATCCTTTATGTACACCCATTACTATCCCAAAATTCCACAATTGATTTCCCTCCTCACCTTTGAATTCTATGACCTTCTTTGAGACACCTTCCTTTTCATTAAATTTCATGAATATACATTCATATATAATTATTAAATTACTATCCAATTGATGATATTTTTATGAGGGATTATTTACCCCTCTTCATTTGGATCCTTATCTAAGCCATTATTATGTCGAAATTCCTTAATGGATTCTCTCTCTCTCTCCTTTTTTAATCATGAACATCATTTATGATATGCTTTTTTTAATTTCTGTTTTATTATATCATGATAAATTCATTCATATGCCACTTAAATTCCAATTGTATTATATATTATTATATCCCATTTAACTCTCATCTAACTCTCCTAATAACCATTACTTACACCTGTTACCTTGACAAAATTTTGTAATGATTCTTTTTCTTCCTCTAAATTCTCCAGGATTCATGATTTTGTTATGTATTCTATTTAAAATTCCTTATATCAGGGGATTTACTTCCAAAAACCTATTACTTTCCATTTTATGTATACATTTTTAACACCCTATTCTCTCTCATCAACCCTTTTTATGAATTTCTTTATGATATTGTTACACTACTGAAATTGCACCACGATTTACCATGAAAAACTAATTGTGTAGTGAATATCGTCCCCATTTCTCTGTCAAGGGTATTAGAATTTATTCACAAACACGTATTTATTTGGGACATAAATTTATGTTTTTAAATTTTCTAGATCTTTGAATAAAATTATAATGTAAAATGAAACCATGTTATATGATCTATATGGCACAGTTAACCATGATAATGAAATGATAATTAAGGGTTCTCCCTGATTGTGAACCTTTGCATTGGGTATTGTTCAGTATCATGATAAGTCTTGTTGGGAAGGTGGTTTACCTGATTCCATTGTGGTTATTTTTTCTTCCATGAAGTCTTCATGTTTATTGTTCATGTTCCTTTATACATAATTGAGATACCTTGTCTAAAATGTATTTTTATCCTCATGTTATTCAATTTTTATTCCCTTATTGGACATTAAATGTCACCCATTTATTATGTATGTCCTCATTTTATCTAATGTAGTGTTATGTATGAAATAATATTTTTGTCATGTCCAAGAAGTTTTCAATAAAGACGATGTTTTATTTCATGTTTTACGTTGTTATGTAATGTTCCTAAACCCCAATGAAATGAGAAATACTTATCTTCTATGTTGTATTAAGTGTTATTTTATGTAATTAATCATGTATAAAAATGAAATAAAGAGAAGGGTTGTTATATTTGGTATTATAGTATAGGTTTAGTTATTTTGGGATTTGGAATAGAAAATCCTAGTGAAAAACCATAGGGATACGAATAAGTAGATGTTAAAAGCCCTAAATTTTTGTGACTACATATAAAGTTTTTTTTCATGAAAATAAATCAATGTATGGATACTACTAGTGGACCTGGTTCTAGATCAGATGTACCCCCGAGTAACAACTCTAACAAGGTGTTCCGGGCCTGAATCTGGGTAACTTGGTACATAATAATGGGCCTTATAGTGCACCTGGATTGACACTCCTAGGGGATATTATTTCATAAATTTCTAATATCATTACAAACCATTATTAAGGGAATAAAAAATCCCAATTTTTTTTGAAAGTATATCATGATCGATTGAATTGTAGAAACTTGTATGTTATGAGGATAAATGTAATTTTTATGTTATCTCTTTAATGTCATTGGATTACTCTTTATGTGATAAAATGTTTTAAAAGTAATCATTCGTAAGTCCATATTGGATTATGTAGAACCAAAATCAAAAAGTGAAATCTAGGGTTATCATCCAAAGTTATACACATTCCTTTATATCATGAAGGATTAGTAGAACTATTTAAACACCACCACAAATCATGGAATTTGAGATTTCACTGATGAATGAAAATGGTTAAATTATTGCATCCAATGTTTATAACTCCCCCCATCACAATTTATTGATTGAAATTACTATCAAACCTTTTCATAATTACCTTGGTGGAATTTTTTGTAATTATGTGAATGTATTCTATTTATCCCTATAGATCCATCATAAATTTCCATTAGAGGTAGATCAATCTCTAAATGGAAAATCAACCCCAGATTCTATACAAGTGAAAGGACAATGATGATTATTCTTCAGAACCATAATATAAAGGATGTATATTATTTCCCTATGATCAATTATATCTATCCTAAATGATTTAGTCAATCGAAAGAACCGAAATAGATGAAATGCCTATTATGATGGAATAAACTGATGTGGATCTCGAGAAATTACATGTTCTTCCAAAAATATGAGTAGATGAACTTTCTATCATGATTATTACTAGATAATTTACAATTTCCAAGAATTTGTATAAGACTACTCTATTGTAACATAGTGAACTGAAGAAACAACTAAAAGAGAATATTGATAAAGGGTTTATATGCACAAGTACTTCACCATGAGGGGCACCAATCCGCTTCATCATAAAGAATAATGGTTTACTGCACCTTTCCATTGATTATCACGAGCTCTATAAAATCAAGTTAATGAAATATTATCCTTATCCAGGAATTGATGATTTTTCCTTATGATACTTGGAGAACAGTTCTTCTCTAAGGTGGATCTGTGGTTAGGATATTACCATGTAAGGGTGAATAAGGAGGATATCCCAATGACTAGTTTATATACAAGGTATGAGAATAATGATTTCATATTGACGCCATTAAGACTCAATAATTATTCAAAAAAAATCATGAAATTGATGAATAGATTATTTAGATATTGCACTGAAAAAAATTTGTTGGCCATTATAGAAGATATTACAATATACACCAAAACCACGGAGGAGCATGAGGAGTATATAATCATTATGCTAAAGACCTTGAGAAAGGAGAATCCCTATGAAATGTACCACAAATGTGAGTTTTTTTGAAAGAAGACTCATTATTATGGCACAAAATCACAAGAAATTGGGATATTTGTGGATCCTTAAAAGACATGAATAATTTAGGGATCTCAAAGGCCAACATTATTGATATATATCCATTGTACTCTTGGGTTAGCTTGATATTTTCTACAATTTGTGAGAAATTTATCATGATTGTCAAAACCTCAAAATGAGCTAACATAGAAGGGAGTCAAATTATTTTGGAATGAAGAATGTGAAGAAATATTCAAGGAGTTGGAAATGAGGGTTATCAATACACATGTGCTCCAATTACCCATAATTGAGGACCTTTTCATAATTTTTAGCGATGCTTCAATGAATGAATTGGGATGTGTGTAGATGAGAAATGATAAAATCATTACCAATTCCTCATGGTAGTTGAAAATCCCTGTGAAAAAACTATTCCATTCATGATCTATAGTTGGACGCTATTATATTTTTGATGAAAATTTGGATTCATTATCTATTTCGGGAGAATTTTGAAATATATATGAATCAAAAAATTCTCAAATATATATTCACATAGAAAAATATAAAAATGTTCCAATGAATATCGTTAGATATCATCAAGGAATACAACTTTTCAATCAACTACTATCTTGGGAAAGTGGTCAATGTGGATAAAAATGACCCAATAATTCTATCATTGAGGATAATTGAGAACGATATGATCTTCCAAGGTTTGAAGATGATGGACATGGGAATCGTGAATAAAGGAACATCATCAATACTTTCACAAATGATTTCTGAATGATCTATTTTTCAAAGGTTAAATGATACTTAAAAATATGATGTGATAATTTAGAAAAATGTGGAGACTATTAGAAAAGAGAAATACATGGAGTTCTATGTCAATGAAAAAGGAATTATGGGATTTGGATCCATACCATTTGTTTCATCCAACCCTATGTTAATGAAATAACTTTTGGATGACACAAATAGTTCAACATTCTCCATTCTCCCAGGAAACATCAAGATGTATTGAGATCTTCGGTATCACTATTGGTGGGATAGAATGAAGAATAAGATCATGAAATATACATCAAAGTGCCTCGTATATTAGTAAATGATGTCTGAAAGGCAGAAGTCTATGAAGATAATGAAACCATTACCGATACCAACATGGAATTGGGAAAACACCACCTTGGAATTTGTCACCAATGTCCCAAATAAATGAATGTTAGTCAATGATATCGAGGTTTTTATGGACCGTCTTACAAATATGAACACTTCATCACGATTCGAGAGTATTTATCACTAGATAAACTGAAAAATATATACATCTGAGAGGTGGAAGGAATCATGGAGTACCACTAACAATTATTTCCACTCAAGATACTAGATTCAACTCTATGTTATAGAATGTTGTTGAACAAGATATATACACTTAACTGAACATTACTAGGGCTTATCACCGTCAAACTGAGGGCCAATTTCAGTCGACTATCCAAACACATGAGGATATGTTGAGAGATTTCTCAAGGGACTTCAAAGGGGGATGGGACCATAATATTCCTTGGGGGAGTTATCTAACAATAATATATTCCAATAAAACATATAAATAAACCACTATGAAGCCCTTTAAGGGAAGAGTTGTATAACACTAGCATGTTGGGATGAATTTCGGGAATGAAATATTCTAGGTCCTGAACTGGTATAGGAAACGGTACAGGTCGTTAAGATTATTAAACATCACATCAAATATTCTGAGAGTTGACCAATGAGATTTGCTGACAATCGTTGACATAACCTAGAGTTTAATGATGGAGAAATGGTATTCAACTGTATATCTCTATGAAAGAGATTGATGAGATTTGGGAAGAAGGGAAAGAGTATTCCAAGGTATATCTACCCTATAGAGATACTTGATCACATCAGAGAAGTGACCTCTCAAATAATACTCCAAACAAACCTATCTCAGGTACACGATGTGTTTCACGTATACCTCATAAGAATGTACATACTAGAAACACCACATGTACTCAATCTAGTGGTGTTTCCACTGGATAATGAACATTACTTTGAGGATAATCTGGTGAAGTTCCTAGATCGAAGAGAAAATGCTCTATGAAATAAGACAATGTCGCTCATCAAAGTGTTGTGGTGAAACCATAAGATTAAAGAAGCAATATGGGAATCAGAGGAGGTGATGAAGTAGGCACACCCTTATCTATTTTATTTTTGTAAAATTAAATTTCTAGGGAAGAATTTATTAGTTGGTGAAGGACGTAATGACCTGAACATTTATGCATAAAATACGATTTATTTCATTTTAATTAATTTTGTTATAGTTATTGAAAAAACATGAAAGTATATTACTATATCCCATTAAATTCTAAATTACCATTAAGTATATTTATAGTTGATAATATATCCATTAAACATTGATCACATGACTAGTCTAAATATAAGGTTTTAACAAAACTTTTTACCATAAACAAAGGAAGTGATGGACTAAACCAATTGAATCGTACCCTATGGAGCCCCTTTGTCAGAGCTTCCAATAAATATAGTATTTTAGTAATTTTCTATAGACTAATCCCAAGACGATATCCAGCAATATAATAATTAGTGAAATCGTTTACAAGAGAATTTCACACTCATCATAGTCACGATCAAAATGATGCTCACCGAATGACCCCATGATGTCCCCACCATCACACACTTTACTCTTACGAAAACATGCTAGTGTAATAAAGGGATATGTATCAATACCCTATAAACAAGATTATGAACATTTTTTATAGAATTATTAATATTTTTTCTTCTTATTATTATGAATTTGTAAATGATTTTTAATGAAGAAGTAATATTTTTGGTTAATATTCACATTCTACTATGAAATCAACTTTGATGAATTAATGTTTTTTTTAATAAAAAATATTTTAATAAAATATTATTATTAAATTTATTTTTTAAAATATAATGGACAATATTATTTTTATTATTTCAAATATAATTTTTATTAGCGTTAGAAAAACTGTTATTTGTAAAAAACATGTCAATTTTAATAAATATCGGTTTTTTATTTTAAAATTAAAAATTCAAACTTTTAGAAATTTATTTAGATAAAATAAATATTATTTTTTAATTAGTATTTTGAATTCATCCAATATTTATTTCTTCATAATTTTCTGAGAAATTCAAAATGTTGGGTCAAAATTAAATAATATATAAATATATGGTGTGTTTTCTGACATCATAGTAGCCTAATTGTGATCTGATAAATACTATAAAAGGTATTCTTGGAAAAAAAATATTTTTACTCCAAATTAATCAAATTTCATTTTTATTTTATTTTTTTTATAAATCCTTAGTTAATACTTCCATACATAAAATATATTTCATGGATTTAAAATCATTTCTTTGAAGGTGTGACTCAACTCCACATAAGAAATGAAAATATATTACTATCATCAGTCATTTTCATTAAAAAATAATTTATACCACTTTATTTTGGATTAATACATGAAAAAAAACAGGGGGATTGTTTTTGGTTTTAATAATATTTTATGTAGTGTGCAAAAACAAAATAATAAATACATCCCCCTTATTTCCTAGATAAATCTACACAAGCTCCCACTTCTATCCACACCAACTCCTTTAATCTTATCCAAAATCATACCTATTCTACATAGATTCATCCCAAGGCTCCCCATTCTTCCAAGAAGCCCTTCCCAATCTTTTTTATTCACACATTCCTATTACTATTTTCTCTCTTCTCATTTACATTATATCACTTTTTTTATATTATGCTTCTTAAATTCCATTTTCAGATGTTTTGATATGATGTTACATGATCCCCTTAATATCCATTTTATTTTTAAATAATTAAATATTTCTTTCATTCTCATTAAGTCCACCTACTTAAGGGATTTATATGCTCACCTTTGAATTTGTGCACCTTTTTTTAGATTGTTTCTTTTAATTTCAATTTCATTATTTCCACTAATTTTAAATAATCACCATACATTAAAATTGATATTATTATTATGCGGTATCATTTATCCCCTCAAATATTTACCCTTATCTAAGTTGATACTCTGTCAAAATTCTGCAGGGGACTCTATCTCTCCTATTTTAATAAAGCACTTCAATTATGATATGCCTTTTTTAATTTATTTTTTCTTAATATAGGATACGCAATTACCAATCCCACTTACAATCCACTTGTTTTTTATTTAATGGGATCCACTTTTATGATAATTTTTTCCCTTAAGTACTATTAGATACCCCCATTACCATACCACAATTTTGTAAGGATTCTTTTACTTCCTCCTCATTCTTCAAGATTCATTATTATGTTACATCATCTATATATAATTATTTGTGTTTTGGTATGTACATAAATGTCCCTCTTAATTTACATTTAATGTATAAATGATGAGATACCTCTTTCTATCTCATCATACCAATTTTTGAATTTCTATATGTTGATGTTATAGTACTGAAATCACACCATGATTTACCATGCCAAAATAAATGTGTAGTGAATTCCATACCAATCTCCATATCAAGGTTATTAACCTTTATGTACATACTCTTATTGATTGGGGACTTAAATTTATGTATTCCACATTTCTAGATCTTGGAATAAAATTATGATTTTGAATGAATCCATGTTATATTATCAATATATTACACATAAGCATGAGAATAGAAGCATTATGAAGGGTGTGCTCTGATTTCACTGCCACGCATTGGGTAATGATTAGTATCATGATATATCATTTTGGGGTGGTGTTTTACATGATTCATTTATGGTACTTTTTCCAACATGAATTCTTGGTGGTTTAGCATTGATTTATGTTAATGATGAAATGTTTTAAGTTGTTTACACATTTCCCATGTTATGATTATCATTCAATTTAATGATTTATTATTCATGGTCCTTTATTCTTTATTTTTATGCCATGTGTAACATGAAAAATTATCCTCTTTTTATTACATGTTTATCCATTTACAAGGCATTATTGGTCACACAATTATTATTTACGTCCATAGGTTATCCAATGCAGTGCTAAGTACGAAAGAATGTGTTCGTCATGTAAAATTAGTATTTAATAGTGATGGTGTCGTATTTCATGTTTTAAGTTGTTATATAATTTTATAAACCTAAAAGGGACAATACCAATTGATCATTTGAGTTGAATTAAGTTAAATATTATGTTATAAATCATTTTTAAAAAGTAAATAAATATCTTGGTTGTTATAAATTATTATTGATATATTAATGTGTCTCATTTCATTCCTTATGGTTTTGTAGATAATACCATCCTTTTCTCAAATGGTGTCTTTATTAACCTCTCATTATTAATGATATATTCTTTATTACTCTATTTATATAGGTATTCATCTTATTTCTTATTAATTTGACACATTAAAATTCTTTAATCATCTTTTTACTTAAATTTTATATGTAAATTAATGTCTTTAATTATCCTTACAAATTATTTCATTAATTAAAATTCAATGAATTATTTAAGGGTTGATTTTTTGAATATAATATTGCATAAAAAGGTTTATTGTAATTTTTCTATATTTTAATTTCAATGTATCATTATTGTGAAATTATATTTTTAAAATAATTTTATATATCCCATTTAACCCTTTTCAATTTTTTTTAATTGGACTCATTTATTACTTTTTTAATCTGACTCATTTCTCTCTATTCTAATCATGATTCTGGGTCAGTGAAATTATTTATGTTATTTTTGATATAAATATAATTTTTTATAATATATATACTTATAAAATAATATTATACATACTTACTGTATTAAAATGTCTACATTCACTACAAAAAGAAAATTTATTTTCTTAAAACATTTAAATTTTCTTATGTCTTATGGAGAATTTTTTCATTATTGTTAATACAATTAACAATCACCCTCTTACCATTTATGATGTTGAATATCCTTAAATGAATTTTTTTTTATAAATTAATTCTATATCAACATAAATCCATGATTCATTATCCTTTTTTCTATGTATATACTATGTTGTAGAAATGAAATCAATTTGAGGGAAAAATCAAAATATTAATATTATTTTCATTATGATAGACTATTAATAATTATTATCATTATAGAAACTCTATATTATTTTTAAATCCCAATATTTTCATCATTTTATAAATGTGTTTTCACAAAAATAGTCATCCCATTGATAAAAAAGGGAAACTATTGACATCACTGTGCAATAATTATTCTATATAGTGTGAATACCTTATATAACATCATATTTATTCATGTATATCTACTTATTTAACAACAAAATTCTTATGGATTTTAATTTTATTTTCATTGTTAACCAGGAGTTGATTTTTTGTAATTTTTTTATTTTTTAAAATTCATGTTTGATACATATGTGTAGATATAATATTTTGATGATGGGGGGACTCTGAGTTAATCTACCCAATAATAAGTTGGGTAATTCCCTAAATCACACGAGATAACTATGATTATTGGTCTAAGAGGTAAACCCAATCCACCATTCATATGGGATGAGAAATGAATTCCCAATACACTATATTTATTATACATATGAGTAATATGGATATACTATGTTTGTATTTTCTTGTAAGAGATAATTTTCATATGATATAAATTATATTCCTATATACGTTCCACATTTCTATATTTTGAAACATTCCAATATCATTCTTCATTTCTAATTTATGTAACTATGGATCATGATTATTCCCTATGAGTATTTATTCTTATTTCATGGTGTGTTTAATAATTTCATGATCATCCTTTTTTATTATAGTCATTTATGCCTATAATTATAGTTATATTGTTCTTATATATGAATTTTTTTTATGATTTCATGATCTTATATCATTAATTATTAAATTATTCTCATGATCATGTATAACCCTTTATTATAATATATTAACGACTACTTTATATCACAGTAATAAAGTATTAGCCCATAATGATTCTTTTATATCACTCTATCCATATGATTCCCCATTTATGCATATGATCGTAGATAAAAAATATATTTTGTTAAGGTTATAAAAAAGCTACAATGAAAGATTAAAAAACATTAAAGTCTTATGATTTAATATATATATATATTCCACAAAGACACAAAATCTTTGTTTAAAGGAGTTTATATAATACATTTTATCAAGGAAAACATTTATCTCTACCACAAAATCATGATGTGATTCTCTTAGGGAATATCTTTACCAGCCTATAATGGGTATCAATGATACACAAAAAACATATAACAACCCCACCGGTAGTCAGTGTTGTTCCATGGGATATAAAACCCCTTTACAACTCATAGTGTTCCAAATTCCTCTACAATGGGTACCTGATCTCTATAAGAACTATATTTCAGAAATAATGCCATTTTAACCCTTCTCAATATTGAAACATACATCTGACACCACTCGAACAAATCATAATTAAGCATTATAAGGAAATATAATTCCAAAAATTGGGTTTCAAGTCTTACCACAATATTTAGGGGTTATTATAAAATATCTATATGGTCATATCATCCTTGATAATAATATCTATTTCTATCCCTTCAAAAATATTGATAAATATGATCAAACTTTTAGATCCTAATATTGATTTTCCTCTAAAATATATCAATGTTACTAATACACACATATCAATTGAATTTTATTCCATAATAGGATCTTCTTTGTTGGGTCCCAAATGTGTACATATAAATAATCAAATGAAAAATATCCTACTAATAGAATATCTTTTCGACCAATAATGTCCACAAGGTGTGACTCATTCATTTATAATTGTGACACTTGATATATATCATTTATATATTGATTTCTAAAAAGAATTATTTAAATGATATGCTATAGTTCCAACTGACTTTAGAAACTCATTGAAATCATCATTATATAGTGTGGGATTCTATTGATTAATTAATCTATGAGGGATTAAAGTAGTGATATAAATAACACTACTTAGTGTTTCATAGTAAACAACATGCTCAATTGCATTTATTAAACATGTGAGACTTACTATCTTTGAGTAGTAACTGAAAACATATTTGTCCTGATAGTAATAAAACCATTCATTGAATTCACAATATAGGATAATATTATATCATCGAGTATATAGACCAGTCAAAATAAAGTTTATAATTTTGTGGGATATATGTTTTAATGATATTTAGATGACTCATAATATCCTTATACAACCCCTTCTATAATCTGGATATGACAAGGTAATCGTGATATGTTATGATACTTTTTTGTTATACTGTGAAGTCGTAATGTCTACCGAACATAAAAAATTGCCAATTCATCTTCTAAATTGGACTCATAATTTGGAAAAAGTGAGATACCATCATCAATGTGTATACAACAACCCAAAATGAAAGAAAACACTATTTTACCCTATTATTATAAATTTAAAAGTCCCTATTAAATTCATTCCACTTTCTTGTAGGAATATGAAGTTATTAAAACTAACCCCTTAGGGAAATCATTATTTTCCTACACCTTCAATGTGGTGGGATAACATGCCACAAAATATGAAATATCCTACACTATACGAGGTTAATTTATGTGAAGCCTTATATAACTGTATGTGTTTTTAATCTTGGTGTATATATGTTAATAAGTGGTTTGATTGTCACTCATATACTCTTCTACCATCAATATTGGCACTATCACTATAACCTGAGGTATAATTACAAATTCATAATTTTTATACCATCCAATAGTGTGATATATAAACAACCCCTCATCCCCAAACAATTTAAACAATACACATGGATAGATTTCAAAATATCCATTAACAAGGAAGTAATAATAATTGGAGAAAACATCAAAGCCTCATACACCTTTGTTATATAGAGTGATAGATTTTTTAAAAAATAATCTACAACATCTCCAGACCATTTTATAGTCCTCATTATAAAATTTCTTCATATTGATATCATATAACATTATATTATTATTTATAAATGTATAATTGAACTCTAGATTAAAATTTTACAAATTAACCATCAAATAATTATATTTAATGATAAATTCATGCTTCAGGAATATGTTAAATATTATCTTATGGTCTATAAAAACTAAAAATATCATATGTTCTACAGAAACCATAAATATCTCTCCAATGTTATAGGATTGTACAAATTAAAAGGAAAGTAAAAATTTGGCATTCTTTTTGTAAGGTGTTTGGTAGTTCCACTCATATGGACAAAGATTCCAATAATTCTAATCAACCACTCTATCGTCATACATTAAAAAATATCCTACCACAATCCTAAATGTGTAATAATATATGGTATAATATTATTTTTGGTATGATAGAATCAATATTATATCTAATTTAAAACTCATTTTTAACTTCTAAAATATGAGTTCATATTGTTAAATTCACTAAAATATCTTCTACTCCTTAGTTAGGACAAAAACAGAAAATTCAAAGCAACATAAATCCTAAATGAATAATCTATAATACCTTAAAAAAGAATGTAATGTTTTATATGGATCATATTATAGGGTCTTTCCTAGTATATCACAAAATCCCCTTTCTTTGGTTAAAAAAATAAACTCCTCCAAAATTGATTTCTAAAAACATATAAATCTAAAATTAAAATGTTATACTTTATGATCTTTGGAAAATTTTGATTCATAAAATATAAAATCAATAGGACCATTAGTATATTTTCATGTAACAACAGATTATAAAAATTTAAAATAACTAATTGGTGAATAATATGTTAAAAGAGTATAGATTGTGACAAAATATATTATTCATGGGGGACTTGATGACTATTGGAGTAATTTTTAAACTCAATATAATCACATGGATTTCATATAGAAAATAAATTTTCCTAAACTTTTTCCTCTAAATATCATATTTCTTAAATAATCATTGATGATATCCTACCCACATATCAATCTTGTATAAGCATCATTATTACATCATGTAATATAAAAATCTATTAATGGATGTTGATACCCATTATTTATAAAAAATTATTTTATAAAATTTTAAACCAAATAATATCTAATATTAGTTTATCTATTATTGGTGGATATGATAATAACACCCCAAGGAAACATACTAAAATGGTCAAATCATTCACCTCAACATGTTATGATAGAATTTTAAGTCAAATTATTCCATCTAATATAAGTGAAAAAATTGTGTTTGAAACCCAAAATGAGGTCTATAATAAAATTTGTTTCTTCTCATGAGAAAATAATAATATATCATTTGGTAATATATTCATAAAAACATAAAATACGAAATTAATTTTTTTTACTGTCACCTACCCAACTACAAAATCCATGATCACTAACGATATAGTAATGACTCTTAATTATCAATGATCATGTCTAACCATACAGTGATACAAATCCAATTCACCATGCATACATGCTATTTAATATCAATGGATGTGAATTTTACATTATTTTAATATAAATTAGTATAATGTTGAAATAATATAGACTAATCTATACTAGATGTAATTCAGATACCAGATATTTCCAGGATTTAAAAACACAATAGGTGACCATATTTTCTAACCACTATAGACCACCAAAATACTCTTTTGAAAAAATCCAGCCTCTCCCCAAAATATTTAACTTATTCTAGAAGGCCAGAGGATACATAAAATAAATGATTTTATATGGATAACAACTTTATAGAAATAAAAAATCCAGTAAACATTATGTAAAATAAAGAATGAATAAATGTAAAAGAAAAAACTATCCATATCTTTTTTAAAAGATCCAAATATAGAATTAGGTTTAGGAAAAAATCAATGGCCTAATTAAATTCAAATATCTATCCACATGGTCCATGAAAATAACATCACAACATCACTTTGGTTAATTTAGGAAAATGAACACATTTTATACAGCTTGAATTTCAAAAGTATAGAATATTCCCCGGAAAAAACTACTATGATATAGGAAATTATATGTGTTTGGGTCCCCAAAACATATTGATAATACGTAGATAGTGAGGGTTTAAAATATTACAAAAAGAGACTCTTGTATGATTCATTTTATGTTCATTTCATAATGTTATATCCACTATTAAAATAATTTTAAAACAATGATAAGGAACTTTATTGATATATGATGTTTTATCATCTCCAAAAAGTTTCTGAGGAGAAATTGAGGCATAAAATCAATGATATAATAGTCAAACAAAAAATATATATATATATTTACATATGAAACAAAATCTAGTTCTAATGTACATGGTATTATAAATTATATTAAAAAACAAAAAGAATTCTTTTCTAATTAGATAAATAAATTTCAACTAATCTCATTCTCTGATCCTGACAACAAATTTTCTCCAGTTAAATTTAGGTATATCAATTAAATATATTGTAGAAACCAATTTAATATATTTTGGAATAGGATTTCAGAAAATATAAGAACATATTAAAATATAAATCATTAGTTCTTTATGGTGAAATAATTTCAATACATGGATATAAGGCCAATAAAATATGTGATAATGAAGGATCCTTTTCAACATCATTCAAGGAATTTTTGTAGCATCCATTAGGGGTTAATTTTCTCCTCATGTAATGAGATATGTCTAAATAAGAATAAATAAATTCAATTGAAATATAATAAAATGTATATTCCCACTTCTTATATATTAATCATTATGTTTGATGATATTTTATACTTCATGAGAATTAAATATAGAATTACAATAACATTTTGTTTTTAGATATGGTAAACAAGTATAAAAATAAATCTTACATGAAGTAAAGTGAATTCTCTATGATTATAGGAAATGGGGATTCCTAGCTCAATGGTTAGAAGTATTAAAATTCTAATTTCCATCCTTATGGTTATAGTTTAACATTTAATGATTATTAAAAAACATTTATTTCATGTTTCCATTTCATGCAAGGATATGTTATTCAATTTTAGAATAAATATTATTTGGCTATCCAAATAACTAATTAATAGTCCAAAAATTATTGAATCATTTGAAATAACTAATGAATTCATAATGTAAGTCTTATTGATACAATATTCTAGAATGATAAAAACTTGTCTATTAAAAATATGTAGTTATCAATGATATTCCAATATGGTTATAGACTATCTAGAGATAACGAATGTAGCGATTATTGACAATTGGAAATATCTCATTTTGAATAAAAGAAACATTTTATGATAAAGGTATGTCACAATGCATTTATAATTAGTTCAGATAGAGACTATATTCAATTATAAGGATAATATATAGGTAAATATATATACATCACAACATTTCATTATGTGAAAAAAAGGAATGTATAATGGAAATAAGGTATATTCATGGTTGGAATATATGAGTATCTTATTCCCAATGTTTTATTGAATATCTTTAAAACATAATTCATAGATAATGAAAATATGTAGTGAACTTATTCCTAAACTCACATTTCCTTATACACATTAAAATAATAATTTCAGTAATTGGGATGAATGATGATTCCTATATTTCATCATAGATTAATAAAATTAAGCATGGAGTACTTAATATATTAAAGTTTCCATATACACACAAATTTCATGATATACATAAAAAAGAACATAAATTTGGAAATGAATATACATTGAAAAATATCAATTACTTTTTGAGACATGCTTTACAAATAAAGTAGTATTGCTATAAAATATACAAACTTGTATGAAAATTTGATATTATATGAGTAATTGAATGATGTAAATCTGTTTTTTTCATAATAATATGTGTTTAGATGAAATATATTCATTAAGTACACAAAAAAAACATCTATAAGACAAAATTTTCCTCAAAATAATTATCCAAATAATCTCATAGGGTTTTACAGAAATATATATGAAAGAAAAAAATATAGCCACATTTTAAAATATATTTCTATAATATGTTCAATATCATTAGATTTGGTAGTGGAAGTAAGATTTTTATGGGATAAGTAAAGAATAATGATTCACAAGTAGTTTTCATTGGAAAAAGTTCTATAAGAGCTTCAGAAAAAGGTTTGTTATAGAGACACATATTGTGTTGGAAGGATGAAACCATGATTGTGGTTTTAGATCACCACTATTGGTGATAAACAATTCATTGAGAGTAATGAATCCTACCTATTAGCAGTAAGTAGGTACATGATAAGATTGAAAAGATTAATTTAAATTCAATAATGGATTAAATGTATCAATATAAAGGATTATATTATGTTTAGAGTTTCCAATATTGATACTAGAGAGGTATTCAAGAGAAAAAATTTATGTGTGGGTCAATACTGGTACCAATAAGGCATGATTGGGTATACCAATTAATCATGAAAAAATGCATTATAATATTACTATTCAAGCCTACTTTCTATGATTATTTTATTTAAAATTGGATTTCAATATTAACATTCATGTAATTTTACTAATCAATATAACCACATATATTCGGTGACACAATAGAATTACAAATAAGAGATTAGTTAACTAAAATAGAATTTTGAGATGACGTTTTCTAAATGATCATATAATATTCATCTTGAATTATTTTCCCCCAAATTTCAATAAATGTATTAGTTTTAATGAAACTATATTATTGGAAAAGATGTTTGATAAGATATGGAAAATAATTGTTCATCTTATAATAATTTTAGAATAGAATTGAAGAAACACCCTAGTGATTGAATTAAAGTATAAAACTACAATTTTGGGAATTATATATACTATGAAAGTTCTAATGGGATTCTCAAAAAAAAATTTAGTATATATACAGAAAAGGTATTGAAAAATAAAATTTGTTACAAATGAAGATATATTTTATACCAATGTGACATGAAATACATCATTCTATGAATACATGTTTGAGATATTAAAGGAGATTAATTTTGAAATAGGAATTCTATGCACTCAAATGATGGATAAATAATATATTTGATTTTATGAAATAGGTGATATATTTCCAATACACACTTTCTGGTAGAAAATTTTTGGCTATAACTTGGATAACTGCACTTGAAGTTTTATGAAATATCCAATTTTAATTTAGAGGGATGAAGTTAGATGTTACAATTACATTTAGTGGAGTGTAATCATGTAATAAAGGGAAAAACTATAATTATATTTGTTAAATATAATATAATATCATAGATTGTATATGGTGATCACCAAGAGAAGTTTGTTCTAACTAGTTACAGTTGTATCCTCAATTTATGAGTCTACTGTTTGTTATGATGCAACTAAAGTAGTGGGAAATATGTAATAATTCATTCTATTTCCTAGAATCACACTTGGTAAATTATTTATTATGATAAATTTTTAAAATCATACTATTGGTATTTTCCATGAGGTCATGTTTTTACTACTAAAAAATAAATATAACCAAGGATATGATCTCATATAGTGCCATAGTTTAGGAGGTGAAGTTGTATATAATAGAATAGGCACATATCAAATATTTCATAAGCTGAATGACTAAATAAAAAACATATCAGATGATTTATCTTATGATGTGAAATCTAAAATGGTTCATTGTCATATTGGATCCTAAGAAAGTGAGAGTGTTGTAATAGTTGGTTCTCTAATGTCAATATAAACAGTACTTTTTGATTACTATATAATACATACAGTGAGACATGAATGATGTATAGAAACCATAATAGTGTTTATATTTTTTTTTCATTAACTCAATAAATTTAAATTTCTATATATTTCATATCATATCAAAATGATATAGTAATTCCCTGACTATAATGAAAAAGTTGAGACAATATGAAATTAGTCAAAATTACATGTTCTATGGAATACAAAAATCATATATATTGGAAATAGATGACATCTAAATATCATGTCTTATGGGATCAGATGAATAAGGGCAAATTTTCATGATGTTCAGACACGTTGATCTCAAGTTGAAGAGATCGTGAGGACAATGATACCAATAATAACCACATATTCTTTAGGTTTCATTGGTAGATTCTATATGAAAACACATGAATTGGTATCTTGACAACATTATAATCAATGTATAATATAATACTATATACATTTAAATAAATGAAAAATATGTAAATGATATCATAGTGATTTACCTTACATTGGTTGTGGGTTTGGTGTTTGGAAAATGATTAATTATTAATATTGAATTTAGATTTTCTTAAAGGAAGTTATATATCTGGACAAGATAATTAGGATAATAGTACCTTTAGAAAATCTATGGATATGGTAGAAGAAGGGAAGTATGTTTAGAAAAATCAATGAAAAATAAATCCAAAATTGATGATGAGAAGAAGTGTCCATCCTATTTTATGAGATACCGTGAGACACGAAGATTATATTACACAGTGAGCATATTTAAGAATGTTTTTCATATCAATGAAGTGTCCTTATATCATTATGATCATTGAGGTGTTGTTATTCTCCTCTAACTTTCTATGAATATTACTCACTACTATTGAGATAAGGGCCTAGAATTTTACATAGTTTGTGTATTCAAATGTTTGAATAATTCAAGCATATAAGTGTATAGGAAATGGTGGGATCCACTATGGGGCCTAATATATGCACAATATTAATATATATCCAAAAATAAATGAGTTCATATTATTGATGTTACGAATAATAGGAATTAAATGTACATTTTAATGGTATTCACAATCAATTTGGTTACTACTTATAAAATACATTTTGAGAACCGATTTTATTTTTATATTTATGGGGTATTTTTTGGGAACATTGAGTCATGTGGACGACTATCTATTATCAAATGATATATTTTTTATTAATTTTATATGATAAAAATATAAATTATATTTTTGACGCAATAATTTAGTAATATTATGTCATTTACAACTTATTTAGTGGATACTAAATATCTAAAAATGGGGGGCCATTTTAAGGTATTTAGAATATATATATGCGTGTGTGGTAGGAGGAACAAATTCATGGAACTATTAATAAAATTACTTTTATATCCTCTATATCCTCATTCACATTTCATAGAGAATGATGTAGATGATCCGAGAAATGAATCAGAGGTTGCCTTTATGGATTAATGAATAATTCATTCTATGATCATAGGTGTACCAAATGAATCATTGGAATTCTATGATATCACCTTGTTTTTGAGGGTCTATGATCCTATACATATTTTATTCTTGTGTTAATTGCCTACAGGTATCCCTATTTTCATCCACTATGAAACAATAGGTAATGATGAGTATCTGTTAGATGCATATTCAAATCAAATAATATATTTTTTGATTTAATTTTCATTCATAAAATATCTTAGTGGGATCCCCAAAGTTCATTTTAGGATATTAATTTCTAATGAAGATGTGGTTATGTCATTCATGGATGAAATAATTAAAATATATATCCCATCAACTTCTTTTGTATGTCCTAATAATTTTAATATATTTCATATGAAAATTCTTTTCCATACTCAAAGAACATCAAACATTTACATAATATCTATGATTTCCCCTTAGGATAAACCATATATTTAATATATTTCACCCATGAATGATGTATATTAATTTATATAAATTCAATACACAACATTTTTATATTATTTGTAATGTTTTTGAATTCGATGGAACTCATGTTAACCTATTATATTACAAAAATAATATATTACTGATACATAATTTATTTTATATAGATTTGTTTTTGAAAAAATATTTTATATATGTATTATATTCAACATTTGATATTTAAACATGTGAAATATTTTTATTCATTATGTAATATATTTCATCATACATTAAATATTACCATTATAGAAAATTTTCTGCTCAATATATTTTCATACATATTATATTTTACTTTGGAAAAATATTCATATGTAACATATTATTAAACATGAAATGTTTTTCTATTATATAGGGAACCATGAATAACATTTTTTTAATATATGTTATGTGACATATATAAAAATTCAAAAAAATTATATAACATGAAAATATCCAAAATAATTCAATTATCTTCCAATTTTTCTTAGAAGGTAGACATACACTTACAAGCCATTACAATAGAAATGGTTTCAAGAATATCCTTGAGTCGATATAACTTCATGAGACTCACATCCCAATAAATTTCAACACATTAATATCCTTACAGGTTTTAAATTATCATCTCAACATACATGGTCCATTATACCAAACCATCATCCAATATTCATTAGAGCATCGAATATTCATTGGTGCTTGCAAGGAATCTATTCAACATTTGGAAATGTTTAAAAAATTACCCTAATGTGTTATTACTCTCATAATTTTGATCCAAGTTAAAATTATCAAAAATCTCTCATCTATAGTACTAAAAATTAAGAGAAAAAAAATTTATCCCTAATTTTCACACCATACAATCGTTGGTATTTAGACAAAGTCAAATATAAGAAAATACTAGAACATGGACCATTATGAAAAAAATAAAAATAACGGTTTATATATTCCATCTCAATATGTCAAATATTAAAGGAATCATAATAAGATAAAATTTCCTCTTTTATAAAAATATATCCCATGAAAACCTAAAATACATCTTAATATATAGTATAAACCATTCATGGATCATAAAATTCATTATGAGTTTTAATTTCAAACTTGTTTTCATATTTTGGAGGGTGATTTCACATTGATTGATTCACATGAATATTATCCCCTTCATGTTTAGTCCTTCCACAGTAACAACACGGTTATAAAAATCTCAAATGAATCATCTATATGAAACAATAAATCCAAAAGGCTTCTGATTTCATGCAAAATCATTTCCATTTCCCATGATCCCTTAGTATTTTGGATAACAAAAAAATCCCAACCAATGATATTATATTCTTTGTAAAGTAAACATTATGAATCCAATGGTGACATATTAATATAATATCATAAATCCAATGCACCATATATACAGTCAATATGATCTCTATGTGATTTTCATGAAACTGATAGATCATTAAATTTTGAGGAATTTCATCACTTGGCACTATGATAAACATGATTAGTTGGTATGCAAAATATAACTAATTATTTACATGTATAATATTGTTGTATTATTAAAATTGGATAGAATCTCTAGGAAATCAAATAGAATATACATTCAATTAAATACCATTATATTTATATATTTTGTTTTAGATCCAAGTTTATGGTTCCCTAAAAACATATAAATCCGGAAAAACCATAAAGGTCCCCTTTAACTATCAAAAATATTAAATATAAAAAATTTGGCATACATGTTCTTCAGATTGAAAGGATTTATCATCGTTTATTCCTTAGATAATCACATGTGACTATTGATCTTATTTGTGAAATAGATGATAGAACCCCCATGAGGGATAAGTGGATGGTGAAAGAATTCACCTAGTGATCCTTAAATGTATAGTCGTCTCTTTCCTCATAGAATAATGTATATGATAAGGGTGAATACATATGGCTTCTAAATTCTAAATGAGATAACTCATTAACTCAATATTGATATAATAATATCAATATACGAAATCATATAATAACATAACATTAAAATGCCCATATTACCAAATAAAAGTATGTTGCACCATTACTTACTCATCTAAAAACACCATTATTAACATTTATATAATAAAATATATCAACTATATGTGATTAATCCCATCTAATATTTAATAAAAATCCAATTCAACTATATATACATTCTTCTTATTAGCGAGTTTTGTTAATGAGACCCAACTTTGATAGAAAGAAATGATATATTTAAATCATTCATGCAAATACCTGCCGAAGAAAATTTGAAAATTATACTTATATAGGATGATCAAATCGTCAAAGTTTTCATAGCCTCTGAACACTATAAGAAACAAATCTAATCTCATAATATATTATAGAATCATCAAAATAAGACTATAGAAAGTAAAAATGAAAAAATATAACCCAAAAGAAAATCTAAAATCATAATATAGAAGGCATATAAACAGATTACTGATTCATTCTTATATTTAAAAATGTTCAGTTAAGAGTAGTTGAAATAAAAAACAAACATCACATTATCAAAGTAACCATTTCATCATCATTTCGATTTTATTAACTACCCATTTAGATCTATATGTTTATCCCCCACAATCCCTAAATTCAAAAATGACCATTCGTTTCAAAATCTATAATTTTATTCATTGAATATATCTATCTTTCATCATATACATTCCTCTAATAGGAAGCCTATATTAAGATCAACAAATGCCCCAAAAAAATCTCAAAATGATTGAGTAAATTTTAATCCCCTATAAAATCTATGTAGGAGAATACTTATATAATATCAGTACATGTGTTTGATAACACAAAACTAACAACACTCTTTTGATATATTATGAGAAAACGTTTAAAAAACATTATCTCTTCAACTGATAGCACCCCACAAATAATCTTTCTAAATGAATAATTTATTATAATATTCCTTAACATGATTTCCTCAAAATTATATATTGCAACTCATCGGTTCACGTGTTTTTACCTCAAAAAATGGTCAGTAGACCTAGTAATCAATTGAGTACTAATAATAGAAAAAAAATGCCCAATTCCCACCATTATAATCCTCTATCAAATAAGATTAATATTAATCACCACTAATTGGATCATCGTGTTGAGAATAATAATTTCATAAATAAAATATTATAGGATAAAAACATTAAACTATAGGAATATTGGTTTTTATTTATATTGAAAAAATGAGAAAATATTAACATTATAGAGAATATAATACAATAATCCATCACAGATATTGATCCCTAATAGAGCTCAATAAATTCTTACACCTGATCTAGTTGCAATGATATTGTTAATTACTCATTTAAAGAGATAATTCAATTCCTCCAATGATAAGAAAACATGTAACCTTTCTTTCACCATAATACCCTCAACTCTTATAGTTTCCCATAAAATTATGGTATCCAACTTTATCCATTTATCCATTGTTTTTTTACTATCATGAATAATTTATATATCATATGGACCCATTTCCTAGAATATTTTGGACAACCAGTGACATGGAATCATAGGGGATTTTATATCCCGAAGTATTAGGTGATAGATACCATATTATTATCACTTTTAAATTAAAAACCACCTACAATAGGCATTATATAAAAGATGCCATCAATATTTGTTATGTCATTTTGAACAAATGGAGAATATTTTAGGGAATGCTTAACCCCTCCTTCCTAATTTTTTATATTTTCAACTAGTAATTTCAAAAAATCAAGATTATCCCCATTCATCCCACTATGTTAATTCATATGATATTATCAAGGAATAATTTTTTTTATATTTCAGAAAAATAATTTGAATGATTCCTAAAATATCCAAAATGATGAAAAAAATCAATTCTGAATGTGTCTCACACCTCAAAACCAAATTTTCAAAGGCTTTAAAACAGTAATCTAAAAACAAATAACTAATTGAATCATAAACCACTATTTAATAAACTTATAAACTATCATTTTTCAATATATATTTATAAGAATGTTATTTAAATATAATAAATTTAAAAAATATCATAGATTTATTTAATTAATAAATTAGAATTATTTAAATTTGAAACAATTTGTAAATTTATTTTAGGTATTTAATTTATCTAAACCACTCTTAAAAATGACTTATTTTTTTTGAAAAAATGTAAGTACATGAAATTTGAATATAAACGCTAACCATATGCTTAACATCACAATCTATTTCCACCTATTTAAGTAAATTATCCACAAAAAAATAACTAAAAATTATAAAATCATTTAAAACCATATTTTGTGACCTCAAATCCAATAAAACTAATACTACCACCCTATTAACTAGATTTTCCCATAAATATGTGTTAATCCAACATAACATAAATTCCAACAAGTATATATTCTCATTTGTGCCTCCCTATAACAAATAGTCTCTTAACTAATGACAAGGTATAAACCATACAATGTGGAGAAAATCCCCATTATATTGATTCTTCCAACAATAAATAAATTAGAAGATTAAATGTTTATAAGAAGATAGAATTGAATCAAATCATTATGATAAAAATGTGAATATCGCCAGGAATCATTATCAACTATCCAATGACTTCATTAACTCAGATTCAAAGGATAATAAATACTAGAAATTCATGTGATATATAAAAATAATAATAATAAAAGTCATGCTACAAAATATTCTTAGGTGTGTCCTGGTATAACCTCAATCTCCCTACCAAGAACATCCTACACATTCCCCTCCATATAAGTCATTCACGTACCGTAATCCTTAATAATAAATTATACAAGTGTAATAGGATTCTTATTCAATGTGTGAGTATGAAAAAACATTTGGAAACCACAAATGATTCCTTAAGATATCACATTGATATATGTGGGTTTATATTGAATAATTTAGGTAAATAAAAAACATATATTGACCCATACTGATTAATTATGTGCTAAGAAAGATACGATAATCGTAACCAAAAATTTCTCCCAAAAATTTATGAAAGGATGTTTCATCACATTCCTATGAAACAATCTTGATCCATAATTAGAAGAATATTCTATGGAGGGAATAATATATCCAAACAACGAAATTGGTAAATATAATGATGAAATCAAAACTTATTCCAACCTCCAATGAATATCATACAATAATTTAAATCATGGTATAACATCAAGGAAATAACAATATAGGAAATTAATTAGGATGAAGTAATAACATAACAAACATACCATGAATGTTGAACTATATGATAAAGTAAAGTATAATCACATGAGTACCCCATGATTTGAAATATATCTAACTGTATCCAAAGTGATAAACAACACCATATTTCCTATAGAAAGGATCAATGAATAAGTAATGTTATGAATTTGAATACTTTAACAATGTAATGTAACCACAATCAACTTATCATAGTTACTCATAGTCTTTTTGCTCTTTCTAACTCCAAATATCGTAACTCTTCACACATACGGAATCTATCCCATAGGATAACTATAACATTACCCTTCACCTCAAACAAACATATTCGAGAAAATATCCGGTCACTCTCCCCTCTTACCCGAGGAAGAAAATTACCCATATAAGTGAAAAAATCCACAATTACTATAGAAAAAAATTGAAAACGGATTTTATGAATAACTAATCAAGGTGGTCAACAAAAAACCCCTTCAAACACACACTAGTTAGGTCACCAATAATATATTACAATTAAAATTTGTCACATAAAGATTAATTATACACATTAAATCATAGAGAAAATAATAATAAAAAATTACAGCTATATATCTAATGAAAATTAATGAACTCAAATGAAAAATAGTTGATGATGAACCCTTAAAAAGTTGTATATGTTATAAACCTCCTAAATAAAGGCTCATGAATAAAAAATTCAATTACTAATGTCTTCTAAAAGCTTAATAGGACATAAAACCCAAAAGATACCCTCTAAATAATATAATTAATTATATGTAATTATTAAGGGAAAAAATGAAATATTAGGGTTTCTATATAGTTAAGCACTCCAAGAGTGGATAATCACAATGAATGAATTCTCATTCAATTAAAAAATTTGGTGGGAGAGTACATGGATTCTAATGAGGTTTCTAAATTAGATAAAAAATTTGGTTGGGTTAGTGGAGGAACAAACTGGTGTTAAAAAGTATTTTAGACTGAGTGGCTGGAAATGAAATTATTATGAACCATACAAGAAGTCCACCTAGTACATAGTCTTCATGTAATGTGTACTAAATGTTTCAATAACCAATTCAAACATCCCCAACAACTAAATAGTGGGGTTATATGTTCTTAAAAATCATAGATTGGTAACTGAGTACCTTATTGACATATGCTGAGAACCATTTTTCACATGCTACTATATTTAAGGGGAACGACCTATGTTTTACCCCCTACAAAAAGGCAGTCAATCGAAACCTCTCGAATAAACCATAATAAAAAATCTAAAATTTTTTAGAGCTAATAATGGGAACATAATTCAACATCATATTTTTGGGTCCATTAATGAAATAATATTACATTAAGGGAAAACCACAACATATAATCTTTCATCTATCCATGCCATTTGTTTTTACCAAACTAACAAAATAGAATATGATTTCCACTATTTTAAAGTTCAAAATTATACATTCAACCAATTCTCTATTTAATATTTATTTGGATAAGAAATATTATAACAAATTATGGAATGAGTTTTCATAAATATTATAAACATTTAAAAAATCATTCATCAACGTGGTCTTAAAAAAATTATTGACACATTTACACGACATAGAAACATTTTGAAACAGATATTTGATAATTATAATTTTTTACAGTTTTAATATATAATATTATGTATTTTAATTTTTCTTAATTTATGAAATCAATTTATAAATTTTAGTTATATAATTGTTTAATATTTTTAATGCTCCTTGTTTTATTTAAAAATAATTGATCTTCTTCCTATTTTTTTATTTAATGCATGCAAGAGTTGCTTTCTTGATATGATGTAAGATATTTAGTTTTTATTATTTCAAGACTCTGAGTTTAATTGATTTTTTTATAATTTTAACAAAAATTACTTTCAAAAATTTATAAATTTTTATTTTCTAGTGTTATTACAAACATGTTATAGCTTTTCTGTGATGATACATAGATTATAAGAATTTAGTCAAACATCTCGTATTCCTTGAATCTAATGCTCAATAAATGAAAAGTTCTGATTAGTTAATATTTATGAAATTATTTATTTCATAAAAATTATAGTTTGGTATGTCTATAATCTTTTACATGAAAGGGTTTTGTTTCCCTTGGGAATGGGTTTTATTCAGATGCATATGAATTTATTGGATTTTATTTTGGCATATGTAAGACAAATCTTTCTTTTTAAATTTCTTAATATATTAATATGTTTGGAACATCATAATTTAATAGGTGTAATATTAATAAAAAAGTATGTCACTAAAAACACACTAACATATATATATAATAAAATGTAATTATTGTATGAGATGTGATAGTTATATATTCTATACATAAGATGTATATATAATTACTGAGATGAATAAATTTTTTGAAATAATTAATTAATTATCACAAAATGTTAAGGGACTACAATTACTCTATGTTAAGGGTCTACACGTATTTTGTGTTATGTTCCTACATGTACTCAATTTCCAGTGAAAGAGAATAAAAACACACATCAATGGTAATAGTTTAACTCAATAAACCATAATTAAAAATGGAAATCCACCAGTAACGTCAGTATGAACCCCTCTGTTATGTTATATATGAAATTAGTTGTTACGATGAGTAATAATAACAATAAAATGCATACCTGTATAATTTTAACTCATTAAAAAATTTTTAAATCAAATAATCATGTTTAAAACTTCTGAACATAGTAATGGATACTAATTTATAAAATCAACAAGATAAGATCAAAATGAAATGAGAGTGTGGGTGAAATAAAAACAAATATGATACCATGGAAAAACACAAAGTACATAACCAAAAAGGACCTATAACTTGACTCAAAACACCCATCTCCATGGGTCAATATAAGGATCATAAATAATTTCCTCCAAATCCTTAGAGAATGATCAGATCATCCGGTAGATGTAATATTTTTTTCCACCAAACATATAATATATTACAATAATGAGTATAAAATTATCATTAGCTATCATCAACATACATCATTCACCGACAATAAAAATAATTATATTTTATGATATTTGTAAATAAAACAATAAAAGTACAAATTTGCATATATAATAAAACAAAAAATGGGGAAAATTTATCCAAAAAAAATCCTTTACTAGTATTTGGTTTTCAATAATTAAAATAACTCATTCATTTATGAAATTTATGGATTATTGATTTCAATTTAAATAAATTATTTTTTATCACTATTTTAAAAACAACCAAGTCAGAGGAATCCAATGAATATTCCCATTCAATGACAAACCTTTAAAATATCATAATGGAAATTAAATTGGGTAGTATTTCTCGAACAATCAGATAAAACGTTTCATGACTATAATTTAAATGAGAAAGTGACAACATTTTAATAGAAAAATCCATCTCTTATTAAAACGAGACCATTTTCGGTTAATGAATGAATGAAATAGCGTATATTTTTATGAAAAATGAACTAGTTTATTTACTAAAAAAGAAGAGAAAACATAAAATTAGATAAACATTGTCACAATAAATTAGAGTATAGTAAACAATATATTCTGATATATCTAAATTAAAAACCAACAATGGAATAATAAAATCATGGTCATCATGGGAACACCAAGGAAACCGTGAAATAAGAAATAATATCTCAAAAAAATAATCCATCTAATTACCAATTTAGACGATTCAATAGATGAACAATTAATTATAAAAAACTAAGACAAATTGAGTTGGAAAATTATATAACTAGATAATAATCAAACATGGGGTCAATAGCCATAAAAAATTATAATTTTGGATAATACTCATACATATATTTCCTATATTACTACCCATGTCTTCTAATGATACAAAATTGACGTGAGAAAACAAATTTATAACACATAGTAATACATAAAAAAATTATCATCAATCACAACCCACCCTCACCTATATTCACCCTTTACTGAAGAATCCCCTTTATCGAAAATAATCAAATTCCAATTTCAACCTCTATATTGTGTTATGAAATCAATTTTTGACATATAAGTATCATTTTTAACTGATTAAAAGACAATATGAAATACATTAATTCAATGGAATACAATAAATAGAATATATTTAGAAACAATGTTATATAACATTTTTGGTAATATGAATTAGTCCTTTTGTTTCACATGTAAAAAACCCACAAAAATTCTTTTCAGTATTGGAAAAAAATAATGTATAATATAATAATGAAAACTATATTAGAAAATTAGAAACATTGAAATTTATTTTATTAATAACTAATAATGAATTATATTGATTCGGTTCAAATTATAAAAATAATTTTCTAAATTCAAACTTATTTAATCACAAAAAATTTATCAATATTTTACCACACAATTATGTTTCATCTTATTCATGAAAAATATTTTTAATAATTAAATAAAAATAAATACAATTTATAAAAAACAGAATATGATAAATTATAGAAACAATTTAACATGGAATAATTGAATATACATTGAATAATTTTTAAAACATTTAAAACTATTATTTAAGTTATGTTTAATCTAGTGGATTTCAATTAGAGGAAATATAAATGGAGAAACCAACCTTAATACATTAAATATTTAGATAATGGTTTTATTCCTACTAAATAGGACTGAATATTTCTATGTAAGACCACATTACACCTAAATAAAGTTAAATCCCCAAATAAATTAAAGAAACAGAAAACTAAATGATTCGATGAACATTTAAGGGAATGAAAAATAAAAGAGAATGAATAATAATAAGAATAATGGGGTAGGTTTTATTGATATTAAAATGTAGATTCATCACCAAATATGAAAATAAATCCCACAGAGAAACAAAATTAATGGGATATAAAATGGTTATATTCTTAATGATTCAAGAAACAACTTATTAAATGAATAAAGGCCCTAAAACTATGTAATATTGATGTATATGAAAAAAATAGATGTTTAATTTTTGTAAAACTAGACAACTGTCGTAGTTTAATCATGTAGTTTAAAAAACTATACCCCAACCATGAAACATCTACCCTATTAATGATGTTCACAATATTGGGGTAGTATATTTGTTTACTCATAATCATATTTAAATCATACAATACCCACTAAAAATATATTATCCCATTTATGGTTACCAATCCTAGTTACTCCCAACCTTGAGTTGACCATATAACACCAAAAAACTGGAAATATCATATATAGGGGTGAATCATATGATTTCTCATAAGAAACATTATATGATAACTATTAACAATTAATCCTCACCATGAAAAACCATATAAAATGATGAAACTATAATTTATTCAATTAAGGTTAAAATGAATTGTTTCTACTAACTTGTCCCTGAATATGGATTATTTAAAATTTATAAGACACAAAAAAAATTCAGAATTGAATTTAGTAATATCTAGGATGATAAATAAAAAAAATAAAATAATAATAATTGTAAATATGATGTGTGAAAATTATTTCCACCATATAAGTCTCCTCCCCCATAAACCTAAATAATACTGGTTAATCCATGAAAATTGATACGTATCATCATGTGGGAGACACAATTCAATAACTGATAAGACATGGAAAAATATCAAATATTTGATATAAAACCAATCTCAATTAAAATACTAATGTAAATTTGAGCTAACACCCCAAAAATGAACACTAGATTAAAATTCCCGCAATAATTTCATGTTGAATGATGTTATTATTTTTTAACTAAATTTTTGTACCATGTCCATTTCTACTTTTTGGGGTTTTAGTAGAGTTTTGGAGTGAGTTTGGGATGGCATGAAGTGAAATAAAACAAATTAGAAGATGTAAATAGTTAATCAATGTATAAGGGAATACATAACTACATAACATAATAAATGGAAAACTCATTGGGTTGATGATAAATAATCTCATGGTGTGAACCAAGGGTTCACCTCTATAGACATTATTTTTTCCTTTTAATCAATTAAAAAATATATATATATATATATATTCAATAAATGGTGTTGAGAATTTGTGTGATTCCATGGCCTAGTGTCCCCAGATATAATTTGATAAAAATATTTAAAATATTTTATATTACACATAAACATTTTATTAATGGAAAATGTGATAGGACTTATAAAAAAGGTCAAATTATGAATTTAATACCATGATTGAGTTCAGAAGGAAATATTTACCCTATATATGAGCTAAAATAGGTTGACACATGTGGTTCATATATCACACTCATTGGTTGTTCAAGCAATGTATTAATAAATTATTTAACTCATTCATTCATTCATTTTAACCTAAAAAATGAATATAAATATACTTCCATAGAAAATTCCCCAGGATGATCCTTATAAACAATGGGAGGATTATAGAGATTCTTTTATATTATCTATTGTTAAATCACCTCAAAATAATATGGAATTCCGGATTGGAGAAGATCATAGTGCAGCGAAGGCAACAACATCCTTCAATTGTTTGTGGGAACATTATTTGACGATGAATGATCCAACCCCCAAATAATAATTCTAATTTTTTTTAAAATTCCCATTTTTATTAAAATGAATGATAAGATTAATTCTATCAATTGATCTATGATATATAAGGACATAGAATTATCCTATGTACAGATATAATAGTTTATTTAAATTTCTTATTGCCTAAAAATCCTTGTTTTTTATCATTGGACACAAATTATATCCTAAAGATGGTTAAACATATTTTCTTGTGATTTTATCCATAAATTTATTTTTTCTCTTTAATGGTAGAAACCAAAGTCCCAATTTGACATTTCTAGGCTATACTAAGCCTGATCAAACCCCTGGAATCATGATGTATTGATGAACAATGAATGGGTTTTTGAAAAATGCATGATCTATGAAATGTTCTTAGTTTTGATTACGTTTTTGATGATCATATAATAAATCAAAGGCATAAAAAGGAAATTATACATGATTATCATATTAAAAAAAACCCCTTGAGACCACATAATCAAATTTTTTTCCTCCAAATAGGAAAAAATGATGAACAATTCTGACATCCAAAAATCATCAGTGGAAAAGATGTGAGATTTCCAGAAGAATATCCAGAATCAAGGTGCATGTAGTAGTTCTGAGAAACTGTAAAAATCAAGACTATAAAACATCTATCAATATGAACACATGCCGTGTATCCCATAGTAGTGGAAATATGGGTTCTCAAGGATTATAAGGACATAATAGTGTGTATCCATATTACACACTATAAAAATATTCCCCAAATTTATGAGTCGTGTGGTGGATCACCTAGGAAGGACTCCATGTTGGATTACATGGTCAGTCACATAGAAATTAAGAGAAGTACATAGACATGGGGTCATGTACACTAACATAGATAGAAGGACAAAACCCAGTCCTGGATATTTTGGACATGCCATATTATCCACCTCTATGATGTTTACTTCAATATGCATTGGGAATATTGTGCTAGATAGAGGCATGGATATGTGGTGGATTTGGTTCACACACCATGTGGTTCCCCTCAAACCCCATATGAAACTTGGTCCCTTTTATTAATATTTTAAATCTTCCCTATCACTTCCATTTGGACCTTGATTTTGGCATTCGAGTAGCCAATATTTAGTTTTTCTCACGTGGAATGTGATGGTTCCATTGGTTGTGGATTTTGGGATATGATCTATAATTTTTGGGGAATGAATAATTTTTAGTAAATGATCAAATATGGCAGTGATCACGTAAGATTTCTAGGGGAAACCCAAGTGGAACCCTCTAGTCGAGCTGAGAATGGATACCTGTCAAATTTTGGAGTGGAACCCTCCAACTAGGTTGATAATGGATCCTCTGTAGACATAAAGAGTCGAAACCTATAGTTAGAACATGGTATTCATCTTCTATAGACTCTTGATTGGAACCCTCCAGTCGAGATGGGCATGGGACCTCAATGACTTTTAGAGTGGAACCCTCTAGCTGGGCGGGGCATGGTTCCTCTAACAATTGTAAAAAATGGAATCCTTCTGTCATAATAGGAGATGGTTCATCTATTTAATTCTTATTGGAACCATCCAGCTGAGCTAGGAATGGGTCCATGATGACATTAGTGGATCCCTCTTGTCTCACAAGGAATGGTTCCACTACAGACATCTAGAGTGGAACCCTCTGGCAAGGTTGGGTATCTGACCTTGACAATTGGATTGGAACCCTCCTACTGGGTAGGGCATGGGCCCTCTATTGGCAATGAGAGTTTTACCATCCTATTATACCAATTCATTGGTCCTCTGTATAGATACTTAGTTCCCAATACTAAGAAACATGATGACTAGGAATGGATTGATTTGGATATTTACTTATGAAAAGACACATGGGATTTTAGTCATCGTTGATGGAATTTTGGAATTATTAGAGCCTATTCTTTTTGGGATAAGCTGTGAGATGGATACCCACTTTATCCCTCATATGATTTTATTTTTACTAAAATATAAATTTATATATAAGTATTCAATCCATTGTATTTGGTTGCATTCCTTTCATGAGTTGTTAAGACTCCCAGTGAATGCCATGTGATTTTCATATTTAGAATCTCATGGTGGGATGAACCTACTCACCTAAAATAGGTGGAAATTAATTGGCATGCAAATTATCTAAACAACATGTTGATCCGCTTGTACTTGGATGATTTTACTCTATTTTGGTTTGGGTAAAGGTATCCTCATTTGTTGTATCTTACCTATTCATTCCATATACAGTGTTTTTATTCCTATTGGATCACTAAATACTCCCCCTTAATCTATTAGGGAATCCTACTAGGTGTGTATATACCCACACCTTCATGGGATTTTCCTTCATGTTTCATGTATTATGTAGATGATGGACATGCATGTTGTTAATTCAGATGAGCATAGGGATAGATTGTAATTTGGACCATGTATGATGGTTGTAGCTTTAGAGATCTAGAGATGAGATCTCTTATTAGTATAATTTTATAGATTTTTTCGGCTGTAATGTATCAAACCAAGATTTTATGGGAATTATTCTTTTTAATTTCATTTATGTCTTGTGTTTTATGCTACACCAAGTTTATCTTGTGCTATACGCAACACTGTATTAGCTTGCAGTATACACAACACAATTCTTGGATCGTTTTATACACAATTTCAAGTTCATTTGATAGAAGTTATTGTACAAAACATTGAGTGTGTATATATATATATTCAATTTATAAATGAAATATGGATGGATTATTTTATATGCAACAAAAAATGAGGCTTGCACTACACGCAACCCTGATTTGTCTTTCATTGCACACAATCGCGACCTTCCTCGATAGCTTGTGTTGTACGCAACACCAGGTTTCACTAAACAATGATATATGGTTATAATATTATCATGATCTAGCCTTTATGAATATTATTAACTAAATTTTTAATTTTATAACATTATTATTCATCTTATAAATTTTCTAAAAACATTTTATGTGAACAAAATAATTTTTTCGGGTAAAATAAGTATTTTTCAAAAAATGCCGTTTTCCACCTTTTGATGGTGCACCCACATTAAATCTAGTTTTTGACATGTTTATAAGTACAATTTTACAAAATAATCCTCTTCTTTTGAATCATGATATAAAAATTTACATTGGATAATGTTTTGATATTTTTCTAATAACTTTCATATTTTAATGAATAGTAAAAACACACTATATTTTAATTAAAAACTACTTTTTTCATCATAATAATTCATATGGTTAAATTATATTATTGAATTGTTTTAAAGAATAAATAGAATATTTTGTTACCATTTAATATAATGTATGTCATTATCATTGATTTTACCTTGAATTCATAGGTTAAATCAATTCAATCTTTTGCAATGTTTTAAACAAAAACCTGTTTTCTTTCGACAACAAGATTAATTTTAATTTAATTTTGAAAACTTTTTTGTATTGAAATTGGAAAAATGGATTCCATATTTGAAATCAGTGGGTCCAAATTATATTAATAATCTACTTTTTATTTTTGGACATTATGATTAGTAACTACGGTAAATTTTATTTACCATAATTAAAGGAAAATCGGGTAATTAAGGGTAAATATAAGATAATAATATTATCCTAACACATTCCGAAATCATATTAAATGACTAAAAGTAGACCCATATCACCTAAGGGTCAGATTAGATTCATTTAATAGACTTATGTCCATGAAAATAATTTAATTATTATTAAAACCAAAGAAAGTGACAACATGTCACTTTCTTAAATCTTATAAGTATAATAATTTTAGTTTAGTGATGAAATTCATAATAATTCGGATATAAATAGTATCCAGAAAGATAATAAAATTATCTATATCATATGAATTTATTTAAAAAAATTTGGGATTAAATAATTATCATTAAAGGTGACATAATAGTGTTGTTGAAATTATTTTATTAAGAGAAATATCAAATTAATGGTTTTAAAAATATTAAAATAAATATTATATGAACTATTTAATGTTCTACAATAATTTAATAGATTAATATGACATGTTATGAATCTATTAAAGCTTTTATTTCGAACATATCGTCTATATATTGTTTACTTAAATTCAAATAAATGAGTAGTGTCAAAATTGAAACTATTGTTATTTGATAAAAATAACATATTATAAAATCGTTTAAAAATCACAAAAATATTTAAAAATTATAAATTTATATTTATAGGGTCTAAAATGTCATAAAGTGTCAAATTATTGAAAATTCACAACACATATGTTATTATTTAAAATAATTTAAAATTTAGAATATTATTAACACAAATAAAATTAAATTGATAAATAAGGATAAATCAAGTTGATAATGATTAAAATAAATTCCTAACATGTATAAATTTTATTGGTTGATGATATTACAACCCTATCTCATCTAATATTTGGATATGAGTAATTTTTGATGTTTTTATGTAAGGATGTGATTTAATATAAACTAATATTTCTTATATTTCCAAAGGTGCCCCTCTCCTCCCTTATAAAAAGGGCACCTCCTCCCTCTCCTCCTCACACCAATTTGAGCCTTCATGATCAGCCAAACCCTACCCATTTCACCTCCCCACTTCCTTAAAAACCTACTAGAGGTACTGGTATTCTCAAAAGTCCAACTCTAGTGCCCTAATATAATGTTTAAAGGATGCACTTTGAGAAAGAGGTAATACCATCTACCATTTTCTTCAAGTTCCATTATTCTTCTACTACCTCTTATTTTAGTGGCTTTATTATGAAGTAATAACATCAGTATCCCTCATATACTGATATGTTATTATAAATACGAAACAAACCTTCTTCACCTTCAATCCATCCTACGGAAAACAAAATCATCGCACATGCGTACGTACGGGATACCGTCTCCACATCGTGGTGTAATATGTTTTTCTACCAACACCTTACATGGATGGGTATAATGGTGTAAATAATAACTATATATGGTTATTATAACATCATACTGATTCAGATATATTATACCATCCACTCCAATTCTATTCAATAATTACGGGAACAGTATCATCGCTCGTGCATACGTACGGATTACCGTCTCCACGACGCGATGAGATTCATTCTCCATGTTAACCATACAAGAATGACTATAAAGCTTATATAATGAATAATAATGAAATATATGAAATAATAATGCTACTGTATTTATGTATATATATATGTATTTCATCTATTTAGTTTCATTCAATTCAATAAGGAATCAAAAACAACGTTCATGAGTACGTACGACCTACCGTCTCCATGAACGATGTATTTCATTCCTTTTATTGGTCTATAATATTTATGTATATGATGAATATATATTATATATAAATCATGTTTTACATTCTGGAATTATGTAAATCAGGATATAATTAATAATATCAAGAACGACAAGTCGAAACACATACGATAAATGCTATGATTTTACCCAAAACGCTACTTTAACATGGAATTTACAAAAGAACGGGTAATATAAAGTCATAAGTAAAACATATATGATATCATAACAATGAATATGATTATGTAATAAGTCAATGACATTATTTAAATCACTATAATGGAGGTTCGGATCCATACGAAGCATATCAGACCTAAGGTAAGGGATAATTATTCCAATCTCATTCTTATCCGAGATTTTTTATTTGTAAGTATTTACTGGGGTTATGATAATTATCCATGTCCATATGATTCTCAAAATGTTTTCATAAAATTTTTACTTTTCTTACATGTATTTTTAAATTCATTTTAACCCTTTTCTACTTTTACCACATCGTATGGAAGGAATCTTTCTTCTGTTTACCATATGAGGTACTTTTCGACTTTTCCAAAAAACAGTACGAGAAAATGTTATTTTTAACTTATATGGTGTGAACGGATTTTTACAGTTTTATAAAGACTTATTTTCATGAAGCTTTCTCCAAAATATTTCATGAATATTTTCAACAAAATACTTTTCATTTAAAATTGTATGGAATTTTGTGAAACAAAATTGATTTTGAAGAATAAAGGATATGTTCCTCAAGAATTCATTTAAGTGTTCTATCGAAACCATTTTCCATCTAAGATGAAATTAGTTCATATGTTTATGTTTCATGTATAATGTCTCTATGATTTACATGGTTTCACTTTTCTTATGATGAAATATCCATTTGTTTTATATGGATTATGTGATGATGGGATGATGTTTATGAAACCCATTTTCTTTTTTGGGTTATGATAAATCTTTTATGTTTATATTGTGGCACAAGTAAGAATGATTTAATTATGAAATGGGTGGGATCTATATCTCCCTCCAATGAATTTGGTAATGATTTATATCTCATGAGATAGACATGGCTGGAATGGTAAGTTAATCAGGTTCAGTGTTACAGGACTGAAACGAGGAGTGAACTTGATACAGAAAGGGACTTTGTCCACTAAGATGGTGTTGGCCGCAATGCCTTAGCTACTATGGATATCATGACATGTGCTGAATAGTTTCCACAATTACATGTTTTATTCCCATTATATTTTATCATGGTTGATGTTCCATTATGATATATTCCTTACTTACTTCCACGATTTATGTCTTAGCTCAAGATTTTGATGTTTAAATTTCATGTTCATGTTTTTGCTTCCAAATGTTTATAGATTGTTTTATGTAATCAATATTTTCCCTTACTGAGAATTTTAGCTCACCCTTTTTATGTTTTATTTTCCCCAGGATATAATGAAAGGTTATAGGTAAGAAAACAAAATGGGAAGATCTTTATGGGAGATGTTGATGGTCTTCCACCATGATTAGAAGATTACGTTCTGAGTTTCCAAAGACACTAAACTATTATGTTCCTTATGTGTCTGTTTTCGTTATGTATTAAGTATTCCGAAAATGTAATGTAATGTCCATGTACTTCAAGCCTCATGCCTCTACAGTTGGTATCAGAGGAAAGGTTTAGTGAACCTTCAGAAACTAGGATGCGAGAACTTTAGTGAGATCCCTAGATATATTTCTAAGGTATGTCTAGGGATGTCCCTAAGGTTAAGTATAAGTATAGGTTATAATCCTAGAATTACGGTAATGATCATAGAATTAAATCTAATATGTTAGATATTGAAGTTACTCCCCCTTCATTATGTTGTTTTCCCTAGCATGATTTTTTCCTCTCACACTATTCTTTTTGGCTTTTAGACAATGGCTGGACCCTGAAGGAACCCTGTTGATCAATGTAATGGACAATGAAATGATTGTCCTCCTAAACAAACCAATGTTATGGGAGATGGAGTTCAAAATCTGATTGTTATACTTACACAAGCTATGAATCATTCTCGACTTCCAAATGAGCAGAGAAGGGAACAATATTCTATTGGGTCCTTCATGAGCCAACATCCACCTTCTTTTAGTGAGTCTTCTGATCCACTTGTTGCTGAACAATGGATCACTACCACTGAAATGATATTTTCAGTTCTTCAATTTTCTGAACATGACAAAGTCATCATAGCATTATATAGTTTGGAAGGTGAAGCTGATCAATGGTGGAATCTTATCAATAATATGAGGCCAATAGATGAAATTGAGCCCATGGAATGGTATGAGTTCAAGAAGTTATTTTTCAATAAGTACTTCCCTCATATTCTTCAAACAAAGATGGAGAAGGAGTTTCTTGAACTAAAGAAAAAGGATGATGAATCTGTTGGTATATACGAAGAGAATTTTACAAGGCTTGCAAGGTATGCATCTGGATTTATCATCCAACCGGAAAGTAAAGTTGATCGATTCTTCAGTGGCTTAAAACCAAGTCTTCGAAGGGCATTAGCTATAAGTGACTTCAGTAGCTATGAAGAAATTGGGTGTTGTTCTATCAAGGTAGAAATGGAAGTTGGTGTTCCATATCCATCTCATGGTTTTGACAAGAATCAAAAGATGGAGTTCAAGGAGAAATCTCAGAATAAATGTGAAAAGAAGATGAATGTTTCCTTATGCTAAATGTGTGGAAAGAAGCATGGTGGAGATTGTCTTAAGGGGACTAGAAAATTTTTTAAGTGTGGAAAAGAAGGTCATCTAGCTGGTGAGTGTCGAAGTAATAGTAAAAGGGTTACTAATGATAGAGAAAAGACTACCGAGAACGCACCACTGACAATTCAATGCTTCAAGTGCAATGAAATGGGGAATTATGCTAACAATGCCCTAATCTAAGGGTTAATGATGATCGACATGAGCAACCACTTATGGAAAAGGAAAAAAGGGAAGCCACATGCGATCACTATTGGTGATGTTGAATATGACAACGATGTGGTGGAATGATTGAGTGTTTATGTAATGGGATTCTAAAATAATGTTGTATATAGTATCGTGGAATATTCGAATATTTATGTATTGGTCCATTTTGGTTTTCTATATGAATATGGTACCGGTAACCATGAAAAGTGATTGAAATGTTTTTGGAAAGCAGATGATAAGCACATAATGAAGGGATAAAGAGAAAATGAAATGAGCTCATGACTGATAAAAGGAAAAAGTTATATCATGGTTTGAGTATATATAAAGTTTGGGATTTTGGTATGTGGAAAGAGTTACCTTTGGATAGCATTGATGTTTTCACTAAGGTTCTATGGTAATTTCTGTTTCAAGAGAACACATGATTAAGGAATTCACATGTTTGGAATGCGACCAACCAGTTATATCGTATGATAAAATGATGTTATTCACGTTCTTGTTATGTGACCATTCCAGTAATCATTTTTTGTACATTATCAGATTGGACAAGTGTATTTTGGATAAGTCTAAAGATTGGAAAGGGTTATGTCAGACATCAGATAGTATTGTTTAAGGCTAGGACTGGACAACCTGCAAGACGAGCGAAATCCCGTCGCGTCAGACAAGGCTGTGGAAATCGAACCCACAACTGAAGTGCGATAGGACTTTATCACTTACCACTGGCCTACAAGAAGTTCCTGTTTAGTGGAAAGTAGTTTTATTTTATTAAGTGGTATGATAAATAAAGTATAAGTCCATTTTTGGAACCATATATGATTAATCTCACCATATTATGGACTTATAACTTTTTCTAACCTTTTGTTTGAAACAGATGGAATGACCCATCATTCTATCACATGATCTGCTAATGCTTCACTGATAACAAATTAAACTTCATTTCATTAAGAGATGAAGTGCAAATTGTTCAATTCACGAATAGCAGTGATATTGTACCAAAATCATGTAAGTACTTATTTTAATTCATCAACTTTATGGAAATGATCTTGAAAACCAAAATAATTGTCCTAGTGCCCTTATATCCAATAAATCAGATGGTACTTTAGATCATCACAAATCTATGGCTTTGTGATTTTTGGCTTTTTCATAGCCATGATCTCTACCACTCCCCATCAGAACATGATGATTTGATTTCTCCTCCATATCAATATTTTCACATATGATCTTCTATGTGGAAACCTAGTGATGAGTTAATTTGGGTAACCGTTATGTTTCATACTTCACTTTTTAAAATTATGTTTTAGAATTCCTTTTTACGATGTGGGTTTCTATGAAAGAAATTCTCATGTAAAATAATCATGTATAACCCCAAAGAATTTCCAGGGTGAAATTCATTTTAATGGGGGTAGAATGTAACAACCCGATATTTTATGAGAATTATTCTTTTTAATTTCATTCATGTCTTATATTGTATTCTACACCAATATTATCTTGCGCTATACGCAACAACGTATTAGCTTGCAGTATACACAACACAATTCTTGGATCATGTTATACACAATTTCAAGTTCATTTGATAGAAGTTATTCAACGCAACATTGAGTGTATATATATATATTCAATGTATAGATGAAATATGGCTGGATTCTGTTATATGCAACAAAAAGGAGTCTTGCACTACACGCAACCCAGCCTTGGCTTTCATTACACGCAATAGCGACCTTCCTCGATAGCGTGTGTTGTACGCAATATCGGGTTTCACTAAACAACGATATATGGTTATAATATTATCACGAACTAGCTGTTAAGAATAGTATTGACTATATTTTGAATTTTATTACATTATTATTCATCTTATAAAATTTCTAAAAACATTTTATGTGAACAAAATAATTTTTTCGGGTAAAATAAGTATTTTTAACAAAATGCAGTTTTTCCACCTTTTGATGGCGCACCCACATTAAATCTAGTTTTTTACATGTTTATAAGTTCCATTTTACAAAATAAACTTCTTATATTGAATCAGGATATAAAATTTTACATTGGATAAAGTTTTGATATTTTTCTGAAAACATTCATATTTTAATGAATAGTAAAAACACGCTATATTTTAATTAAGAACAACTTTTTTTCATCATTATAATTTATATGGTTAAATAATATTTTTGAATGGTTTTAAAGTATAAATATAATATATTTTTACCATTTAATATAATTTAGGTCATTAGAATTGATTTTACCTTGAATTCGTAGATTAAATCAACTCAATCTTTTGCAATGTTTTAAAGAAAAACCTGTTTTCTCTCGACAACGGGATTAATTGTAATTTAATTTCTGAAACTTTAGTGTATTGAATTTGGAAAAATTGATTCCATATTTGGAATTAGTGGGTCCAGATTATGTTAATAAGCTACTTTATATTTTTGGACATTATGAATAGTAACTACAGTAAATTTTATTTACCATAATTAAAGGTAAATCGGGTAATTAAGGGTAAATATAAGATAATGAAATTACCCTAACGCCTAAGAAAATCATGTTGGATGACTAAAAGATGACCCATATCACCTAAGGGTCATATTAGATTCATTTAATGGACTTTTGTCCATGAAAAGAAATTTAATTATTATTAAAACCAAAGAAAGTGACAACATGTCACTTTCTTAAATCTTATAAGTATAATAATTTTAGTTTAGTGATAAACTTCATGAAACTTCAGATATAAATAGTCTAATGAAATAAAATAAAATAATCTACATCATATGAAATTATTTAGTATTTTTAGGGACTAAATAATTATCATTAAATGTGACATAATAGTGATGTTGAAATAATTTTATTAAGAGAAATATCAAATAAATGGTTTTAAAAATATTAAAATAAATATTATATGAACTATTTAATATTCTCCACGAATTTTATAGATTAATATGACATGTTATGAATCTATTAAATCTTTTATCTCGAACATATTTTCTGTATATTGTTTATTTAAATTCAAATAAATGAATAGTGTCAAAATTGACACTATTGTTATTTTATAAAAATTACATATTATAAAATTGTTTAAAAATCACAAAAATATTTAAAAATTATAAATTTAAATTTATATGGTCTAAAATGTCATAAAGTGTCAAATTATGGAATATTCAAAACACCTATGTAATTATTTATAATAATTTAAAATTTAGAATATTATTACCTTAACTAAAATAAAATTAATAAATAAGGATAAATCAAGTTGATAATGTTTAAAATAAATTCCTAACATGTCTAAATTATATTGGATGATGCTCTTATAACCATATCTCATATAATATTTTGATATGAGTCATTTTGGAAGTTTTTAGGTAAGGTTGGGATTTAATATAATCTAATATTTCGTATATTTCAAAAGGTTCCCCTCTCCTCCTTTATAAAAAGGGCACCTCCTCCCTCTCCTCCTCACACCAATTTGAGCCTTCATGCTCAGACAAACACTACCCATTTCACTTCCACACTTCTTTATAAACCTACTAGTGGTACTGGTATTCTCAAAAGACTAACTCTAGTGCCCTATGAGAATGTTCAAAGGAGGCACTTCGAGAAAGAGGTAATACCTTCTACCGTTTTCTTCAAGTTCCATTCTTCTTCTACTCCCTCTTCTTTAGTGGTTTCACCCTGAAGTAATAAAATCAGTATCCCTCATATTCTGATATGTTTTTATAAATATGAAACAACCCTATTTCACCTTCTATCCATCATACGGAAAACAAACTCACCGCGCGTGTGTACGTACGAGATACCGTCTCCACGCCGTGGTGTAATGTATTTTTCCACCTAAACCTTACATGGATGGGTATAATGGTGTAAACAATAACTATATATGGTAATTATAACATCATACTGATTATGATATATAATACCATCCACTACAAATCTATTCAATAATTATGGGAACGATATTATCGCTCGTGCGTATGTACGGATTACCGTCTCCATGACGCGATGAGATTCATTCTCCATGTTAACCATACATGAATGATTATAAAGATTATATAATGAATAATAATGAAATATATGAAAAATAATTCTACTGGATTTATGTATATATATATATTTATGCCATCTTTTTAGTTTCATTCAATTCAATAAGGAAACGAAAACAGCTTTCATGCGTAAGAACGGCCTACCGTTTCCATGAATGGTGTACTTCATTCCTTTTATAGATCTATAATTTATATGTATATGATGAATATATATTATATATAAATCATGGTTTAAATTCTGGATTTATGTAAATCAAGATATAAGTAATAATATCAAGAACGACAAGTCGAAATACATATGATAAATGATATTATTTTACCCAAAACACTACTTTAACATTGAATTTACAAAAGAATGGGTAATATAATGTCATAGGTGAAACATATATGATATCATAACAATGAATATTATTATGTAATATTTCAATGAAATTATTTAAATCATTATACAGGAGGTTCATATCCATAAGAAGCATGTCGGACCTAAGGTAAGGGATAATTATTCCAATCTCATTCTTATCTTTGATTGTTTATTTGTTAGTATTTACTGGGGTTATGATTATTATCCATGTCCATATGATTCTCAAAATTTTTTCCTAAAATGTTTACTTTTCTTCCATGTATGTTTAAAGTAATTTTTACCCTTTTCTACTTTTACCACATCGTATGGAATGAATCATTCTTTTGTTTACCATACGAGGTACTTTTTTACTTTTCCGACAAAAGTACTAGAAAAATGTTATTTTTAACTTATACGGCGTGAATGGATTTTTAAGGTATTATAAAGCCTTATTTTTATGAATTTTTCTCCAAAATATTTCATGACTATTTTCAACAAAATACTTTTCATTTAAAATTTCATGGAATTTTGTGAAACGAAAATGATTTTGTAGAATAAAGGATATTTTCCTCAAGAATTCATTTCAAATGATTTATCAAAGCCATTTTACATCAAATATGACATTACATCATATGTGTATGTTTCATGTATAATTTACATATGATTTAAATGGTTTCACTTTTCTTATGATGAAATATCCATTTGTTTTATATGGATTATGTGATGATGGGAAGATGTTTATGAAACCCATTTTCTTCTTTGGGTTGCGATGAAAGTTTCAAGTTTATTTTGTGGCACAAGTAAGAATGATTTCATTATGAGATGGGTGGGATCTATATATATCTCCAATGCATTGGGTAAATATTTATATCTCATGAGATAGACATGGCTGGAATGATAAGTTAATCCGGTTCAGTGTTATAGGACTGAAACGAGGAGTGAACTCGATTCAGAAAGGGACTTTGTCCATTAAGATGGTGTTGGCTGCAATGCCTTGGCTACTATGGAAATCATAACATGTGCATAATGGTTTCCACAATTACATTTTTTATTCCCATTATATTTTATCATGGTTGATGTTCCATTATGATATATTCCTTACGTACTTCCACAATTTTTGTCTTTTCTCAAGATTTTGATGTTTAAATTTCATGTTCATGTTTTTGCTTCCAAATGTTTATGGATTGTTTTATGTTATATATGTTTGCCCTTACTGAGCATTTGAGAACACACTTTTTATGTTTTATTTTCCCCAGGATATAAAGAATGGTTTTAGGTAAAAAAACAAACGGGGAAGATCTTTATGGGAGATGTTGAAGATCTTCCACCATGATTAGAAGATTACGTTCCGAGTTTCCAAAGACACTAAACTATTACGGTCCTTGTGTGTCTATTTTTGTTATGTATTAAGTATTCTGCAAAAGTAATGTAATTTCCATGTATGTCAGTCCTTAGGCCTCTACATGTAACTTATTTATGTCTAGGTATTTATTTTCCCTATTACTTTTATGTTTTCACTACTATTCCATTTTGTTGTCTAGAGGCATTTCTTTCAAGGTTTTTCCCTTATCATTACACTTATTTTATATATAATCCCTTTTTAATTGTTTATCGATATATACTTATTTGTGAAAACAAGTACATAGGAAAATTCCTCCCCATTTTAGTTATTCCTTCCACACTGGTAGACATCCTCTGGCCTATGTAGGTAGGATTGGGGTAACTGCGGGTCGAGCCAGGCCTAGGGTTGGGTAGTGATAGATTAGTATCCGAGGTGGTTCTATCCTTGGGATAGTTTTTTGAGGATTACCCATAAGATGATTTTGATGTGATTTATGGAAACTGTGTTAGATTTTCTATAGTTTATTTCTCATTCCAATGAATCAAGTGATGGTGTTGGTGGATGATGTATCCATTCACTAGGACCTAGACTAAATTTTTATCGACTCGGCATACCAATACATTTTTTCAGGGTTAAATGGTGCATGCATCACATAGGATTGATTCATTGATGTTTCTTTGTTATTATGTTCCCTATATATATATATATATGCTTATCTGATCATGGTACACCTTCATTATGATTCCAAGATACCTCTACAATGAAAGTTAGCAAGGATACTAGTTTTGGATAATAAAGATAGTATGATGAGTGACAAGGCCTCAGTTTAGAGTCCATCATATGAGATTCTTCCTCCAGGTGGTTAGGTAGTATCACCTCCTCCTTTCGAGTATCTGATAATGCCCAAAAATAAGGATTTTGAATGAGTACATATTACGCGTCTATGGTGTGTCTTTATTTCCCAATCGGTGTAACCAATATACAATATTTTTAAAAATAAAACTATTTTACACAATTAATAAAAATGTTGTAAATTAATAGGCATAGATTGATCCACATATATAGTGAAATTAGTTTATTTATGATTTTAATTTAATTTATTTTTTATAATTGGAGAATGAGGTGAGAAAATATCGGTTTGGTTGATTTAATAAACGTATATTGAACATGAAGTAAATTTATATTTTGGTTTGAAAATAAATATGTAAAAGAGTTCTTGGGTTTTGTAGTATAAGAATTCTAGTGCAATTGAACTTTAAAAATAGGATGATTAATTAATTATTTTTGTTGGATTTGAGATGAAGAAGATTTAGTGGTCTTGTTATCCCCTCGTTGATGTGATAATCACCAATTTACCGAGTCTAGTATTTTACGTTTTGACCAATTCAAAATTTTCTCAATATCATATTCAAAAATGATTTCCCATAAATATGTCAATGTTTTTTCCTCCTTTAGTGTTTCGACATTTGTTATATTAAGGATCATTTTTAATTAAATTATTAGAGTTAATTATAAAGGTAAAAATGTATACTAATTTTAAGATTAATTTATGGACAAAAAAATAATTTAATAAATAAAATGAAATCAATCAAATTGAACCATTTCCATTATATTTCATGACCCTAGAATACATTTTTATTCCCTATAATCATTGTGATTAGAGGAAATGAGGGAATGGTAAATTAAAATGAATGAATATTGAAAGTGGATATTAAGGCGGAGAGGTCCCTACACAACACAGCCTCCTGATCCAAGCAGTGGTCTCCCATATCTCTCGAATACTATTAGAATAGCCCTCCATTATTTGGCTCTATATATGATCCGTATAAATGGATTTAAAAAATTAATGCTCAAACATCTATAATTGGTGGCTCCCATGACATTAATATTTTCAAAAGATAAAGATTTATTGATTATGGGAATTAAAAATTCAACCTGATAATTTACACCTGGTGTAAATTATTACACTTCATTTATATTTTATTTCTCTTTTTCGAACTTTGTAATGTGTCTCTATTTGATGAAATTTACCAGTTCATCATGTGTAATGATTACAAAACTTTTAATATCCTTTATCATCTCTTGGAGACTATTTTTTTCTATGTTTCTTATTTTTTGTACCATTGAAATGCTCCATGATCATCCTAAAAAATATTATGTTGGGTTGTGAGAAAAGATAACAGTGTGAAATGTGTTTTATCACCAAAAGATCACATTTTTTGTTTGTATCCCATGATTAATTTTATCCAACTATACAACATAAAAAATAAAAATATTCACTAAAATTCAAGAATATTAATATAAATATAAATATTAATAAATTAAAATAAAAAAAATAAATTCATTAAATACGGATATCACGTTCCCCCATTCATGAATTCATAATTTTCTTCAAGGATAGAATATCAACGTACTACAAAGTCTGTTTACCTTTAAATTGTTCAAAAACAATTTCAATTAAATCAACAGAACAAATGGGATATTTATTAATCCTGAATAACCCAAGATGACACATCAATGCCTCACATTTTAAAAAATAGGTAAATCATGTATTTTAATTTTCTTCTTTGAAATATCCAGGATTATTTAGTCATCCTTGTTCATTTTTAAATACATTATCAATATGAATTACATTCTAAATTTTCCTGTCTTGATTTTTTCACACATTATTATGGTACATATGAATAAATTGATGCAATTACCTCAATAAAATTTTATTTAACAAAGGTTATCAAGGAATCTAACATCTCCAATGAGTAAAGAAAAAAGACAGAATATTCATGAGGGCTACAACCTTCATAATCAAATGAAAATGAGTCATATGGAATGTTGGTAAATGATGTAATTCAATTAAGTCTCAAAAAATGATGATTTTCTCTAATTTAATTTTCATGATAATAAAAAACCCCATTTAAGGTCTTCACTCCCTCCATTATCTTTGAGTAGGCTTGTAATGAAATGAAATGAAATAAAATGAAACAACCTTTTTTTTTATTTTTTCATTTCACTACACACAGTCCATATTTTTTTCTTTTTATTTTTTTAATAAGGTGTTCAATAAATCCAATGAATGTGCATTTCCCAAATCTCATGTAATCTCTCCCACAATTTTTTATTAAAAAATTTCTATCCCTTCACTGATTTATCATTTCCTTCACTATTATGTTTTATAATCAAACAAATTATTTATAGGAAGGTATGAAATATTAATATAGGCTGGTAACATGGCCCCTATCATATCCAGGTTGTTCATGGATCCTATGGGCTTAATAAAGGATTAATTTAAGGTGGGTATTTGGATAATATATATAAAAAGGAATGTATCAAATATTTTATAAGTGAATCTATTATGGTATTACTTCAATAAGATTAAATGAATGTTCTATAATAAAGTCTGATCAAGTTTGTTAATAAATATAATATTAAAAGAATGTAACTAAAATTCTCATTAGATGTTTTAGAAATTGTATGAATCATTAGGTAAATCATTAATGTAAATTCATATGAATAATTAAATCAATTAATAAAAATATTGAAAAAACAAATCATCTCCAAATCACAGAAAAAGTAATTTATAAGGATCAAAATCCTAAAAAATTATGATTTTCAAATCCCAATCCACTCAATCAGCACTATTAAAATTTACCCCATTTTTCTCATTCAAATATATTGAAAAATACATAAAAATTGATATAATGTTCTTTATCTAACTCATATTATGTCTCCTAATTAGGTTGATTAATGAACGATTCAAATGTGTGGCATGAAATTGTAATAATTTTTTCATTAAAAATGGATAATATAGTACTTTTTTTAATTTAAAAGTATTACTCCCATTGAAATGGGTTCTTATATCATCTTTGTGCTACTTCATTTTTCTGCAGAATAATTAAATTTACATATTGCATGATGTGAAATTTTTTGGAAGACTCTTCTTTGGATTCATATTTCATTCTACTAGAAAGGGTATTTATAGTATAAAAAATTATAAATTAAAATTTAAAATCAAATTCAATTATCAATGAATTTTTATATTTTAAGCGTGATAGAATTTGTCTCTATTAAAATAGAAAAAAAATTAAGAAAAATAAATGGCTCAGGTTTCCTCCCTAATGCACATTTTTTATAGTCATTGTCTCAAACATACTTTATATAGCTTTAGCTAACATGATGGATGATTGAAATGTTTGTACCTGGTAAGGGTCCATGAAGTGCCCAGAATAGTGTGAATCACTGAGAGGGGGAGGGGGTGAATCAGTGATCCCTTAAAAAATTTTACTAATTGATTCCTTATCAATTAAACCTCTATGGCTGGTTAAAGCCTCAATCCACTCTTCTTGTATCTCTCAGCCATTCCTCGAGTAATGCAGTAAATGTAAAGGCACTGGACACAAGAATTTACAAGGTTCGGCACCAAAGGCCTAGGTCCTTGCCATGTTGGTTATACGCCCCAACATGGTTTCTCCATTATAATCGGTTAGTATTACAATGGTCGATACAAAGTCCCACTGTATCTCTCCTGAGTCCCACAGGAGGTTCTTTATACTACGTCTCACAGTGTTACCAGAGTCCCACTGGCCTGCTCCAGAATCCCACTGAAGACTTCTTCCACCCTGAGTCTCACATGGTCTTCTCTTGGATCCTCGAGTCGCACGAGTAGCTCTTCTTATGTTCAAGCTCTTCATGTATCTTTAGCAGTCTGGGATAAATACTGCTGGCCTTGCTCTATACCTCTGCTCACTTGTGATGAACAGGTCTTCTCGTCTTGATCAGGATCTATCTCCTTCTTCTAAGGATGACCTGACCTCTCTCTTCAAGAATCTTCAACAGCCTCTGAAAAGGTCTGTTGGTCTTTCTCACCACTTCTGATCACTTCTGTTGATCAGGCTCTTCTCAATTACTGAAAACTCAGACAACTGATATCTCTAACATCAGTCTCGCTTCAGTCTGACATCACATCAACTTCATGCACTGAGTGCATGGCAACTCTTCTTCCTCATGCACTGACTGCATGGCTTCTCAAAATCTTCTTCAAGAACTTTCAGTCTTGGTCAACTCAGATGCACACAACCAGATTTGAGCTTGTTCAAGTGTGCACGTGCATGCACTCATGCATGCACTCCCCTTCTTTCTTCTCTTGGAACAATAAGCCCTCAAAGGGTGTAATCCTTTTTAGCACACACCTTCTCGAACTTCACACAATTTATTCAATTTGGTTACACACTTAAGAGTGTGTTCTACATTAGTGTGAGATTCCTCTCTTTATTCCTTCTTCTAGGTGTGTTCACTTCACTTAGTGCACACACACTAGGTTTGGCCTCTTTTCTCTTTGCACAAACTTCATTCACTTTGCACACAAGTAAGCTTGGCCTTCACTTATTTATCACACACAACTTGTTCATCGTTTTGCACACACTTGAGCTTGGCCTACTTCACTTACTAAGCACACACACTTCCTTGTTCTTTTAATCTTCTTAAAAGTGTTCACTTCACTTATGCACACACTTGGTTCTCCATTTTGCACACACAAGGGCTACGGCCTCAGCTTTAATTTGCACAGAAAATTTGTGGTGGCCTTCTTGTTTTGCACAAACCCAAGGCTACGGCCTTAACTTTTTTTCACTTAGCACACAAACTGCCAAGTGTGTTCTTCCATTTTCATGCACTCCAAAACTAAGGTCTCGGCCTTCTCTTGATCACACCCGAACACCAACCCAAAGAGGCGCGCAAGTGGTGCGGCCTTCTTCTCACTTTAAACACCACATTGGGTGTGGGTGTCACTAGCCGCGCAAGTGCACAAGGCCACAAGGGCGCGCAAGTGTGCACTGGCCGCGGGGCACGCAAGTGCAACACCCGTATGAACTTTCTCCTGCCACGCAGGTACACGTGCAGTGAGGGTGCCAACCTCGAGCGCGCAAGGAGATGTAGCTGGGGTTCTTCCTGCCGCGCGCAAGGGAGGCGCGCAGGGGACTCCTTCGAAGCTTCGGGTGGCTCCGGAACAAACTGCCGCGCAAGTGGGATGCACGGGGCTCAATGCTTCGCAAAGAACAGGGTGCTCGCGGGACACACTTCAAATATTCAGCAAGCAAATTCAGAGCCTCGGGTGCTCCTTTTATAGGCAGAGGGATGGCAAATCTTCCGCGTGAGATATCTCTCGAATTCCCGAAATTCTCGGGTTTTCAAGATTTTTTAAATCTTGATATTTCCTCTGTTTCAACGCGGGTTCTTTCTCTTTTTTTTTCTCCTCCACGTGCATGCGACTTAGAACGCATGCACGACCTTCGTCAAAGGGCGATCGATGCAAAATATTAACCCCGTGGCCTCGGAATATTCTTTTGCCTCGGCCGAACTCAAAATGCCCCCCTCGTTGCATGCATGCATATTTTTATGCATGTACATGTTCAGTGTAGCCAGTTGAACCGGATGGAGCCTTTACTTCCTTCAGAGGTGGCCGGGAACTCGAAATCCGGTGGTCGGATGGCCTCTGGTTCAGGCGACGTCGCGGGTGGCCTTTGGGAGAGCTCGAGGTTTAAGACGGACGGGGAGCCGTCGGATCAGGCGATCAAATAATATTCAATGTCCTGGATCTGAACGGGAGTGGTGCGATGAGATGTGCAGCGTAGATCATCCGCGAGATTAGATGGATGGCCACGATTTGTTCTGCAGCAAAAATGAGCGTCCCACATCGAATTGGCAGCTGATTTTTCCGCGGTTTATCACCCAAGCGCTCCATACGGCCGCTCAGTTGAACTTCCCCCCTCACGGTGCCGCACCGCACTGTGTTCACTATGCGGGCGCGCTTTTGCGCCCACTCCTGTCACTCGGGCGCGCCACTGGCACCCACTATGCACAAACGGGCACGCGCTCTAGCACCCCGGCTGTGCAGGCTTGATCTCTGTGTAGCCCCGGCTTACACACGGCCGCGGCCTCTCGGGATGGCCTCTTGGGATCCCCCTTGGGCGTGGCGACCTCGAGTCCCACATGGGCCTTGGGGTTGAACCCTTAAGGCTGGCCCTTGGTGGCTTCTTTTTGCCTGAGTATAGAACAAGTCCTTTGTTTAAAAACAAAGTGACCAAGTTCAAATGCCAAATTCCAAATGCCACATCTTCCTCTAATTCATTCTCCCTTATTCATTTATTCTCTTCTCTTCTTCTTAATAATTCCTCCATTCCTCTTAAACATTTACTCTTCACTTAGGAGTGACATTCCCGAAGTTTCATCTTCAACCGATGCTCCTGAATCAAATAATTCTTCAACATTCTTCAATGATCCAATCAGAGATCAAGTTGGATCAAATTCTCCAAATTCACATACACTATGAGATAGTGCATGGACATCTCTAATCCACTTCATCCACTCAGTAGTTGTGGATGGATCTCCTCATCTCCTCATGAATTGTTAAGACAATGCATGGTCTTATGATATTGTTGTGACATTGTATCCAGTTGTTACAAGTTATTTGAACTTAAAGATTAGCTCATCAATCGTCTGATGTAATGATGATGCTCCATCATCATCCATTCTTCAAGTGGTGTAACTTAGTATCATCTTGATACAAGTATTGGAACATTAAGATCAGTTCTACAATCATCTGATATCCATAGATAATGTTTCATCCACAACATCCTATGTCACTTAGTGAATCTCCTATGTGACATGCATCTTAGTACCATGGCCATTCTCCTTTCCTCACCAACACCATCACATCCTTTTTCATTCACATATTGAAACTCCTTGACATCCATCCATTCATTCCTTGACAACAACATACCTCATTGACAACAAATGCAACATAGTGCACTTTAATCTCCCCCTTTGTATTTGTTGGCAATACACTAGAGCACATATGAATGGGTCAATATGTGTGCCAATATTTCTCCCCATTATTAGCAATCAAATGCAAAGGTGTGGTGTGGTTCTCTTCAAAAAAACACTTCCTCCCTTTGAAAAGCATTTTCTTCACAACTACTAAGAGAGGGATGATGTAACATGTTCTCTTTAGCAAAGAGCCTTTAGTAAATCAACTCTAAGTCTACTTGGGCTATCCCGGTGTAAAAAACAACAGTGATGTAACCAAGGGACTCAATGTTGTCCATCATTCACTATACATGTGAGATCATGCTTCAGGGGTTTGAAATTTTTCAGATATATCAATGAATTGCTAAATCCTGCACATACTTCACCAAACACGTCAGAAAGTTCAGGTGCAAAGTTAAAGCTCCCCCTTTCATACATTTTCCTTCAATCAATACTCCCCCTTAATTGGCATGATGAATAAAATTAAGAAACAAGGGATGAAAGTATGATTGGAATACCTTCACTTTTCTCATGATGATATTAAATCCCAAAATATCATCTTCTCCAGATTGGCTCCCCCTCAAAGAGTGCACTCAATTCTATCTAATCCACTCTCCAGATGAAAATGATCATCATCTTCAATTCCCTGCAATGTCATCACATGTAAATACAAGTGATTAGGGAATGAGATGGAACCTCCTTGGTTCATCAATGTGAACAACAAGGTTGAGAAGATTCTCTCACCTGAGATGTCCCATTTTCACCATTCTTCACACTTGCACATTTGATCTTCAATGATGTTTGTGCTGGTGTGGATCTCAACACCTCTTTAACTTCTTCGTTTGTGACTCCTCTATTTCTAGGTGCCTTATGAGCACTAGAGTCTCCTGGTGCAATCTTCATTCTTTTGAAGAATCCATTCTGAGATGGAATGAATATCATGCATTTATCACTAGTATGTCCAGCTTGATTGCACCTCACACACAAAACATGATCTTCATGTGAAATCTACTTCTTCCCTTTTGCCTTAGCTATTGCCAGTGCTTTATCTTCAGTTCTCTGTAGCTCTCTGGAAAGTTGCAACTGATTAGGCCATATGACTAACAAGTCATTCGGAAGTGAGGCCTCAGTTTTGGAAATTCCACATGGTTCCTTTGATTCTTTCAAGCTATCTTTATTAGGAAACTTGTTTTCAACCAATCCCTTCTGCTTCTTCTGGATTGATTGTCTTTTTGAGTCCAGTCTGCTTCTATTCATTTCCATGGCTTGTTTACAAAGATCCATGGTATGCCCTTTCTTTCCACAGTAGAAGCATTTCTTCTTGGTGGTCCTTCTGGATGCATCACCCTTCTTGGATTTAGACTCCAAGGTCTTCTCTTCCTTTTTCATAATCTTCTTGGGAGCATCTTCCACTTTCTTATGCTTGCTTCCCAAGGATTCGTTCTGAGACAGGTTCTGTGATCTTTTCTTCTTTTTAGCTCTGGATACAGTTGGAGATTGACATGTATCTTTTTGACCACTTTTGCAATCATCCCAAATGTTTTCAAGTAATCCAGATCTATTTGCAGTAAACAAATGTCTCTGGACCTGTGGATGTTGCCTCTTTTCCTCTGGCTTGCTCCCCCTTGGCATGGGCTTGCTTTGTGCTTTGACATTCAGTGGATTGTACCAACAATCCTTTGCACAGTGCCCATACTTATTACAACACCAACACTGACCCACGAATCTTGACCTTTTGAGTCCTTTTAGATGTTGGACACTTTTCATGAATTGCTGTGTTGTTTCAGGAGAGCTCTTTTTCTTCATCCATGCTTGTTTGGAGTTCTTCTTCCATTCAGCACTTTTTGTGGAAACACAATTAGAAGCTTTAGTACAAGATTGGATGGATGATACCTTCCTTTTAGAAGATGGTTTCCTTTTATTAGAGGATGTCTTTCTCTTAGAATCATCCTTCTCAAAGAACACTTGTGTACCAACATTTCTACTTTCAGCTGACTGGGAGGATTCATCTTTGGGTGATTGCAGATTTTTCAATATCACCTCTAGTTCTAAGAATTTCATATTAAGGGAGTTCTTATCATACTCAACAGTTATTAGCCTACCTTCCCAATTCTGTTTCAGCTGTTCCATCTGGTCATCATGAACCTTCTTTATTTCATGCAATGATTTGTCAAGCTCCTTCACCATTTTGACTTTGTCTTCAATTTGAGCATCTCTGACAATCATTGAAACTTTGTGCCTCTTTTCCAGTGCATGAAAAACTTCTTTAACCATTATCATAAATAATTCTTTCTCAGAAAGGCTTCTTTGCAATTCTTCTGTAGTGTCTTCATATATTTCATTGCAAAGGTAAACTGTTTCATCCTTAGCATTTACCAGCTTTCTGAGAGTGTTGGTTATGCCAACCCTTTTTTCCAATTGGACTTCCAGAGAATTGGCTTCATCTTCTAGTTGTAATTTTTCTTCTTGAAGATCAAGGATGCATGTAGCTATACACATTTCCCCTTCCTTGGGGACTGTCTTCTGAATATATTTGATTGCATTTAGAGGATCATTATTTCTTCCATCTTCACCACAGCTAGAGTAGGCTTCATTAGATGAATGATAAAAGGAATTGTCATCTGATGTGACTTTCACATTTCTTTCCATAGAAGGAGTTTCTCTGATTGCAACAACCTTCTTCCTCAACTTCTTTGCCTGTTTCTTCATTCTGTTTTTTAGAGTCTTGGCAGATATCTCTATTTGAGGCTGTTCTTTCATTTCCTCAAATCTGCACTCCATATAGACTCCCTTGGATCTTTTAGAGGTAACATCGCTCTAATACCAATTGAAGTGCCCAGATCAGTGTGAATCACTGAGAGGGGGAGGTGGTGAATCAGTGATCCCTTAAAACATTTTACTAATTGATTCCTTATCAATTAAACCTCTATGGCTGGCTAAAGCCTCGATCCACTCTTCTTGTATCTCTCATCCTTTCCTCGAGTAATGCAGTAAATGTAAAGGCACTGGACAGAAGAATTTACAAGGTTCGGCACCAAAGGCCTACGTCCTTGCCATGTTGGTTATACGCCCCAACATGGTTTCTCTATTATAATCAGTTAGTATTACAATGGTCGATACAGAGTCCCACTGTATCTCTCCTGAGTCCCACAGGAGGGTCTTTATACTGCGTCTCACAGTGTTACCAGAGTCCCATTGGCCTGCTCGAGAATCCCACTGAAGACTTCTTCCACCCCGAGTCTCACAGGGTCTTCTCTTGGCTCCTCGAGTCGCACGAGTATCTCTTCTTATGTTCAAGCTCTTCAAGTATCTTCAGCAGTCTGGGATAAAGACTGCTGGCCTTGCTCTGTACCTCTGCTCACTTGTGATGAACAGGTAGTCTCGTCTTGCTCAGGATTTATCTCCTTCTTCTAAGGATGACCTGGCCTCTCTCTTCAAGAATCTTCAACAGCCTCTGAAAAGGTCTGTTGGTCTTGCTAACCACTTCTGGTCACTTCTGTTGATCAGGCTCTTCTCTATTACTGAAAAATCAGACAACTGATATCTCTAACTTTAGTCTGGCTTCAGTCTGACATCACATCAACTTCATGCACTGAGTGAATGGAAACTCTTCTTCCTCATGCACTGACTGCATGGCTTTCAAAATCTTCTTCAAGAACTTTCAGTCTTGGTCAACTCAGATGCACACAACCAGATTTGAGCTTGTTCAAGTGTGCACGTGCATGCACTCATGCATGCACACCCCTTCTTTCTTCACTTGGTGCAATAAGCCCTCAAAGGGTGTAATCCTTTTTAGCACACAACTTCTCAAACTTCACACAATTTATTCAATTTGGTTACACACTTAAGAGTGTGTTCTACTTTAGTGTGAGAGTACTCTCTTTCTTCCTTCTTCTAGGTGTGTTCACTTCACTTAGTGCACACACACTAGGTTCGACCTCTTTTCTCTTTTCACACACTTCTTTCACTTTGCACAAATGTAAGCTTGGCCTTCACTTATTTACCACACACAACTTGTTCTTCATTTTTCACACACTTGAGCTTGGCCTACTTCACTTACTAAGCAGACACACTTCCTTGTTCTTTTAATCTTCTTCAAAGTGTTCACTTCACTTATGCACACACTTGGTTCTCCATTTTGCACACACAAGGGCTACGACCTCATCTTTAATTTTCACACAAAAGTTGTGGTGGCCTTCTTGTTTTGCACACTCCCAAGGCTACGACCTTCACTTGTTTTCACTTTGCACACACACTGCCAAGTGTGTTCTTACATTTGAATGCACACCAAAACTAAGGTCTCGGCCTTCTCTTGCTCACACCCGAACACCAACCCAAAGAGGCTCTCAAGTGGTGCGGCCTTGTTCTCACTTTAAACACCACGTTGGGTGTGGGTGTCACTGGCCGCGCAAGTGCACAAGGCCACAAGGGCGCGCAAGTGTGCACTGGCCGCGGGGCACGCAAGTGCAACACCCGCATGCACTTCCTCCTGCCACGCAGGTACACGGGCAGTGAGGGTGCCAACCTCGAGTGCGCAAGGAGATGCGGTTGGGGTTCTTCCTGTCGCGCGCAAGGGAGGCGCGCAGGGGACTCCTTCGAAGCCTCGGGTGGCTCCGGAACAAACTGCCGCGCAAGTGGGATGCGCGGGGCTCAAATCTTCGCAAAGCACAGGGTGCTCGCGGGACACTCTTCAAATATTCAGCAAGAAAATTCAGAGCCTCGGGTGCTCCTATTATAGGCAGAGGGATGTCAAATATTCCGCGTGAGATATCTCTCGAATTCTCGAAATTCTCGGGTTTTCAAGATTTTCTAAATCTTGATATTTCCTCTATTTCAACGCGGGTTCTTTCTCTTTGTTTTTCTCCTCCACGTGCATGCGACATAGATAGCATGCATGGCCTTCGTCTAAGGGCGATCCATGAAAAAATATTAACCCCGTGGCCTCGGCATATTCTTTTGCCTCGGCCGAACTCAAAATGCTCCCCTCGTTGCATGCATGCATATTTTTAATGCATGTACATGTTCAGTGTAGCCATTTGAACCGGATGGAGCCTTTACTTCCTTTAGAGGTGGCCGAGAACTCGAAATCCGGTGGTCGGATAGCCTCCGGTTCAGGCGACGTCGCGGGTGGCCTTTGGGCGAGCTTGAGGTTGATGACGGATGGGGAGCCGTCGGATCAGGAGATCAAATAATCTTCAACGGCCTGGATCTGAACTTGAGCGGCGTGATGAGATGTGCGGCGCAGATCATCCACGAGATCAGATGGATGGCCACGATTTGATCCGTGGAAAAAATGTGTGTCCCACATCGAAATGGCGGCCGATTTTTTCACAGTTTATCACCCAAGCGCTCCCTACAGCCGCTCAGTTGAACTTCCCCCCTCACGGTGCCGCCCCGCACCGTGTTCACTCTGCGGGCGCGCTCTTGCGCCCACTCCTACCACTCGGGCGTGCCACTGGCGCCCACTATGCACACACGGGCACGCGCTCTGGCGCCCCGGCTGCGCAGGCTTGATCTCTGCGTAGCCCCGGCTTACACACAGTCGCGGCCTCTCGGGCTGGCCTCATGGGATCCCCCTTGGGCGTGGCGACCTCGAGTCCCACATGTGCCTTGGGGTTGAACCCTTAAGGCTGGCCCTTGGTGGCTTCTTTTTTCCTGAGTATAGAACAAGTCCTTTGTTTAAAAACAATGTGACCAAGTTCAAATGCCAAATTCCAAATGCCACATCTTCCTCTAATTCATTCTCCCTTCTTCATTTCTTCTCTTCTCTTCTTCTTAAGAATTCCTCCATTCCTCTTAAACATTTACTCTTCACATATGAGTGACATTCCCGAAGGATCATCTTCATCTGATGCTCCTGAATCAAATAATTCTTCAACATTCTTCAATGATCCAATCAGAGATCAAGTTGGATCAAATTCTCCAAATTCACATACACTAGGAGATAGTGCATAGACATCTTTAATCCACTTCATCCACTCAGTAGTTGTGGATGGATCTCCTCATCTCCTCATGCATTGTTAAGACAATGCATGGTCTTCTGATATTGTTGTGACATTGTATCCAGTTGATACAAGTTCTTTGAACTTAAATATCAGCTCATCAATCGTCTGATGTAATGATGATGCTCCATCATCATCCATTCTTCATGTGGTGTAACTTAGTATCATCTTGATACAAGTATTGGAACATTAAGATCAGTTCTACAATCGTCTGATATCCATAGATAATGTTTCAACCACAACATCCTATGTCACTTAGTGAATCTCCTTAGTTACATGCATCTTAGTACCATGGCCATTCTCCTTTCCTCACCAACACCATCACATCCTTTTTCATTCACATATTGAAACTCCTTGACATCCATCCATTCATTCCTTGACAACAACATACCTCATTGAAAACAAATGCAACACAGTGCACTTCAGTCCATAAATGGTCTCATTTGTATGATATGAGTATAGTTCATCCCCAATCCATCAATTGTGGGCAACATAATTCTCCCTTATTACAGTACATGATTTTTTATCTATTTCACTGATCCACCAATTTTTTCACAATCCTAATAACCTAAATATTTTTTCATGTACCATCAATACCATGTTTCCTTCCTCAAATGTAGTGGACTTAGGAGATCCAATAGTGTTATAAGTCTTGGTATTCAGCTTCTATTTTTTCCACTCCGAATCCTCATTCACAACATCATTTAACTCATGTACATATTCAATATTAGTATCACCCTAAACATTGGGTGTTTTTCCTTATGAAAACTCATTTTCCTCTATCAAATCATAGTACTTCATTGCTCAAGGTAAGATAAAAATTACTTGATCACTGCGTACTCATAGTCACAGTTCACTTTTTTTGGAAATTTATTAGAACATTCCAAGAGGAAAAAAATTGTCTTCTTATAATGAGTGGATTTCACTCATCTTCCATATGCATCACTAGGAATTCGATGGGGAAGTAGAAGTTGTAAACTCTAATTAGGATATCCTTGATCAATACTATTAGGGATTTCATTGTTATGTCTACAAATTTAAGAATTACTTTTTTGGGCATCAGTCCATTCAGACCTAAGCTATTGAATGTTGTACAAGATAACATATTGAAACTCACACCTATATGAAAGAATGATTTCCAAAATTTATTATATCAATTAAATTAGTAAATTAAAAATTGACCTATATAAATTTCCTTCATAGGTAGGTCCTTAGATACCACTCCTGAACAGTACCATGTGAGTGTAATGGTTAAAATCTCTTAAAGATTCTTCTTATTAGTTACCAGCTCATTCATGAATTTATTATATGCAATCTTGTTCAAAAGATACTATATAAAATTTATAATAATATGAAATTTTATAACATGTTCATGAAAATTAAATTTTTTTATTTTTTTGTTTACTTTCACCAATTGTTTTTGAAAAATATGTCTTAGCTTATATTGAGGGGTTTCTTCTTTGTCTTCTTCTTATTTAACTACATGTTTTTTTTAATTTAGAATCAACTTTTCATTCAATAATAGGTTATATTCCAGTGAATATTATACCTCCTCCTTTTTCTTCATCTAACTTCTCAACGGTATAACTTTTAAATATTCATGTGTGCATACTTTACGGAATCCAGGTAGTACACATCATGGAATCTATGTAATCCGGTCAGCGATTTTACCAACTTTATGCTACATATTTCAAAATACAACCTTGGGTCCAATGATATTTTTTATTTTTTGAATACATCCCCAAAAGCAATCATGAATGTTACAGAATCTCTTCCAATGTGTGGACTAGGGTCATCAATTTGGTCCCTTGGGGTGCTTTCTGTTGGTAGCCTTGTGGTCTTTATTGATTTCATTGTCCTTGTTTTCATTATTTTATCCGACCTTGAAATTGATCTCCATAGTTTTAATCCGCACAATTTAAATCTTCTTTATGCATACCATTGAGTTTTTTTATACTTTTGCATTATGGTGTCCATATTTTTTATTAATGAATCCAATTATAATACAGTCAATACAATATTATTGTCTCTTTGAAGGATTTTCTAATGAATCCAATTTTTTTACAATAATATTTTTCATACCATCTCATCTAATAAGTTGTAAATCGAGTATGGAATCATCTTCATTAATGATCCTCTACCTACAACATGAATAATTGAATTTTTTTCAATGAAAAACCCTTATATAAATTTTGAAATAACTTCCATATAACTATATCCTGATTTTTATATTTTCATTTCATGTCCATATATCGTTTCCCATAACATTATAGAGATTCAACTTTAAATTAGAAAAATTTTAGATTGTTTAACTGTATTCCCATTGACATTATAGGTGAAAAGAAGAAGTTGAGGAATTTCCTGGCCACCTCAACCCATGTCATGATGTAACGCACTGGTAATATTTTAATCCAATCTGAAGCTCTATAACTTAATGATAATTAGAAATGACAGAGTCTTACAGCATTATTTGAGATATTATAGTATTGGAATTGCTGAAAGTGATTTATGATGTTTCCTATTTTTTATTCAATTCATTATGAGGTAGAACCCTGAATTTCACAAATTTTTTATGTTTGAAATTATATCCAAAATAATTTCAATGTGGTTTATAGTAAATAGGGGCTTTAGGATGATCATTATTAATCCCGTGTTTGATGGACACATGTAGCTTGTGTGCATCTGCAACCCCTGCTCTCAATAATGAATATTGACAACATGTTTCTTCTCAGTGCCTTCAATTTTTTCAAATCCATTCATTTTGAGTATTTTCTATGGTTCAATATCCAAATAAAATAATTCATTTGAATTTCTATGTTTCTAATTTCCATGCATTTAAAAAGTAAAAATTAAAAAACCATTGCAGAAACACAAACATAATAAATAAATAAATTTAAATAATGAAACAGAAATTAAAATAAGTTAAAAACTTAAAAATATATGGAATCTATCCCTAGAAGTGGTGCCATTTTTGACCTACCCATGGAATATCATTATTTCCCAATGTGTCTAACAAAACTACAAAATTTAAAAAATTCAAACTATGATAATCAATTAATTTAAATGTTATAAAGATGGAGGTCTAGATCAATCTATATATATTGTGGAATTATTGTAATTATATTTTTAGTTTAATTTTTTTTCAATTTGGATAAAGAGGATCGAAAAGATGGGTTTTGGTTGATTTATGGAATGTTGAATGAACAAGGAGTTGATAGATAGATTGGTTTTGAAAAAAAATTTGGAAAAATGTTATAGGGTTTGATTATTTTGTGATTTTGATACAATTGGATTTTAGAAAATAGGTTGATTAATTCATGATTTCTATTTTATTTGAGACAATAAAAATCTAATTTTCATTGTATCCCCCTTGGAACGGAAATCCCATATATCCCTAGGCCTAGTAATTTAGGGTTTAACCGAATCAAGTTTGTCTCAAGACCAAAATTAAACCTGATTTCCCATAAATTTGACTATGTTCATACCGCCTTTATGATTTTAAGAATTGAAATATTATTATTCCATTTTAATTAAATTATAAATGGTCCTGATAGAAGTAAACAAAAGGGATTGTATGTTGAATATTTAATAGTGGAGAACCATATAAATGAATTAAAAATGTAATCAAACAATCAACACATTCCCCCTTATAATACATTACACTATCACCTATACAGTTTATCATCTCATCCTAATGATGATAGGGTAATAGGGAAGGATAAATGAAAACGAAACCATAATGAAATCAGAGATGAAACCGAGAAGGACCCTTCACAACACAACTTTTCTGTCATTGTTTTTGTAACTGATATCTCTCAAGGAGTAACAGCCTATCCCTAAAATTATAGGATCAATATGGGATCCTTTATTAATTAATTAATATTATAATGGTTACAATGTGGTAATGTGTTGGTCCAATTTCTCTTTTTTTCAAAATTTTAAAATGCAAGGAATATGGGTGTTAAAATCTTATCTTGATAATTTACCTATGGTGTAAATTGTTACATCATGATTAAATTTATTTTTTACTTTTATCCACTTCATAATCTAACTCTAATTTATTGATTTCAGCGGTTGATGATGTGTATTTATAAAACCTTGTTACATGTTATTTTTCTACTCAGGTAGCATCATTTTTCCTTTTTTCATCAGTTATGTTCTCATAAATACTCCAAATTATCACCTCTTTTGGTTCCTTACACAGGATCTATTGTATCTTCCAAAAAAACATTAATCATGTTTAAAAACCCACTAAATTAAATAAAATAAAATTAGAAATATAAATTAATACATTAAAAAACAATAAAATATATGCATTAAATACAGATAACAACCGGTTATGGATTCCCCGTGAGTTCCATCTCAAGAGGAAAATGATGTTCTATAGTAAGCCAGATCCTCCGACATTAGAGGAATGACTATATTTAGTGGTATGAATGTTCATTATCATTCGAACCTTGAAATATCAGGTTGCTTTAATGGTAGATATCCTTTTACAGGGTAAATATGAGAACATGTGAAGTCTTGTTACTCAGCTACTAGATGTGTCAACACTCTCACGACAAAACTTACATCATCTATTCTGTTAGGTGTACTACCCCTTCTGTTTGTACTCAATTCTATTCCAGAAGCTTATAGAGATGTGGGAGGGGGTGATGGTAGATGATTATATAGATAGGTTTTTAAACCTTAATAAGTGATCCCCTGATATAATCCTTTATATATTCTTCTAAGCATGTATATTTTAGAAGGCTTTTTAAATAGGGATATGTGCTAGTATAGTGCCCTTATTCACCACCTGCAATACTAGGGTATTTTATCAGGTTCTATTTATAGATATCGTCTCTATCAATGGTTTGCTACAAATTTAGAGCTAGTAGTGGGTTTCATAGAGCTGAGTTAGCTGTAGTAGCTAGAAGACTCCGGTCAGTAGGATCTCGATGTATATTATCCTTTCATGAATAGACTCGAATGAATGGGAATATATTATAGGAAAAGTTCATTGTAATATAAAAGACAAGAGAGGTTCTAGAATATGATTGTAATGAATGAGTTTACATTTTTCATTATTATCTCACTAGACATGAAAAGGAGTCTTTATTGATAACTCACAAACCACCATGGAAGAGGAAAAAACATGATTTGGGATCTCTAATGAGAGGGTAGGGATATCCCAAATGATACAGAGAAGGAAGTGGAGAAGGAGATACTATGGGTGGTAGAAGTTTCCATCATATCCTTCCTTCATCACCAACATGGACTGCTCATCAGGCTCAAGGAAATGGTGGTCAACGTCATAGATAGATGTCGGCTCAAGAGGCTTATGACCCTACAATGAATGAAATGATTAGAGGTACAATCTCTTTTTATCTTAATATTTCATTAGTATTAGTAAAAATAAGTGATACTAATTAATTCTTATCTCCAATCCTAGTTTGATATCTCAAATTCCCAGTTGAGTCACTAGCTGTATAGCATCATCTTGAGGTTCTAACATGGAACACTTCTTCAGTATTTTTTATCTTCTGATGGTGTGAACTATCAATTGGTTGATATTGGTTCGCATGAGACATTTGTTTCATCATTTTAGAACCCTATGATTAAAACATGGATATGGATTAGTTCTATATGGTTTGAGACCATATTTAATGTTCCTATAGGCATCTCAGATAACTAAACACTAATGGAACAATATTTTAATTTTTAGGTGATAATGTTCTCAAGGTTGGACCTGTAGGTTTTTGAAAGAAGGGGATCGTAGACTATCACATTTTAATTGGAATGTGTATCCCTCAGTGTAGTTAGATATTTACACATACAACTTACTTCTTTTTTTGGAAGATTATATGGATGTATTCATCAAATATTTTCTTAGAGTACCTCTAAGCTAGGATATGGTGTGTTTTATCAACATACCCCTGCCACCTCTCTGATATCTAGTACAACATATCAGATAGCCCCTACAAAGCTTCAGGATTAGTTTTTTTAGTTGGGGGACCTTAAGGAGAAGGTATTCTTCATACCCAATTTGTCCCCATGGGAAACTCTAGTAATGTTCCAGAAAAAGTCTAATAGGAACTTAGGGATTTTCATGGATTATCATCACCTGATTCAATACATGATAAAGAAGAAGAACACCATGCATTGGATTAATGATCACTTTGTGTAGTTTTATGGTGTATGAAAGTTATCATATATTGACCATCAGTCCATATACCACTAGTTTATGTTTCACGAAGCATATATTTCAATGTAGGAATAGAAATGTCTCTATGAACACTATGTGTTCTTGTTAATTCCATTTTTCATTAATAATTCTGATCATATGTTTATGGATTTGAGGAAGCTGGTCATCCTGCCTTACATGGAACAATTTTCGGTCATCATTATTGACAATATACTCCTCTACTCTGTTATAGAGGAGGATATTGTATCGAAGTAACGGATGATTCTGGATATTCTTTAAGAACAGTAGCTTTTTTGGAAACTCTGAATTTTTTAGTTATAGATTTATGAGGATCACATTATGAGGAATTTAATTTGTGAGAAAGGTTTATCCAAGGAAAAAGTGATGATCAATTTAGTTTTTTCATGGGATCTACCCTAGTTCGTGTCATATGTGCATAACTTTCATGGAATTGTGGGGTAATTCAAGAAGTTTGTCTAAGAGTTCTCATGAAATTTAGGACCTTTGACCATCCATTTTCGGAAAGAGACATTGTTTACTTGGAATAAATAGTTCCATGGTGAATTTGGGGAGTTGTGGATGAGGAAGATAAGTTATCTAATGTTGATACTATCTAATGGGTTTGTGAATTATGTAGTGTATCAATATTCCTCAAGAGATGGGATAAAAATTGTCCTCATGCAGTGATAGGTAGTTATAGTGTATGGGTTCAGTCAGTTGAGACCCCATATGAAGAAATAATTAACTCATGACCCATATCTGGTAGTTGTAGTCTTTTCCAAGAGAATTTGGAAGCACTATCGTAAGGGAGGTCACATTGAGGTTTATTCTGGATCACTGTCTCCTGTATGTTTTCACACATTGAGACTATAACCTAAGACTACGATGCTGGTTGGAGTTCCTACAAGACATTGACTTTGAAATAATATATAATCTATGTAAGGGAAACATATTTCAAGATTACCATAGAAATAAATGGTATGATCACTTTGGGTAGGATGTATCATATCAGTTTTCTTCCTTTCATCGATCCTTAGTGGAGTAGGGGGTAAATATTTTATGTATATTAGGGTTTTCAATCATCTTCTTCACAATAATGGAAGAGTGTCATAGCTGGGAGAATATTATGGTGTCTTATAATGTAACTATATCTATAGGTGATTCACAATATGAATATTATAAAGGATGGAATCATATAATCATTCTTTAGGGATGGATGGTGCTTGATGTCATGATCTGGGAGGAGGTGATGAAAGGGTTCCAATATTCTAACATATCTATACATCTTGTTGTCGGAATGATGTATAGAGACCTTCGACAATAGTTTTGTAGGCCTTTAAGAGGTAAATCAATGATGAGTTCATCTCTCAGTGCCTCACCTGTTGGATGGTGAAGGATGAGAACCACATTATGGTAGGTTTGTTTTAGCCCCTTGAGATCCTGAAGTGGAAGTTGTATTAAATATCCATGGTCATTGTGATTGGGATTCAGGGATAGAAAAGGTATATGATTCCATCTATGTGATAGTTTACTAACTCAAAATTTCGGAACAGTTCCTTTCTATCAGGGAGAAGATTTTGGGGTGGATTTTGGGGTAGTTATACATGAGAGATCGTGTCCCCTTTCATGGGGTGACAAAACAATTCAGTATGATTGTGACTCATGGTTTACATAATGATTTTTGAGAGGAATTTGGGATAAATATGTTACCCAAATGTGGATGAGTCTAGTCATTCACCTCTAGACTGATGGGAAGACCAAGAGAATTTTTCAGGTTTTGGAATATATCCTATGATTTTTTATGTTAGACTTTGGTCAGACCTAGCAGGATCACATTCCCTTGGAAAAGTTTTCATAAAAACAGCATCTACCACTATACCATCAGCAAGGAACCATTTGAGGCCCTATATGGAGACCCTACAGGTTACCCTTATGCAAGGTAGGAGATTAGTGCGACATCTCTAGTGTGCCAAAAGATGGTGTGGGAGACGATAGAGAAAGTCCAAATCATCTATAAGAGGATGAGGAAGACCTAGATGAGGCATAAATCATATGTAGATCATAATATTAGTCCCTTGGAGTTCGATTAGGGAGAACATGTTCTCTTAAGAGTCTCCACAAGATAATGATTATAGAGAATCAACTGGGGCAGACATGCCTACCCCAAGGATAATTGCATCAATTGAGATTGTGTAGATAATTGGGGATGTTTCCTACCACTTCACCTGTAACGACCAGAATCTGAAGCCTCATAACTGGTGCCCCGTACCCATTTTTCCACATGACCTCAAGCACGTTTCCCCAAATTCTAGAGGCTACCGACTAGCAGTGTGGGCCTTGGTGAGTCGATGGGGAAACTATGCCCTCATTGGGAAAAGTATACGGTGGAAGAAAAAATGTGCACAATAGCAGAAACAATAAACAACATACAACAACTAAAACTAAAAGTAGAAGAAATGTCTGATATAATAATGATGCAATATGGTACCTGTGTCTGTGGAAAGTAGTAAACAAATAAACGTGCTGAAATAAAACTAAAACCAAATACTATAAGTAAACACGAACTCCAGCAGCATCACGGGCCAAATCCCAGCCCCATGCTCTCTAGATCCAACAAGAAATCATGTACCTGATATGGAAGGGCCACAATCCTTATCAACACCTGCAACCATATAATCTGTTTGGGCCGAAAAGCAGGACCCAAACAGGTTGTGAGACTAATCCCAGTAGGCAACCACCACATGATTTTTGACCTACTGTCAGTGAGAAATATATCAAAAGTAAAGGAAATAAATATAGTAAAGAACTAGGAGTACACCAGTAAATCGACTTCCAATTACCATTAACATTAATTTAATTAAACAACCAGGGAAACTATCAAAGCTCTCTATTCCAAGGTAAAGAAAATAACATAGCAGGTAACTCAAAAGACTACCTAACCCACAAGCAGTACAAACACAAGCTTGTTCTTTGGCTTGGTGGACTCGTCACAACCAGCCAAAAAATCACACTAACTCTCTAGGTGTCCCATACTAGCAGACCCCTATAGTCCAGTAATCAATCAAGTCACTGACACTCTGGGAAACTCTCACGTGAATTCCCATATGGTCTTCCAGCGATAGCTACTGACTCTCTAAGGAAGCACTTACATATAATTCCTCTTGGGGTCTGAATATGTGGGTTAATTAAGAACACTCTTAGGAAGCACAAATTCCTATTCCCGTAGGTCCTGCGCACGAAACTAAAACCAACAGACCCTCTAGGGAAGAACTTAATCATCTATTCCCTCTTTGATCTCCTGCACCAGGTTCTCATAGCCCTGAGCAGTCCAGTTGAGCATAATCGACTGTCAGAAGCCCAAAGTAAGTTTAAAAACTACTTGGATAATAGCTACAATGCATCAAAAACATTTAAACAGCAGGAAACACCAAAAATCAGTTATAACAAGTAAACTAGCTATTGTAATAGGGTTTGTCGCATTGGAAAATGTTTCCAAACAAAGATAAACAATAAAACAGTGAAAAAAACCCATGGGGTGGTCCTTAAACATGTAACCAAGCATAAATTAGTATCAATTAATCATAAGATGACAAGAAATCCAAGGAAAATAAACAATAAGATCAAAATCCCAAACCCGGGATACCCAATACATGGGTATCTGGCAATTTTTCAACCAAAACTCAAAGACATTCAACGTAGGGAAACAAACCACTTACCTCGATGCTAGGAGATCAATATAATTGAAACAAAATATTGATTCTCCTTAGAATTTAGAATATCTAAGAAAACATCCAAAACACTCAACCCACGATAATGTGAAAATGAAGAGAAATCATAGAACATGGCTAAAGTAGAAGAGAGAGATTACCAAGGCAATCCTAACGCAATCGACGATGGCTGAAATGGATATTGGACGGTAGATCAGGGTATTGGAGAAGGATCACAGTCGTATGAGAGCTCTCGGCCAAACAAAACCTAGAAGAAGGTTGTTCGGGAGATTAGGCGCGACCCCGGTGCGTTTAGTGAAAAAAAGGTGTGTACTTTTGTGGTACATGATGTGTACATTGTTTTTCTATACTCTTCTTTAAGCTGCCCTCCACCTCACCCCTACACACCATTTGTGTGGCCCGGACATGGTCAGCACCTGGCTTCGAGCGGCAAAGGAGTACACAGTGTGTACTCTGAAAGTACATGGTGTGTACCTCAAAAAGTTCTACAAACCCCTCTTTTCTCAAAAAAGGCCAGAAAAGGAAAAACATACCTGAAATAAAGATCTGGGTTTTTACAAACATCCCCCCTTAATGAAATTCTTCCCCGAATTTCCCTAGCGAAGCGTAGATGAAGAAACCCTGAATAGCTCCATCCACCGCGATCGTACATCAGCCTCCCGCTCCCAAGTATCATCATGTACTCGCCCGTGTTTCCATAGCACATGTACTATAGGAACAGACTGGCCACAGAGAACTTTTTTACATCGATCGACAATACGGATGGGATGCTCCTCAAAAAATGCATCCGCTTCAAGCTCAACATCCTCAGGTTGAAATACATGAGACGGGCCTGAAAAGTAACGTCGAAGCTGGGAAACGTGGAAGACGTCGTGCATAGCCCGGTACCTCGGAGGCAACTGCAACCGATAGGCAACCGGCCCAACTCTCTCCAACACCTCAAACGGCATGATGTACGGTGGTAAAACCATAACCTGTCTCTGGATACTCTTGTGTCCCAACCTTGGTGCAACATGCAGGAAAACCTGATCCCCGACCTCGAACTCTAGAAGTTGTCTCTACTGATCATCATAAGACTTCTGTCGAGACTGTGATGTAACCATCCTTTTCTGAATCAACTCTATCTTCTCTGAGGTCTCCTGAACAAGATGAGGTACTAGAATAGCTGCCTCTCCTGCCTCCATCCAGCATAATGGTGATCGGCATGACCTACTGTACAAGGCCTCGTAAGGTGCCATCTGAATAATCTCTTGAAAATAGTTGTTTTAGGTGAACTCCACAAGAGGAATATGCTTCTCCCAAGAACTGCCAAAGTCCAAAATGCAAGATTGGAGCATATCCTCGAGCACCTGGATCATACGCTCGGACTGGACATCAGTTAGGGGATGGTATTCCGTACTCAAATGTACCTGTGTACCCAAAGCCCTCTAAATTCCCTTCCAGAACCGAGAATTAAAGCGCGCATCCCTGTCCGAAACAATGGAGTGTGGAACTCTGTGCAGATGTAAAATCAATCGGATGTAAAGTCATCCCAGATCATCAACCCTGAAGGTGTCTTTGATCGGTAATAAGTGAGAAACCTTTGTAAGCATGTTGGAGACAACCCAAACATCATCATTCCCTCGAGGCGACATCGGCAATCCTATCACGAAGTCCATCGCGACATAGTTCCACTTCCACTACGGAATGGGTAACAGCTATAAAAGACCTACTGGTCACAAATGCTCTACTTTAACCTGCTAACAAGTCGAACATCTCATGAAAAAACCAGTAACATCTCTTTTCAAACCTGGCCACTGGTACTAGCGATGTAGATCATGATACATCTTGGTGATGCCATGATGAACTGCCCAAACTGAGGAATGAAAATCCCCCATCAGCTCCTCGTGTATATCTGCTGGCACCCATATGCGTCCCTGGGAATTCAAGATCTCATTCTCACCCACTATCCATCCAGGAGGAGTGTCATCTCCTGACACACTCTCCCATAGGACTAAGCCCTCTTAATTTGATATCTTCCTTATCCACACCAAATCAATAAAAGTAGAGGTAACAGCCACAGAAGTGAGAATGGTCTGTCCCTATCTGTCGTGCACCTCCAAGTGTATCTCAGAGAACAAATCCATAAGCTGCCACTTGCTTCTGGCCTCCTGAACTGCCTATAACTGAGTCATCCTACTCTGTGCGTCTGCCATAGCATTTCCTTTCCCAGGCATACAAGTAAGATCAATGCCGAAAGACTGTCGGTACTCGACCCACCTCCGTTGTCTCAGATTTAAGTCACACTGCATGAAGATATACTTGAGGCTCTTATAGTCAGTATATATCAAAAAAAATCTCTCCCAGCAGATAGTTTCTTCAAAAATGCATAGCGTGAACAACAGCAGCCAAATCCAGGTCGTGCATAGGATAGTTCCTCTCTTGTGCCCTCAACTGCCGAGACCCCTAAACAACGACCCCATCTACCTGTATAAGAAGAGCTCCCAACCCAATAACAGAAGCATCATAGTAAATAGTATATCCCTTTCCAGACTCTGGAGAGACTAGTATTAGTGCTGATGTGAACCTCCCCTTCAGCTCCTAAAAAGCTGACTCACAAGAATCTGACCATAAAAACTTTTCCCCCTTATTGGTCAGACCTGTCAGTGGTGCTTCTAGGCATGAGAATTCATGTATAAACCACCTGTAGTAACCAGCCAGCCCCAAGAAACTATGTACCTCGAATACATTCATCGGCTTCTCCCATGTAACTACTGCTCTCACCTTTTCTGGGTCTACTGATACTCTTGTCTCTCAGATGACATGACCCAGGAAGTGAATCTCATCCATCCAAAGGTGGAACATTGAGATCTTAGCATATAACTGATGTGATCTCAGTGAACTCAATACGATCTCGAGATGGGTCGCATGGTCGTGTTGAGTGTGAGAGGACACCATGATATTGTCCCTGAAAACCACCACGAAGGAATCCAAATAAGGATGGAAAACTCTGTTCATCAGTGCCATGAAAACTTCTGGTGCGTTCGTGAGACCGAATGGCATAACCAACTACTCATACAGACCATATCTGCTCTGGGAGGCTATAATAAGTAAATTTAATAGTCTGACGTGCAACTGATGATAGTCGGATCTCAAGTCGATCTTCGAGAACACCCTAACTCCCCAAAGCTAATCCAAAATATCATCAATCCTCGGTAATGGATAAAGGTTCTTGACCATCAACTAGTTCATCATCCGATAGTCCACACACAACGATAAGGTACTATCCACCTTCTTCGAAAACAACACCGGCGAACCCCAAGGGGAAGTACTGGGTCAGATAAAACCCTTTTCCTGAAACTCCTCCAACTATTTCTTGAGCTCTTGCAACTCAAGCATCGCCATCCTGTCAGGAGGTTTGGATACCAGTGCTGCTCCTAGCACAAGCTCAATAGAGAATTCTACCTCTTACTCCAGAGGCAACCCTAAAATGTCTTCTGGAAATACATCCAGAAAAAGACCAACTACAAGAGGAAAATATATCTGAGAAGTCCCTTGGTCATCTAGATATAAACTAGAAATCTGGGCTATAACACCGCCCAAACCATGATGCTCTAGTCCAGCTCAGCTCGCCTTGACATCCCATTCACCCTTGTGAAGAAAAGATCCCCCCTCTGGTGATGTGAAACTCACCCTTCAGCAATAGAAGTCGACAAATTCCTAGAAGGAAACTAACCATTCCATCTCGAGAGTAAAATCATAACCCGTCATCTCAAGGACATAAAGATCCCACAACAACTGACACCCACCAACCTCAAGGGGGCACTTCCTGCACTGACGCACATTATCATTTCTAAGTCCCAAAGGTGTGTCTAGTGTCATCATATTCTCAGAAGTAAAGATAGTAAGTCTAAGTCTATCCAAAGTGTGCATTGAAAAAAAGATATGGGATGCTCCATTATCAAAAAGTGGAGAAGATAAAACTGAGGCTACTAAGATCGTACCTCAAACTATGGAAGGTCTAGGATCTCGCACCTGATTAATCAGCTATACCGCAAACATCTGGCCAGTACCGCGACCCTGTGTAGTAGCCTGATATCCCTTAGTTGATCCTCCCTATGATTGACCACTATTTCCACGACCTCTACCCTTTCTTGCACATCCTGAAGAACTGCAACCCCCAGTCTACTGTGGAACTGGTAATCCTACTCTAGTACAAGGAGTTGAAACAGATCCTCCTTCACTAGCCACAGGAAGAAGAACCCTGCAAAAACGTTGCAGTTGACCCATCTTGCCACAAGATCAGCACACTACTGTTCCTCTCAAGAAATGAGGCTTTTTATGCTTTCTTTTTCCACACTGATATCACACCACCTATTTTCTAGAAGGAAGATCACGTCTACTAGAAGAAATACCTCGCTTCCTCGAGTCACCTCGAGTAGACTCTCGGTCACGCTTCCTGGTGTCAGTATGAAATGAATCAGCTTTGGATGATGAACCGCCCTGGTCAACAGCTGTAGTCTCCCTCAGATTTTGTTTGGTGATCAATGTCAGGTTGACTATCAGAGATATAGAAGTCAACTGGAAGACGTTCACCTGCGATCTGATCTTTGGCTTTAGCCCTTCCTCAAACATCCTTTCCAAAAATAGTTCGTCATTTCCCATAATGGGTGTGATGCGCAATAACTCAGTGAAATAGCAGGAATACTCCAAAACCGAAAGAGTACCCTGATTTAGGTTCCTGAACTCTCAAGCTCTGTCGGTCCTCAGCGTCGCTGGATAGAAGTAGTCATAGAACGTACGCTAGAAATCATCCCAAGCCATAGTCCGTTGGCTCCGTGCTTGCGAAACTACATCCCACCATCTCTTGGAAGAATCTCGCAACATGTAAGTCGCAAGATTCACCCTTCTATCTGGGGGTGTCTCTAGATGCTAGAATATGGAGAGCATGGTTTCTAACCAGGACTCTACAGCTTGAGGTCCTCCATCCCCTGTAAAAGTGGGAGGATACAGCTACTGAAATTCCTACGTCAGCACTGCCATAGACGGGGCAGGATACTGAGCTCCCTGGAAGGTCTGCATGAATCTCATGAAACCCTCTCTGAACTGAGTTCCGACACCAGTGTCTGGAACCACTACAGGTTCCATGTCCGGAACTATCGGCGGAACTACTGGTAGTCCCTGATTTTCCGTATCAGGAATACGGTCACAGCCTGGTTCCTGACATGAAACAGGAGGACGTCTTGGTTCCATAGACCTGAAAGGTCAAAAGCACACCTTAGATTTAGGATTAACAAGGACAGAAACACAAAGTTAATAAACCGGAACATGAGATAGAAACACTTAGGTTTGAAAAACATGACTACACAGCGTGTATTTAAACTACACGGTGTGTTTGTTGAAGCCATTCACATGGGCATGTACTTCTTCCACTACTGGTCGTGTAACACCCTAGACTACATGGGGTGGTGTCCCAACACACAGCGTATACTAGAATTCCACTCCCCTTCCCTAGTCTCTTTGCACGGCTAATCTTCACGGTCCTCTTGATCCTAAACTACATGGCGTGTTCTCTAAGGACACGACGTTTACTAGACAGGTTTGGCAACCCGTGTAGCAGGATACACGGCCGGCTACATGGCTAACCCTTACACAGTGTGTTTTGAACAAATTGAGCGTGTTTAGACGAAGATAACACCGACCCATGTTGTTCGTGACAAGTCCGTTTACCTAGAACATGGCTACATGGCGTGTTCTTACAAAACATGGCGTGTACTACCCGAGCTACCCCGACTCGTGTTGTTAGTGACAAGGCCGGGTACCCGGTTGACTACTGCACGACGTGTACTTATCATACACGGTGTATCCCTGAACACTTTCTATGACCCCATTTCTCTATTCACACAGTCAGTAACACGATTTAATAACTACACTGCGTGTATTAATAAAGTACACACCATGTATTCTGGGTTTTTCCAGGTAGTAGCTAAGAAACTGCACCAAACACCAGAAAGACTCCAAAACAAATATCTATGTGCCAAATTCTGATCTATGGGGGACCATACTCCCTGCGAATCAAATCTTGGAATCATAATAATGCATACAACAAGTAAACAACATAACAATCCAACAATCCACCAAATTCTGATCCTCGAGGGCTCATAACACCTCTAAGACCAATGTTTGGAATCCATGATTAATTAACTGCAAAATTAAACAACACCCTATCAACTTAGTAGTATTTCTATCCTAGAAACTATCACAACATCATGCTTAGTCTACTACGACATCTATCACAACAACATTCAATTTCTAATGAACCCTAGATGGCATGGAAAAAAGGAATGACATGTGATTTCCTAACCAGTGCCTATATGATGCATGAGATGGCATACCCTCTTCTCATCAGGTTGCAACAAAATAGAACCAAAATAATATAAACTGTAATAGCGCAAAACCTGTGCATCACCCAACGGTGAAATATAATAAACTATAACACTTCCAAATCTGAAAATTCCAATTACGAGTTAATATAGCTTTTCCCTACACATGAGTTAATTACTCCCGGTCACAGTTAAGTACTAACTAACCATTCCTTTCTATCCATATCTATTGTCACAAAACAGTAAGGCAGTTGAAATGAAATAAAACCTCCTCTGATACCTCTTTGTAATGACCTGAATCTGGAGACTCATAACTGGTGCCCCATACCTGGTTCGCCCCATAACCTTAAGCGTGTTTTCCCCAACACCAGAGGCTACCAACTAGCATCGAGGGCCTTGGTGAGTTGGTGGGGAACCTATTACCTCATTGGGTAAAGTATACAGTAGAATAAAAAACGTGTACAAAAGAAGAAATAGTAAACAAAATACTACAACTGAAACTAAAAGTAAAAGAAATGTATGATATAATAATGATGCTGTACATGTGTCTATGGAAAGTAGTAAACAAATCAAGGTGCTGAAAAACAACTGAAACCAAATAATAAAAGTAAATAGAAACTCCATCAGCATCATAAGCCAAAGTGTGGTCCCATTCTCTCCAGCTCCAACCAGCAATCAAGTACCTGAGGTGGAAGGGCCCAATCCCTATCCACACCTATAACCATATAATCTGTTTGGGCTAAAAAGCAGGACCCAAACAGGGTGTGAGACTATTCCCATTAGGCAACCACCACAAGATTTGTTCCCTACAATTAGTGAGCAATATTGAAAAAGTAAAGGAAATAAATACAGTAACGAACTAAGAGTACACCAGTAAAAAACCTACCAATTACCATTACCATTCATTTAATTTAACAACCAGGGATACTAGAAAAGATCTCTTTTCAAAGGTAAAGCACGTAACACAATAGGTAACTCAAAATACTACCTAACCCACAAGCAGGACAAACCCAATATTGTTCATTGGCTTGGTGGACTCCTCACCACCAACCAAACCAAATTCACACTAACTCTCTGGGTGGATCAAACTAGAAGACCCCTATAGTCCAGTAATCAAACAAGGCACAAACACTTTGGGAAGCTCTCACATCATTTCCCCAATGGTCTTGCAACGATATCTACAGACTCTCTGAGGAATAACTTACGTCTAATTCCTCTTGTGGCCTTGATACGTGGGTAATCTAAGAACACTCTTTGGAATCAAAATGTCCTATTCCTGTAGGACCTGTGTACGAAACTAAAACCAATATGTCCTTTAGAGAAGCACTTAATCATCTATTCCCTCTTGGATCTCCCACACCAGGTTCTCACAGCCCTGAGCAGTCCATTCGAGCATAATCGACTATCATAATCCCTAAGTAAGTTTAAAAACTACTTGGCTAATAGATACAATGCATCAAAAAAAATTAAATAGTAGGCAACACCAGAAAATCAGTTATAACAAGTAAACTAGAAATTGCAATAGTGTTTGCTTCATAGGAAAACAGTGCCAAACAGAGATAAACAATCAAACAGTGAAAAACACCCATGGGGTGATCCTCAAACATGCAATAAAGCATACATTATTATCAATTAATCACAATATAACAAGAAATATAAGGCAAATAAGCAATAAGATCAAAATCCCAAACCCGAGATACCCGATACAAGGGTATCCGTCACTTTTGCAACCAAAACTCAAATACATTCAACGAAGGGCAACAAAACACCTTTCTCGATGGTAGGAGATCGATATAAGTGAACCAACATGATTTATTCTCATTAGAACGTTGATGATATGAGAAAACTTCCAAAACTCTAAACCCACGATAACATGAAAACGAGGAGGAATCATGGATAAAGGCTAAAGTAGAAGAGAGATCTTATTAGGGTGATCCCCACGCAATCGAAGGTGGCTGAAACGAAGATCGGATGGTAGCTAAGCGGATTGGAGAAGTATTGTAGCTGTACGAGAGCTCTCAGCTGAATGAAACCTAGAAGAAGGTTGTTCTGGCGATTAGGCGCGACCCCGGTGCGTTTAGTAAAAAAACAAAATACACGGTGTGTACTTCTGGGGTACATGGTGTGTACCGTGTTTTTTCATACTCCGCTTTAAGCGGCCCTCCACATCACCCCTACACACCGTGTGTGTTTCCCGTACATGGTCAGGACATGGCTTCGAGCGTCAAAGGAGTACACGATGTGTACTCTAATAGTACACGACATGTACTTCAAAAATTTCCATAAACCCCTATTTTATCAAATACGACTAGAAAAGGAAAAACATACATGAAACAATGATCCAGGTTCTTACATCACCCTACCCCTATTGTGGTCGGTGGAGAATGACATCTTCCATGTGTCAATGTAGTGGTGATATGTGCATGAACGTACAAATGTAATCGACTAGGGAGAGATGGACATCGTGTATAGGGAAACCATTGCATATCCCTAGATGGTGATCGATGATTGATAGGAGAGCACCTTATGTAGATGGACCATCACCTTGGTTTGTGTGTTGTGTTAGCTCGCTAATGTATAGGAGTGCTCTGGGGAGTGAGAGAGTGAGATGTGGAATTAGTATCTCATGATGTTGGTTTAGTTTTATTAGATGAATATATTGAAGGAAGAAATGTTATAGATACATGGTTTTAGTCTTTTATGACGTTGAATATTTTTTATATATATTTCTGAAGCAAGGTGATGAGACATCGTGTAATTCTAAGGCCCATTGTGCCCAATATAAATTTTCTAAAAATATTACAAATAATTTAAATTACAAACATTATGCTTATAAAATGAAATGGGAGAACAGAGAAATGGATGATTAGATCATAAATCAGAGACAATGGTTGAGTGCAGAATCTTTTTTTTTACACTAGAGATAATGTAAAATATGTCAGTGCAGGGAATTCAGACATCTCGCTCCATGGCGATGTTTTTAATGGATTGATTAATTATTTTATTATCTAATTCATTCATTAATTAATTTTAACCTAAAAATTATTATTAGTATACTTCCATTGGGAATCCTTTATAGTTATCCAGATAAACCCCATGACGATTCTAGAGCTTCTCTTCCTCACTATGTCGGAAATCCACAATGGAAAATGATGAAAAGCCGTATTAGATATTATTGGAGCATACAGAACACATAGATTCCATTTAATCATTGGATAGTTAATGATATGAAGATGAATGATTCAATCTATGGGTAGGACACTTCAATTTTTGGTTTAATACCAATTTTTTAAAATAATTGAGAAGATCAATCCCTTAAATAGATCTATGAAAATTGTTTCCTTGGCATGACCATATAAATCAATTTACTAGTTAATTACAATGTTTTCAACCCAGGAAATATTTTTTCCTAATCCTTTTCCATAAAAAATTGTCTAACCATTGTTAAAAAAATGTTCTTGTTCTTTTCTCCTTCAATTACATTCCAATCTTCCTCGATAGGACACCACGATCTCTATTAAACAATGTCTGATGATAAAGAGCATGATCGGACCCCTAAAATCATGTAACATAAAATAAAGCAGCATAGATAAATGATGTAAGACCATATATTAGAGTTTTTTGGGTTTTCTATGAATTTTTTAAGGATCAGGGACAAAATCCACGATGTTGGAAGGGAAATAGACAAATAATGAGTATGAAAAACTATAATGGGGAAAAAATTTAATTTCTAGGAAAATTCTTTCTAGAAATTTAGAAGGATTCCAAGACACACTAATATATGGGAAAAATAATGGTTTTTTATCTGTGGACAAAATTGAAGCGCGAGACGTAGATATGAGAAAATATGGACATCTAGACTACACTCTGTTTATCATGATTAACATGTGACCTATATCTCGTGGCTATGTTATAAAGGGATTCAAGAGATTATAAATATGGATATGTGTGTATGTATCCTTCATTACATGTACCTCATCCTTACATAGACTGTAAGAACCACGTTCTCAATTAATGTAAATATCCATTTATTTCCATATAGTCTCGATTTAAATGATTATATGTGGCCGCATGGGAATTCTATTTTAGGTCATGGAGTCATTGGAGGGTTAAGGAAGGTTTAGAGCCTAAGACTCGAGATTTGGGGTGAAAATGTCCTAACAGAGGGTTATATTAAATTGTGTGAGGCATGATGCATATTTTAACAAATTGTTCGTGGCCTTGGGGTGAGAGATGAACTGGGATGCATGGTTTTAGACATACTATATGCATCGGTCCACATGAACATGTAGCCAACTATACATTTTTTACCTAGGATATGTGTACAGTTTTCACATGGATAGTTAAAATGTGAAAAAAACAAATTAGTAGACCTTTCTTATAGATAATAGTGAAATTTTGGTGGATAGTTTGTCAAACCATATAAATTGGGCACATGGTTTGTCAAACTATTCTATTAAGCCATGTGACCACCTATATTTGGGGAAATTTAATAATTTTAAATTAAATGATAATATGTTTAAAACATAAAATAACTTTTCATTAATCATTCATTAAAACATAAACATTTAGAGAGATCTCTCTATGACTATTCTTCATTTAATGATAAATTCTCTGTCTGGTCTCCAAATTTATGATCATTCATCTCATTGGATTTGAAAGGATGAGATCTTAATTGATTTTATTCATATTCCACTCTTACTGATATCACCTATGGTATTTGGGTGAATGATGATTTTACTGATTATTAGGTTCAACATTTATACTTATGTATTTTCCCAATCTGGGATGAGTTAGGAGTTTATATTTGATGAACTATCAACCACATACCAAAGGTATATTTCCCCATGCCTTTCAATAATAGTCGATGTGTTTATATATGTCATCAGAGAATGATCCGAATTTTTGGGAATCTCCTAGAGATAAAATTTAACCCAATATTTTCAGGAAATTTTCTAGGTAATTATAGAGTCTTAAAGATGTATATTATAGGTTTAATACCTTAAAGGTGGAACCATGCCTTTTGGTGAATTGATTAATTGAGGTGGACCAACATGGGTGGATATTGTGATTGTATACCTTATGGTGTTCCCATTCACCCCATGTCATGATATGTGAGTATTAAATTGATAACTGTGAGTCAATTTGATTAATTGATTTATGAGTTGATTTGTATATTTAATTGTTATAATAGTTTTATATTGAATGATTCAAGAGAAGAATCGAAATACCAATTGTAACAACCCAAAATTTTATAAATAGAAATTCATTTCTTATAATTATAGTATAATCTTTTAATGTTTTTAAAGATTGCAATAAAAACAATATAAATTAAGAATGAGTGAAATAAAAGTTATCTCTATAAGTTAAGGAACACCTATGGAGGAAATAGTAACTTGGCCTTTGTAATAGTAATGTGACCCTTATAAATAGTAAACCATCCAATTGTATAGAAACATAAAAAATTAATGTATAAAAAATTTACCCATTTTATGAGAGATAATATTATATAATTTTATTATTGTATATGTTAATAAATTTTTTAAAAATAATTAATAATGTTCTGGTATTTTCAGAAGTCTTGAATATTTGTTTACAATTTTATGATTATATTAATAAATTTAAAGAAAATTAATTTTCCTGAAGTTTCTCCCAAAATTAATATTTTGATTTCATATGAATATCTGATAATTCTAAGGGACCTTAATTAATTTTTCAAAGTGTCAGAAATGCAGTTGAAATTTTATAATTTTTATTTTTCATGTAAATGATGATTTTAATTAAAAATTAAATTTCACATATTTAGAAAAAAATTCATAAAATGCAGTTAATTTTCTAATTATACACATCTAAAAATGGTTGGAGTGAATTTTTGTGATTTTTATGAAATACTTTAATTTTTGATGAATAGAAAAATATGATAATTTATGATAAATGCTAAAATGTAAATTTCAGCTTCATGATTGAGACATTGATGATGTAAATTTACATTGGATCAAACTCACAGGATATATTTACATTCTTGGGACACAATAATCAATAAAATTAAAATTAATGGGAAAAAATATTAAACAAATGATTATAATAATGGGAAACCCCTCCCCTCCTACACTATAAATATCACCCCTCTTAACCTTGTCACTTCACTACTCTCAAGACTTGTGCCTAGTCAAAATTTTGCTCAAATATTTCTCCAATAACCTCTATAACTTTGATAATACCTTGGTAAGTCAAATTTACCAATAATTCTCCATTAAAGAGGGCCTCAAGGAAGATATATTCAAGAGGTAAATTTCCCTTTTTCATTGCTTCTATTTTCATCCATATTCCTTTTCTTTTTTTATTTCCTCATCCCCTTTCATTAAAATGATATGATAACATCTTTAACTTAAATGTAATGGAATGTTGTTATGTTAATGTAATAATTCATCATCATATTTCATTTCCCATCATTTTTTGCTACTAGAAATGAAAACCCCATTAGAGATGTGTTAATTTATCACATTCATGGATGATGACCTCTCAATTTAAATAACTGTCTTGAATTCTAATCATGAAACCATTTTTATGGTTAAACCAGAATATATTATATGTATTATTTCTATTTTAATATTTTGTAATCTTTTTTATGCGTGATATTAATTTATAAAGATTAAGGAGTCTGTTGCAATCAAAGAACCTCCAATTAATCAAAACTGTTATCAGCAATGTTTTTTATAATGATTCATCTTCACTCCAAATGACCAAATAAATTTTATAACCAGGTAATCTATTGTATGTCCACTAATAATGTATAACATCAATTTTTTACAACCATTATCACCTTACATGCTTATTCATACATGTATATATGTAAACCCACCATGAAAACCAAGGAAACAAATTCTTCCAAGCAATGAAATTTAAACTCTAAACCCATCAAAAAGGTCACAAATGAACTTAATAAGGTTATAATAAATTGATTACATAAAGAATATTTTATGTAAATACTAATTAATGAATGTAATTTTCTTATCCAATACATTGATATGAAGTTAAGGACGCCATTAGATTTAACTTAAGGGACTCCACCCGAACCTTCATTATTCATTTGGGTTGTTCTAAATTTCCTTTTAACCAAATGGTGTTTTCAAATTTTCTCATAAAATATTATAAAATATGTTTTAATTATCTAAAATCATGTATTAATATCCCTTAATCATTCTATTTTGTGGATATACCTGTTTTAAATGGTTCCCTCCTCAATAATTCCCGATAAGCATACCCATTTAAGGGAACATCCCAAATTCGTACCCAATTTAATGTACACTCTATCCTTAGTTTTAATCCAAAAATTGAATTTAAAAAATTATTATTATTATTATGAAAACTATATTGGTTCAGTTATGGTTATATATAAAATATTATTCCCTTTTATATTTTAAATGCACATCATTATTTTCCTTAAAACCACCCTAAAATTTTTTAATGCTAAAATCTATTAAATACAATTCAGACATGTTTTCACTTCAATTTAACATCACATACAATGATATAATCATAATTTACCTTATGAATTTACATGTATGTTTTGATTCCTTTCATTCAGGGAAACTTGTATGATACGCCCATTAATTATGTTTGATGACAAGATCAAAATACTCATTTCTTTCCATGGGAACCCTTATGTTTATGTATAATTGATTAAGTAGGATTCATTACATGGAAAACATTTTCATGAACATGTTATGATAAATGTTCATAAATATAACAACAATATATTGGGTAATGTTTTATCTCATGAGATGTTATAGGCAATAGTCTTGGCAGTTATCCTTGACTCATTCTACCATTTTCAATGGTCTTGGTGGTTAACCTTCACTTGTGCTCCCCTATGTGCAAAGATCCTTGATTCATGCTAATGTAATTTTTAATGTTGCTTCCACAATACTATGAATCCATTTTTATATGATCCCATGTTTATATGTTATGCTTCCCCATGTTCAATTATTTTTTATATCATTATATCATCCCTTCTAGCCCATACACTAAAGCTTTATTCTTATGTTTATTCCCTTACTAGGATATTTAACTCATTCCATTATTCATGTTATCCAGAGTTTATCCTATAATGATGTATGAGTGAAATAGATGTTAGGAGCTCTTTTGAAACATTAAATAAATAAATTATTTATTTAGTCCCAAGTTTTGAGTTTTATGTTCCTAGTCTTCCAAGATAGTAGACTTTACGATCCTTGGGTTCAAATTTGATGATTATTTATATGTAAAATCATTTAATGATATGTGTAAAAGGTTAAGGTAATAATATTTTGTATCAGAGAAAAGGAAAATTATTTGTTTGAGATTGGTAATAGATAACTTTAGTAAGAACCTTATGGGAAAGACTAAGTATAAGAAAACATTCGTAAATTTTGGTATGTATAGAGTAAGATGTTTATCAAGAAAATACATCTCAATATAGGAACAAAAATGTGGATGTGGCTCTATCATAGATGTATCTTGGGGTAAAACCCGAAAACACCACTTTGAGATAGACTCGAATAGGAATTGGTGAAAAAAAATCAGAATTAATGCACTCATTATTGTACACACCAGGGGGATATTCTTTAGTAAATTCATACACTCATTACAAGCCATTATTAAAGGAAAAAAGTGACTAGAAGAATATAATTTATGAAACAAATCATGGATATCCTAGATCAAAACCTAGGGAATCACAAGTTGGGATATTCTTTTCCTATAAGAGTTTATCCTTTTATGAATAAATTTTGCATTTCTATTCTTATTTTATTAGTATTCAAACACCCTAATTATAGATTCATTTTCATAGTTAATGAAGTGAAATATAAGAACCCGTTCTAATAATACATGTGGTAGGAAATTTGAAAATATCCCTAATGATAATCTTGATTTGATGGGAATGGGGGCTCCAAACATTATCACACTACTGGCTCAACTGGCTCAAGTTATGAATATTAACATCAACAATGTGGAACTCCCTCCTCATCTAAGGAAAGAGCATCTTGGAATTGAATCCTTAATGCGAAAAAGGAACCCCATGTTTAGTGTATCTTCAGATCCCCTCCTCATAGCACTCTGGATTAACTCCAATGAAAAGATATTCCCTTTCTTATAGTGATCTAATGAATACAAAGTTTTACTTCAAACCTATCTTTTTTATGGGAATGAAGATCAGGGGTAGAAACATCTCATGAATATGAAGTCCCAATAAGAAATTGATTCCATTGGATGGTAATATTTCAATAACATGTTTTTCAATAAATATTTTCCCCAAACCATCCACCTCAATATGGAAATGGAGTTCTTCATACTCAAGAAGAGGGAATATGATTCCATTGGGTTGTATAGTAGAAAATTCACATGTCATGCAAGATACGCCTCCGTATTTGTTGTGAACAAAAAAACCAAGTTGGATCGCTTCTTTAGAAGACTAAATCCACATCTATGAAAAGTGTTAGAGATTAAAGACTTCGACAGTTATGAAGAGACAATTCCTTGTTCCCTCAAGGACGAAATGGATATTATAGACTCATTGTGATCTTGTTGGACCACTGAAAAAATGAAAATGGAATCTAATATGGGTGGTTCGGAAATTAAATCCCCTGATGGAAATATGATCGAACATCCCACATGTCAAATTTGGGTGAAGAAGTATCTGGGGATCTGTCTAAAGGGGTCCAAGAATTGCTTCATGTGGGGATGAATGGGAAATTTGGATAAAAAATGCTGATGGGATATGAAAAATGCAACTAACGTAGAAGAGGAAAGGATGGTATATATCAACACTCAACCTAAACTACAGTGTTACAATTTCAAGGATCATTGGAATTATGAGAACAATTTCCATAATCCAATGGTTGTCAGAGGCAATCAATAACATCCGTCAAGGCAACAAGGAAGGGAATATGATATCTCTACTAATGAGGTTGATCCAGAAAAAGATGTGGTGATATGTACACTATTGATTCATTAATTAATAGAGAACATTCTATTTTATTATGGTTCTATGAATTATTTCATATCATGAAAGATTAGTTGAAATATTTAACCACCACATCAAAATATGGAGGTTATTTTATCTATGAAAACAGCGAATGGGGTAATTATTTCAACGAAGGTTTATAACTCCTCCCCAGAAACGTTTTTGGGAATGAACCTCCCATAAAATATTTTCATACTTTATTTAGTAGAGTTTGATGTAATATTGGGAATGTATTGGTAATATTTATACAAACACAATATCAATTGCTCGGAAATGGAGATAACTCTTCACATCCAAGAGTAACCTGTAATCCTATACATGTGTAAGGAGGATGATGAATCTCCTTCAGAATAATTTTCTCATGTGTGGATAATGTTGCATTTTGAGAAATCATATAATGATCAAATGATTGAGATGAAAGATATGATACTTCTTAACGATATGCCAATCATGAGGGAGTACACTAATGTATTACCTGAAGAATTGATAGGTCTTCCTTATGATCGACATTTTGAGTTCCCAATTTAAATTATTTTTGGATCACTACCTATATAAAAGAAACCATATATAATGGATAGTGTTGAGCTGGAATAACTAATGAAGAAGTTATATTTGAATTCATAGAAGGGATTTATACGTTACAGTGCTTCACCAGATGGTGTGATAGTCCTCTTCATCTATAAGTAGGATGGGACAATGCACCTATACATTACATATTGTCATATGAATAAAATCCTGATAATGAAAATTTATAGCCTACCTCGTATAGATGAAATCTTCAATCAGCTATGTGGGGACAATTATTTCTCTAAGGTGGACCTTCGGTCGGGATATCACCAATTAAAGGTTAGAAAGGAATATATTCCCATGACTACATATATGACATGGAATGGACACAATTTGTTCATAGTGATTCCCTTAAGACTCACTAATTCTCTAATAATATTCATTGATTTAATCAATAGAGTCATTAGAGATTATCTTGAAAAATTAGTTGAAGTCTTTATCGATGATATTCTGATTTACTCTAAGAGGAAGGGGGAACATGATGAGAATTGGTATATTGTGTGGATTTCCTTTTTAAGGGGGAAATATTATGAAACATTTAGTAAATATGAATTTTGTAAGTAGGAAGAATCATTATTAGGTCATGTTGACACTATAAAAGGAACATCTATTGACCCTTCCATGGGAAAGGCAATTGAAGAATGGCCATGGCCAATATCTGTACTAACAAGCCACAGATTTCTAGGTCCAGCTAGGTATTATCAACTCTTAGTGAATAAAATATCATGATTGTGAAAACCAATGAAAAATATGACATGGAAGGGATATATGTTTTTCTAGACTCAAGAATGTGAGTAATGTATTAAGTATCTCAAAAAGAGGCTAATCACTGCACTAGTACACACACTCCCAACAAGTGGATAACTCGTTATAGTGTAAAAAAATTCTTATAGAAAATTATTTGACTATGTACTGATTAAAAATGATAAAGTGATAGCTTATTCTTCAAGCCAGCTGAAAATCCCTGAGCAAAATTATCCAACACATGATATGGAGTTGGTGGCAGTGATATTAGGGTTGAAAATATGGTGGAATTATCTCTATTGGAAGAAGTGTGAGATATATAGTGGTCACAATAGTATAACATATATATTCAAATAGAAAAAACTTAATATGCAACCACAATAATGGTTAGAGATCATCAAGGATTATGACTACTCAATCCACAACTATCTCAGTAAGGCAAATATGGTGGTCGATTCATTAAATAGAAAGAATCATGCATATTTATAAATGATGATAATTGGAAATGATCTAATATTAATATATTTTAAGAAGATAGACCTGGGAATAATTATAAAAGGACCATCATAAATCCTTTCTCAAATGATTTCCCAAACATCGCTTATAGAGAAACTAAAGAATGTTCAAAGAAAAGATGTAGAAATTCTAAAAAGGGTGGAAGCTATTCGAAATTCGAAATTTTTAGTGTTCAAATTTATGAAAAAATATTTGTATGATTTGGGTCATGAATATATATACCCTTAAATATATAGATAAATAATGTTATTTTTAATGAAACACATAGCCCAACCAACTCTATTCTCCTAGGGAGCACAAATATGTATCAAAATCTCTAAGATAACTTTTGGTTGGACAATATTAAGAAAGAGATTTCTGAATATTCATAAATGTACATGGTTTTTCAATGAGTGATGGTAAAAAGAAAAAAGTCTTAGGGAATGGTGGAAACTCTATCCATACCCACATGTATGTAGGTGAACATCACTATGGACTTTTTCACTGCTCATCAATGGACATCGAGAGGAAATAATGCTATATGGGTCATTGTTGATCATCTTAAGAAGTTAACTCATTTTATCAAAATTCAAGATGACACCTCATTAGATCAACATTCATGGATATATTTCAAAGAGGTGGTAAGGCTACGTGGATTAACACTATCTATTATATCTGATAGAGATCATATATTCACCTTATGGTTTGGAAAAAGTCTGCAGCAAGGTCTATGTACTGAAATGAACTTATGTACGACCTATCATCCTCAAACTAATTGCCAATATATGTAAACTATTAATAAATTGGACTATATGTTGAGAGGATGTTCTATGGACACCAATGGAGTGGGGGGGGGACATCTTCTACTGGTCGAATTCCCTTACAACAATAGTTTTCATACCAGCATCTAAATGGTGCCATATGAATCCCATTATTGGAAAAGGTCAAGAAAACTAGAATATTGGGATGAAGTCGGTGAGCGTAAGATTATAGGACATTAAATGGTTGAATTAATGGCGGATAAGGTGAAAATCATTCAGTGGAAAATCACGGTAGCCCAAAGTCGACTAAAGAGTTATGTAGACAATTGTCAACCGGACCTTGAGTTCAAAGTTGGTGACATGGTAATCCTCTGGATATATCCTAGGAAGATGGTCATAAGGATTGGGAAGAAAGGAAATTTATGTCCTAGGTACATCGTCCCCTTTTATATTCTTGATCATGTGGGAGTTGTGTCCTATCGACTTTCACTTCCACCAACCATGTCTAAATTACCCGATATATTACACGTATCCCTCATAAGAAAGTACATACTGGACCGTTCACATGTAATCATTTCAGAGGTGGTACAATTTCAGAATGATCTTTCTTATGAGGAGCAACTAGTGAAGATCTTGTATCATAGAGATAATGTTCTACCAAAGAAGACTACACACCTGATCAAAGTACTATGGAGGAACCATAAGTATGAAGATGAAACATGGTAACTAGAGGATATAATAAAGGAAATGTACCCACACTTGTTTACGACATATAATCTAAAATTAAATTATGAGGGTGAAATATAAAAGGTGGGGGGAGAATGTAACATCTCAATGTTTTATCAATAAAAATACCCCTCATATAATAATAGTACGATCATTTATGATTACAAATACAATATAATAAAAACATTATAAATGAAGGAGGAGTTAAATAAAATTTATCTCCATAAGTTAAGGAACACACACCAATGAAATAGTAACTTGACATTTGGAATAATAATGTGACCCTTGTGAATAATAAACCAGTCAATTGAATAGTATCATCACTATTGAAAGGATCAATAATATTTATCCATGTTATAAGTAATAATATGATATAATTATATCATAGTATAATTAAATAATTTTTTTATCTATTATTAATAAAGTGTTTGTATTTCCGTAAGTCCTATATATTAAATAACATATTTATGATTAATTTAAAAAATTAAAGGAAAAAATATTTTCATAAAATGAATTAAAAAATTATTATTTTTATGTATTATGACAATAAGATAATTTTATGAAACCATGATTAATATTTCAATGTGTTAGAAAAGGTGTTTTAATTTTAAAAACTATTATTTTAAAGCCATTTTTTATTTTAAAAGGTAACTAAATTTCATATATTTGGAAAATTATTTTCATAAAATTGAGTTACATTTTGAATTATACACATTGAAAAATGTTTGGGGTAATTTTTTTGGCATTTCTCTGAAATACATTAATTTTTTATGAATAGAAATATACGATAATTTAAGATAAATTCTAAAACCAGAATTTCTGAATCAGGAATTAGACATTGATGATTAATATGGACATTGTAACGAACTCACATGATCTCTTTACAAATTTTTGGTCCCAAGAATAATTTATATTAATATTCTTGAGAAAAAATATTAAACAAATGATTAAAATAATGGGAAACCCTACTCTTTCACCTCCACTACAAATAGCACCCCTATTTACCCCTTCTCTTCACACCTCTCAAGCCTCTTACATAGTAAAAATTCTACTCAAATCTCTCTATAAGCTCGTATCCTGCATCTAGTTGCCCTTGGTCTCTTTAATATACCAAATATTGTCCCTTAAAATTGTAATCAATGATCATATATTCAATAGGTAAATTCATCTTTTAATTTACTTTATTTTCATTAAAGTTCCTTAATTTTTCATTCCTCACTTCCAATCATCCAAATGTTATGATAACTCCAGGAACATAAATTTACTATAATTTTGATATGGAATTGGAATAATTCATCATCATCTCTCCTTTCCCATCATTTTTTGTTACTATAAATGAAAACACCATCCGAGATGTCTTAATTTATCACTTTCAAGGACGACGGGTTTCCAATTTCTATTATCATCATCAATTCTAGTCGTGAAACCATTTTTTTGTCGAACCAGTATATAATATATGTGTTTTGTATAATGTAATGTTTTGGAATATTTTTTAATCATGATATTAATTGATAAATCAATAAGAGTTCATTAAGTTCAATGAACCGCCAATTAACCAAAACGATTATCATTAATGATTCATATAATGATTCTTCTTCACTCCAAATGACCAAATGAATTTTATAAAAATGTAATCTATTGGATATTCATTAATAACATATATCTTAAATTATGTACAACCATTTACACCATTCATGTTTATCCTTACATGTATATATGAAAACCAAGGAAACAAACGCTTCCAAACAATGAAATTGAACCTATTAACCCATATAAATGTTCATAAATGAACATAATAAGGTCAAAATAAATCAATTTAATGAATATTATGTTCTAGGAATATTAATTAATGAATTAAATTGGGTTATCTAGGATTTTAGGATCATGTTAAGGACAGTACCTGATTTAAGGAAAGGGACTCTACCCAAACCTTCATTATTCCTTGGTGTCGTCCTATATTTATTTTTACCCAAATGAAGTTATCTATTTTGTTAATGAACTTCATTAAAATTAGTTTTATATTCTAAAAACTCATTTATCAATACCCATTCATCATTATATTTTGAGGATATACATGTTTTATGTGGTTCTCTCCTTAATACTTCCTGATAAGAAAACCCATTTAAGGGAACATAATAAATTTTTACCCAATTTCTTGTGCACTCTATCATCTGTTTTGAGATATAATTATATTTATAAAATCAGTATTCTTATTATGATAACCATGTTTGTTCAATTATGGTTTTATATTAAATATTATTACATATTCTTTTTTAAATGTTGTTATGTATTTTCCTTAAAACCACACTAAAATTTTTTATTGATAAATTTATTAAATACTCTTCTTATATGTTTAAACTTCTATTTGAAATCCCTTACCCTGATATATTCTTACATTCACTTTTGAATTCCCATGTATGTTTCAATTCATTTCTTTCATGGACACTTGTATGAAATTCCCATTCCTTATGCTTTATGACGTGATTATGATACCCATTTCGTTCCATGGGTGCCCTAATGTTTAGGTATGATTATTTATATATGATTTATTATGTGGAAAATAGATTTATGAACATGATAAGATGGGTGTGCCCAAATATAACTCTATTTATTTGGTTATATATGAGTCTCAATTGAGATTATGTGAAACGATATTGGTGTTTATCCTTGGCTCATATAACCATGTGCAAGAGTCTTGGTGGTTAACCTTGAATTGTACTCCAATATGGGCAATGAGGCATGAATCATGATAAATTAATGTTTTATGTTTCTGACATAGTACTATTATTCTGTGTTTATATGATCCCATTTTTGAACATTATGTTTCCATATGTTCCATCCCTTTTTATATCATTATTTCAGTCCTTCCGACCCTTGTTCTAATGTGGTATTCTTATAATTATTCACCTACTGGGATTTTTAGCTCATCCCATTTCTCATGTTATCTTGTGGTTATCATATGAAGATGTATGAGTTCAATAGACTTTAGGGGATATTTATTACGATTATATAAATATTTATTTTATTTACTTCCATTTTTTCAGTTTTGGGTATCCAGTCCTCCAAGCCACTAGATTTTACGATCCTTGTCTAGTAATTTGGTGTTTCATTTTGATTAAAATAATGTAATGTTATGTGTAAATGTATAGGTTATCTATACTAGGACACTAAAAACATAATTTGAAATTTCTTGTTTAGTCTTGAATGAAACTTTATATGTGACTGGCCATGTATGTTAAATAGAGCCCATGTGTAACGACCCTAATCCAGAGCCACTCAACTGCTGCCCCATACCCAGTTCGCCACATGACCTCAAGCGCGTTTCCCCAAATGCCAGGGGATGCTGACTAGCAGTGGGGGACTTGGTGAGTCATTGGGGAAACAATGCCCTCATTTGGTAAGGTATACAAAGCAAGGAAATAACAGTCAATAGCGGAAGCAGTAAACAACATACAATAACTGAAACTAATCAGTGGAAGCAATGTATAATATAATAATGATCAAAATGATGCAGCAGGTACACATATCTAATGAAAGCAGCAAACACAACAACCTGCTAAAATACAACTAAGGACAAAGTACTAAAAGTAACCGGCAACTCCAGCAGCGTCGCAAGCCTAGGATCGATCCTATTCCCCCCAGCTACAACCATCAATCTTGAACATGAAGTAGAAGGGACACAATCCCAATCCACACCTGCAACCATATAACCTGTTTGGGCCGAAAAGAAAGACCCAAACAGGGTGTGAGACTAATCCTAGTAGACAATCACCAAAAGATCAGTTCCATACTGTCAGTGAGAAATATAGAAAAGGTCAAGGAAATAAATGCATCAGATAAACAGGATTACTCTAAATTAAACAATCCTACAAATATAAATTCACATTTATTTATTAATTTAATACAATCATTTAATTTTTAACCAAGGAATCTAACAAACAGCTCTATATTTCCATGGAAAAACAAGTAACACAACAGGTATCTCTGCAGACAACCTAATAGTAAGTCGTACAAACCCAAGCATGTTCTTCAGCTTGGTGGACTTGTCACAACCAACCAAAAATAATCATAGTTAATCTCTAGGTGGTTCACACTGGCAGACCCCTCTATTCAAGTAAATATAAAAGGCACAGACCTACTGGGAAGCTCCCACCGTCAATTCCCCTGCGGTCTTGCAATGATAGAAATAGACTCTCCGAGGATGAACTTACATCTAATCCCCCCTATAGTCTCAATACGTATCTATGGACACTCTAAGGAAGCACAAAGTCCCATTCCCATAGGTCTTTTTAATGATTCTAATTATAACAGACTCTCAGGGGATGCCCTAATCATCAATTCCCCCTTTAGTCTACCACACCAGGTTCGCACAGCCCTGAGCAGTTTATTCGTGCGTAATCGACTTTAGCAGCCCAAAGTAAGATCAAAAAACTAGTTGGCTAATTGCTACAATGCATCAAAAGCATATAAAAAATAGGAAATACATGCAATCAATTATATCAAGGAAGATAAAAATACATGATCAAAACAGTAACCTAAAATACCCGATACATGGGTATCCGACACTTTTTCACCAAAAACTCAAAGACATTCAACGTAAGGTAACAAACCACCTACCTCGGTCCTAAGAGATCGATATACCTGAACCACGAGGCTTGAATATCCTTATAACGACGTTGATCTTTGAAAACACTCAAAGTGATCGACCCCCGATAACATGGGAAAGAAGAGGAATTGGGAAACAAGGCTATGGGAGAAGAGATATCTCACCGATGTGGTTCCAACATAATCGACTGCGGTCTATTTGGAAAACGGAAGGAGGCTTGGAGGCTCGGCGAAGATCTGCGGCCGTACGAAATGCTCTTGGTGGAAGAACCCAGAGAAGAAGATGGTTCTGTCGATGGGGCACGACCCCGATCGGTTTAATGAAAAAAAGAAAATACATGGCATGTACTCACCTTTTCCATACTCTGATTTTAGCGGCCCCCACATCACCCCTACACACTGTGTGTGTGGTCCAGACATGGCCAGCACACGGTCTCAAGTGGAAAAGGAGTACACGGTGTGTACTCATAAAGTACATGGCGTGTACATAAAAAATTTCCAGAAACTCCTCTTTTTCACAAAAATGACTAGGAAGGGGAAAATGTTTTTTAAATTAAGGCCTGGGTTCTTACAAACATCCCCCCTAAAAGAAATTCTTCCCTGAATTTTCCTAACATGGTGGAGATAAAAAAACCACAAACAACTCTGGCCACTATGATCGCATATCGACCTCCCTCTCCCAAGTCTCATCCTGTACACGGCCATGCTTCCATAGAACCCATACCAGAGGAACATACCAGCCACGGAGTACCTTTGCACTACAATCAACAATCCCGATAGGATGCTCCTCGAACGATTCATCCTGCTCCAACTCAACCTCCTCGGGTCGAAAATCATGAGATGGGTCTGAGAAATAGCGTCGAAGCTAAGAAACATGGAAGACGTCGTGCACAGCCTAATATCCCTACGGTAACTGCAACCTATACGCAACCGACCCAAATCTCTCTAGAACCTCAAACAACTCAACATATCTCGATGAAAGCATACCCTGTCTCTTGATCCTCTTATGTCCCAACCTCGGGGTAACACGTAAGAAAACCTGATCTCCGACCTTGAACTCCAAAGGTCATCTCCACTGATCGGCATAAGACTTCTGTCGAGACTGTGCTGTAGCCATCCTCTTATGAATCAACTATATCTTCTCTAAGGTCTCCTGAATAAGACGAGGTCCCAGCAAAGCTGTCTCTCCTGCCCCCAGCCAGCACAAAGGTGATCGGCATGGCCTACTGTAAAAGGCTCGTAATGTGCTATCTGAATAGTTTCCTGAAAACTATTGTTATAGGAAAACCCCAAAAGAGGAATATTCTTCTACAAAAAACCGCCGATGTCTAGAATGAAAGCTCAGAGCATATCCTTAGGCACCAGGATCATGCGCTCTGACTGGCCATCTATCTGGGGATGGTATGATGTACTCAGAAGTACCTGTGTACCCAAGGACCTCTATATCCCCTACTAGAAATGCGACATAAACTGGGAATACCTACTTGAAATGATAGTACATAGAACCACATGCTAGCGCACAATCTCACGGATATACAACCATCCACACTTATCGACACCGAAGGTCTCCTTTATCAGAAAAAATTGATCAACCTTCATGAGCCTGTCAATGAGAACCCATACCGTGCCGTTCCCTCTCGACGATCTCGGTAATTGTAACGCCCCGACCCCAGTTACCTAGAGTCAGTGCATTATTACATAACATTGACATGATCACAAGAAAGATGAAATCTCGAAATACCGATTGGTTTAGTAGCCTTGGAAACACTAGATATATTCATAAGTCTTACATTACATCATAAAGTGAAAAAATACTACAACAACATATTGTCTCCATATTCCACACTCATATCCCCACATAATATCCATGCAGGTCATTCACAATTTACTTCTTCACTTCCTGGGAAAAATAAAACATAGAAAAGGGGTGAGCTCAAATGCCCAGTAAGGAAAGAAATATAGCGGAAACTTTCAAAAATAAGCATAAACATTTAAGATAATGTATAACTAAAAAAAAACCTTTTAATCTTGAAGTTAAACATAGTATGGAAAAAGTAAACTGTAATAATTCCATTTACTTATTCACATGTATATTCTACTAATTGAATAATCACATGAAATATCAATAACCACATTCATAATGATGGAATGCATAATTCCAGACTATCATAACCACATAGCCAAGGCCTCGTGCCAAGACTACAAATAAGATTTTTCCAAGGCCTTGTGCCAAGATAATAGTTCGTCTCATGAGACCTACCGATGCATCTAGGAGCTATAGCGGGCTCCCCCCATCACATATTAAGTCCAATGCATTCCCATATGAAAAGGATTAAACATAACATAAACATTCGTATTAAAACTAGAATATGAAATGTCAATACTTTAACCATAAACTATGAATGGTTTAAAAAATAGCACATCCACATTCAATCATATCACAAAACCTTCAATACAATATAGAAGTTTTGTATCATAATAAATCAACTTCAAATAAGCGTAAAATCAATCAAAGGATGTTGACATAGATGAAATCAAAACTCTTTTTAGATAAATATCTCTTTCTATTTTGAAATCATTTAAGAGTCTTTAATTTATGAAATAAAACATTTTCTTTGAAAATATTCTTGTAAGCTTGTAAGGGAAGCTTCGACGATTTTATAATGGCAGAAAATAGCCGCACCCACCGTATAAGTTAAAAAAAACATTCTTACCTTAATTTTGTCGAAAAGGATAAAAAGCACCTTGTTTTGAAAATGACGGAAAGATTCCTTTATAAAACTCATATAAAAAGTCAAAAAAGGGTATAAATGAATTTAACCCATATTCTAGTAAAAATTAAAAATGTTTTGAAATTCATTTTTAAGAAACATGGATGTGGATGATAAAGAGATCACGGTAGACTATTACGTATAAACAACCTCGGATGATGAAGAGATTGTGAAATAACCCTTACCTTGTACTTTTATTTGGTTGGGGTAGGTTAACCTCCTGTATAATGGTGAACTAATTGTTATTATATTATACAAGAATCATATACATTAATATCATATCATATATGATCTTTTAACATTGATTTGTTAATAATATCTTAGTATTATCGTTGTTTCAGGTGTTAACTTACTCATTTCCTTTTATATGTTTTGTTACGTAAGACATGTTTTTAATGGATAGGATGTATATTATTCATATCCAGAATGATAACAAGTCCTTAAGCATCATTTTTAAATCATAAAATGATAATTATACTTGAATGGATATGATCGAGAATGAATCTCACCACATTCGTGGAGACGGTAGTCCGTACGTACGCACGAGCGACAATATCATTCTTTTGATATTAAAATAATATATAAATGGATTGTATATCATATATACAGAATCATTAAAATTTTATATTTATTATTTATATGAGTTACACATCATTATTATACCCATCCAAATAATAATATATTGAATAACGATTACACCACGACGTGGAGACGGTAAGCCGTACGTACGCACGTATGGTGAATGTTATTCAAAAGGGTGGATAGAATACTGAATATGGTTGTACCATATTTATAATAACATCACAGTATATATATTATACTGGAGTTATTATTTTATAATGGTAAAAACAAAGGATGAAGAAGTGGAAGAAGAAAGGAACTTGGACAAAGGTAGTGAAATCATTACCTCTTCTTCGGGTTCTTCCTTTTGATTTGATCAAAAGAGCTCCTTAGGTTGGCTTTATGATCAAACTAAAGCCTCTAGGTTGTATTGGGGGAAGTTAGGAGAGTATTTGGGCAGAGTTTGGCCGAATCAAAATGTAACGCCCCGACCCCAGTTACCCAGAGTCGGTGCATTACTTCGTAACATTGGCATGATCACAAGAAAGATCAAATCTCGAAAGACCGATTGGTTTAGTAGCCTTGGAAACACTAGATATATTCATAAGTTTTACATTACATCATAAAATGAAAAACTACTACAACAACATAATGTTTCCACAGTCCACACTATAATCCCCTCATAATATCCCTGCAGGTCATTCATAACTTACATCTTCACATCCTGGGAAAAATAAAACATAGAAAAGGGGTGAGCTCAAATGCCCAGTAAGGATAACAATACAGCGGAACATTCAAAAATAAGCATAAAAATTTAAGGAAATGAATTACTAAAACAAAAGCCTTTTAAACTTGAACTTCAACATAGTATGGCAAAAGTAAAATGAAAAAAAATTCCATTTACTTGTTCACATGGATATTCTACTAATCGAATAATCACATGAAAAATCAATAACCACTTTCATAATGTTGGAATGCATAATGCCAGACTATCATAACCACATAGTCAAGGCCTCGTGCCAAGACTACAAATAATATTTTGTCAAGGCCATGTGCCAAGACACTAGTTTGTCTCATGAGACCTACTGATGCATCGAGGAGCTATAGCGGGCTCCACCCGTCACTTATTAAGTCCAATGCATTCCCATATGAAAAGGTTTAAACATAACATAAACATTCGTATTAAAACTAGCATACGAAATGTCAATAATTTCACCATAAACTATGAATGGTATAAAAATAGCACATCCATAGTCGAACATATCACAAAACTTTCAATACAATATAGAAGTTTTGTATCATAATAAATCAACTTCAAATAATCTTAAAATCCATCAATGGATGTTGACGTAGATGAAATCAAATTTTTTTTAAAGAAATATCTCCTTTTATTTTGAAATAATTTAAGATCCATATAAAATAAAACATTTTCTTTGAAAATATTCTTATAATATTGTAAGGAAAGCTTTGAAGATTTTATAACGGCGTAAAATAACCTCACACGCCGTATAAGTTAAAAAAACATTCTTACCTCAATTCTGTCGAAAAGGTTAAAAATGACCTTGTTTTGAAAACGACGGAAAGATTCCTTTATAAACCTCTTATAAAAAGTCAAACAAGGGTATAAATGACTTTAACCCATATTCTTGTAAATAGTAAAAAAATTTTGAAATACATTTTTAAGAAACATGGATGTGGATGATAAAGATATCCCAGTAGATTATTACGTATAAACAACCTCGGATAATGAAGAGATTGTGAAATAACGCTTACCTTGTACTTTTCCTTGGTTGGGGTAGGTTAACCTCCTGTATAATGGTGAAATAATTGTTATTAAATTATACATGAATCATATATATTAATATGATATCATATATGATCTTTTAACATTGATTTGTTAATAATATCTTAGAATTATCGTCGTTTCGGGTGTTAACTTACTTGTTTTCTTTTATATGTTTTGTTACGTAAGAAATGTTTGTAAAGGATAGGTTGTATATTATTCATATCCAGAATGATATCAAGTCCTTAAACATCATTTTTAAATCATCAAATGATAATTATACTTGAATGGATACGATTGAGAATGAATCTCATCGCGTTCGTGGAGACGGTAGTCCGTACGTACGCACGAGCGACAATATCATTCTTTTGATATTAAAATAATATATAAATGGATGGTATGTCATATATAAAGAATCATTAACATGTTATATTTATTATTTACATGAGTTACAGATCATTATTATACCCATCCAAATAATAATATATTGAATAACAATTACACCACGACGTGGAGACGGTAAGCCGTACGTACGCACGTATGGTGACATGTTATTCAAAGGGTGGATAGAATACTGAATATGGTTGTACCATATTTATAATAACACCACAGTATATGTAAGATACTGGAGTTATTATTTTAGAATGGTAACAACAAAGAAAGAGGAAGTGGAAGAAGAAAGGAACTTGGAAAAGGGTGGTGAAATCATTACCTCTTCTTCGGGTTCTTCCTTTTGATTTGATCAAAAGGGATCCTTAGGTTGGCTTTCTGATCAAACTAAGGCCTCTAGGTTGTAGTGAGGGATGTTGGGAGAGTATTTGGTCAGAGTTTGGCCGAACCAAAAGGCTTTGAAGGTGTGAAGAAATGAGAAGGAGGAGTGCCCTTTTATAAGAGGGGTGAGGGGCACCTTTGGAAAAGCTAGAAATATTAATTTATAATAAATTCATATTCGGTTTCTAATGGCTCCAAAGTTGATTATTCAAAGGTTAAGGTGGGGATAGGTCGAAAACCACTCAACCAATATAATTTAGACACGTTTGGGTACTTATATTAACCTTATCTTTAAGTATTAACTCTAAGTTAATTAGTTTCACTTTTACAATGTCTCTTTGTATTTTTATATAATATGGTTAATAAACTTACTATATACATCCAAGAGACCCCCAAGTGGTCCATTAATGATGAAACTATCATGATATAAGTTTCTTGGCCGAACCTTAGATTTTTAGGACTTTAATATCAATTAATAATATAATATTTGTTTTAAGAACTCTTTTATGTCAATTTTGACACTATTCAATAGTTGATTTTTGTGAAACTCATAACAGATTGATTACTTCGAAAAAAGTCAATTAAATCAATCTTAATATATCATATTATCCTATAAAATTAGTTTAATTCATTAAAAGTTTCATATTATATTTTTTTGGGTATTTATAATATCAATTATTTTAATTTTTCACTATTATAGTAATTACTGCATCATCATTGTGTCATAAATAAAATAACTTATTTAATGTCTAAAAATTATAAATAAAATATCATTATGTATGAAATATTTTTAGCTTTCTAATTAATATTTATAATCTAAAATCCAACTTATATAACCCTATGTATCAATTGTTTTTCTAGAAGATATATGCTTGTGTCATTTTTGTATTCATTTTGACTTAATTAAAATAAAGTGTCATTATCACTTACAAGTGGATCCATGAGGTCCCAAAATTGACACAAAGATGTCCATGGTCGACCATGTATCAACCAATAGGGTTAAGACACGTTTTATGGTAATTTAGTTTTATTATAATATTATTATTTAACCCTTATTTACCGGATTTACCCTTAACCATGGTAAATAAAATATTTACCGCAATAATTATTCAAAATGTCTAAAAATAAAAGTTACCTATTTTCACAATTTGAACATCCTGATTCCAAATATGGAATCCATTTTCCTAAATTCAAAACACAGAAGTGGCAGAAATTAATTTAAAATTAATTCCCGCTGTCAAAACAAAAAGCGTGTTTTTAAGAGATAATAACTATCAAAAGATTGACACTTGTTTATGTTCGGTTTAATTGTAAAATTATGTACAATGACCAAAATTATATTAAATAGTAAAAATATATTCTAAATATACTTTAAAACCACTCAAATTCATAATTTATTACTATTAATTATTTTTATTAAAAAAGTTGTTTTTAATTAAAATTTAGTAATTTTCACTATTCATCAAAATATGAAAGTTATCTGAAAAGTACCAAAATTTCACCTTAGGCTAAATTCGATATTCCGAATCCAAAAATGAAGTCCATTTCAAAATATAAAATATATATTATTGCAAAATTTAGGTATTACTATTCATAACGGCCAGTTTGATTGGTTGTGATGTGTGTTAAAACTCGAAGTTGCGTACAACACACGCTACTGTTTTATTCAAAGGAAAGCGTACCGTGGAAGCTTGGGAAGTTTCATTTTAAATTTTTTGATGTCTCCATTTAGTCAAAAAGCTTAAAATATTGTATTTAAAAATGTTTCACTATCAAAAGTTGATAAAAGTGCAATACTGAAAATGAATCTGTTCTTGCATTTTGACTAAGAAACTCATAATATGGATTCTAAAATTATAAGGATTATATAAAGTTTAAAATTTAGTTAACACTATTCATAACCTCTTTTGAACAGTTTTTTTGGTAAGTCATGGTGCGCTTGAACTCGGTGTTGCGTGTAGTGCAAGTTATTGAATTATTTTGAAGAAATAACACACTATAAAATCTTGGGGTGTTACATTCTCCCCTCCTTCAATAAATTGCGTCCTCACAATTTGAAATTGTTCTTCGAAAATAAAAGTTTGAAAATAGAAAATATATTTGTGGGAAAACCCACATCGGAAATTGGGTTACTAAAATTTAGTCTTAATATGAGGAAAAGATAAATCAAAGGGTCACCACCAAATTATGATCTCTTTTAGGAGAACTTTTGTGGCAATTAGAGACATATAATTGGAGGAAAAACGTAAATATTTATAGGTGGTGATTGAGGTCTTCAATCACAAACAAGTGTAAAATTGAGGTCCTTAAATTCATCAATCTATGATGATTTGAAATACCATCGGTTCAACAAAACATAGGGTATTAGGATAACACATTTTTGACGTTTCAAAATATCTTAGTTGAAATCCCACATCAAAAAATGAATTAATGAGGCCTCTATTTAAAATAAAGAGTGGAAAGTATAAAGATTACAGAAAATAACACATACTAGGGTTCCATGTAGGAAAAAATGGATATGGAAGAGAAATCTAACCATCAATTATATGATGGAGAGTGGTAGAGAACATGGCTATGAAAAGGCCAACAATCCCAAAGCCATAAATTAGTGATGATTTAAGGTACCATCTAGGACAACATTTTTGTTCTATGTTCCTTTTATTAATGTTGAGGAATTTATTTATGAGATTGGCTAAGATTATAATTAGAGTTTTATCCATTAATAAATTTCTACCACAAACTCATCTTTCACTCTAAAAGATAATAGAATGTAAAAAAAATTTCTATTTATACTATTCGTAGAGGGTTCCAAAATAAATGAATTTATAATTCATCTACCCGATCTTTTAAAAAAAACTACATTATTTAATCCAAGACATCTCGTGGGCCAGTGGTAGGTGATACACCCTTGTCGCCCTTCGGTTGCGGGTTCAAGTCTCGCAGCCTTGCCGGACGCGACGGGTTGCCGCCCGACCTCCGGGTTGTCCTTTTTTGGCAATCCAAAATAATCCAAACTAGAACTATCCAAAATACTTCTGTCCAAACTCACAGTCCAACATTTATAAGGATGCTAAGAATAATGTAGATCCTTTTTACCCCATAATAGCATATTAATACCTTCATCTTGTATTCTTTTAATACACTGAAACATCCTGAATTACCATATTCCTTATTGATTACATTCATGCTCCCCTATTCCATATAGAATGCTGGATATACTTCATCAATCCAAAAATGTTTTAAACCCCAAAAAAATGATGGAATATACAAATCATTAATCAGTTTCAAGGTAGTCAAGAATATCCAACATAATTTATCCAAATCAATCATGTATTATTCTAAAATCACTAACTCGGTATCAGAACCATATTATGGTTTATCTTTCTCTCAACCATATATTTTCCAAAAATTTATCCTGCTATTGAGTCACTTTTCTTTCTTCCACACAATCTCAAGTCCTTAATGAAATAGTACTGCAGCACAATCCTTATATACTCCATAATTATTATAACAAGTACATTGTTGATACAACACTCAATTGACATAATCAACATAAGAACTCTAGTCATTCCTCTTCATCTGTGGTAGTATCATAACGTGATTATTATCCAATAACATCATTTGCGGCATAGTCTGATGACTAGGACATAGGTTCGCGTAGTGTCCAAACTCCTTGCAAATGAAGCATTGTACATTTGAAACCATTTTCTTACCCTTGCAGTCATGTACTTTGTGCCCTTTTCCTCCACACTTATAACAAACTCCCATTCCTTTCAGGCAAGTTCCAGGGTGTTTCTTTCCACAGTTACCACATATGGGAAAATTCTTCTTTTCCCTCTTCCCTTTATCCATCTTTCTCTCTTCCATCCTTTTCTTCTCTTGCTTCCCTTCAAAGCCATAGGACTCAGTAAACTCTTTACTTATCTTATCAACACATGATATTATTTCTTCATATGATGATAATACATGGGAGACTATTTCTCTTATAAATTCTAGCTTAAGACCATGAAATATATGATCATTCCTTCTCTTTGGATCATGTGCATTTCTGGAGTTCTCATTCCTTCTACTGGGCGTCATTTCTAAACAATGACATACACTAGATCAGTTTATGAATCAAAATACATAATCCCACACTTATAAAACACTTAACATAAATTGAACTATTTATGGATATAATCCATAATCATAAAAATGTCTCCTTTGAGGATGTATATACTAATAAACCCTTCATAATGATTTGTAAAGAAAATGAGAGTTATCCTAAGCATATCCCCCGAGAGTGTCGTAACCAAGAGTGCAGCAAGGCCCGTTGTCGTGCACCAGTTCCCGTTCGAGTCTAGCTCAAAGCGGTGTTTTCGGGTTTTACCCCTAGGTACATCTGTGCCAGAGCCGCCTCTACCTGCTCGTATCCAGACAGGGATTTATTGCTCAGAAAACTCACAAAATCTCTACAATACCAAAATTCTAGGAAGTTCTTCTATACTAATCCTCAAAGTTCATCTTAGGTCTACGTTCTCTAATCAGAGTTTATCTAAATCTAGCTTCCAAGGTTTGTACTAAACTTCCTCTGATACCAACTGTAACGCCCCGACCCCAGTTACCCAGAGTCGGTGCATTACTTCGTAACATTGGCATGATCACAAGAATGATCAAATCTCGAAAGACCGATTGGTTTAGTAGCCTTGGAAACACTAGATATATTCATAAGTTTTACATTACATCATAAAATGAAAAACTACTACAACAACATAATGTTTCCACAGTCCACACTATAATCCCCTCATAATATCCCTACAGGTCATTCATAACTTACATCTTCACATCCTGGGAAAAATAAAACATAGAAAAGGGGTGAGCTCAAATGCCCAGTAAGGATAACAATATAGCGGAACCTTCAAAAATAAGCACAAACATTTAAGGCAATGAATTACTAAAACAAAAGCCTTTTAAACTTGAACTTCAACATAGTATGGAAAAAGTAAAATGAAAAAAATGCCATTTACTTGTTCACATGGATATTCTACTAATCGAATAATCAAATGCAAAATCAATAACCACTTTCATAATGTTGGAATGCATAATGCCAGACTATCATAACCACATAGTCAAGGCCTCGTGCCAAGACTACAAATAATATTTTGTCAAGGCCTTGTGCCAAGACACTAGTTTGTCTCATGAGACCTACCGATGCATCGAGGAGCTATAGCGGGCTCCACCCGTCACTTATTAAGTCCAATGCATTCCCATATGAAAAGGTTTAAACATAACATAAACATTCGTATTAAAACTAGCATACGAAATGTCAATAATTTCACCATAAACTATGAATGGTATAAAAATAGCACATCCATAGTCGAACATATCCCAAAACCTTCAATACAATATAGAAGTTTTGTATCATAATAAATCAACTTCAAATAATCTTAAAATCCATCAAAGGATGTTGACGTAGATGAAATCAAATTTTTTTTAAAGAAATATCTCCTTTTATTTTGAAATAATTTAAGATCCATATAAAATAAAACATTTTCTTTGAAAATATTCTTATAATCTTGTAAGGAAAGCTTTGAAGATTTTATAACGGTGTAAAATAACCGCACCCGCCGTATAAGTTAAAAAAACATTCTTACCTCAATTCTGTCGAAAAGGTTAAAAAGGACCTTGTTTTGAAAACGACGGAAAGATTTCTTTATAAACCTCTTATAAAAAGTCAAACAAGGGTATAAATGACTTTAACCCATATTCTTGAAAATAGTAAAAATGTTTTGAAATACATTTTTAAGAAACATGGATGTGGATGATAAAGATATCCGAGTAGATTATTACGTATAAACAACCTTGGATAATGAAGAGATTGTGAAATAACCCTTACCTTGTACTTTTCCTTGGTTGGAGTAGGTTAACCTCCTGTATAATGGTGAAATAATTGTTATTAAATTATACATGAATCATATATATTAATATGATATCATATATGATCTTTTAACATTGATTTGTTAATAATATCTTAGAATTATCGTCGTTTCGGGTGTTAACTTACTTGTTTTCTTTTATATGTATTGTTACGTAAGACATGTTTGTAAAGGATAGGTTGTATATTATTCATATCCAAAATGATATCAAGTCCTTAAACATCATTTTTAAATCATCAAATGATAATTATACTTGAATGGATACGATGGAGAATGAATCTCATCGCGTTCGTGGAGACGGTAGTCCGTACGTACGCACGAGTGACAATATCATTCTTTTGATATTAAAATAATATATAAATGGATGGTATATCATATATAAAGAATCATTAACATGTTATATTTATTATTTACATGAGTTACAGATCATTATTATACCCATCCAAATAATAATATATTGAATAACAATTACACCACGACGTGGAGACGGTAAGCCGTACGTACGCACGTATGGTGACATGTTATTCAAAGGGTGGATAGAATACTGAATATGGTTGTACCATATTTATAATAACATCACAGTATATGTAAGATACTGGAGTTATTATTTTAGAATGGTAAGAACAAAGAAAGAGGAAGTGGAAGAAGAAAGGAACTTGGAAAAGGGTGGTGAAATCATTACCTCTTCTTCGGGTTCTTCCTTTTGATTTGATCCAAAGGGATCCTTAGGTTGGATTTCTGATAAAACTAAGGCCTCTAGGTTGTAGTGAGGGATGTTGGGAGAGTATTTGGGCAGAGTTTGGCCGAACCAAAAGGCTTTGAAGGTGTGAAGAAATGAGAAGGAGTGCCCTTTTATAAGAGGGGTGAGGGGCACCTTTGGAAAAGCTAGAAATATTAATTCATAATAAATTCATATTCGGTTTCTAATGGCTCCAAAGTTGATTATTCAAAGGTTAAGGTGGGGATAGGTCGAAAACCACTCAACCAATATAATTTAGACAGGTTTGGGTACTTATATTAACCTTATCTTTAAGTATTAACTCTAAGTTAATTAGTTTCACTTTTACAATGTCTCTTTGTATTTTTATATAATATGGTTAATAAACATACTATATACATCCAATCGACCCCCAAGTGGTCCATTAATGATGAAACTATCATGATATAAGTCTCTTGGCCGAACCTTAGATTTTTAGGAATTTAATATCAATTAATAATATAATATTTGTTTTAAGAACTCTTTTATGTCAATTTTGACACTATTCAATAGTTGATTTTTGTGAAACTCATAACAGATTGATTACTTCGAACAAAGTCAATTAAATCAATCCTAATATATAATATTATCCTATAAAATTAGTTTAAATCATTAAAAGTTTCATATTATATTTTTTTGGGTATTTATAATATCAATTATTTTAATTTTGCACTATTATAGTAATTACTGCATCATCATTGTGTCATAAATAAAATAACTTATTTAATGTCTAAAAATTATAAATAAAATATCATTATGTATAAAATCTTTTTATCTTTCTAATGAATATTTATAATCTAAAATCCAACTTATATAACCCTATGTATCAATTGTTTTGCTAAAAGATATATGCTTGTGTCATTTTTGTATTCATTTTGACTTAATTAAAATAAAGTGTCATTATCACTTACAAGTGGATCCATGGGGTCCCAAAATTGACACAAAGATGTCCATGGTCGACCATGTATCAACCAATAGGGTTAAGACACGTTTTATGGTAATTTAGTTTTATTATAATATTATTTTTTAACCCTTATTTACCGGATTTACCCTTAACCATGGTAAATAAAATATTTACCGCAGTAATTATTCAAAATGTCTAAAAATAAAAGTTACCTATTTTCGCAATTTGATCATCCTGATTCCAAATATGGAATCCATTTTCCTAAATTCAAAACACAGAAGTGGCAGAAATTAATTTAAAATTAATTTCCGCTGTCAAAACAAAAAGCGTGTTTTTAAGAGATAATAACTATCAAAAGATTGACACTTGTTTATGTTCGGTTTAATTGTAAAATTATGTCCAATGACCAACATTATATTAAATAGTAAAAATATATTCTGAATATACTTTAAAACCACTCAAATTCATAATTTATTACTATTAATTATTTTGATAAAAAACTTATTTTTAATTAAAATTTAGTAATTTTCACTATTCATCAAAATATGAAAGTTATCTGAAAAGTACCAAAATTTCACCTTAGGCTAAATTCGATATTTCGAATCCAAAAATGAAGTCCATTTCAAAATATAAAATATATATTATTTCAAAATTTAGGTATTACTATTCATAACGGCCAGTTTGATTGGTTGTGGTGTGTGTTGAAACTCGAAGTTGCGTACAACACACGCTACTGTTTTATTCAAAGGAAAGCGTACCGTGGAAGCTTGGGAAGTTTCATTTTAAATTTTTTGATGTCTCCATTTAGTCAAAAAGCTTAAAATATTGTATTTAAAAAGGTTTCACTATCAAAAGTTGATAAAAGTGCAATACTGAAAATGAATCTGTTCTTGCATTTTGACTAAGAAACTCATAATATGGATTCTAAAATTATAAGGATTATATAAAGTTTAAAATTTAGTTAACACTATTCATAACCTCTTTTGAACAGCTTGTTTGGTAAGTCATGGTGCGCTTGAACTCGGTGTTGCGTGTAGTGCAAGTTATTGAATTATTTTGAAGAAATAACACACTATAAAATCTTGGGGTGTTACACAAAAGGCTTTGAAGGTGTGAATAAATTAGAAGGAGGAGTTCCCTTTTATAAGAGGGGTTAGGGGCACTTTTGGAAAAGCTATAAATATTAATTTATAATAAATTCTTATTCGGTTTCTAATGGCTCCAAAGTTTATTATTTAAATTTAAAAGTGGGTATGGGTCGACAAAAACTCAACAAATATAATTTAGACAGGTTTGGGTACTTATATTAACATTATCTTTAAGTATTAACTCTAAGTTAATTAGTTTCACTTTTACAATGTCTCTTTGTATTTTTATATTATATGGTTAATAAACATACAATATACATCCAAGAGACCCACATGTGGTCCATTAATGATACAAATATCATTATATAAGTCTCTTGGCCGAACCATAGATTTTTTAGAAATTTAATATCAATTAATAATATAATATTTGTTTTAAAAACTCTTTTATGTCAATTTTGACACTATTCAATAGTTGATTTTTGTGAAACTCAAAAAAGAATGATTACTTCTAGACAATATAATTAAATCATTCCTAACATGTCATATTAACTTAGAGAATTAGTTTAATTCATAAAAAGTCTCAAATTATATTTATTTGTGTATTTATAATATGAATTATTTTAATTTTTCACTATTATGGTAATTACTACATCATCATTGTGTCATATATAAATTATATTATTTAAAGTCTAAAAATTATAAATAAAATATCATTATATATTCAATCTTTGTAGTTTTCTATTGAATATTTATTGTTGAAAATCCAACATATATAACCCTATGTAAAAATTGTTTTTCTAAAAGATATATGCTTGTGTCATTTTTGTATTCATTTTAACTTAATTAAAATTAAGTGTCCCTATCACCTACAAGTGGAACCATGGGGTCCCAAAATCGACCAAAAGATGCCTATGGTCGAACATGTATCAACCAATAAGGTTAGGACATGTTTTAGGGTAATTTTTTATCATTATAATATTATTTTTTTAACCCTTATCTACCGGATTTACCCTTAACCATGGTAAATAAAATATTTACCGCAGTAATTATTCAAAATGTCTAAAAATAAAAGTTACCTATTTACATAATTTGAACATCCTGATTCCAAATACAGAATCCATTTTTCCAAATTCAAAACATAGAATTGGATGAAATTAATTTAAAATTAATTCCCGTTGTTAAAACAATAAGCGTGTTTTTAAGAGATAATAACTATCAAAAGATTGACACGTGTTTATGTTCGGTTTAATTGTAAAATTATGTAAAATGACCAAAATTACCGTAAATGGTAAAAATATATTCTAAATATACTTTAAAACCACTAAAATTCATAATTTATCAATATAAATTATTTTGATTAAAAAAGTTGTTTTTAATTAAAATTTAGTAATTTTCACTATTCATCAAAATATAAGTGTTATCTGAAAAGTTCCAAAATTTCACCCTAGGCTAAATTCGATATTCCAAATCCAAAAATGAAGTTATTTTGAAATATAATATATATATATAATTTCAAAAAGTAGGTATTACTATTCATAACGGCTAGTTTGATTGGTTGTGGTGTGTTAGAACTCGGTGTTGCGTATAACACATGCTATCAAATTATTAAAAGAGAAGCGTACCGTAGAAGCATGGGGTGTTACATTTTAAATTTTTGATGTCCCCATTTAGTCAAAAAGTTTAAAATATTTTGTTTAAAAAGGGTTCACTATTAAAAGTTGGTAGAAGTGCAATACTGAAAATGAATTTGTTCTTACATTATGTCCAAGAAACTGATATTGTGGATTCTAAAATTATAAGGATTCTATAAAGTTTAAAATTTAGTTAATACTATTCATTACCTCTTTTGAACGGATATTTTGGTAAGTCATTGTGCGTTTGAACTCATTGTTGCGTGTAGTGCCAGTTATTGAATTATTTTGAAGAAATAACACACTACGAAATTTTGGGATGTCAAATTCTCCCCTCCTTCAATAAATTGCATCCTCAAAATTTGAAATTGTTTTTCGAAAATAAAAGGTTGAAAATAGAAAATATATTTATGGGAAAAACCACCTCGGAAATTGGGTTACTAAAATTTAGTCTTAATATGAGGAAAAGAGAAATGAAAGGGTCACCACCAAATTATGATCTCGATTAGAAGAACAATGGTGAAAATTAGAGACATATAATTGGAGGAAAAACATAAATATTTATAGTTAGTGATTGAGGTCATCAATCACAAACAAGTAAGATATTGAGGTCCTTAAATTCATCGATCTACGATGATTTGAAATACCATCGGTTCAACAAAACATAGGGTATTGGGATAACACATTTTTGACGTTTCAAAATATCTTAGTTGAAATCCCCCATCGAAAAATGAGTTAATGAGGCCTCTATTTAAAATAAAGAGTGGAAATTATGAAGATTACTGAAAATAACACATACTAGGGTTCCATGTAGGAAACTATGGATATGGAAGAGAAATCTAACCATCAATTATCTGATGGAGAGTGGTAGAGAACATGGCTATGAAAAGGACAACAATCCCAAAGCCATAAATTTGTGATGATTTAAAGTACCATCTAGGACAACATTTTTGTTCTAACTTCCTTTTCTTAATGTTGAGAAATTTATTTATGAGATTGGATAAGATCATAAGGAGATATACTTACTTTATAATTAGAGTTTTATCCATTAATAAATTTCTACCACAAACTCATCTTTCACTCTAAAAGATCATATAACGTAAAAAAATTCTATTTATACTATTCGTACAGGGTTCCAAAATAAACGAACTTATAATTCATCTACCAGATCTTTTAATAAAAACTACATTATTTAATCCAGGACATCTCGTGGGCCAGTGGTAGGTGATACACCCTTGTCGCCCTTCGGTTGCGGGTTTAAGTCTCGCGGCCTTGCCGGTCGCGACGGGTTGCCGCCCGACGTCCGGGTTGTCCTTTTATAGCAATCCAAAATTAATCTCAAACTAGAATTTATCCATAATACTTCTGTCCAAACTCATATTCCAACATTTATAAGGAAGGTAAACATAATGTAGATCCTTTTTACCGCGTAATATCTTATTAATACCTTCATCATGTATTCATTTAAAACACTAAAACATCCTGAATTACCATAATCCTTATTGATTACATTCATGCTCCCTTATTCCATATAGAATGCTAGATATACTTCATCAATCCAAAAATGATTTAAACCCCAAAAATGATGGAATATACAAATCATTAATCAGCTTCAAGGTAGTCAAGAATATCTAATATAATTAATCAAAATTAATCATGTATTATTCTAAAATCACTACCTCAGTATCTGAACCATATTATCGTTTATCTTTATCTCAACCATATATTTTCCCAAAATTTAACCTTTTATTGAGTCACTTTTCTTTGTTCCACACAATCTCAAGTACTTAATGAAATAGTACTCCAGTACAATCCTTATATACTCCATAATTATTATAACAAGTACATTGTTGATACAACACTCAAATGACATAATCAACATAAAAACTCTAATCATTCCACTTCATCTGTGGTAGTATCATAACATGATTATTATCCAATAGAATCATTTTCGTCATAGTCTGATGACTGGGACATAGGTTCGTGTAGTGTCCAAACTCCTTGCAAATGAATCATTGTACATTTGAAACCATTTTCTTACCCTTGTAGTCAGGTACTTTGTCCCCTTTTCCTCCACATTTATAACAAACTCCCATTCCATTCAGGCAAGTTCCAGGGTGTTTCTTTCCATAGTTATCACAAATGAGAAAATTCTTCTTTTCCCTCTTCCATTTATCCATCTTTCTCTCTTCCATACTTTTCTTCTCTTGCTTCCCTTCAAAGCCATAGGACTTAGTAAACTCTTTACTTATCGTATCAACACATGATATTATTTATTCATATGATGACAATACATGGGAGACTATTTCTCTTATAAATTATGGCTTAAGACCATGAAATATATGATCCTTCTTTCTCTTTGTATCATGTGCATTTCTAGAGTTCTAATTCCTTCTACTAGGCGCCATTTCTAAACAATGGAATACATTATATTAGTTATGAATAACAATACCTAATCCCAAACTTGTAAAACACATAACATAAATTAAATAGTTTATGGATATAATCCATAATCATAAAAATGTCTCCATTGAAGAAGTATATACACATAAACCCTTCATAATAATTTGTAAAGAAAATGAGTGTTATCCTAAGCATATCCCCCGGGTGTTTCGTAACCAAGAGTGCAGCAAGGCCCGTTGTCGTGCACCGGTTCCCGTTCGAGTCTAGCTCAAAGCGGTGTTTTCAGGTTTTACCCCTAGGTTCATCTGTGCCAGAGCCACCTCTACCTTCTCATTTCCAGACAGGGATGTATTGCTCAGAAAACTCACAAAATCTCTACAATACCAAAATTCTAGGAAGTTCTTATTTACTAATCCTCAAAATTCATCTTAAATCTATGTTCTCTAATTAGAGTTTATCTAAATCTAGCTTCCAAGGTTTGTACTAAACTTTCTCTAATACCAACTATAACGCCCCGACGCAAGTTACCTAGAGTCAGTGCATTATTACATAACATTGTCATGATCAAAAGAAAGATCAAATCTCAAAAGACCGATTTGTTTAGTAGCCTTGGAAACAGTAGATATATTCATAAGTCTTACATTATGTCATAAAGTGAAAAAATACTACAACAACATATTGTCTCCATATTCCACACTCATAACCCCACATAATATCCCTACAGGTCATTCATAATTTACGTCTTCACTTCCTGGGAAAAATAAAACATAGAAAAGGGGTGAGCTCAAATGCCTAGTAAGGATAGCAATATAGAGGAAACTTTCAAAAATAATCATAAACATTTAAGGAAATGTATAACTAAAACAAAATCCTCTAAAACATGAACTTCATCATAGTATGGAAAAAGTAAAATGAAATAATTCAATTTACATGTTCACATGGATATTCTACTAATCGAATAATCACATGCAATATCAATAACCACTTTCATAATGATGGAATGCATAATTCCAGACTATCAGAACCACATAGCCAAGGCCTCATGCCAAAACTACAAAAAAGATTATTCCAAGGCCTTGTGCCAAGATACTAGTTTGTCTCATGAGAACTACCGATGCATCGAGGAGCTATAGCGGGCTCCACCCGTCACATATTAAGTCCAATGCATTCCCATATGAAAAGGATTAAACTTAACATAAACATTCGTATTAAAACTAGGAAACGAAATGTCAATACTTTAACCATAAACTATGAATGTTATAAAAATAACACATCCACAGTCAAACATATCACAAAACCTTCAATAAAATATAGAGGTTTTGTATCATAATAAATCAACTTCAAATAATCATAAAATCTATCAAAGGATGTTGACATAGATGAAATCAAAACTCTTTTTAGAGAAATATCTCTTTATATTTTGAAATCATTTAAGAGTCTTATATTTATGAAATAAATCATTTTCTTTGAAAATATTCTTATAAGCTTGTAAGGGAAGCTTCGACGATTTTCTAACGGCGGAAAAAAGCCACACCCGCCGTATAAGTTAAAAAAACATTCTTACCTTAATTTTGTCGAAAAGGTTAAAAAGCACCTTGTTTGGAAAACGACGGAAGGATTCCATTATAAACCACTTATAAAAAGTCAAACAAGGGTATGAATGACTTTAACCAATATTCTAGTAAATATTAAAAATGTTTTGAAATTCATTTTTAAGAATCATGGATGTGGATGATAAAGAGATCCCAGTAGATTATTACATATAAACAATCTCATATGATGAAGAGATTGTGAAATAACCCTTACCTTGTACTATTCCTTGGTTGGGGTAGGTTAACCTCCTGTATAATGGTGAAATAATTGTTGTTAAATTATACAAAAATCATATACAATAATATGATATCATATATGATCTTTTAACATTGATTTGTTAATAATATCTTAGTATTATCGTTGTTTCGGGTGTTAACTTACTCATTTTATTTTATATTTTTTGTTACATAAGCCATGTTTGTATTGGATAGGATGTATATTATTCATATCCAGAATGATATCATGTCCTTAAACATCATTTTTAAATCATAAAATGATAATTATACTTTAATGGATACGATGGAGAATGAATCTCATCGCGTTCGTGGAGACGGTAGTCCGTACGTACGCACGAGCGACAATATCATTCTTTTGATATTAAAATAATATATAAATGGATGGTATATCATATATAAAGAATCATTAACATGCTATATTTATTATTTATATGAGTTACACATCATTATTATACCCATCCAAATAAAAATATATTGAATAACAATTACACCACGACGTGGAGACGGTAAGTCGTACGTACGCACGTATGGTGACATGTTATTCAAAGGGTGGATAGAATAATGAATATGGTGGTACCATATTTATAATAACATCACAGTATATATATATTATACTGGATTTATTATTTTAGAATTGTAAAAACAATGGATGAAGAAGTGGAAGAAGAAAGGAACTTGGAAAAGGGTGGTGAAATCATTATCTCTTCTTTGGGTTCTTCCATTTGATTTGATCAAAAGGGCTCATTAAGTTTTCTTTTTGATAAATCTAAGGCCTCTAGGTTGTATTGAGGGATGTTGGGAGAGTATTTGGGTAGAGTTTGGCCGAACCAAAAGGCTTTGAAGGTGTGAAGAAATGAGAAGGATGAGTTCCCTTTTATAAGAGGGGTGAGGGGCACCTTTGGAAAAGCTAGAAATATTAATTTATAATAAATTCATATTCGGTTTCTAATGGCTCAAAAGTTTATTATTTAAATGTTAAGGTGGATATGGGTCAAAAACAGCTCAACAAATAGAATTTAGACAGGTTTGGGTACTTATATTAACCTTATCTTTAATTATTAACTCTAAGTTAATTAGTTTCACTTTTACAATGTCTCTTTGTATTTTTATATCATATGGTTAATAAAATTACTATATACATCCAAGCGACCCCCAAGTGGTCCATTAATGATACAACTATCATGATATAATTGTTTTGGCCGAACCTTATATTTTTAGAAATTTAATATCAATTAATAATATAATATTTGTTTTAAAAACTCTTTTATGTCAATTTTGACACTATTCAATAGTTGATTTTTTAAAACTCATAACAGAATGATTATTTCGAAAAAATTTAATTAAATCATTACTAACATGTCATATTAACTTATAAAATTAGTGTAATTCATAAAAAGTATCAAATTATTTTTATTTGCGTATTTATAATATTAATTATTTTAATTTTTCACTATTATGGTAATTATTGCATCATCATTGTGTCATAAATAAATTAAATTATTTAAATTCTAAAAATTATAAATAAAATATCATTATGTAGGAAATCTTTTTATCTTTATAATGAATATTTGTAGTTGAAAATCCTACATATATAACCCTATGTAAAAATTGTTTTTCTAAAAGATATATGCTTGTGTCATTTTTGTATTCATTTTAACTTAATTAAAATTAAGTGTCCCTATCACCTACAAGTGGCACCATGGGGTCCCAAAATCTACCAAAAGATGACTATGGTCGAACATGTATCATCCAATAAGGTTAGGACACGTTTTAGGGTAATGTTTTATTATTATAATATTATTTGTTTAACTCTTATCTATCGGATTTACCCTTAACCATGGTAAATAAAATATTTACCGCAGTAATTATTCAAAATGTCTAAAAATAAAAGTTACCTATCTACAAAATTTGATCATCCTGATTCCAAATATGGAATCCATTTTTCGAAATTCAAAACACAGAAGTGGCAGAAATTAATTTAAAATTAATTCTCGTTGTTAAAACAAAAAGCGTGTTTTTAAGAGATAATAACTATCAAAAGATTGACACTTTTTTATGTTCGGTTTAATTGTAAAATTATGTAAAATGACCAAAAGTACATTAAATGGTAAAAATATATTCTAAATATACTTTAAAACCACTGAAATTCATAATTTATCAATATAAATAATTTTGATTAAAAAAGTTGTTTTGAATTAAAATTTAAAAAAATTCACTATTCATCATAATATAAGTGTTATCCGAAAAGTTCCAAAATATCACCCTAGGCTTAAATCGATATTCCAAGTCCAAAAATTAAGTCTATTTTGAAATATAAAATATATATATAATTTCAAAAAGTAGGTATTACTATTCATAACGACTAGTTTGATTGGTTGTGGTGTGTTAGAACTCAGTGTTGCGTATAACACATGCTATCACATTATTCGAAGAGAAGTGTACCGTAGAAGCTTGGGGTGATAAATTTTAAATTTTTAATGTTTCCATTTAGTCAAAAAGTTTAAAATATTGTATTTAAAAAGGGTTCACTATTAGAAGTTGGTAAAAGTGCAATACTGAAAATGAATTTGTTCTTACATTATGTCTAAGAAAATGATAATGTGGATTCTAAAATTATAAGGATTATATAAAGTTTAAAATTTAGTTAATACTATTCATAACCTCTTTTCAACGGCTTTTTTGGTATGTCATGGTGCGCTTGAACTCGGTGTTGCGTGTAGTGTCAGTTATTGAATTATTTTGAAGAAATAACACACTATGAAATCTTGGGGTGTTATAGTAACCCTGTCAAGAAGTCCATCACGACATCATTCCACTTCAACTCAGGAATGCGTAACTGCTACAAAAGCCCTGCTGGCCACTAGAGTTTTGTCATCACCTGCGAACAGGTGGAACACCTCATGACAAAACCAGCCACATCTCTCTTCATACCAGGCCACCAGTAATGGTGTTGTAGATCACGATACATCTTGGTGACTCCAGGATGTACTTCCCAAACTGAGAAATGAAAGTATCACACCATCTCCTTGTTTATATCTGATGGCACCCATACACGTCCCTTGAAACGCAAGATCTCATCCTCGCCTTCAGTCCAACCGGGAAGAGGCTCCTCTCCTAACACATTTTCCCATAGTACTAGGCCTTGAGAATCTGATAACTACCTCATTTGAACTCGGTTGAGTAGCATAGAGTTAACAGCTACAGAAGATAGTAAAGTCTTCCCATGTCTGCCATGCACCTAGAAATGCATCTCAGAGAATAGAGCCATAAGTTTTCACTCACTACTGGACTCCTAAACTACATGTATCTGAGTCCTCTTGCTCAGTGCATCAGCCACTGCATTGCATTTCCCAGGAAAATAGGCAAGCTCAAAATCTAAGGACTGGAGATACCCAACCCACCTCCACTGTCTCAGATTCAGGTCACGCTGCTTGAAGATGTACTTGAGGCTCTAGTGGTCAGTATATACCACAAAATGTTCTCCCATGAGGTAATTCCTCCAACAACCCAAAACATGAACAACTACAGCTAACTCCAGGTCATGCATAGGATAATTCCTCTCATGTGGCCCCAACTACCGAGATCCATATGCAATAACACAATCCTCCTGCGTAAGCACTACTCCAAGCCCGATTCGAGATGCATCCCAGAAAACTATGTAACTCTTTCTCCAGCTCTGGAAAAACTAGATTCGGTGCTGAAGTTAATCTCCCGTTCAACTCTTGAAAGGATGAATCATAGGCTTCTGACCAAAAACACTTCACCCCCTTTATAGTCAAGCCCTTCAACTATGCTGATAAGCATGAGAAGTCTTGTCTAAACCGTCTGTAGTAACCAGCCATCCCCAAGAAACTTCGTACCTCAAAGACATTATTTGGCTAGACCCAATTAACAACTGCTCTAACCTTCTCTGGGTCTACTGATACTCCTGTCTCTGATATAACATGTCACAAGAAGTGAATCTCGTCCATCCAAAACTGTCACATTGAGAGCTTATAATATAAATTATGTTCCCTCATTGTACTCTAAAATATATCAAGATGGGTAGCATGGTCGTCTCGAGTGTTAGTGTACACCAAGATGTCCTCCACAAAAACCACCACGAAGGAATCCAAGTAAGGATTGAAGAAACTGTTCATCAGTTCCATGAAGACTACTGGCGCATTCGTGAGACCAAACAGCATGACTATATACTCACATAACTATACCTGCTTCTGAAGGCTGTAAGAGGTATATCTGATGGTCTAACATGCAACTGATGATAACCTGGCCATAAGTTGAACTTCGAGAACACCTTGGCTCCTCGAAGCTGGTCGAAGAGGTCATCAATTCTCGGAAAGGGATATCAGTTCTTGACCGTCAACTGGTTCAGCATCTGTAATCCACACAAATCCGAATTGTGCCATATACCTTCTTCGCAAATAGGACAGGCGGACCCCATGGAGAAGTACTAGGTCGGATGAAACCCTTTGCCTAAAAATCCTCCAACTGCTTCTTGAGGTCCTGAGACATTGTTTTATCCATTCTATAAAGAGCAATGGACACTGGTGCTGCTCCTGGAACAAGTTCATAAGACAAGTCTACCTCACGCTATGGAGGAAGACCAAAAAAGTCTTCTGGGAAGACATCTAGAAAGCGATCAACCACTAGAGGAAATTCAATCTGAGAAGTCCCCTGGTCATCCAGATATAGACTAGAAATCTGGGCTGTAACTCCACCTAGCCCACGATGCTTGGGTCTAGATCTACCCTCCTGTACATCCCACTTGCCACTATAAAGAAAAGACCTGCCGTCTGGGGATACAAAACTCACCCTGCGGTTATATCAATCAATGACATCCTGGAAGGGAACCAACCAGTCTATCCTGAGAATGACATCATAGCATGTAATCTCTTGGACATAGAGGTCCCTTAAGAAGTGACACCCTACAACCTCAATAGGGTACTCATTGCACTGACGTATGATAGATGTCCTCCTTACCAAGGGCGTGTTAAGAGTCAACATGTTAGTAGAAGAAAAGATATAGAGCCCAAGGCTCTCCACGATAGCAACCAAGATAATGCTATGAAAAGTACCAATATCGAAAAGAGATGAAGATAAAATTGAGGCTACTAAGATCTTACCTCGAACTATATAGGGTTCAGGATCATGCTCCTGATGAATCTTGTTTATAGAAAAATTCTAGCATGTACCACGGCCCTGTGTAGTAGCCTGAGATCCCAGTACTGACCCTCCCTGAGCCTGACCACTGCGTCCATGGCCTCTACCCTAACCTGAACGACCTGAAGAACACTAGCCCCCTATCTGTTGTGGAACAGGTAATCCTACTCCTGCATGCGGAGTCGAAACTGATCCTCCTTCACTAGCCATTTGAAGGGGAACCTTGTATAAATGCTACAGATGGCCCGTCTTTCCACAAGATCAGCACTCCACTGGGTCTCTCGGGCACTGGGGATTCTTATGACCACTCCTAAAACACTGATAACACACCACTTGGGTGCCAGAAGGAAGATCTCATCTACCATAAGGAACACCTCACTTCCTCGGATCACCTCGTGTTGACTCTCGGTGGCGCTTCCTACTGTCTTCCTGAAAAGAATCAGCCCTGGTTGCTAAACTGCCCTGGTCCACATCTCCAGTCTCCCTCAGGTTCCTTTCCGAGATGAGTTACTGGTTGACTATCATAGTAATAGAAGACAACTGAAAGACATTCACTTGTGATCTGATGTCTGGTCTGAGGCCTTCCTCAAAATTCCTTGCTAAAAAAGCACGTCATTACCAAGAATGGGAGTAAAACACTACATCATATTAAAAATGGAGGAATAATCCATAACTATGATAGTACCCTACTACAGGTTCATGAAGTCTCTGGCTTTGTCAGCCCTTAAATTTGTCGTGTAGAAGTATTCATAGAACGTACGCTGATACTCGTCCCAAGACATTACCTATTGGCGCCTTGTCTACGAGACCACATCCCACCTTCTCTTGGCAGAATCTTGCAACATATAAGTAGACAGTTTCACTATTCTCTCTAGAGGTGTCTTCAGATGCTCAAAGATGGATAGAATGGCTTCTAGACATGACTCCGCAGCCTGCGGTCCGCCATCCCCAGGGAATGTTGGAGGATGCTACTGCTGAAAAACCCGCGTCAGCTCTGCCATAGTCGGGGCAGGATGCTGAGCTCCCTAGAAGGTCTTCATTAATCTCATGAAACCCTATATGAATAAAGCATCAGCACCTATTTCTGGAATCACTGCATGTGCCATTTCTGGAACGATAGGTGGAACTACTGGTAGTCCCTGATCTGCCGTAGCAGGTGTACGGTCACTGCCCAATCCCTAACGAGCAATGGGAGGATGTCTTTGTTTCATAGCTCTAAAAGATAAAAAACACAACTTTAATAACGATTAACATAGTTGAAACATAAGAGATTAAAATGGAACATGAGGGAAAACCTTTAAAATTTGGGAGAAACATGACTACATGACGTGTAGTACTACTACCCGGCGTGTTTCTTAAAAGTTTATTCTGGGCATGTACCTTGGCCATAAATGGATGTGAAAACCACCCGGATACACGGTGTGTTCATAACTACACAAAATTTAATGACCCATTTTCTCCCTACCTGTTCTCTCCTACACGGCTAGGAACACAGATTGTCTCAGCAGGAAACTACATAGCGTGTCCTTAAGATCACTCCCATGTTCGTGTCGTTAGTCACACGGACTGGTACACAGACCACTACTACATGGAATGTCAAAGGAGACACGACATGTACTTGATGTGCCTTACCTGGCCCGTGTTGTTAGTGACACAGGCTGATACATGGTCTACACTACACGGCGGGTTCAATACGGACATGGCGTGTACGCGGAAGGATAACACCAACCTGTGTTGTTGGCTACACGGCCGACTACATGGTCAACTATACACTGCATGTTCTCAATGGATACAACATGAACATGAATGAAAACCCTGACCCGTGTTGTTTGTGACACGGCTTGATACATATTCTAGACTACACGGCGTGCTAAGTTAGTACACGGTGTGTTCCTACAAGAAACATTACAACCCCGTGTCTCTTCCCAACACAGTCAGGGACATGGCGTGTATTCATAATATACACATTGGGTATTCTAGGTTTTTTTCGGACAGTAACCTCTGAATTTTACCAAGTCCTAGAAAACACAAAAAAACCCAGAGTTGAGGTGCCAAATTCTTATCCGTGGGGGCCCGTACTCCCCGCAAATCAATGCTTGGCATCATAACACTGCATATAACAAGTAAATTGTATAATAAACTCCTGACCGACCAAATTCGGATCCGTGAGGGCCCATAACACCTCTAAGACCAATGTTTGGTATCCATGATAAAGAGGATATAAACAACCAATACCCTATCTACATAAGAGGTATTCTATCCCAGCAGCTATCACAACAGCATGCATTGTCTACCAAAAATTCTATGACAACAGTATGAAATTTCTAATGAAAACTAGATGGCATGGAAAAATGCATGACATTTTATTTTATAACATGTGCCTATATGATGCATGAGATGGAATACGCTCATCTCATCAGGTTTCATCAAAATAGAACCAAAATCATATAAACAGTGACAACACAACAAAAGTGAACCACCCAACGGTGAAATTAATTAAACTGTAACATTTGCAAAAACTTGAAAATTGAAATATTCGAGGTAATATGGCTTTTCCCCTATACATGGGTTCTAGAACGCCTGGGCGCCGCTATTTACCATTTACCTATTCAGTGCAATCTTTGTTTAATTTCACTAAATAGTAAGTCAATTGAAAATGAACAAACTCATCTGATACCACTTTGTAACGACCCGAATCTGGAGCCACTCAACTGGTTCCCCATACCCGATTCACCACATGACCTCAAGTACATTTCCTCAAACGCCAGAGGCTTCCAAGTAGCAGCAAGGGCCTTAGTGAGTCATTGGGGAAACTATGCCCTCATTTGGTAAGGTATAAAAATAAAGGAAATAATTGTTAATAGAGGAAGTAGTAAACAACATACAATAACTGAAACTAAATAATGGAAGTAGTGTATAATATAATAAGGATGAAAATGATGCAACAGGTACAAGTATCTAAGGAAAGCAGTCCACACAACAACGTGCTGAAATACAACTGAGAACAAAGTACTGAAAGTAAACATCAACTCCAGCAGCATCACAAGCCTAGGCTCGGTCCTATGCTCTCCAACTCTAACCACCAATCATGTACCTGAAGTAGAAGGGACATAATCCCTATCCAAAACTACAACCATATAACCTTTTAGTGCTGAAAAGCAGGACCCAAACAGGGTGTGAGACTAATCCCAGTAGGAAATCACCAAAAGATCTGTGCCCTACTATCAGTGAGCAATATAGCAAAAGTAAAGGAAATAAATGAAGCAGATAAACAAGAGTTCTCTAAAGTAAACAATCCTACAAATCTCCATTCACATTTATTTTTTTATTTAACACAATAATTTAATTATTAACCAAGGAATCTAGAAAACATATCCATATTTCCAAGGGATGACAAGTAACACAACAGGTATCTTAGCAGACTACCTAACAGTAAGCAATACAATCCCAATCCTGTTCTTTGTCTTGGTGGACTCGTCATAAACACCAAAAAATAATCATAGTTACTCTCTAGGAGGTTCACACCGGCAGACCCCTCTAGTCAAGTAAACATACAAAGGCACAAACACTCTGGGAAGCTGTCACCGTCAATTCCCCTGCGGTCTTGAAACAATAGCTATAGACTCTCTGAAGAATCACTTACGTCAAATTCCCCCTATAGTATCGATAAGTAACTGAGGACACTCTAAGGAAGCACAAAGTCCCATTACCATAGGTCCTGTGAATGATACTAATTATAACAGACTCTCTAGGGAAGCTGTAATCATCAATTCCCCCTTTATTCTACCGCACCATGTTCGCATAGCCCTGAGCAGTTTAGTCATGTGTAATCAACTTTTAACAGCCCAATGTAAGCTCAACAAACTACTTGGCTAATAGCTACAATGCATCAAAAGCCTATAAATATCAAGAAATACATGCAATCAATTATATCAAGGAATATAACAATACAAGATCAAAAACCTAACCTGAAATACCCGATACATGGGTATCCGACACTTTTGCACCGAAAACTCAAAGGCATTAATAGTAGGGAAAAAAACTCCTACCTTGATCCTAGTAGATCGATATACTTGAACCATGATGCTTGATTCTATTTAGAACAGTCTAGATCTATGAAAATGCACAAAACAATCAACATCCGTGAAATTGAGAAAGAAGAGGAATTGGGAAACAAGGCTCTAGGATAAGAGAGAGATTACCGCTACGGTTCCAACGCAATAGACTACGGTTAATTCGGAGAACGGACGGAGGCTCAGAGGCTTGGAGAAGATCTGCAGCCGTATGGAACACTCTCGGCCAAAGAACATAGAAAATAAGGTGGTTCTGTCAATGGGGCGCGACCCAGATCCGTTTAATAAAAAAATAAAATACACGGCGTGTACTTCTGAAGTACACGGTGTGTACTCAGAATTTCCGTACTCCTCATTAAGAAGCCTCCACATCACCCCTACACACCATGTGTGTGGTCCGGACATGGCCAGCACACGGTCTCGAGTGGAAAAGGAGTACACTGCCTGTACTCATAATGTACATGTCGTGTACACCAAAAATTTCCCAAAACTCCTCTTTTTCCAAAAAATGACCTGGACAGGAAAAAAATACCTGAAAAGAAGGTCCAGGTTCTTACACCATGACATGTGATAGTTTTTTTAAGAATGAGATTATATTTATATTGTTTGTTTCCATGTGGGTATGTTAAGGGGACCCCTTCTATGATTATCCCAGATACTTATGTTACATCATTAGGTGAGTTTGAATTGATTTTGATATTCTAGTGACCATTGGCATAATTTAATTAATTATATGATATTTAATTTGTTTAATGTTTGTTATTCATGACTTACACATGGGTTCAAATGAAAAATTCCATAGACAGACTTGTTTGGGTGTTTAGTGTTATGACCAAGTGATACTTGGTTTTCCAAGGAGGGACTGATAGGGTATTTGACTGTAATATTCCATGTGATTAATGGAATACTTATGGATTTTAAAGGATAAAATCAAGTTAATTTGATCATATATGTGATGGGTTATACTTTGTATCCCTTAGTGGATTTCTAAGGATGAAATCGAGTGGCTGAGACACTACACCACACCTAGAGTGAAACCTGGGTTCTTGAGATTCTATATGGATGGGCTCATAATGTGCTAGTTCATATTAAACTAGAGTGATACTTTATTTCTCATACTGGGTTACCAAGGATAGGATTTAGTTCTGAATTGAATTAGGATTTTAATGAATTATGATGCATCTACCATGATATTAAAAAAATAGATTTTGTCTTGATTTATACATTACGATTACATGTTTGGAATATGCTGTTCTTAGGGTTATACATGGGATTTAGGGCTTCTGTTGAGTCTACTGATTTATAAATTATATTAATTTACTTGGTGAATGAACTTAGTTAAATGACATAAGCCTGACTATCATATATGGGGATTAAATCTTAATTGGATTTGGATAAAGAAAATGATTATAAATTAGAAACTAGATTTATATGTTGTTCACCATTGACTACTTCTATGCATTATGTATTTACCTACACACTACAGTTATACATTTTTTATGATTGATTGGCACAACCCATGGGTGAATAACTATTGGGATTATATATGAAAACTTGTTTGTACAACCTTTGGGGACCCAAACAGATTATATGATTGTAGGTTTTGATAAGGGAAATCGCCCAACTAGAGGTACTTCATTTGTGACTAAGGAGAAGGAGAGCATGGGACCAAGAAGTGGCATGTGATGCTTCTGGGATAATTTTGGACATTTTTTTTAATTTATTTATTAATATTGTGCATCTTCCTTATAAACATGTTTTTTATTTTTTATTAGATACATATGACATGTCTCATAATTTTTTATATGAGATGTTCTCTAGTAATGATTATCTATATTAGTCTTCTTCTATTTATTATTGACTTATATTTTCAATATGTATTACAACATATACTAATTTTATGTTATAGATGTTCCACTATTTTACACTCTGGTGATGAGGGAATAATGTCCCCATTGACACACCTAGGCCCCCACTTCTAGTCTAAAACATTTGGAAATTGGTGAGATGTGCTTGAGGCCTTGAGATGCACCATGCTTGGAGAACTATTGATGGGAATCTGGGTCCAATAAGATAAAAAGTTATATTAGAGCACTTTTCATGATTAATTTACTATTTAGAAAAAAATTAAAGGTAAATAAAAGAAGTGGAAATTGGAAATGAGTGGTGCTGGAGAATAGCGAACCTGTATATAGGAAAAATCCAAAATGGATCCAATTTAATTATTATTCCATATATTTATCCTATTATTATTTATTTTATTCAACTGTTTGGTGATTCAATTGATTTATGCTATTAATTTTTATGTGATGATGGGTTATATATTTTTTTCAACCAAATGTGATGACATTATTCCATCTCATGCTTCGTATTAGGTACATTCTAGGTATCACATTCCATGAATTTTTCCAGGTAATTTAGAAATCATTACATGTTGCAAGATATTTTGATTGGTTTAATGGAAGATACTAATGTAGTTGTGATATGTAAATTGAGTGGTGTTATATTTTGGATTACGTGAATGAAACTTTTTGGTTTCAGTAGAGTATGGGCCCTAATAGATCAGAATTTGGTGAACCATTAGTTCAACCTTCTAGGTCGAACTATCATATGAATGTGAAATGATATGGAATTAAAATAGGAAATGATAATGAAATTGGGAATTCATGTGAACTAAAAAATAAAATGTGGAAATGAGTCTAAAAATAGAAACTGGAAACATGAGTTTCTTAATGTAATGAACTTGACCAGACTCAACCTTAGTAGTGGGTTGTTGGTTGTGTGTCATTCTTATAACTCGTAAGTTTAACAACGATATGTGACTCATGGTGTATCCAAATGGGTACATTATTAAATATTATAGTTTGTACCTATCCAATTTATATAAGTATTATTTCAAGATACAAACATTAAATGTACTCTTGAACTGTGGTGTGTGTTCAGAATTTGTAGAGGTGTGTCTCCATGACATCCGATAGTTATATGCTAGGTGGGAAGCGAAAAATACTCTATGGAGGTGGTGGGTCATAGTTTACTAGTGGATTATCCAATTGTGAATTCTATGAAATCATTATTCGTTCCAAATCCAGGTGTTCTATAATAGTTCCATGAGGGGTTCTTGTGATTTATACAATCCATTCAAGGAGTACCGCTGCCAACCCCAACTGTGTCATATTTGATATGTGAGTTCTAACTGCAACATCTTCCCACATTTTCAATGGATAGTGGAACCTAGGGTGGGTATTCCTAGCTAGAGGCATTGATATCTATCTTTCAGAACCTAGAGAGACCTCCTAAGAGACAAGTGATGCTCCCTATATATATGATCTGTGATTCCTCCAAGTGATGGTGGAATTTTATCACATAGATGGATCATCATCAGTAGATAACCATAAGTGATTTCCATATCGACTTCTATGAATACTTCAATCCTAAGGTGTTGAGGGATGATAAATCCCATGAGTTTTGACATCTAGAGTAGGGTGTGCTTTTTTATAAGGATTATTCTTTCTATTTTATAGAGCTCCAGAACATCGCACTAGTTATGATGGGTGGAGATTTATCGAATTCTAGGCGATTCAATCATGATCTTAGGAATGAAATACTATAATATGTGAATGTTGTTTAATTCACTATCTTATCTGGAATATTGGATCATGAAATTATCACTCATCATAATGTGAGAGAGGATATAGGTGAGAACTAAGTCGGTTCAACACATAGATATTGCACTGCATTGGCCAGCAGAAGGTTTCATAATCTAGAGCTTCTATATAGTGATATTAGAAGTTAGATAACATACTCAGGTTGCCAGGTGATGTTCTAATAGTGTAGTTGGTCGAGACATATGAGGCCACATTTTTGAGGGACCCATTCACGTGCCAATCACGTGACATGATGGGTCATCTATAATTAATTTTCAGAATCTTATGTCCAACAAAATGTTTTAGAAGGTATATGATGAATACATATTTAGGAGTAGGCTCAATAGTTTCTCAACAAGAAAGAATCTATTGTACAAATGGAAAATTAGGCTGAGGTAGTGGTTGTAGACGTGGTAGTCAGACCCCAGTTATAAAGTGATAGCAGGGTGGATATGCATAGGGTAACGAGAGAGTATTATAGGTCCATGATTTAAGACATGTATTTTTTGTGCAACAGACCCAACAAGAGTAGGATCCCAAAACAAATCAGGTAAATGTTACTATTTTAGTGGTATTTACTTTATCTTATGTGCTTTTGATATAGGGGATTCCCTAATGTTTTTATTTCTGCCAATTATTGAGAGCCTTGGGCTCATTCATTATACATTAGATGGATTCATGATCCTTGATGATCCACTGGGGATAAGAATAGAGCATATGTGTCATCATAGGGAGTTAGACTATGTGATTAGTGGGTTTCAATTCATATGGGACCCCTATTTTCATGAGATTACTCATTTTGATATCATAATAGGGGTGGAATTTCTAGTCATATTTCATGTTTTCATTGATTTCATCAGTTGACTGGTGATCTCCAAATCACCAAATGGTAGTTAGTTCCATCAAAAGGGTGAAAGGGATATCCATGAGATTTGATATGGAAATGAGCATCATGGAATTGTTGAGATGATAGGAAAAATTGAGAATTTATATCTGGAAGATCATGGAACATGTTAGGAAAGTTACCTTCTAGTGTTTGGTAATTTGATGGACATGTTTTAGATTAATTTTTAGGATATCATAATTTGTGATCGTTAGAGTTCTCAACTAGCTACTTCCAATATTTGAATATATATCTGATCCAACTTATATAATATCTACTAATGAGCTCCATGATCTCAATAAGATTTTAACGGATTTAGATAAAAAGGGTTTCGTTGGACCCAATACTCCTCTGTTGGGTTTGCTTTTCCTTTTGTGAAAAAAGTAGATGAAACTCTCAGGCTATTTGTGGATTACAATAAATTGAACAAGTTTATGGATTATAACTATTATCCTCTACCATTGATATAGGATACTTTTTCACGTCTATGTGTATCTTGGCTATTCTCAAAGATTAATTTGAGATCTGGTTGTCATCAGGTGTGTTTTTTACCTTTAAGAATTCCTCTCACAACCATTTATTGCATGTCTGTACAATATGAGTAGTAGGTTATTAAATTTAGTCCAATGAACATGCTATTAGTCATAATTTTCCTAATGAATTGAGTCTTAAATCATTTTCTTGATTCATTTTTGGTTGTTTTAATTGACGATATCTTAGGGTATTCAAAAAATCAACATGGAAATTACAAACATGTGGAGATCATATTGAATACAATGAGAGGTCACCAATTATATGCTATGATAAAAAATTTTCACTTATAGATGTATTGGATTCACTTACTGGGTAATGTCATCTTAGATAAAGTGGTATCTGTTGACCCAAATAACATGAGATTTGTAGTTTCCTAGGTGAAACACTATAAAATCATTGAGGTGTGAAGTTTATTAGGGATGCATGGTTACTATAGGCAGTTCATATATATTTATCATGATAATAGAGGTAGTTTATGGGATTGAATAAAAAAGATGGGAAGTTTTTGTGGTCATATTCTTGAGAGTGAACCTTTCAGAAGAAGAAATGGTGATTGTATTCAGAGAAAATACTATTTTTTCTAGATCTAGGAAAGAGTTACACTATTTACTACGATGCATCAAGTACCAGGATAGGGGAAGTGATTATGCTGGGTGATAGAGTTTTATCATATGGGTCTTAGAAGTTAAGGCAACAAGGGTGAAATTATCCAACACATGCTCTCAAGTTAGCAGTTGTTTTAAATGCATTGTGATGTTGGAGACATTACTTACCTAGAGAGAATTTTTTGGTTTACATGAACAAAACATTATCAAGTACATATTTAAACAACATTTTTATGATATTAGGTTGTGAGAATGGGTGGAATACCTACATTCTATTGACATTGAGCTTTCTTATATGCTTGTAAAGGGAAATTCAGTGGCTGATTAACTGAGGAGGGGGACTCATATACAGGTCGTCTAGCTGGGCAACAGCGAGTTGAAGCTCATTCATTTGTTCTCTAAGATGAACATGATGGTGTATAATGGATTGGGAAATACATATCTACTATCCGTTTATTTTACCAATACATTCCTATATAGAGTTATAATGAGGAATCTATCAGAATAAGAAGTATTATTTCTACGGGAGAGTGTGGTAGGTGATTATCCTCCTCATGGTTGGACTATAGGCAACGAAGAGACTCTATATGTACACAGACATGTATGGGTCTATTAAAACACGAATGAGGAGCTAATGTGAGACATTCATGCTTTATCCTGGGTAGTTCACCCTAACATCAGCAATATGAATTGGGATTTACATCATCAGTACTAGTGGTCAGGTACATAAAGGGATGTAGCTGGTTTTTTAGGAGGTGTTCCACTTATTGTCAGGTGAAGGTGGAACACCAGCATGTAGCATGGATTTTATAGCATCTACCCATTCCTGAGTCTAAATAGATCGATGATGTAATGGATTTCATGGTTGTTTTACCAAGGTCACCTGTAGGTAACAATGTATTTTGGGTTTTTGTTGACAAGCTCAGAAAGGTTTCACATTTGACGATGATCAAGGAATCCAAAAGTGTTGATTAGATTGGGAGGATGTGCATCACTGAGATAATATGAATTCACAGGGTCCCACATACGATAATTTCAAATATAGATTCCTGATTCACATCAGGATTCTAGAAAGTGATATAGAGGAAACTAGGTATATAGGTGCTTCTGAGCACAACATTCCACCTACCAGAAATATGGTCAATCAGATAGCACAATTCCGGTGATTGAGGGAATGATATGGGAATTTGTCCAATAATTCAAGGGATCGTGGAAGAGTAATATACACATGGTCAAATTTTCAAACACCAATAGAATTTAGGATACTATACAGATGTCACCATATTAGGATTTTTATGGTAGGGCAGTTTGATCACCCTTTTTCGATTAGAGGCTGGATAAGAAGTTGTGCCAGGACCACATCTTATAAAAGACACCATAGAACAATATTAGTTTATTTTGAAGGGGATGACTACTACATAGTCTCATCAGAAATCAGACATTGATCACCACATACAAACAATATTGTTCATTGTCATGTTTTCATACATCTTTCACTGAGGCTTGGAAACATGAGGATTAGGTGACATGGTAATATTTTACCAATATGTGTGAGATATTTTGAGATTCTGGACAGATCTTGGCTGATAGCCTATTAGTAGAAGTAACCTCATAGGTACTGAGCCAGGAATGACCTCTTCCATGTTTCCCACCTATGATGTTATTAATCCAACCTGTATCATCCCGTTCTTCCCAATTAGGTTGATTTATAGGTAGATATGTCCTTTCAAGAAAATCCAATACATATTGTGGACCATAGATAGAAGGATTATTAAAGCAGGTCACTTCATCTAGTATGACTGTTTTGGTAGAATATAATTGTGTATAATGATAAATTAGAGAGGGAGGATGACATGCGATTGTAGTGGCTGGAGTTATTCATAGATCATGCTTCACCACCCTTGAATGGGAAATTTGGGTGAAATTGCATTATAATGGTAATTTTATAAGAACCTAGATATTTGGGAGTTTCATATCCTTTTATTTCCATAAATTCTCCATTTTAATGACAACATGTGTCCTAATATTAATTACCATTGAGTTCAAGGATGTTTCAGTGGTTTATAGTGATGGTTCAGAGACTAGGACCCCTGATTTGGGTAGGAAATTCCCTACTATACAATTAGATTAAACCATAATGGGAAGGATGCATGGTTTAATTAAATGTGTGAGGCTTGGGATGAGAGAGGAAATGGGAAAAATTATTTCACTAAAATAATGTTCTTCTGGTCGCATAGTTTTCTATCCAAATATACATTTTTGATAGAGGTGATTTGAACTGTTTTCACAAAATTCGTTAAACTGGATGAGAAAACCATGTGGGTTTCCTTTCCTATAGATAACTATATTCATAAACCATGGAACCCCTTAAAATTTTGTAAATTTTATAATTTTACTTTATATAAAAATTCTTTTAAAACCTAACATTCATTTTTATTTTTCTCATAGAATAACTTCAACATTTGGAGATATCCATCATTGGCTATTCCTGGATTCAAGAAAATTATCCATCTGATTTCCAAATTGATGTCAATTTGTCTCATTGGATCCTCAACGTTGAGTCCATAATTCTTTTTTAATATTAAACCATTCTTATAGATATCATGTGCACTATTTGGGTGTATGTTAATTTGGACCATTATCAGGTTATTCATACATTATTCAATTTTCTCCCAATTTGATTCGAATGTGTAAATGCTACTAGAAGACCAAAAAACCATGTTCCAATAGTAGGTGGTCATGTTCCTTTATCTAATATTAGATGTGTTTATATATTTACTCATTCTGTGTGCCCAATTTCTGGGTGTCTCCTTGAAATAAAATTCAACCATAGATTTGGTAGTCATGTTATAGACAATAAAATAGGCATTTTGAAATTTATTATATGTAGAATAATTTATAGATAGAACAAACCATTTAGATGTGTTGAGTAATTGAGATGGACTACCATGGGTGGAAATTGTTATTAGATACCATAGAGTGTTCATATTCACCCTATGTCATGGGATACAATTATTTAATTTAAAAATGTGAATCAAATTGATGAATTGATTAATGAGTTGATTTTTATATTGAATTATGATAAGAATTGTAAATTTATTGATTCAATATATGGGATAGAATGACTATCACCTGCCCTTCCATGATATGAAATTTCATGTTTAAGCATGAATTTACTTTTATTTTTAAATTTCCCTATGAGTTGAATATATCCTACGTAATGTGATGGGTTGTTTAAGAATGATATTGTTATTATAAGGTTTCTACCACAATATTAAAATATTAAAAATAATTTTAATTTTACCCCAATGACTTTAGTCACCTAATAAGGTGAGTTTGAAATGAATTAGTTTGGTTGGGGACCATTGGTATAAGTGAATTTGTTATATGAAATTTAATTGGATTAATTATTATTATCCATAAGTGATACATGGATTTAAATTAACAATTCCATGGATGAAGTCATTTCGAAATTGAATTTTGTGCTCGTGGGATACATGGTTTTCCAGGGATGGACTCATAGGGGTGTTGAATTTAATATGTTCAGTGATACTTTAAATCTGTATGGATTTCAGATAATGATCTCAAGGAAATTTGATCATATATTCATTGGGCGATACTTGACCACCCATAGTAGACCATGAAGGATGTTTTCAAGGGGATGATATGTTATACCACACCTAGAGGGAAAATAATGTTCTTGAGGTTCACCATGGATAGGCTCATAAAGATCTTCTTCATAAAACCACTAGAGTGAGAGTTGTGTTAATACATAAATCTACCAAGTAATGGATCAAGTTATAAATTGAATTAATAATGAAATAAATTATTATGCATCTTCCATGACAAAGTATAATCTTGGAATCTGTCATTCCTTTTACCTTTTAATGGCATGTTAGGCATCTATTTTGATTATGATTATACAAGGGACACTTGTCTTGCATCAGTTCTTAATAATTAATAAATTAATGAATTACGTTGTCAAAAAAATAATTAAATTAAACATGCCAAACTAAAAAATAGTTGGATTAAATATGAATCAGAAATTATTAAAGGAAATTATTATAAATGAGAACCCAAATTTATCATTTGGTAAATTTTGTATACATCATTGCATTCTATATTTTCCATCACAATGTGGTTATATATATTCTCTAACTTTTTGAGACCGAACATTTGTGGTTTCCTATTGGGATTATATATCACACCATGATTGGGACCCCTTTGGGGACCCCAAGATATTATATGATTGTTGGTCTAGATAAGGGAATGAATCCAATAACAAGTACTTTAATTTATTCATAGGAGTATGAGATAATGGGACCATGATGAGGCTTGCGTTTCTTCGAGGATACAGTTGGATTTTTTATACATTTTCTATCAGTAGTGTAAATCATCCTTGTAATCATGTTTTTGATTATTTATATGAGACATATGACATGTTTCATTATTTTGTATATTATATTTCTTCAAGAATTGTTTATTTATATCATTCATCCAATGTTTATTTTTTTCATCTCATCTCAGTATGTATTTATACTTACTTTACTTGTATTTTTTTAATATTCAAATATGATACCCTCTAGTGATAAGGGAATAGTTTCTGCACAAAAACACGTAACCCCCTATGGTTAGTTGAAAACCCTTGGGGTATGGGGAGATGCTACCAAGGCATTTTGACAAACCGATATTAGAGCACTGTTGGTTAGAAATAGAGTCTAGAATGTTACATAGATTATCCACACAGTGGTCACATAGGATGGAATCCTTGTTGTAGTACATGCTTATCCCATGTCTATGTACATAAGTTCATAGACACATGGTCATTGTAACACCCCTGGAAAAGTGATACTTAAAATGCTAAATGTTACTACCAATGTCAACAAGGTGCACCTTTCTTTTCGGGAGCCTACTTGATTAGAACTCCATAATTAAGAATTCTTGGCATGGATTAGTAATCAGGATGGGTGACCTTCTGGGAAGTTTCCCAGGGTGTGTGTGAGTTAAGACAAGACACACTAAAAGAACATTTGTTGGCATGTGGGGACAATCATTTGTCTGATAAGCGACCATAGTGAGTAATTTCCTATGGTGTTCTGCGAAGGAAACCAAGGTATGATAGGAGACACATGGGGTCAGATGAAAAGGTTTATGGTTGGGGGAGGTGGTTCATGAAAAATGGTATCATATCCAATAGCTATCCCGATGTGCGTAGGCACTATCTAGGTTTGACGTTTGGGGTCAACAACGAGGGATTTGTGCTTTAAATGGGTGGATAATGTAACACCCCTGGATAAGTGAGACTTAAAAGGATAAGTGTTACTACCCATGTCAACAATTTTCACCTTTCTTTTCGGGAGCCTAATTGATTAGAATTCCATAGTTAAGAATTATTGGCTTCGAGTAGTAATCGAGATTGGTGACCTTCTGGGAAGTTTCCCAGGGTGAGTTTGAGTGAGGAAAAAAACTAATAGAACATGTGTTGGCCTGTGGGGACAGTCATTAGTTTGATAAGATACCATAGTGAGTAATAGACTATGGTGTTCTGGGAAGGCAACCAAGGTATGACAGGAGACCCATGGGGTTAGATGAAAAGGTTCATGGCCCGTGGAGGTGGGTCATGACAAATGGTATCAGGGCCAATAGCCAGCCGGAAGTGCTTATGCACTGCCTATGCTTGAGGCTTGGGGTCCACAAAGAGGGTGTTGTGCTTTAAAGGGGTGGATAATGTAACACCCATGGAAAAGTGAGACTTAAAAGGCTAAGTGTTACTACCCATGTCTAGAATTTTCACCTTTATTTTTGGGAGCCTACATGATCAGAACTCGACAGTTAAGCACTACAGGGTTGTAGAAGTAATTAGTATGGGTGAACTTCTGGGATGTTTCCCTAGCTGTGTGTGAGTGAGGACAAAATACACTGAAAGAACATGTGTTGGCCTGTGGGTATAGTCATTAGTCTGATAAGCGACCCTAGTGAGTAATAGCTTATGGTGTACTGGGAAGGAAACCAAGGTATGATAGGAGACACATGGGGTCAGATGAAAAGGTTCATGGCTTGGGGAGGTGAGTCATGACAAAATGTATCATAGCCAATAGCCAGCCGGAAGTGCTTAGGAACTACCTGGGTTGGAGGCTTGGGGTCCACAATGTGGAATTTGTTCTTTAAATTGGTGGATAATGTAACACCCCTAGAAAAGTGAGACTTAAAAGGCTAAGTGTTACTACCCATGTCAAAAATGTTCACCCTTCTATTCGGTAGCCTACTTGATTAGAACTCCATAGTTAAGCATGATTGGCTTGGAGTAGTAATCAGGATTGGAGACATTCGGGGAAGTTTCCCAGGGCGTGTTTGTGTGAGGGAAAAACACACTAAATGAACATGTGTTGGCCTATGGGGATAGTCATTAGTCTGATAAGAGACCATAGTGAGTAATAGCATATGGTGTGATGGGAAGGCAACCATGGTATGACAGGAGACCCATGGGGTCAGATGAAAAGGTTCATGGCCCGGGGAGGTGGGTCATGACAAATGGTATCAGGGCCAATAGCCAGCCGGTAGTGCTTATGCACTGCCTAGGTTTGAGGCTTGGGGTCCACAACGAGGGTGTTGTGCTTTAAAGGGGAGGATAATGTAACACCCAAGGAAAAGTGAGACTTAGAACGATAAGTGTTACTACACATGACTACAATGTTCACCTATCTTTTCGGGAGCCTACATGATCATAACTCCACAGTTAAGCATTATTGGCTTGGTGTAGTAGTTAGGATGGGTGACCTTCTGGGAAGATTCACTGGGTGTGTGTGAGTGAGGACAAAACACACTTAAAGAACATGTGTTGGCCTATGGGTACAGTCATTAGTCTGATAAGCGACCCTAGTGAGTAATAGCTTATGTTGTACTAGGAAGGCATCCAAGGTATTAAAGGAGACCCATCAGGTCAGATGACAATGTCCATGGCCTAGGGACGCGGGTCATGACAGGATTACAGGAGTCAGGGTATCATTTAAACTAATTATCAAAATCATGTATAATAGTATCTAACCCAAGTAAAAGTTGAGCAAAAACTTTTTGGGATGGGATTGATGTTATTGATTTCATTTTTAATTATTTAGCTATTTATCCTTGAGTTATAGACATTGTATTTTATTACTAAAGTATGTGATTTTTTCTTTATGAACTATTAAAAAGGGAGGTTGAGTTTATATATCACATAGAGGAACATACATTTAATCTTCAATATTTTTATTGAATGTGATTGATCTTGGTTTAAATATATTAAATTATAGAAATAATATTTTCCATTAATTCTAAAATACATCGTGAAATCTAATTTATTAAATTAACTAGAAGGAGATATCTTTTTTAAAAACATGAATGAGACAAAAGGGAAGGTGATGATTATATGGACTCAACCTAGGATCATGTTTTATGTTTATTAAATATGTTCCTTCCATTGGGATGTCAATGATTCCAGAAATTTCATTTATATAGGTAAAATCACTTAACATGGAAGGTGCTAAATGGCTTTCATAAGGTTTTATAGACAGAAAATGGTATTTTTGAATTATAAGTGATTTTTAGAATATTTTAATTGATATTATTATATGAAATTTAAATTTTAAAGGATATTTGGTTCTTTTTGGGATTTAAATTTGGTGGGGTATTATATTTCAAGGAATAAGTTAAAATGGGGGGAATGGTTGGTGTTTAAAAACTCTCCAAATAAAAAGGATGATGGGTATTTTAATTTTATTAAAACTATTTTAGTGTGTCTGTTAAGATCCTTTAGTTTAAAAAGTGTGTGGAAATGATATTTTAAAACATTTAAGAGTCTAATTTTACCCATATAGGATTTTAGAGAGGCACATTTGACAATTTTATACTTGGTTTTTAGGGTATTTATTTGTGACCACAATGAAAGATTTTTATTTTATTTGTTTAATGATGATCATAGCGTGATGGGGTGGTTTGGTTTATGATGTTCCCTTATAGTCATAAAATGGATTAATCTAGTGTAAATAGAGCAGGTTTATATATAGAATGGGGTTTTATTGATTAACTTATCTAGATTTAAACCCTATAGTGGTTTGATTAGTAAAATGTTGTTTTTTTGTAGAGATCCATGGGTTACATGGGTTTCCATGTGGTTTCTGTAGGTTCAGGGCGCAGCAGAAGTGCATTGGTGGGATTTCCCATCTTTAATTTCAATGTTAAACGACGTTTAATCCAAGATCCATCATGATATAAGATGCCGGATATTTGGAATAGAACGAAGAATGAAAAAACAAAAGAAGAGTTCCAGAACCCTCAAGATAGGATCATCATATGATGGTTATAAATAAATTAATTAATTCATAAGAATTACCTCGATAGAATTCCTTGTTCGTTGATGTCTCTGGTCACAATCCTATGATCATTTGTTGCGTCGTAGAATCCAATTACCGGATTCCTCTAGCGGTGATCCATGTGTGCTCCATGTATCTCTGGACGTCGCCGAAGGGAACTCTGTGTGCTAGCGCTGAAGATCATTCACTTGCGATGTCCATCTTCGATCGCCTTGATCCGGTGGAGGATGTTGATTTCCTAACTTGAAATCATTCTTGGTGGAAAGGAAATTCTCTCTTGACTTGAGATTATTTCTAATCCGTTGTGCACAACCAAAATGGCTAACTCTCATGAGAATAATGTTAGTGTGATTTATAATACTTAGATTAATAAAATCAATTAATTTCCCAAACACATTTAATTATTTCATTTAAATCTTAGTAATACCCCATGTATTAATAATGACAGTTGACCATCATTATTACTTGACATGAATCCAATGTATCACATTTAATATCATTTAATTAAATAAAAAATATTTTTTCACGAGTCCTGAAAAAAAAACTACATGGCGTGTATGTATAAACATACACGGCGTGTACTTTTAATTTTTCCAGTTTTATTTATTTTCCTCCACCTCATTTATTAGACCTTGAGTAATTTATATTTTTTAATAAATAAATGTAACTACATTACTCGCTAATAAATACATATTATTTCACCCACAATATATTATGTCAAATAACTAGTGTTTAAATAAATGCAATCAGACATCCTTGAATAATTATTAAACCACAATCAAGAATAATATTTATTCAACTTGTTAAATTATTATTTAACTGAGATACATGGAAACACTTAGTGTGTGACCCTCTAGGCCTCTTTCACAGTGGAATTAGGCTGAGCCTGCCTAAAGTCCAAGGATAGCATCCAGCAACACGCCAAGGCACCCATAGAGAATGAAGTTAAGCCGCAATGACATGTCACCTCCTACAAATGCCTACCGTGTAATATAATCCCTTTGTCTTGATATCCCCAATGAAGCGGGCTGCATGCTAGTGTCATAAACCCATGTTCTTGATTATTCTTTCTTTGACTTCCCGAAATTGAACTCGCCCATACCTTACCGTGGCCAAGGATTTATTTAGGCTGTATCAATTCCATTAATGGGACTGAGATATCATCATCCGTTATGGAATAGAAGGGACAAATCCTTTCTCACATTATCTATTAATGCAGTATTACTCGTGACGCGCCCAACGTATCCTACCTTACTGTGAACAGTGTGTCGTCAGAGTTTTTTTCAATACATCTAAGTGCGCGAGTTGTAATACCCATTAATAATAATCTTAATGTCTAAGGACCAATACACACGTCTTCAGATAGGAACGTCCAATGAAACTATGAAATGTGGATTTCCTACTGGTGGGTCTCATTCTCATAATATCCTCTAGGATATTACTAAGGGCGTACACCATGAGAAGGTGCCTCAATGTTTTATGAGTCCTCACCCCTAATGACCTATATTATTTGTGTCCCTAAAATAATACCGTCCGACCATAGAACATATATTCAAGAACAGTGTTATGGAACTTCCGGGTTCTCATCATTGTAGGGATCCGCTATGACCCATTAATGAAACAACTGTCCTTAGGACATTATCACACACATTGTCACGCAGAATAACAATCAAGATGTGATAATTATTTTATTAATGAATAAAGTATAAAGTAGTTGGTTCTAGACCACCAACTCCAACAGACTCCCACTTGGACTATATCCAACTGCTGACAACCTTTAACCCGCTAGTTCTCACATGATATTCATGCTTCTGCTGAGATAGGCCTTTAGTCATGGGGTCTACCATGTTATCTTCCGTGGAAACTCTGCTCATAGCTACTTCACCCCTCTGATAGAAATCATTCAAGAGGTGATACTTCCAGAGTATGTGCTTTGTTCGTTGATGTGACCTTGGTTCATTTACAAGAGCCACCGCTGCAGTATTTTCACAATACAATGTAATGGGATATTTACTAATAGGAACCACATCATCCTCCTGGACAATGTTCTGAATCTAGACGGCTTCTTTGGCTGCATCAGAAGACGCAATATATTCAGACTCCGCTGTAGAATCAGCGACAACTGGCTGCTTTGAACTCTTCCAGCTCACAGCTCCTCTATTGAGACATAAAACATATCCCGATTACGACTTTAGATCATTCTGATTTGTTTGAAAACCATCATCAGTATACCCTCTGATGACAAGATCCCCGTCTCCTCTATACACAAGGAACATATCCTTAGTTCTTATCAAATTCTTAAGGATAGTCTTAACAGCAGACCAATAATGTTCCCCTGGATCTTCTTGATATCTTCCTACCATGCTCAGTGCATAGGCTCCATCAAGCCTGGTATATAACATGGCATACATGATGTATCCTATAGCTGAAGCATATGGGATCTTACTCATTCTATCTTTATATTTTTGTGTCTGAGGACACATTTTCTAAGAGAGATGTAGGCCACGTGACACTGGATCCAATCCCCCCTTGGATTGTTCCATACTAAATCTCATTAGTATCTGGTCTATGAATGTACCCTAACATAGTCCAAGCAGCCTCTTGGATCTATCACGAATGATCTTGATCCCTAGAATGTAGCCTGCTTCTCCTAAGTCCTTCATGGAGAAACACTTGTTCAACCAGTCCATAACTGACTGTATGACAGGTACATCATTTCTAATAAGCAATATGTCATCAACATATACTACTAGGATAATGACCGCATTCCCATTAAACCACTTATAAACACATTGCTCACAGTCGTTCTTAGTGAAACCAAAATCCTTTACGGCATTATCAAATCGAATATTCCCTGGCCTAGATGCTTTATTTAATCCATAAATGGATATTTCCAACTTGAAAACCCGTTTGGCTTCACCTGGTGTCACAAACCGTTGTGGTTGTGTCATATAGACATCTTCCTGAAGGTTCCCATTAAGGAATGTTGTTTTGACTTCCATCTGCCAAATATCGTAGTCATGGTAAGCAGCTGTGGAAAGTATGATTCTTATGGTTTTAGACATGGCAACTGGTGAGAAGGTTTCATCATAGTCAATTCCATGATGTTGTCTGAATCCTTTAGCCACTAGCCTTTCTTTGTAGGTGCTAACTTGAACTTCCATGTACAACATTCTATTGAATACCCATTTGCATCCAAAAGGATTTACATCAACTGTCTCATCAACCAGAACCCAAACATGGTTCTGATACATGGAATCCATCTCAGAATTCATAGATTCTAGCCATATTGCATCTTCTGAGATTTCTACAGCTTCCTTGTAGGAGAGAGGCTCATAACTGTCCAACAATAATGATTTACTATGCTCAGTGACTATGAAACCAAATCTCTCTAGTTCCCTTACCTCTCTTGAGATCCTACGTAGTACTTGTGTTTCTGGAACCTCTTCCACGGGGACCTGTGGAACTTGTTCCTATACCAACTCCTGTGTATATTGAGCATCAACTTTGTCGAAGTCAATCTAGCTCCCACTATCCTTACTGAGGATGTGCTCCTTCTCAAGAATGGAGGCTCGTCTGGCGACAATCACTTTCTTGTCTTGAGGTTTATATGGGTAATATACTTTCGTTTCTATGGGATATCCTATAAAGATACACTTCATGCACCAGGGTGCTAGTTTGTTTCCTGAGAAAGCCTTAACAAACACATCGCATCCCCATACCCGTGTATGCGAACAAATTGGTTTCTTTCCACTCTATAACATGGAGGGAATTCCATTTGCTTCCTTAATTGGTACTCAGTTTAATGTGTATGCTGCAGTTTGTAATGCATATCCCTAAAAGGTTAATGGAAGGTCTGCATGACTCATCATCGACCTCACCATGTCCAACAAGGTGTAGTTCCTCCCTTCGCTAACACCATTCCACTGTGGTGTATAAGGAGGAGTGAGCTGAGATAGAATCCCAGACTCTTGTAAAAGATCTATGAACTCTTGGTTCGGATATTCTCCACCTTGATCCGATTGAAGTTTCATTATCTTCTTACCAAGATGATTCTCTACTTCATTCTTGAATTCCTTAAATTTATCTAAGGCTTCATACTTATACCACATTAAGTAGACAAATCCATATCTACTAAAATCATTAGTAAAAGTAATGAAGTCAGAATATCCACCTCTAGCTTCTACTGGAAATGGTCCATATACATCCGTGTGTACCAATCCTAGAAGTTCTGTGGCCCTTTCACCTTGTCCACCATAAGGAAGCTTGGTCATTTTACCTTGTAAACAAGCATGACATATATCAAGTGGTTTTATCTCAGTAGAGTCTAAATATCCATCTTGGTAGAGCTTTGTCAAGAACTTCTCATTTACATGACCGAGATGGTGATGCCACAACTGGGTGATGTATGAGCCATGTGAGCTTGTTTCGTTATTGATTTACAACACTTGGTTTTCGTAATTTAATACATACAAACCATTATATAAATGTGCCATACCATAACATACATTGTTCTTATAAAAGAGACATCCCTTATTTCTGAAATTGAAAAAAAATCCATCGATATCCAAACAAGATGCATAAATTACGTTCCTGGTAACACTAGGCACAAAATAACAATTATGTAAAACCAAAATCATCCCAACTGGCAATGAGAGGTGGTAGTCGCCAATATCCAACACAGCCAGCCTTGCGCCATTAGTAGCTCGAAGATCCACCTCTCCTTTGGTGATCTTTCTAAATCTACTTGGTTTCTGCATTTGAATACATATGAGAGCCCCACAAGCTATATCTAATACCCAATGGGTAGAAATAGAAATATTTCACTCGATAACGAACACACCTTTAGAATCCCCACACTTCTGGGTGCAGTTCCTCTTTTAGTGGCCTTGCTTTCCACATGAAAAACACACCGCCTCCCATTCCTTGCCCTGCCTCTGGATCTTCCCCTTCTTAGAGGGACGGTGCTTGGGGGCTTCATACCGTTTATAAGTCTTTGGCCCCTTTGAATTGTCCTTCCTTTTCTTGTTCACCATATGGACTATGGGTTTGTCACGCCCCATGTTGTTGTCAACCTGGCGAATCAAGGTCAGAAGCTCCGACTGACTCTTCTCGTTGCCGCTCATGTTATAGTTGACAATGAAGCTAGATAAGGTCTTGGGAAGTGATGATAGGATGAGATCTGTACACAACTCATTTGGGAATTTAATCTCTAAGATGTCCAGGCATTCAATGTAGCCAATAAGCATGACTACATGAGGCCCAGCTAGTGCAGACACTTCAAGCATCGTGGTAAACAAAGCATTGGAGATCTCATACCTCTCTTGTCTCACCTTCTCTTGGAAGAGATATTTAAGGTGAGACATCATGCTATACGCATCCATTCTTTCATGTTTCTTCAAGATCTCATTAGACATGGACGATAGCATGAAACACTGGACATATGTGGCATCATCCATGTGCTTCATATAGAAAGATAATTCCTCATCACTAGCCTCTTTCCCAGGTGCAACTGGAATAGGCTCTTCCAACACATACAATTTACTTTCGTGGCGAAGGACGACACGTAAACACCTCTGCCACTCTAGGAAATTGGCGCTGGTGAGAAGGTTTTCCTTCTCGAGTATGGTGTGCAATGATATGTTTGAAGTCATTTTATTTCTGTTTCTACAAATTATTATGAGAAATGGATTAGTAATTTGTTACAAAATTGAGACAAATAAATTAATTAATACTTATTAGTCTCCCACTATTTTATTAAAATCCAATATCCCTCACCATTGAGTTTGAAATATTTTGTTTCCTGAATATTCTTGTGGAAAGGATCCATATTTCCCTTCGCATTACCCCAAATAGGTTTGGTAAGAGATGTGGAGGGTTTTAGGTTGGAACTCCAAATTCCAACTGCATTAACTTGCAACTCCTGGATCTGCTGAGTGGACTCCACAATCCTAAAATCCTTTTATTTTGGATTTCCTCGACCTTTTCCTCTTGGTCACACCAAGTCCTGCTGTGGCAGTCAACCCTAGATGCGAACCAAGTCAATTCGACCCAAAACCTTGAATTAGAATTCTCCGATAATTGAAAGCACCCCATCTAGGGTTGGTCAAGCACTTTGAACTATGGTTCGATTCTAACAAAGATTATGGAAGGCTATACTGACTTAATATTTGTTTGGAGGGATTTTATCCTTATACGTAAATTTCCATTTTATTATATTTGATTATATGCTTGTTAATATTAAGTGGGCTATACTTAAGTTATTAACAATGTCTAAGGTAATATTTACGTATAAACTGGTTTTATTTTAGTTCCATCTTGCATGCTTGTTTAATTCATTAATTGTGTGATCGTGACATCACATCCAAAATAAATAAACCATGCAACTGGAATAAATAAAATAAATGTTATGATCATGAGATTTTTCTATTGGTTAGTGTATCTAGCAGTTGATAAACTAACCCAAGACCTAGGGGAGAAACACCTTGAACCTTTCGGGTTCATGTTTAGAACATTCTACATGTCCACCATGGTATCTCCTTGGATTGGTTTCACCTTGGCTCCTGACTTGAGCCGCCTCCACTTTCTTGGGAGATCCTTCCATTACATATGAATTTATCTCACATGTAGCTGAGGGGTAAAAAGGGGTTTTTACATAAAAGAATTCTTGGGCGCGCAGACCCTACATATTAATGTGGAGATGGCTCGCAGGCCAACAAATTTAATTTAAATAAATTAAAAGAAACCATTCACATACAAAGGTCTCAGTCTAGCTCATGATCATCTATACATGAAACAATATTTACGCATAAATAAAACTAGCATTCAATTATTTAATCATTCTTGTTTAGGATAAATCACGCTCGAATTAATTAATTATCTATAATTAATCAATCTTTTTATCTTAAACCCTTTTAGGAACTTCCTTGAGTTTCACATCCATCATAATTTAAAAAAAAATCTTTTAAATTTATCCTTATATATAACTTGTACCTTTGGCGGCAACTTGGTGTATTCTCGATCATTACGCAGACGTTAAATTAAACACATATATATAAAACACCTATCATGTGTTGTGCCTCAGCTTTACGCCTATACCATGGTACACGTCTCAAGGGTTTGTATAATATAATAATAAATTTTAATAAATCTGGGTAATTTGGGTGAGTACACGGTGTGTAGTTCTGACTACACGACGTGTACTTTTCTTCACCATCCATCTGAAGTACAGGCCCGGGGACAAAGCGTGTTAATGTACTTCAGAAATTTTCGGAGTACACAACGTGTTCTGTGGGACACACGTCGTGTAGTTTCTGCGTTACACAGTTTCTAGCTAGGAAAACCACGTATGGGGTACACGGCCCAACCCTATCCCGTAGGGACTACACGCCATGTTCATTGGACCACACAGTGTGTAATTCAGAAACCGTGTGCCACCTGTTTCTAGTCAACACACGGTGTCTTAAATTCTTATAAAGAATCCAATATATGGCCTGATTTGGAGGATCAGTCAATGCATTGAACCTAGACTACACGGCGTGTACGTCTGAATACATCCCGTGTATTCTGGTGTTGTACGGACAAAAACATTTGGATCCTCTAGATGAGTTCCCCTATTTTATTTTAATCAAAATTAAAAGAAAAAATGGTTTCTGTGAGGTAAACGAGAAACGAGGGAGGAGGGATAGACCTCATGATTCAGATTTCCAGAACAATTAAACATGAATTTAAATAACTAAATTATTAAATGAATAAATCAAAAATGAAAAACTAAATAATTATAATCAACTATATGACCGCTCTGATACCACATGTAGGTTCTGGGCGCAGTGGAAGCGCGTTGGTGGGATTTCCCAACTTTAATTTTAATGTTAAACGATGTTTAATCCGAGATCTGTCACGATATAAAATGTCGGATCTTTGGGATAGAACGAAGAACGAAAAAAGAAAAGAATTTTCCTGGAACACTTGAGATAGGATCATCATATGTTGGTTATAATTAATTTAATTAATTCATAAGAATTACCTTGATGGAATTCCTTGTTCACCGATGTCTCTAGTCACGAACTTGTGATCCGTCGTTGCGTCGCAGAATCCAAGTATATGATTCCTCTAGCGGTGATCCACGTGTTCTCTACATATCTCTGGACGTTGTCGAAGGGAACTCTGGGTGATAGAGTTGAAGATCCTTCACTTGCGATGTCCGTCTTCGATCACCTTGATCTGGTGGAGGATCTTTCTTTCCTAACTTGAAAGCATTCTTGGTGGAAAGGGAATTCTCTCTTGGCTATAGTGTATTTCCAATCCATTATGCACAAAAAAAATGTCTAACTCTCATGAGAATAATGTAATTGGGATTTATAATACTTAGAATAATAAAATGAATTAATTTCCAAAAAGAATTTAATTATTTCTTTTAATTATTAGTAATACCCCATGACTTAATAATGATAGTTGACCATCATTATTACTAGACATGCATTTGATGTATCACATTTAATATCATTTAATTAAATAAACAATATTTTCTCACGAATCCTGAAAAAAAACTACATGATGTGTATGTATAAACATACACGGCGTGTACTTTTATTTTTTCAGTTTTATTTATTTTCCTCCACCTCATTTATTAGACATTGAGTAATGGCTATTTATTTCGTAAAATAAATGTAACTACATTACTCGCTAATAAATACATATTATTTCTCCCACAGTATATTAACTCGAATAACTAGTGTCGAAATAAATGCGACCATACATCCTTGAATAATTATTAAACCACAATCAGGAATAATCATTATTCAACTTGTTAAATTAATATTTAACTGCTATACATGGACAAAATTTGTGTGTGAACCTCTAGGCCTCTTTCTCAGTGGCATTTGGCTGAGCCTGCCTAAAGTCCAAGGTTAGTGTCTGGCAACACGCCAAGGCACCCATAGAGAAATAAGTTAAGGCCGCAATGATGTGTCACCTCCTACAAACGCTTGCCATGTAATAGAATCCATTTGTCTCGATATCTCCAATCAAGTGGGTTGCATGCTAGTGCCATCAACCCATCTGCTCGATTATTCTTTCTTTGACTTCCCAAAATTGAACTCGCCCATACCTTACCATGTCCATGGATTTATTTAGGCAGTATAAATTCCATCAAAGGGCCTATGATATCTACTTCTGTTATGGAATAGAAGGGACAAATCCTTTCTCGCATTATCTATTAATGTAGTATTACTCGTGATTCACCCAACATATCTTACCGCACTGCGAACAGTATGTTGTCACAGTTTTCATCACTACCTCTAAGTGTGCTATTTGTAATACCCATTAATAATAATCTTAAAGTCTAAGGATTAATACACATGTCTGCAGATAGGAACATCCAATGACATTATGAAATGTGGATTTCCTACTGGTGGGTCTCGTTTTCATAATATCCTCCTGGATATTACCAAGGGTGCACACCATGAGAAGGTTCCTCAATGTCTTATGAGTCCTCACCCCTAATGACCTGTATTATTTGTGTCCCTCAAATAATATCATCTGGCCATAGAACATATATTCAAGAACAATGTTATTGCACTTCCGAGTTCTCATCATTGCATGGATCCTCTATGACCCATTAATTCAACAACTGTCCTTAGGACATTATCACAAGCATTGTCACGCAGAAGAACAATCAAGATGTGATAAGGCTTTTATTAATTAATAAAGTACTAAGAAGTTGGTTCTAGACCACCAAATCCAATAGTTCCTCCCTACACCAATGATATATGGCTCTAGTAAATGGAGTCAGGATAATATTAGAGTAGGATATATGGTCACATTTACAATCCATTGTTATGTACTAGGTAGTTATATAGTCTAGTTTTTCATAAATTTTGTTGAAGGGAAATGGGTTATTATCCCTTCTTTTAATGGTAATCCAATAATAAATTAATTTATTTAGGGACTTGGTAGTGTGTGGATTATGTTGCGGAGACTATTGGTTCTTATAGTCTATTAATATGGGATAGGTAATTTGGATTTTTTTGGATACTCATGGCCTTAGGGGGAGAAAACGATTTTATTAAAATTTTACCCACCATTAGAGAGTGTGATATTTCTTACAATGGTTCACAATATGATCCATTTATTAATGATGTGAATGATATACATTAGAGAAATTTTTTAGGGTTAGTCTTGTAAGGGTGGAAGATTCAATGATTAGATTCATGTGGGAAAATAATTCATGCTAGAGGGAGGGATAAGTTTATATTATGTTTTTCTATAGTGGAATAGAGAATGAGAAACATCAATATTTTGAATACTGATTAGAGTTGGTGTTTGTTGAAAACCAAATTAAAATAGACTTGATGATATTGGGATCATGGTTCGTGGAAAAATGGTTTTTTATATATGTCAGTGTAAAATGGAAATTGGGTGAGTATTTGGTGTTGGTCGTAATGTTAGTGGATATTAGTTTTCTAGAGAATAGGTTCTAGGTGGAGGTGTATCTAATGGATGTTTTCATTGTGAATTACCCTTGGAGTTCATGTGTTGTGGATTATCATAAATATTATAAGTAAATTACTATTGATGGATGAAATCTTGTGATACATTATTTCCATGGTACTTATGCTAGATTTATGGAGTAATGAGGGATTTGTATGTTGATCTTATATAATTCTGTACTCGACTATTTTGGATTAGTAAAATGGTAGTTATTTTTATGGTACCCTAAGAATAGGAAGTAAGGTATTAGTTTGAGAATTTTTCACTATTTAATGATCAGATATGGGGAAGATCACATTTATGTTTTGATCATACAATGATAAGTTTTTTTGTCCTCTTCTTTTAAACTATGTATTAGTATTATAATAATAAAAATTAGTTCCATTGGTTTTTGTTAATAGGATAGTGGAGAAAGGATTGTGTAGGATGATCCATTGTATAATGTTAAACCTAAGTCATAGGGTTTTAATAGAGTGGTGGTGTTTTTGATCCTCTAAATCATGTTTTCCATGTGGATGATGAAATATATATGAAAATGTTTAGGAACATCAATGTGTTTTCGGATACCGATGTTGGATAAAATAGATTTTGTTTATCTTTTTTTTCAGGATTTTGTGAGACAAGATGTTTGGACATTGAATTTATGTCACAGTTGTTAGTTTATTGGATTTTTTGAGGTAATCAGTGTGTATAGTGGATTGAATTTTACGTATCTATTATATGTCCCTTATTAAATTCATTCAAGTTGTGTATTGAAAGTGTATAACAGGTGAAACGTAAGAATCAAGGTATGATTAATGCATGAGTCGAAGGCTCTATAAGGTGGAGGAAAAATATAAAAGTGTTATGGGGTCCCTAGTGTGTCCATAGATCATAGTATATGAAGAGTATGTTTGGATGTATCAAGTTTTAGTTAGTGAGGTGACTAATTGTGTGTCTTGTAATTTAATTGTGATATTATTAGTTTACTACGATAGATTAGGAATCTGTGGTGTTCCACACTATTTTTTGAATGTTCCCAAGAAATTTTTTATTCACTTATAGGAATATGTGATCATGTTTTATAATGTTGATGTAGTTCTCATGAGCATTACTGAATAACTAATAATCAGGTAGATTCATGTTTATAAATCCATGGAGATGGAAATCTTATAGTGGATGTAAGGATTGATGTGGTGGTGCACCTAAAAAAAAGTTGGAGGTAGGTTTTAATGTAAAAATTATTTTTGTGGATGATTTGAAACTATTTTTGAGATATTACCATGTGTGCATATCAAATATTGGTGACCATGTGAATTCTAGTGACATTGACCAATGGAAGATGGAATATACCGTTAGGAATGATTTTGTTTGGGGCCAGTGTATTTATATGGAGATTGTTGAGGTGAACCATTATATGTGATTTAATTCTTGTGGTGATTCATGAATCTTCATGTGATTTATGTGGTTAACCATGTTCATGATTTGATTTAGGAGTGAATTAGGCGATTAATCATAAAGATGGTTCAAGTTGGGGAAACAATGTTTTGGAAGGGAAGTTTAGATGATACCACATATAGTGGGTGTCAACACAAACCATCGAGAGTGAGTGTTACTAATGATTTTGTGTAAAAAAACTATTATTAATTTTAGGGTAATATAATTAATATTATGGTAGAAATCGAGAGAAAGGATATAAGGACATGTTTCACCTCTCGTTTGAATGTTGTTCTTGACTCAATATCTTATGGATGATACCTTGGAGTAGTAATTTGATATCTAGGCCGAATAACTGGAGTTTTTTGGAGGATTTCAAAAGATTTACTTAATAATACCATTCATTTTCTTAAATTAAGGTCATTAATGTCCCTTTTCATATATTCTTACCAATTTCCCACTGTTTGGTAACCATGTGTTTTAGATAATATTTTTCAAAAAACCAACCATCATTTCTCTCGTTAGTCAAAGATCCTATTTTCTTTTCAAGAAAAGGATTTATTAAAATGTTTTCAAAATTTTTTATCCTTTGTAAAGTGATTTTTAATGAAATTATTGTCCATTTTTTGTTTTATCCATGTTTTGAATGAAATATTCTTGTTTCTTTTCGAATAACGAATTTCCATAACCTTTTACCTTGAAAAGGGATTGTTCATTTTCCCTCATAATAATCTGTAGGCTCACCAACCATAATTTCAATGAATATTCATTTAAATTTATTAGCGGATAAATTTTAAACATATTTTTTTAAAAAGAATTAATTTTTAATGAACATGATTTTATAAATGCTTTTAAAATAATTTTTTTCCCTCAATAATTTTTTTTCAAAATATAGTATTTTTTCATCAATGAGAAAAACCATTTATTTTTACTCTACATTGGATATGGTGTACTGATAAAATAATTAATATTTCCATATATGGTTTATGATTGATTTTTCTAAGGATAATATTCACATTGACCTACTTCATTCCTTTTATTCCCCTTTGAAATATTCTACTTCCAATGATTCTTTGACATTTAATTTCCCTTAAATAATCATACTATTTTTCATTGATATAATTATTACCTAAAAAATAAATGATTTTTCTATAGAATATAATTTTATAGTTAATTTATTTTTTAGGGAAATATTGAAAAATTGGTATCCTTTAATCAATATGGATATTTAATAAACCATATTGATTATTCGGTAAGGGTAATGCTTTGGAAATAAAGGAAATGGGTTGGGGATTATTTAAGGAATTCTATATAGGTTGGGGACCAATTACTGTATGATCCTCTATGAATTGGTAATCTCATAAGAAGAAATTAGTTTCTGGAAAAAACATCTAGTTTGTTTCCATGTAGAATGGACGAGTTTCAACACATAGTTTTAAACACACTGGATGATAGAGCTTGACAATAGATGTTATTATGTGGCATAGAATGGTTGTCCAGTAATGAAGAAATTCATTCATGTACATTTTAGGTATGACTATTATTATCCATGAGGTTTTCATATGATAATTTATATGGATCAATTTCATTCTTAGTTTATTTATAAAATGGAATGTGTCTTCATTTTCTTACCTTTCCATTTTTTCCCAATCTAGTTATTTTTTATGACATGTGTTTCCATTAATTTAAATTTCCATTTTATTATTCTCATTGATACATTATCAAATCTATTTTTCATTACCCTTACTGATCATTTGATGTCAACCTTATTCTATTTCAATTACCCATGAATCTAAGAAGGTTACTAAGAATGATATTCAAATATTTGATAAACAAATTAATGTTATTATTCTAAAATGAAAAAATATGTTGTAATTTTTTTATTGATTTTTAATACAATACTAATGTATGTATCATTTTTACCAAGACCAATAAATTATTTGGTCCTTTAATATTGGGTTCCTTATTATAATGTGAATTTAATATCAGTAGCTACCAGCTCTAGACATTCTGGGGTAGAGTTTCTATAGTTCGTATGTGATAAATATTATTAGAATCCTTGGGGACTGGATTTATGATAACATCGATTTGAGAACATAGATCTAAGGTAGAATTTGAGGATAAATATAGAGGAAGATACTAAATTTTTTGTATGGTATAAATTATGAAGGTATTCCAAGTAATACAACCTTGTATTTACACTACAAGTAGACGTGGTTCTAGTATAGATGTTCATAGGAGTAAAAACCCTAACAGGGTGTGTCATACCTAAATTCGAAGAAGCTTGTACCCAATAATAGTCCTTAAATACCATATTATTTTTCAGACCTGGGGGGATATACATAGGATAAATCAAATTCTCTTTAGAAACTATTATAAATTATTTTGATAGTGAATGACAGTGGTTAAACCAAAGGTGTTCATGATTGAAGATAAGGAGGCAGGTTTTATAAATAATATAGATGATATTTTGGATATACCCTAGAATAAGGAATGACCTATTTTGAAATAAATGGATGAATTATTTACGAATTTGGGTTCTTTTGATAACCTTATATAAATTTACATTTAGTTATTAAACTTACATTTTAGATTTCCATCATATTTATTTTTTAAATTATAGTAATATGATTTTTGAAAAGGAAAACTTTTATGTCGGTAGAAAACTAATCAATCCCATCGAGGCCATATTATTGAACCCAAGACCAAAGGAAGATATGGGTTTCTCACCAACCACTGACCTACACAAGGTCCTGGTCAATATGTCATTTTTTTAGTTTATAATTTTTTTTAAATAATTATTATTGAAAACCCTGTAGTGAATCTTTCATTTTTTGGAGTTTTATTTCTTAACCATATAAAATTTTGATAATAGTTTGAGTCAAATAGTTATAATTTTCCCTCTTTTATATGCCACACTACCTATGAAATTTTTTTTGTACTTTATATATAGAAAGTTTATTTTTTGATATCCATTTTCTAAATTATGAGATAAATTAGAATTTGATGAAGCACGAAAAATGGATGATTTTTTATAGAAAAATGTTAAGTATGTTTATTTTATTATATATTTATTCTGTAAAATATTTATTCAACACTATGAAAAGGGATAATTTGTAGTCCTAATACCTTAATTTTATTTAACGATGATGGTCTTCTAATTCTTCACTAGTTTATGGATTTCATAACCTCAACATTATATTATTAAATCACTTGTTTTTTATTGTTAACCTCATTCAGTCCCTATAAATATAGTTCTCTTATTCCATATATGTATCTTTACATGAAACTAATGTTGTTTTTCTTAGATACCTAGTTGTATGTTATCCCATGTGAGACTTGTACATCCCATTCTACCTTTTCTATTGGATTTATTACGAATACATCTCAAGATTTGGGATTTCAAAAAAGGAAATATCAAATAATATATTTCAAATTTCATTATTCAATTGAGAGGATGAAATTTAATTAAGGTGGGGAGAATGTAATGCCCTACAATCTAAAGTAGGAATATTTTATTTGATAGCATGCATCACACAAAACTCCAAGAATATAAGATAATATAATATCATGATAATATATAATATATATACTATTTCAAATAAATTCAATTTAATTTATAGGTTCCAATATACACTAAACTGATTTAGCATATGTCGCACACAACAACGAGTTTCTTCAATGACTTTTGTTATATGCGAGAGAGAGCTTTACAAAACAATGATATATAATATTATTTAATATAATAATATATAACATTGATATTAAATTAGTGGTTATGAATACTATTAACTAAATTATTAATATATATGGTTTTCACAAATATGAACTGAATTCATTGGTTTCCAATTATTTATAAAAGGATATAAAACCCAATTAAACATAATGGGAATGTTTTGAGAGAAAAATATTATAATAATCACAATGATGCTTTATCCTAATAAATTAAATTAATTAAAATTATTTGCTGATATTTTGTAATATATATATATATATATTATTCAGTTCAATATATTTGAAATTCAATAAATAAATTGGATAAGTGTAAAATAAGAATAAACAAAATATTTCACATAAAAATCTATATTTTTATTAAGGCACATTTTCTTCCATATAATGGAGAACCCAACATAAATAAATTATTTTGTATATTAATAAATATTATATTTGAAAATAAACATAATATAATAAATAAATAAAATTAGGGTTTTTTTGTATTTTTCTGTGAATTTTCATTTTTTAATGAATCATGACTAATAGTGAATTTTAATTCGAAAGATCATTTTAATCTATTTTTTTGTTAAGGGTAAATTATAATTAAATTTGATTTTAAATTTTAATTAGAATATATATTTACTAAATAATCCAATGGAGGTAATTTAATAAATTACACTTTGAAATTAAATATACAAATTATCAATCCTTTTATTGTTTTTAAATTGAAAACCTGTATATTTGTCCCATCTACAGTATTAAATTTCTATTAATTTCTTCCAATTAATTTCGTGGAACATGGAAAAATGGATTCTATGTTTTGAATAAAAATAATTTATAATGTCTAATAAATTTAAATTAATTTTTCTTCAAAAAATATTAGTGAATGTAATTAAAATTAATTTCTAAGACTAAGGTAAAATTAAGCTTACCAAAGGACTAAACCATAATCTTATAAGCTAGAATGATATTAAAACGTGTTCCAAATCCATTATCTGGTCTTATTTAGAACCTTAAATGCCTTGTATCTAATTTTTACCATTCTTGAATCCACATACAATGTTAATGACGTGGGTGGAATTCCCATCTTAAAAAGTTACAATAGTGCCACTCCATCTCCACTATAAAATGTCCACCTATACTACCAATTTCTCACACCTATAAATCCATGTTGGCTCACACAATATCAACCCAAATATATTCTAAATATCCCTAACCTATTCCTTTAATCCTCCCCTTTTGGTATGAAATTATTCAACGAATCCCTATGCTAAAAACCCAAATTTTTTACCCAAAGAAGATGCGACATCATTCCCCAATATCATTAGATTTATTTCATTCTCCACACACTCAACATTCATTATTATATGAATATTTAAATAAACTATTAACATTGATATAATTATAATTTTTATGATATGATTTCATCCAAAACATAAACACAATATTATCTAATGGGTATCAAACTTACCATTTATGTCCATAGGGAATTACCACCTCACGAAAACAAGATGTTCATTATTCTTTTATCACATTTCATGGATGATAAATTTGATGGGAATTCTATTTTTATATGATATATATTATAATTATTTTGTTTTTATTCTTATATAATTATTTTATAACTCAAACCATTATAATTTACATTTTGTGTAAATATGATAGCATTTTTTGTTGATGAGTAGACTACGATGAGCGTCCCTTCCTCCAGATTAGGATGGGCCCGTAAGGGGCGCAGCGTCGCCCAACATGGGTTCTCGCACCGCCTTCCCCTTCCCAGATCTGCGCTCCATCACCTTCCTGGTTCGGCTAGTCGGGGTGGTGGTTCTCTGTTTCTACGGCCTTGTTTAACTCGTTATGCGTGCAGTAGTGTCTTTCTCTTTGACATAGTATTGAATCTGCACCTTAGTTCCTGGTGAGGTGGTTCGTGACTGTCCCTTCGTCTAGATTTGGGCGTTTGAAGGTAGAGCATGGTTTCTGTGGAGTTGTCGGATGGTGGCGTCGGGATCTAGTTTTCATTGAGTGGATGAGGTGCCTTTTAATCTATTGCTTCTTCGATTTTATGATTATGTAGGGTTTCTTGATGCTGGTTGGGATGTAGTTTTGAGGTTGAGTTTTTTTTGATGGTTTGGGGAAGTCTGTGTTTGTTGTTTTGTTTTGATCTGGTGGTGGATTTTTGTTCGCCGATTTCGGCCTAGTAGTTCTTAGGAACTGAGTGCTTTATTCTTAGTATATAAATTCATCGATGTTGTCAAAGGATGATGGTGATTCTCAAAAGTGCTCTGGTTGAAGAAGATGAATTATTTTGCTTGTTCGTTCGAGACTGGTTGTGGATCGTGCATCATGGTTTGTTCTCCAGTGGATGGGATGATGGTGGTGGTCTGAAAGTGCTTCGGCGACGTCGTCAGCTGATGGTTATGGAATCTTCCTATGGTGAATGGTGTCCCATGGTGATGGATCTCAGATCGAGGCTTTTCGTGATGGTAGGTGGGTGGAAATGTGCACGGATAGCCATGTTGTACGTTGGCAGGTGCGTGGCTCGTGGGCCCGTCGCGTTGATTATTGGTTTTGGATATTTAAATTTGAATTTGAAATGGATATGGATGTTGTGAATTTTTGTGTGGAGGTGGTAATGTTCTGTATTGGTAAACGAAAACCCTTAAACAGGCTATTAGAAAATGAAAAAAAAAATGATTTTCAGATGTGTGGACTACCACCACTTAAAAGCGGTGTGATTCGATCACATGATACATGTAATGTACTACAGATGTATTTAATTATAAATAAGTGACATAAAAAACTATATGAATTTAATTAAGTTATTAACTTTCTTTATATATAATATATATTATTTTCTTCATTACACATTCACGCACTAAAAAGTTATAATGTTGGTCGTGGATGTATAGACTATTGCTTCCTCGACACAAAGTGATTCCTTTTAAATCACATGAAATATATATATAATTATATATTATCAAATAAAATGTTATTTATGATACAATTATCATTTTAGGGTTCTATATTGTTACTTTCCTTCTTTCAATAACGATCATCGAAAAATGGGAACGTTACTTGTGCATACGTATGACCTATTGTCCCCATGATTGTAATGATGGTTGATTTTGTATAACCATATTAAATGCATGATATTATAAGAATAATTGGTTTATGAATATAATAATTATGTCATGATTATTATTCTGGATATGATATATAATGTCCCATTTTATTATAGTTGACCTACAAATGTCTTTTTGACACATAAACTAAATTTGGTCAAAACACCTGACATAATCATAATTGATTTTGGAGTTGCATAAAACATTTAGATAACCTCTTACATGTTTGATTGTGATCAAAATATTGAGTCCTTATACTGAAATATCAATAATTTTTCATGGAATCATGTTAATGAAAAAGAACAGATCATTACTTGGAATAAATGTATAGTAATACCCCATCAACATTAACCTTGACTATAAACATTTAGAGTGATATCAATATCTCACTGGAAGATATAACTCTATAACCCTAAATAATTTTTGTTCATGTTATTATCATTTCATTAAAGATCAATAAATTTTATGTAGGTTGTTTCAAATCATTAGTTATCCATGACTAGAAAGGAAGAACCCACAAAGGTTATACTAGAAGGGAATCTCTTCCATCATTGACCTTTAATATTCAATAGTTCCCATAAATCACCATCTCAATGATAAATGTTTTACAACATTAACATTATTTGGATACATAGAATTTCATTCTTTGTTATTTGATAAAACACATTATTGGTTGTTATGGAGACATTAAATAATCAAAACTAGGAATTGGCACATGATAATGGTTCCATCACAGGGATCCATGCACCACATCAATCTACTAGGGTCAAAAAACCTCTTGGGCATGAGGAATGAGCCATCATCATCTTGGTCGAACGTATAAGAATTGATCCTCATAAAATTCCCTTAGAATGATATATATATATATATAGTTGAGTATAATTACATCACTATCATATATTGGAAAACAAAATTTATGTTTTTTTGACACTTTAAATAGTTGACCTATGTATTCACAAAAATAAACTCCATAATTCTGATAACATGTGGACCCTACATTACAAATATAATGTATGAAACTCCTATTTACATTATTGAGTATGATTTAAAATTAGTCATCAACCTTTTTCTTGTGTAATGAGATTCATAAATCCTTAATAAAAGTATAATTCTACCAATCATAGGTTCCACTAAATGTGAAAATAAATTCAACTTCAACATTTCATATCAAGAATAAAAATCTAATATCCCTAGAAAAAAGAATTCTCACTAGAAAAGGATTTATTGGAATACGAATTCGATGTCAATCATATTTGATGAAACATTCTTTTCAATCTTGTATACTATATCTGAAATAGTAATACAATATGAAATTAATGTCTCTAATAGAGATTGGAATTTCCACGACCTAGATGTCGCTAACTGAATAACCTTAGTATTTTCCTAGAAGGATTGAAGAAAACTTCTTCATATCCCAGAATCTATCTACAACTATAAAGGGCCTACTATGTGTCACCGGAAAAGCTATTTCTTCATTTGAGAGTAATAAACATGTGAAATAAAAAAACAACACCCATATAAATAAATAAATAGAGTGACAATGAAATTAATTAAACAATATTGTAATTGGAAATGAAATACAGATATGGATAGAATAACTATTTCATATACACATCAATGAATGCAAACTAACTGGTCAAATTATTCATGAGAAAATGAATGAAGCATAAATAAAAGTACAAGGCTCTAAAACTACTATCATGTTGAACCACTAACTTGGTCTCCATCAATCCTCAGTAAAACCAACATAAACATAAGAATACATATGAGTTTCTCCTCCCAATCTTGAATCCCTAGTCCAAAATCCTATTTTACACATTCCTAACCTAAAAGTAGAAGTAAGGTCTTCACACATTTTGAATTTCATGAATATTGGTGAGAAATAAATCATTTTAGGTCACCCACAATGGTTACCCAATGATATTTGTACATATGTTCATGATCATGAAATATGGTCATCCTATACAATAAATATATAAATAAATAAATAATGTAGAATCACATTAGAACCTTTCTTTCATGATCTTGAAATACTATACAATCATAAAGTAATGTTATATATATATTTAAGCATATCATTATGATCATGCATCTCAATTTAAATACATGTGCCCCATCCATGGTATCCCTAATCAAACCTCATCATCGAGAGGACTCATCTTATAGAAATCAGATAACTCGAGATCCTAATATAAGGAAAACTCTATCATATCTCATGACTCTAGGGATGAAACAAACAATTGTCTTATAACCACAAAAATAATGTATACATTGTTCCCAAATAATCAATTTAGTACCTAATCTATATTGTATTCAATCCAATCGCAGAACCGTAGTTCATCATCTCAACTATATATATTAAATACAATGTAAAATATTCTCATATATATATTTGTAGAAAATAATTTCAACTATTCTCAATCATATCCCTATGGAACAACTTTTCCACTAATATCAATCATATGAATTGGGAATGAAATTTCCAACAATATCAATAATATTACTATATAACATCATGTCCACAAAAATTGATCACATTACTATGAAATTTATTCACAAAAATAACAATCTTATAAAATTATTATTCCATTTCCATACTTCTTAATAAATGGTAAGGAACACCATTTCCATTATCTAATGATGTAAGGGTTATAATCCAACTCCAATAAATTGCATTCAAGAAACCCAATAAATATCAACCAAAAGAAAAATAATATATGATGGATCCTGGGAATTATGTCTAGTAATCCCAATCATACATCTTATCATGTCTTTATCATCGTCCTAGAGCCAGGATTTACCTTTAGAAATTTTTATTCATCAATTTTAACCATGAAAAAAACATGTAGTGATGTTGTAGAATACCTAAACATATCATTATTTTCAAAATCCATTCGGATTAGATGATTGATATAGGTTTTAAGGTGTAAAAAATATAATCTCTTCACAATACCATAATTCACCAGTTCATGGTTGGAATAGAAGTGGGTAACCACTTGGTCCCTTGTTTCAAAACACAAGAGATTCATCCTACATGTTATTTTCCAGAGGAGTAAGTATGTAGAGTCATAATAACTGGGTTAATTAGATATCGTATGTAAAATAAGGAATCATAAAAGGGATCCTATAAATTAGTAATATTGTAGAGTTATCCTACATGGGATCCTATAGGTGAGAAGGAGAGAGGATGTATCAGACAGGTGATCCTTAGAAAGAGAAACCAAAGGCATCCTACAATGGATCCTCAGTCACACTCTTGGATTGTCTACACACCCAACCAATGTTTTTCATCCTGTCACTTCTCATTACAAAAAACAAGGTAATGTCTAATGATATAAAATATTATAACCTTGTAAAAAACTTGATAGGTCCACTAACCAATCCATAGTATCATTGTGTGGGTCTCATCCAAGTCTCTCTTGAAGGATATAATTTTACTCATTTATTAGAAGATAAAATCAATATCATAACATATTCCCCTCAAAGAAACATTTTTGATCCCTAGAATCTCCCCAATAGTTCCGAATTTAAGATATACATGGTAAAATGATAAAAATGTACAACTCATGTGTGTAATTACCAATTCTACGTGTCAATACAATAACAGGTTCAAAAGGGAAGCAAGGTAGAAGTTGACGATTTGTATCCACCAGTACAAAGTCTGTATTCTCAATGACCTAGCTGTGAGAGTACTCAAATAGGAATGTCATGTAAAATCATTGTAAATAGCTTGTAAAATATATATATATCATGAAAAAAACATTGTGAATTATCCCATGTATCTCACATGGTTGTTCTATGTGCATTCTCCTAGAAAAGTATTTTTTATATGTCTTGTAACCCATAAGTTGTCTGGTGCTGTAACAAACATAGCCATGTGCCCCTACATGGGATGTTTAGCCTTATACATGGATATATGGTTGCATAACACTGAATGGAATGTGTACCTAGTACACAATGTGTACATCCCAAAATTAATCTAACCTAAATTAGAAGAAGGAATAATTTTTTAAATGTACTACACACCATGTGATTGGGATTCCAGAATTTGGAGCCCCTATGAACGACATGAATCCCCAATTTTATCCATAATATCTATATATCACCCCACCAAGGATATTAAATAGTCATTATTGAGATATATAACTATAAATAGGTAAATATATTGTGATTTTGAACATAATTTTTAAAATAGCCTTTATTTAGGTAAAATATACCAAAGATTCACACTGATTCACGTTCCACCATTCCCTTAAGACAATCTAGATTCTCCTACGATCCAAAAAACACCGCTATTTCCCCCATTATCTATATATATAAATATACATACTTTATTCTCTCTTTCAATATCATTGTGTCTTTTCAAATAGGGTGTGTACATGGGAAACCAATGGGTGAGAGAAGAAAGGAAAAGGAAAAAAATTAATTGAAGAAAATGATAGAAATAAAAAAGGGGCCCATGCCGAACCCCAGCTTAAGAAATGATTTTATGCATTGACTAGGAAGAACCCATTTTCCTAACGTCAAATAATAAAATGTGATATCAATATAGTTATTTAATCAAAATATATCACCGAATAAACATGTTGGAATAAATTAAAATCAAATTAATTATATATTAATTATTAATCCAAAATTTAAACTACATAACAATATACAAAAATCATTTCTGTGGGTCAAAATTAAATATTTAACCAATGTATTGGAATGAAAAATTTTCCATGGTCATTTTCTATGAGAAGAATATAAATTTTCTCCATAAAATAAATTTATATAAGAAATTAAAATATATGATCAAATTTTATGTTTATAAAATCAAGGATTATTACATTAGTTATATGAATTACATAGAAATATTATGTGAGTAATTAAATTAGAGATATACATGGTTTTTATTTCAATTACAATTACTTTCATTAGTGGGGAATCATACTGGGTCATGTTGGTTCACATTTCACTTTCCTTTCTGACTTTTTTGTTTATATTGATGTATATTGTTGTTTCCCATTGTGACTTACCTAGAGTCCATGGGGATGGGCGAGTGTTCCTAAGGAAATAAATAGTTTATATTGTGACTGGTCAGTGTGCATGAGGACCACCCCATTATCTAGGATGATGGGTTAGTAGATTTGACATGACTTCTCTAAGTGTATAGTTATGGGTTGGTGTATTGGAAATGAATGAATTGAGTGTGAAGTGATAGGTCAATGTTATTGATGAGTTAAATAATATTTCCATATGGAATTGGCCATGTAAATTATTTTCTATGATTATTCTAACAGATCATTCCTTTTTACAAATATTTGTCACAGATCAGTTTGTGGTTTATGATAGTGTGGTTGTTACACGGTGACCCTATGAGTTTTATGTTTGTCTAGTGATTTATTTTCCATTATCACATACAATGATATTTTAAATATGAAATTATGTTAACTTTGGTTTGGTTTTGTTCAAATGGTTTTATAATAAATCATTTCACTCTTATCTATTTTTATTTGAATATATTAATTTTATTGAATCACTTAAGGGAAATAGTACCACTTGGTGCTTTTATAAAGGAGGAACCAGTTGGTCAAAGTGATGTCGAGATATACTACAAGATCATTTCATGTAGATTAATTTTTATTTATTTTTACTTTTTTATTGTATATATATCATCCATAAGTGTGGATCATTATTTTGACATGTTATACCAGATAGTGTATACTATTTTTCAATATCACGAGACATTATTATTATTATTTCATCTGCCTTTTGTTATTATGAATTTTACCCTTATTAGTATTGGGAAAATTATTTTTTATACATATTTGTTATCTTATATTGAATGAATAACCCCTATATAGTTTATATTCTCCCCTCATAATAAATCTATAGCCTCTTCCATATGGGGAGGTGTGCATGAGGCGAAATACTTCTCCGGACTAAATCGGGTGATTCGGGTCAGGGGGTGATGAAGCTATCATTTTCAAAATTTTAATATAGTAATTATATTTATAAAATAGTATCATTTAATTTTTATGGGTAATTGTCTGGTTTTTATGTTTTACTGTAATTTTGAGCTTAATTTAAATAATTGACAAATATTGGGATTTTACTATTTTATTTTTATTCTATATGTTTCCATAACTATTTAATCGTTGAATAAAATGGTAAAATTCATATTTTAGGTTTCCATAAATCTAAGTATTAATTTCATAATTACTTAAAAAATATCAATCAATAATTTGGAGGTCTCATTCCAGCACACATGTTGGTCCTTGAAAACTATGGACATATTGGGGAAAATTTGAAGATGAGATTATATATCAAAGTGGGATAGTAGAATGGAATTAAAATTAAATGTGGATACGGATGTAGAAATAAATAATAACATTAATTAAGGATTCCATGCAATAATCTATGTATTTTAAGTTAATTATTGAAAGTGAATTTGAATCATAGTAAATGAATAGTCATCATGCGAGAATAAATATATTAGAGTAAAAATGTTAGGAATCATTCATCTAGGTTCTAATCAAACAGAAATTTAGATAGTGCACACATGATAAAATATGTAACAACATTAAATAAGGAACCTCCTCCCAATTTGTTTATTTAATTAGTCATCCACGTTCATAATTTTAGTGATAAAATGATAAGTGATAATTCATCAATAATTTTACCTCTAAATTTATATCTCACCTAATTTTAAATATTATTTCCATTTCAGGGGCTTAAGGTTGAGTTTTTATATTTTAATAGTTACTTTTATATTTAATAAATACTATTGTAGCTTTATTCTTCATTCATCTATTCTTATATTTCTTATATTTTATGTTTTCTCTCAATGTATTTCACTTCTCAACTCCAATAAAAATAAAGAACTACCCTCAAATCTTGTTTAAGGGAGGGACTATTGTGTTGATTTAGTTTTAGGATATTTAATATATATCTCATTATTAAATATCGTAAATTTTATTGTATTTTAAATTTATTACATGGATATATATCTTCATTTTCACCACCAACCGAATTCTTCTTCTTATTTATAATTTATCCCTTACTTCACATTTTTGTCATGCTTATAGTGCGGAATGGAATGGGTAGTTATGGTTAGTGAAAAGATATCCAAAATGGTTTTTTGGAATAATATTTCCTTTTATATATTTGTCTTGGTTTTGGTTAATCCATTTGAAATGAGAAGGTGAGGTGTGACCTGTCTTGGTCACCTCATTGAGGTGAGAATTTTGAATAATTTTTGACAATGATTTCAATCACCACGACATCCTAAAAAAATTTCCATAATTCATTCTTCATAACATAATTCTATTCTGAATTGAAATTATTTATTTCTATATTGTATTATATTTATATATTTTCAGCCGACCCATTTTTATTATTATAAATATTGTTTAATATAAGATGTATTTATAAAAATACAAATAAAAATTCATTGTGTATAAGAATCATCCTTATGATCCAACCTAGTGTGTTCCACTATTGTGAATTAACCGATAAATAAGAATTTAATTTAATATTGGTTGAACAAAATGTAATCATTAATTAGGTTTCATTTATAATGTGCCCAAGTTATTTTACATGATGTTTTTTATAAAAAATAAAAAATATTAAAAACTAAAAGAGGACCTTAATTGTGTTCCATTAATTTCATTTGAAAATATATATTTTTAGAGTAGTTAATATAATTCTAGTCAGGGTTATAATATGTATTGTGAGACTAGTTGGGAAGATACATTATTGATCTAAATGGACCCAAATTTCATGATTTTCCAATATAATTTCGAAGATCCTCAAAAAGTTTGGAAGATGGTTGCATTACTGCCATCGAATATGAAGAAGTTAATATATTATGGACTGAATGAAAAAAGTACAAGTATAAGAGAATGATATTTATATTCCACTGAAATTTAAAGAATGAATTGTGGAGGTTCAATCCATACTGTAAAATCTACCTCGAAATCCATCAAATGTGTTCCTAAGTACCACGTTTTTGGAAAAAAATTGAAGCGGAATATTCTGATAGAGATATTGTTTTTATCAGTATTTTTTTATAAATTAATAAATTTTGAGTTGAAAAATAATCCATCATGTGCTGATATTTTTGATTTAGTACCATTTATACAAGATATAGTTGAAGAATAAGAATAAGTTCTATGTTTTTCAGATAAATTAGAGAACCCAGTCGAGTTATACCTTGGTGCATATGGGGATGATATCAAAAAAGAGGAAACCATTGAGGAATAATTTTTGAAACCTATGCCAGAAGAGAATAAACATCCTATTCTACTAATTTCTTCACCAGCAGACACTATTCCTTCATCGGATCAAAACATGAAGAGCCACTACATTCTTTTCTATCCCCCTCTTGATCTCAGTTGTTTTTTCTTTCTTCTCTTATTAGGGTTGGTTTTATTTTTATTTTAATTTAGAGTTATCACTGTATGAATAAAATAATGGATATTTAGAGAATTAAAAGTTGTGTATTCTAATAATAAATCTCTATCCACACTCATATCGAGGTTAAACCACTGTAAATGCATGACTAGGGGTAATAAAATCATAGCACTCATATGGTGGTACAAACCATATTAAATCATATTTTACCATTATATTTCATTTTTATTATTTTTCTAATTTTCTTATTTGTTTCATTATTGCAACATTCAAATTTTTAGCTTCTAGAAAATTAACTCAATGGACGAAACATAATATTTAATTTAGGTTTTTCCTTTCCTTCTATTTATTTTTTTGAACATAATATTATTTTTCTATTGGGTTGATTAAGGGATAGTAAATTCTATGTATGGGGGAAGTGTTAACCTATTTAGTTCTTTTGTGTTTTTATTTGTTCATCTTTTTTGTAACCTTGATCATCACTTAATATTTTGATAAATTTTCACAGATAAATTTATTTTGAGGGAATTGAAATGATTTTTGATAAAATCGATTTTAAATTATTATTGATGTGGAATTTTGATCCTTGATTTTGATTTTGAATAATTTTTATGAGTTTTAATAATTTATGAATTTATTTCCCTTGAAACACTAAATAAAAATATGTTTAGAGCCCTTTGAGGATTTTTGTACTATTTTGAAATATTATTTGTAATTCCCACACGTTCTTGATAGAAAGATAGATTTTGTTATGAACAATAAAAAGTGATTATTCTATTTCATATATATGGACTTCCTAGAATTTTTAAAAAATTATTGAGACACTTTTTTGGATATAAATTTTTTTTTCTAAAACCTTCTATTAATTGTATCCTTATTAATCCTTAATATTCCATAAATTAACTTATAGTTTTATGTTTTATTACAAGCTGATTTTTTTTAGATACCAAAAATCTTGTTATTTTTTCATCGATATTTCAAGAATAAGTGTTGGGGAAGGGAATTTCGTGTGTGTTATTTTGGATTTGATTAATTTTGGGGTTATATTATGAGTTTTTCAACATTTTGGGAAGTTGATAATGAGAAAATTGGTCTTGTATTGTCATTTTATTATGCGTTATTTTTTTCATCCTTTTCACTTCCAAACTAAGGGGAAAAAAGAAAAAATAGAAAAATGTCGATGGGATTGAATTTCATATTGTACACTATATTATGTATCATTTAAATCTAAAAAATGGGAATTATTTTCATTGATTAAATATATTCAATTATCATCTCATCCTCTATGAAAAATGTGGAAAATTAATGTTTGGCCTTTTATGATATTTTAAAAAATGATAAAAATGGTAGAACATGAATGATTTCATTAATTGGAATCATTTCATGGTTAATGTCAAATGTAATACAAAGCGGTTGGAGTTTGTTGTTAATATTTTGAAGGTGATTTGTCTGAGGTTATTCCTATGTTTTTACTTGATTAATCATGCATTATACATAAGAGTCAAACATCCACCTTTTAAACATATAGTTTTCAATCATTTCCCCACCAACCCAATGCCAACGGATTCTCTTCTAAAAAGACACCATGCTAGAAAATATTTTTAGGTCTTAAATTATTGACATAAGATAATTTTCACAAGCCAATAGTGATACATGCAATTTATATGTATAATCATAACTCCAGATTCAGTTTCTCTTTTGTCAAGAGTGACATAAAATTCATTGTGAGGTAGGATGTGATTATCCCTTGGATGGTTTTTTAGGTTGAAAAAAATTAACTATGATGATTGAAAATGAAATTTACATCTTTTTCATAACCAATACATGATAGAGTTTTATTTTTGAAAATATAATTGATGTTTTTTCATTTTTTATTATTGGGTGGATTTTGATTTTAATATGTGATGATTTATCAAGACTGAAATAAATACATGTAGTTGAGTGATTAAGATATCATTTTAAAATATTGAATTATATAATTAAATGGTAAAAAAACAACCATAGTTTTATTTTGTGGAAATTTTTAGTTTTTCTTGTTTTAGTGGTATTTAGAGCATAATTTAAAAAATTACATAATTTTTTAATTTAACTATTTTATTTTATTCATTATTTCATCCATAAAATGTTCTATATTGGATGAAATTGTAATTAATTTTAAATGTATTATATACATATTATTATTCATTTCATCCATCTGTTACCAACTCTCAATCAATCATTTTGTAACTAGCTCACAAGTTATGCGTTGAAAACTGTGCACAGATCTAGACACATTTAATGATATGTTTATATATCTATGAGGAATTGTCAAAAGAAGCTTAAATATTATAATAATCAAGAGAATAAATTAGTTAATCCCTTTTATGAATGATTAATTTCCATAATCATCCACTTTCATGGTAATTGTGGCATGCAGAATTGATGCATTAGAATATGAATAGTCACTTGGAAAAAAATCAATATCTCAATGTAAAATGACCATAACTCCTCAATAAAATGTCCAATGATGTAAATATTTTAAGGGTGTACGTGTAAGACAATATGGAACAACATTTAAGAAGATACCCTAACCCAAATCAGCAATTCCATGGTTCACACACATTCCTTTTTTTCTGATATAAAATGTTCAGTGAGAATTCTAAACCCATATTTCCTATAAATATGTGTCTCACATAGCCTTACAATATATATCCATTTCAAGGGGATATGGTGGATTGTTAATGATTTAATTATTTTTTTTTGAATTTTTACATTTCTTATCCTTACCTCCCTTCTTATATTTCTTTTAATTTTGGTGTTTTCTATTATATTCCCATTCTCAACTCTTGTAAAAATGGGAATCTAATGTCTTTTCTTGTTTGAGGAGGGAATGTGGGTTTGATTGAGTTTAATTTTCTTTAATTTCTATATCATTATATAATTATAAGAATTTATATAGTGTTTAAATAATTTAGGTTGAGTGGTGAAATCATTTTCTATGCCATAAAATTCTTCTTCAAAGTTATCAATTATTTTTTTACTGTTTGTGTCAAGCATACAGTGTACCATGGTGTGGGTAGGGATGGTCAATGAAGATGCCTCCAAGATGATGTTCAAAAGATGATTTTCCAATATGTAGAGGTCTTAGTATAGGGTAATCAACTATCAAATGATATGGTGATGTGGGATATATCATGATCATTCCATTTAGTTTAATATTGAGAAAAAAATTAAGACCATTATAGTATTTTATGTAATTAAAATGAAAAAAAATTCAGTTTTTTTATTAATATAATATTTGTATCATACATATAACTAGGATATATCATTAGTTATAAATTAAATTTTAAAATTTAAATAATTTATCTTTATCATGGTAATTTATTAATAATTTTTTGTGATATAGTAATTAGATTATATGCATACACAATGCTAAAGAATTAATTAACTAACTAATGGGAAATTAAAAATAATTATATTAAAAAATTTACAAGTAGTATAATTTGAATGAATTAATGTGAAAAATAAATTTTTAATATAATTATGACATATTATATATTTTATTATTCATTATACATAGATAAAATTATTTTATTGATGTTACTAATGTCAATCTATATGAATAAATCTAAAAATAATAATATTTCTACTTTATAAAAATAATATTTAATTAAATTATTTAAAATTTAAAATTTTTGTTTTATTAATTTAAATGAATTTCATATTGTTGATTATATATACCACGATCCCTTTATTATTAATTTTTATTTTTATAGTAACTTTACATATCGTTATAGAGTAGAATATTATAATAGTATTGTAATTGTCAACAGGGTTAATAAGGGTTAAAACCAAAATATAATGGTCAATACATATCCAAAAATTTTAAAATATTTATTAGATAAAATTATTTCGAGTTATAAACTCTATATATTATAATTATACCAATTTGAATCTTTTTTATTTGTAATTTATTTATATTAAATAAATATTTTTGTAAAATTAAATGAATTATTCTCCTCTCTATTATAAAAGGGAACAAATTTCAATACTACAGTACACCAAATTGATCCATATATCATAAAAAATCATGAATATTAAACTTATTGATATCATTATCAGTGAATTTTTTTATTTTCCATCAAAATGATAAACCATGGGTTACTTAATTGAATATCTAAAGGAAATCCACTAACGAAGATATAACCATCTTTACCGACTAATTCATGTTTATATCATCTTATACATTATCTTCTTGGGTTATAACATTACATAAATAATAAATCAAGTATCATACATATACTTATATGTTATTATTATTATTCCAAAACCATGTTCAATTTTTTCCATCACACATAAAGAGAAAACAACAATTGTTCATACGTAAAACATACCGTCTCTTCATTGCGGTGAAATAATTCCTTCATCTCTATAATCCATGGGATAGTTAATATTATGTAATTAATGAGTATACATTATATTTTTTACATAACCATTATTATTTTAAAAAACATATCATCTATCATTATATATATCCTCTAGAATGGGACAACAGCTTTTATGCATATATATGGCATATCCTTTCGTGAACATTTTAATTAATTTTTCTATATATGTATTTCTAGATTAATATATATATATATATATTTTAAACATATATAATATTTATACAATAAATAATATTATTTATATTAAGTAACCATGGAAAAAATATAAGGGCCAGATATACCAAACCATAACATACATGAAAATGATGAAATTACAACCCAAAATAGTTATTTTAATAATGAATGTTTTAAAAAAATGTGGTAATTTCGTATAATTAAATTATATATGGTATGATATATATGGTTAAGGTTATGTAAAATATTTATAATCACTCTATATTTAATATAAAGGAGGTTCATGCATATAAGAAGGAAGTCATACATAAGAAAAAGTTTTCTCCTCTCACATTTAGTTTGGTGATGCAGAAAGCATATTCACCAATTATTTCATATTTTGGATATATATACTACCCATTTTTTATATTATATCATGAATATATTGGTATTCAAGGTATTTATATTTTACTTTTTATTTTATATATTTTATTTGAATTATGATTCAAAATATACATAAGTGGTAATTGTTTATTCAAAAGTGACAATTTTATTCGAGTTTATTTACAAGTGAATATTTCTCTCCCATGGTGATTTTTTCTATAAAAAAAATAAAAAATGATTTTATATTATCCAATCAATGTTAAAATTTATTTTCACCCATTTTTTACATTACAAAAATTAAAATAAATCTTTTGGTCATTTTCTAAATGACATACTTTTTTCTTTTTATAATAATGTAAGAGGAATGTTAATTTAACATATATCACATGAAAAATATTCTCAATTTCATGAATAATATATGATTTAAAGATTACATTACTTTATTAAAATTTAATTTCATGTAAAATTTATCATATAATGTTTCAAATCTTTTTAAAAATAATTTTTCTCATAGTGAAAAGTGTATTTTCATCCAGAAATTTCCAATTATATTTTTAACGTATTTCATTTATATCAATATCCTATTATGAATATTATTATTTAGTAATGTTATTATCTTATGAAACCATTTACCATAATTTATTAGATTGTTTATGATTAGTTTTAATGGGGATGTACAATTATTCGATCATTTTCCAAATTACCATAGATGGATTTGGATTATGGTTTTTGATTGGGGAAATTCTGAAAAACAAATTCTGATAGTTTCAATATGAATATTTATGTTTATTATAATTCATCCCCTTCATATGAAGACTCATTTAGTCTTATAAGGTGATCATTTGGGCCCTCAACAGAACCTCAATTCTTTGGTATGTCTCATTAGACAGACTAGTTTTGGATTTAGTAGAGGCTTTACCAAGTTATATAGATTTAATGGAACATGGCCTTGATGGTATTTTCAGATGAGCTAGACAAGACATCGATGGAAATGTTTAGATGTATGGAATTATTCATTCCATCATTATAAATATATTTATTCATTTACATGTGATTATTTGATTTTTTATGATATCTATAGATTAGTTTCCACCTCAGTATATTATTTATATAGTATTATTTGATCATCATTTCTTTTTTCCACTTTAGTTATACAATAATTAGCGTCTTCTATATGAATAACCTTTATGTGAATCTAATATCACCCCTTTAGTGTGATTATTTTAACCATTATTGCATGTATTATATTTTTACTGATATACTGGAATATTATAGATGGAATAATAGAGTTATCAATGAAAATTTTATATTATTTTTTGTTTTCAAATGTATTGAAAAATTATTGTATACTTATATTTGACAAATATTTCATAACTATTTGTTCCTTTTGAATTCGATTAGTTTAATTGACTTCCATTTTAAAAATGTAACCCCAAAAACCATGTTACTAAGGTTATGGAATTTAAAGTAGGTATCAGAGAAAGATTAGTAGAAAAAATTTGAATTATATTTTAGAAAACATAAATTGTAGAACATGACACTATGATGGATCATGATAATATTCTTAAAGATTACAATATTAATATTTTTATAATATTTATACATAAATTTTAAATTTATTTTATTATTTCAACTATTTTTGTTATTATTAATTATGTGTCAAAATATTATGATTTAATTAACTGTATGCCATAATTATAAAACATATGATATTTGTAGGAATGGTAATTTATAAATTCACATTATTCACTAATTGATTTGACTTATATGAATGAAAATAATGATAGAGAAAGATCTATAGGTAAATGTGAACAAAAGATAACTATATTGTGATAGAAAACTCTGGTTATAACCATTTAAGAAGCTCCTACGGATCAGCCTACAGATCCAAAATGTTGGGTAAATTTTTTTAAAAACATTATATTTTAAAAAATACCATTATTATATGAGAATAAATATTCTTTTGATGCTGAGAAATATATAAATACCATATATAATATATTTCTCAATTTGGGATGTAATTAAATGGATAATATTGTCACGGTAGTTTATCAAATTAGAGGGGATGAAAATCAAAGGTGGTCATTGATTCAAAACAAAAATGATGAAGATGAAATAGATAAAATTTAATTAAATGATAGTAAGGAACCTTATTTAAAAAAAATCCCCATAACCCATGAGTGGTTATGGTGGAGAAATTCACTATTTACAGAGAAAAGGAAAAGGAAGATGTATGAAACAAGCCAAGTATTTATGAATTATTATTATTTTAATAAATTTTATTTAGTTGATGACCTACATTGGACACTACTACAAGTTAGGATTTATTTAGACCCAAATCCAAATTAATCTTTTTTTACATAAAAAACATATATTATATTTTTTACAAGAAATAATATGTTTGAATTGAGTTACATAGAGTTCTGAGTTATTTTTATAGCATACGTTAAAAACAAGACTATTTTTTTACCGAATTACAATATACTACTAATATTTTTATGAAACAATTAAAATAGTTATAACATAACTATTGGAATGGTGAAAATAAATAATATTAAATACATTATTAATATATTATTTAAATTTGTTTATATAAGACTTTTGTGACCAATTAATTTTAATTAATATAAAAACCAATTATATGTGAAATGTTTTTATTAAAAACTATAATTGCCCAATCCCCGATTACTAGAGCATGTGCATGATTTTAATACATTAGCGTGAATACAAGTAATCAAATCCCATAGGAATGATCAGTTTACCAGCCTTCAAAAATAGATTACTAACATGATCTCTAAATTACAATTCGAAACACTAAATACTTCATTGATAATACTTTGTGAACGCAGTTACTCTCCAAGAGTAAAACATAATATAAATCATTATACACTTCTTGTCATCTGGGAAAAATGAAACAAAAGAAAAGGGGTGGGATCAGATGCTCAGTATGGTTAAACAATAAAAATAAAATATTTCATAAATAAGAATAAAAATTTAAAGAAATGTATAAAATTTAAACAAAATATTTTTAAACATTACCTTCAGCATAATATGGAAATAGTATATATAATAATTATATTTAAACTTTGACATAGATATTATACTGGTTGTATAATAAAATATAATACCAATAACTAATCTCATAATGAGGGAATGAAAAATACAAGACATCGGGAACATACTGTCAAGTCCACATAGGAAGACCATACATAAATATACTATCAAGGCATTATTCCAAGACAATATTTCGCCTCATGATACCTACTGATGCATCGATAGGTTGTAGAAGGCCCTACTAATCACTTACTAATTCTAATTCATTCCACTTATGAAATCGAAAGAACATAATATAAACATTCATATTAAATCTAGCTTACAAAATGTAAATAATTTATCTAGAAATCATGGATGGTATCAAAATAAAACATCCAGAGACAAAAAATATCAAAATCCCTTCAATACAATATTGATGATTGTATAATAATAAATCAACATCAATTAAGTATATAATCAAACAAGGGATGTTTAAATAGATAAAAACAATCTAATAAAATTATTAAAACTCTTTGAGATAAATAAAAAAAATTATTTTGAAATCATTTAAAATTCTTGAAATTATAAAAGTAAATATTTCATTTTTAAAATAACCGTATAATCATTCAAGGGATGGTTCAAAATGATATGTTGTGATAAAAATAGAAAAGATATGCTCACAAAGTATAAGTCATAAGAACACTATTTCCATAATTTTTTTAAAAGGTCATAAAGTAGCTAACTTGGAAAATGATAGTATGATTCCATTCAAAATATTTTATAAAAAGTAAAAAATGTGTAAAAATGACCTTAACCAATTTTATATTATAATTTAAAATACATTTTCATGAAATAGGGGCATTTATGATAAATTTGTCTCAATATATACTTATGTATAAACAACCTTGGATAACAAAGAGATTGGGAATTTAAAACTTTTGTAAAAACCATAAAATATTTATTTGTGAGAAAATTTGAATAAACCTACAAAAATGATATAAAATTTTCTTTATAGTCCTTTATATACATATAAATAAATATTTTTGATAATATCAAGACTATTGAAATGGATAGAGGATTAATTTTTATATGTTCAAAGCATCCCAACCCACTTTGATCATTTAAATAATATGAAAAATATCTTCAAAAGAACATTTAAATGCCCTGAAGATAAATTTATTCAGGATATCAAACATAATTGGAGAATTATATACACCACACATAAGAAATTGGTTGGGAATATAGCTTATAACTCACACAAATTAAAACTAGGACAATATTCTGATACCTAATGTCTGATACTCTCTATATGTATCTGAAACTCATGTATAATGGTTTTAAAAAAAAGTAACTTATAAAATAATCATTATAATATTTATTATATTATATATGATTCATTTATGGCTTTACATTACCTGTATTTTAATAATATCACTGTTAATGTAGCATTTCAGGTAATTATCGCTTTCTTTAATGTATGTGTTTTGACATGTTATTCTTGATCGTATTTCATAGATCACGATTTAATATCTTTCACCATGTATAAAATGATCTATATATAATATATATTATGAATATAAATATATATAATATATTTATTTAAGAAATTTAATACACCAATCATGGTGATGGTTGGTCGTACATACTTATGAATTATGTTTTAGTTTTCTTATCGTATTGAATGGAAGTAAGTGAATGAAATATATGTACACTCACACACACACACATATATAAATTTTTATATTATAATTATTAGGTCATATATTTTATAATTATTAATAATATATTTTTTTACGATCACACTTGAATGGTGAATGTAAAACATTAATCTTATTCTGTTGTGGATAAAGTAAGTTGTACGTACACACGAGCGATGATATCATTTACTTAATGGTAAAATAGAATTGAATAGGATAAAATATGAATTTTACAGAAACAATATCAGGTTATATTTATTTATTAAATCCTTTATAGTCATTGTTATACCCAAATAAAAAATGTGTACTAGAAAAACATTTTACACCACAATGTGGAAACATCAAGTTGCACGCACGCACACAAGGGGATCTTATTATTCATAGGAAAAGTAAAATGAGGAATATGGTTTTCCCCTAATAATAAGAACATAAAAAATTATACTCTCTCTAGGAGTTATTACTTTAGTATGGAGTCTACATAGGAAGCGAAATTAGAATCAGAAAATATCATTTAAAGAGGAGATAAAACAATGACCTCTTTTTCGTGTATCTGCTATTGATTTGCACAAAAGGCCACCATCAGATGGCTTTATACCCAATTTATGGCCTCCGAGATGTATTCAGGGATGATAATATATGAAATGGTCATGGTTTGTCTGATCGGAAGGGCTTTTGAGTTGTGAGTTAAAGAAAATGAAATGTTCCCTTTTTAAGTGGGTGAGGGGTACTTTTGGAAGTTCAAAAAAAATAAATTATTTTAACTTTTCTTCGATTTGAAATTTTTTAAAAGTGATTTTTTAAGAGAATAAGATGATTATGGGTCTATATCCACTCCCCCAATAAATTTTAGACATACTTAGGTCATAAATTTAGCCTCGTCTTTTGGATTTAACCCTTAGTTATGCAGTTTAACCCTTACTATGTCTTCTTGTGTGTTTACACTATACGGTTAAAATAGTCAAAATATTATTCCAAAAGAACAAAAATTGGATATTTTATGAAATAATGGACATAATAAAAGTTTATTTCAGAGCCTTATATTTTTATGACTTTTATATCATTTAATAAAATAGAATTTATTTTAAAATATAAATTATGTCAATTTTAATTCTATTCAATATTTTCATTTTTAAAAATATAAAAAACATCATGATAAATTCGATATAATAATTAAAATATGTCACTAACATGTCTTAATTGTTTATAAAATTATTTTTTGTCATTAATTAAGTCAATTTATATTTATTTTAATATTTTTAATTTCATTTATTTTATATCTCAATTAATTAAGAATTTACTATATCATCATCGCATCACCATTTAATTTATTTATAAAATGACAATAAATTATAAATAAATTATCATGATGTATATAAATTTTTTATATTTCTAAATACTATTTATAGTTGACCATATCACTTAAATAACCTCATATAAAAAATAAAATTGTAATTAAAATTTGAATATGACATTTTTAACACCTCTTTAAATAAAATATAATAAATGTATTAATCAGACACAAGTGACTGAAAAGGGAAATAATTTCTACATAAGGTTTATTTTGGTAGAAAAATACTAATAATATGAAATTAGACATGTGTTAGGGAAAGTTTATAACATTATAGAATTATTTTTACCATTAATTACCATATTAACCTGTAACCGTGGTAAATAAAATTCAAAAGTTACTATATACCTAAAAATATTTTGATCATATTAGACCAGATATTTTATACTGATTAAAAACATTTATATTGGATTTTCAAAATTTTATTCACATAAGTGGAGAAATAACGTCTAATGCTACTCTACAAATGTGGCTAGAAGGCGAGTAAAAAGTCTTTAAAATATCAATGAATTTTTATATGTAATTATAGTATAAAAATAATTCCAATGACCTATATTGGGTTAATATATTAATTTTTAATCTACTGTTACATTAAAATAAATTTAAATTAAAATAATTATTTAAATGAAAAAGTCAGGTTTTTAAAAAATAATGCACTGTTTTTCACAATTCTCCAAAATTGGTATTTTTCATAAAAATAAAAATAATTCACCATAATCTATTTCTGATTTTATAAATTAAAAAATGTTTATTTTACCAAATTAAGATTCTATGAGTGTCTAAATTAATTTTATTATCATTCATAAAATGATAAAAAAATGTAATTCTTTTAATAAAATAGTTTTCTGTAATCAAATATGAATTTTACCAAAACATATGTATTTATTTTTAAATATGTTCTATTATTGTGAAAAAATTATAAATTAAACTTAATAATTATTTATTAAAATTTGAATTACGATATATAATGGATAACTTATGAATATATCATTTAAATATTTTTAATAGCAATGTGTTGTTTCAAAGAGACTCGATCTTGCATGTTATACAACCCTAGTCGATATTGTGTGCAAAAAATATTAATTTATGATAATGTACCATGAAATATTTGGGTGTTACATTCTTACATCAAATAAATTGTGTCCTCACAATTTAAAATAGGAATAAAAAATTATGGGTTCTACTTTTCAAAATATCTTTATTTTAATATCATATTGGAAAATTGATTAATGAGACCACCATTTTAAAATAAATAATGGGAAGCACAATGGTCACCAGAGATGACACATACTGGGGTTCCATATTAGAAAACATGGATTTTGAAGAAAAATCCAACTACAAAGATCCGATGGTGGGTGATAGGGAACATGGTCGGGAAAAAGTTAACAATCACAAAGATAGTAGTCGGTGATGATCTATGGGACCATTGGATTCATCCGAAAAAAGTACTAGGAAAAGTTTAAGGTTTTAAGACCCTTTCCCTGTAGTTTAAGAATTTATTTACTTCTTAGAATAAGAACAAAAGGAATCATGCTTACATTACAAGTAGAGTTTCATAATTTAACTAATTTCTAATACAAACTCATCTTTGTCTATATATAATAATATTCAAAAATATTATGTTTTCTTAAACAAATAGGGTTTTAAAAATGTATTTATACATCATCATTCAGACCATTTAAATAAAAAAACTGTTTTATACAAAATAGGACATCATGTATGACAGTGGTAGGTGATAATGCCTTGTCACAAATCGGTTGTGGGTTCGATTAACACACCCTTTTCCGATGCAATGAGTTGTCAACCGACCTGTGGGTTGTCCTTTTCATAAAACTAAATTATTATATCTTTCCAGAAAAAATATTACGAAATATTTTAACCTTAAATAATAATATCCATTTTCCAACTTAATCCATTCAATCGTTTAGGATTCTCCAAAATACATATGTCCAAAAGCATAGTCTAAAACTATATAAGGAAGGTCGCTAAATTTTTAATATCAATATAAAAAAATGAAGATCACTTTTTCACATACCAAACATCAAAATACCTTCATCATGAATCCTCTTAAATCATGGAAATACCGTAAATTACCTTAAATTTTTATTGAATAAGTTCATTATTCTGTATTCCTTACCTAAAATATAGAATATTGGATATAATACTTAAATCAAAATATATTTTAAACTCCAATAATGATGGAATAAAAAATCATTTTCTAGTTCCAATGTAGTTGACAATATCTAATATAACTTATCCAAATTACATATCTCTTTATTCCAAGACCATTATCTCAGTATCAAGAACATATTATTTGATATCATTCCCTCAACCATATATTTTCCAAAAAGTTTAACTTGAAACTATTTCAAATTACATAGTACAATACAATCTTACATCCATAATGAAATATTACTACATTACAATCTTTATTAATTTCCATAATTCAAATAAATAGTGCATCATTGATAAAATACTAAAATTACATAATTCTTAAATCCCAACAAAATTACATTAATCATTACTCTTTATCCGTATTAATAGGTTAATCTTTATTGTGAACCATTAGTGGATTTTTGAGGTATATTTCATTGATTCTTGGGGTATTATCTTGTATAGTGCCCCATATTTTTATAGTTCAATCATTGAACATTGGAAAATTATCTTATACCCTTGAAACCATGGGAATGGTGTCCTCTTTCTATACACATCAATTAAACTCTTTTTCCTCTCAAGAAGGCACTGGGGTGTTTCCTTCCATAATTATCACATGTGGAAAATACTTCTTTCACTAATTATCTTTATCTAATTTTTTCATATATATCCTATTATTCTCTTTCATCCCTCCGATGACATAATACATCGTTTATTCTTTACGTATCCCACTATCGATTTAAATTATGTCCTTAAATGATGATAATTCTTGGGAGATTAATTATTTTTGAAATATTTGCTTTAAACCCTGGGAGACATGATCCTTCATACTTTTTGGATCATGTGAATCAGTGAGGTTCACATTACTTCTACAGGGATACATTTCTAAATGAAAACATATACTATTTTAGATCATGTTGTAATTTATAATCCAAAAACTAATTTTTTTTAACATAAATGGAACATTTACCCTTATCTTGTCTCATAATCATAAAAATGGTTTATTTGGAGTCATATTGTAATGAAACAATGTTTAATAAATGGAAATACCCTTCTTATAATTATCTCTTATAATCACATAAAATCACAACAAAATCAACTACTATGTTGTATGTGTCCTTTAAACATAATATTGTCACTTCAATGATTTAAATTTTGAAAATATAGCTTACACGGTTGCGATCATTAAGATATTTTGAGCCTGATAAGACAAACATAATTTTTGGTGATTAGTAACAGACACTTATTAATAGTAATGTTAACCTTATGAATATTTTTATAAACCTTTTGAACAGTAAATTGGCCATGAAATAGTAACTTTACCAATGAAAGTATAAATAAAATTTATCCATCTTATACATGACAATATGATAATATTGGTATTTTTATAAGTCATAAATATTTAATTAAAAATTGAAGAATAATATAATATTTTAAAAAATAAAATTTATTTTCATAAAATTTATTCATAAATTATAGTTTTGAAATCATACCGTTATGGGATAAATTTATGAGACCTTAGTTAATTTTTTGAATTATTATAAAATTATTTATAGTTTTAATATATGAATCTTTTCACGTAAAATTTGATTTTATTTAGAAATTAAATTTCAAATATTTATAAAATTATTATCATAAAATTTATTTATTTTTTGGACACTAACATCAAAAAATGGGAAGGGTGAATTTTTGGGATTTTATTTAAATACCTGAATTTTTTATGAATAGTAAAGTATGAAAAATCACGATAAGAGATAAAGCCTAAATCTGGGAATCATGATTGAGTCATTGATGATATAAATGGAAACTAGTTTGAACTCACAAGAACTTATTACTATTTTTGGTCAGGTAATCCTCACTATTTCTTCTTTTAATGAAATATAAAAAACTAATGATTAAAATATTATGAAAACCCTTCCCCACTCCACTAAAAAAACCACCCATACTCTCCTATTCTATTCACTCATATAAATCCTTGTTCCTTTCCTAAATTCTATTCAAATAACTCCCTAATATCCCACCCCATGTACATCATCCCTTTTTCTCTTCAAATGACCAAATCATCTCACATTAAGAGGCTCTCAATGATGATTAATTAAAAATGTAGATTAATCTTTTCAATTCAATTACATTCCTTTCATGTTCCTTCGATTTATATTCATACCTTAACTATTCTAATCCGATTGTTACGAATACTCTATTCCCTTTTATTTATTATAATATTGTTATGATAATGGAATAAGTTAGTATCTTCTCTCATTTACCCTTCTTTTATACATGTAGTAAAAACACCATTTGAGATGTGTTTATTTTCTGCATTAAAGGACAATAGGTCTTCAATTTCCATTACCATCATCAATTATGGAAACGAAACCATTATTATGTTTAAAATATTCTATAATATATTTATTATGTCTCATAAATGGTTATACAATCTTTTTTTACTCATGTATTTGATTTATAAAACAAATATTTTTCGTTGTGATAAAAAACCACCAATTAACATAAAAAGGTTATCACAAAGGATTTATGTAATGACTAACATTAAATATAGGTAACCAAATGAAATTTAATACCATGTAACCTTCTATATGTTCAAAAAAAATTCTATTCTAGACCACGATCTTCATTTGACAAGATAATCTGTTCATGTATATATGTAAAACAATCATGAAACAAAAAGACATGAACAATGAAATTGAACCTCATAACCAATCAAAAAGATTGTGAACACACTAAAATAAGTTATGATAAATAAATTATATTTAAAATATGTTCTGTATTTATTAATTAATGAACCTAATTTTATTATACAAGTTATTAATATCATGTTGATAACACCATTGGGCTTAAGATAAGGGATTCAACCCGAACCACCATTATTCCATCAGGTCACTCAGTCATTCTTTCTACTCAAATGAATTTATCTATTTTAGATATTTATATCTTTTAAATTCAATGTATATTATTAAAACTCATTTATAAAGATCCATTCATCATTCTATTTTGGGGTTATACATGTCTTTAAATGATTCCCTCCTCAATATTTCAGGATATGCAAACCCATTTTAATTGAAATTCCTGAATTTTTACCCTATTTCATGTGAAATCTACCATCAGTTTTAAGACACCATAGTTTTTATAAAATCATAATTTTACTATAGAATCCTTCTTGGGTCAATTATGGTTTTAGATAAAATATAATTCCATTTTCAATTTTAAATTCTCTTTGTTATTTTCATTCAAACTACACTAAAATGTTTTGATGCTAAAATTACATAATTACTCTTCTTATATGTTGTCACTTCTGTTTGACATCACTTACCATGATATATTCTAATTTTCCATTATCAATGTCCATGTATGTTTTAATTACTTTCATTCAAGGACACTTGTACTATACTCCCATCTATTATTTTTTATTCCATGATTATGATACCCATTTCATCCCATGGGTAACCTTATGATTATGTTTGATTGATTATGTATTATTTTATATGTGGTCGGAATATTAATGAACATGTTGTGATGGGTTATCCCAGATAGGGATCTAATGCATTTGGTAAAGTTAAGTTTCATGAGATGTTATGTGCAACTATCTTGGCGGTCAGCCTCGTCTTGTGCTACCATGTGCAATAGTCTTGGTGGTTAGACTTGAGTTGTGCTACCATGTTCAACAATATTGGGTTTTAAACTTAACTTGTTCTCCTCTATGTTTAAAAAAACATTAACCCATGATAAATTAAATTTTTTTGCTTCCTCAATACTATGATTCCATGTTTATATGATCCCATGTTATATATATTATGGTTCCATAGGTTCAATTACATTTTGTGATTTTTATATAATTATTTCATTCTTTCTCTCCAATGCGATAAAGAATTATTCCTATGATTAATCACTTGCTATGATTTTTTCTCATCCCTTTGTTCATGTTATCCCCAGTTTATCCTATTAATTTTTATTAGTACAATGGAATTTAGGAGCTCATTATGGAGATTATATAAATTTTTTTTATAATGTTTGATTGTGTATCTAGTCTTCCACGACACTAGACATTCGGATCCATGGTTTGTATTTGTATGTTTAATTATTCATAAAATAGTGTAACGTTATGTGTAAAGGGACAGGGCCTCTATAGTTGGTATCATAAGATGGTCTAGTTATTTTTGGAGATTATGAATAGAAAAGTTTTTTATGAACCATAAGGATGAGTCTAAGTATAAGAAACCAACCAAAAATTTTGGTATGCATAGTGTAAGTGTTATATTAAGAAAATATATCCCTGTCTTAATACAGATATGAAGAGGAGTGTCTAGCCCATATATATCTAAGGGAAAAACCAAATACACAACTATGAGCAGGACATGAATGGGAATTGGTACATTATAGTAGGTTTTGCTGCACTCTTCGTTTGACACTCCAAAGAGATATAATTTGGAAAATTCAGGAGCATAGTACAATCCATTAATATTGGAATACAAAAAATATCCCATAAGAATATATGATAACAAAGAGATCAAGGAAAATTTATATTTAAACACAGGGAATGACATGTTAGGTTATATTTCTCTTTCATAAGTTTATCATTTTATGTTCAATGTTTTTTTAGGGTTAATAGCTAACTATTAAAGACACCTAATTGTATTTAATAATTCATTGTTAATCAAGATAAATAGATGAACACATGCCAACAATAAATGTGATATGGAATTTGATGGTTTCTATAATTATATTCCATGTATGAGGGGAATGGGTGCTCAAAACATCATGAGAGTTGCCTCAGGTTATTGAAAAATACATAAATCGCAAGGAACACCCTCCTACACCAAGGAAAGAGAATGTTTCTGTTGAATCCTTTATGCAAAAAGGCATCCCATGTTTAGTGTATTTTTTGATCCAATCCTTGTGGAACAGTTGATTACCCCTATTAAAAGGATATTCTTTGTCCTCTAGTACTCATAAGAAGAGAATTTTGTACATAAGGTCTCTCATTTTGAGAGGGAAAGCTAATCAGTGGTGGAAACATATCAAGAATACGATGTCCCAAGAGGAAATTTATTCCATGGATTGTGGGAAATTTTAGAAAATTATTTTCAGTAAATATTTTTCTTGAACCCTCCATCTCAAGATAGAAAAAAGTCTGTCAGATTTACGATGGAAAATGATTCAGTCTAGGCGTATGAAGAAAACATCACAATGCCTTGAAGATATTCCTACTAATTTTTCAACAACACTTAAATCAAGGTGGACAGCTATTTAGAGAACTAATGTTGTGTCTATGAATAGTGTTGGTGATTCGTGACTTCGACAGTTTTGAGAAGATTGACTATTTTTCCCTCATGGATAAAATGGAGAATGGAGTCTAATATGGGTGGATAAGTGAATAAATCCCAATATGGAATGATGTTCAAAAATCTCACAAGTAAAAATGGTGGGAAGAAGTTTATTGGGAACTATTTAAGGGGAACCAAGAATTGCTTCAAATGTGGAAGAATTGGATATCTTGATAAAAACTACCGAAGTGATATGAAGAATCCCACTAATGCGGAAGAAGAATGGATGGTTCTGATCATCACTCATCCTGTAGTGAAATGTTTCATCTACAAGGATCATGGTCATTATGTGAAAAATTTCCCTATGTAAAGGGATGTCGATGGTAATCAACAACAACCTCCAAGTCAACAAGGAAAGGATTATTCTATCACTACTACTAATGTGGATCCAGGGTACGATGTGGTGACAGGTATGCAAGTTATTAATTCAAGAACTAAAAATGTACTATTTTATTTTGGTTCTACTCATTCATTCACATATTTCATGTCCAGTAGAAATATTCAAAAATCACCTAAAAAATTTGGAGGATACATTATATGTTAGAACAACGAAAGAGGAAATTATTGAATCCAATGTTTAAAACTTCTCCCAAATAAATACTAGTGGACAAAACATCCAGGAGAATCATTTCATACTTCCTCTAGTGGATTTCGATGTTATTTTTGGAATGGATTGGATATCTTAATACAAATCCAAAATCAACTCTTTGGAATGAGAGATCCCTCTTCACATCCAAAAGAATCCTTAAATTCTTTACATGTATAATGTGGAAGATGAATCTTTTTTATAATCATTTTTTCATGTGTGGATATTAATGACTTAAGATAAAGTATTTATATCTCAAATGATTGAGAAAAATGGGATGATACTTCACAAATATATTCCCATCATGTATGATTACAATGATGTATTCCCGAAAGACTTATATTTTCTTCTTCCTAATCAAGAGGTTACGTTCTCCATTGACCTTATTCCCATATCCCTACCTATATCATAGAAACCGTATATAGTGTACATCGTAGATCTGGAAGATCTGAAGATGTAGTTATATGAGAATCTGGTGAAGGGTTTTATATGACCGAGTGCGTCACTATGGGATGTTCCAATCCTCTTCCTCAGGAATAAGGATGAATCAATGTGTCTCTACATTAATTATCATAAGCTATATAAAATCATGATAAATAAAAATTATCCCATTCCAGAGAAATATTCCTTGTTCGATTCTCTATGTGGGGCTAGTTATTACTCTATGGTGGACCTTCGGTCATGTAATCAAAAATTGAAGGTGAGAAAAGAAGATATTCCCAATACTGACATTAGAGCGAGGTATAAAAACTATGAGTTAATAATGATTCTCTTTATACTCACTATCACTCAATAAATGTTCATGGATTTAATGAATTTATTCTTTAGAGATTACATCGTTATTTTTTTGGTTTTCTTTATTGTTGACATTCAGATATACTCCAAGTGCAAAGACGAATACGAGGATTATTTGAATACCATACCAATGACTTTGTGAAGATAAAGTCTATATAAAATGTATAGTTAATATGAATTCTGGATTGAGGATGTTTCATTCGTGGGGCATGTCATCACCAGGAAAGTGATATCTATAAACCCGTCCAAAACACATTCAATTGAAGTGTCTCCCATGCCAACATCAGTAATGGTGATCTGTAGATTATGTGGTCTAGATGCGTATTACTGAAGATTTGTGGATAAATTTTCAAGATTTTCAAACCCAATGACCAAGCTGAGAAAGAAGTGGGTGATGTTTTTCTGGACTCAAGAATGTGCTGACTACTTTAAGGAGTTGAAAGAAGCTTATCACTATGTCAATATTAACACTCCCAACTAGTGGAGAACTCGTTATGATATAAAATGATTCTTCAATGAAAGGTTTAGGCTATGTGCTGATGAATAATGATAAAAGTATAGTCTACACCTCCAGGTAGCTGAAAATAATTAATAAAAACTATCCTATGCATGATCTGGTTTTGGTGACTCTAATCTTTGCATTGACAATCTGGTAACATTATCTCTTTAAAGAGATGTATTAGATATTTTCTAATCACAAGAGTATAAAATATATATTCACACCAATGTAGATTAATATGAACCCTAGAATATGGTTTTATCTCATCATGGATTATGACTACTCAACCACTACTATCCTAGTAAGGCGAATAAAGAGGATGATAGACTAAATAGAAAGTATCCAACATCATTATTTATGATGATAATTGAAAAGGATCCAATGGTATTATATTTTTAGAGGATATATATGGGAATCATTAAGGGAGGAATATCATCAATAATTACTCAAATGAATTCTCAAACATACGTCATGGAAAAAATAAAGGATTCTCAATGAAAATATGTTGAGATTTAGAAATGGTGGAAGCCATTAGAAATGGGAAATCCTCTAAGTTCATGATTTGTGAGGAATGAGTTGTAAGATTTGGGTAGCGATTATGTATACCATATGATCCAAAAATAAAGAAGGAGATTTTGAATGATGCACATAGATCAATATTCTCTATTAACCTAGGGATCAAAAATGTTTATCGAGATCTGTGGGAGAAATTTTGTTGGCATAATATGAAGAAGGATATTTCTGAGTATACGTCAAAGTGCCTGGTATGTCACCAAGTGAAGGCTGAAAGGAAATGGTCTTCGTGGATGATGAAACCACTACCCATACCAACATGGAATTGGGAGATCTTCACCATGGACATTGTCACTCTACATACAAGGACATCTGGAGGAAATAATTTTATATAGTCATTGTGGTTATTCATACAAAGACAAATCATTTTATCGCAATTCAATAGTACAGAAAATTGGATCAACATTCACGGATATATATCGAAGTGGTAGTCAGGACGCTTGGATTACAATGTTCTATTTTAACTGATAGAGATCCTAGATTAAACTCGATGTTTTAGAAAAGATTCCAACATGCCCTATACACTTAACTAAACATTGATACGACCTATCATCCTCCAAACAATGTCCAATCTGAGTGAACTATTCACACACTATAATAAATGTTGATATCATGTTCTATGGACATCAAAGGATGGTAGGATAAACATCTTCCATTGGTTGAATTATCATACAATAACAATTTCCACTCAAGCATAAGAATGGAACCATATGTAGAACTTTATGGGAAAAGGTGTAGAACACCAGAATGTTGGGATGAATTTGGTGAGTGTAAATAGCTATGACATGAAATGGTCGATGAAATGGTAGAGAAGGTGAAAACCATTCAGTAGCAAATCAAGGCAACCCAAAGTCGACAAAAGGTTCATGCAGTTAATCCTCGAAGGGACCTTGAGTTCAATGTTAGAGTCATGGTATTCCTCTAAATATATCCATGGAAGAACATTATCATATTTGGGAAGAAAGCAAATCTATTTACTAATTACATCACCCCTTATATATTCCTGATAGAATGATAACTATAGACTATCAACTAGTACATCCACCTTCTATGTATAATGTACATGATGTCTTCCAAATATCTCTCTTAAGGAAGTATATAACAGATCCTTCATATGTATTATATTAAAAGGTGGTATATTTGAACAATGATCTTTCATACATGGATAATAACGTGAAGATCTTGGATCATAGAGATAAATTTGTACGCAAAAAAGCTACTCACCAGGTCAAAGTACAATGGCGAAACTATAAGTACGAAGAAGAAAAATTGAATTTGGAGGAAGCAATGAAGGAAAAGTATAATCAGTTATTTATGACTTAGAATGTAAAATAAAATTTTGAGGGAGAAATTTCATAAGGGGGGAAGGATGAAACGACCCAATGTTTAATAACTGGAAATTCCATTCTTATAATTATGTCATATAATCACATGAAATCAAAATAAAATGAACTACTTAGTACTATGACACCTTTAAAAATAATATTTTCACTTCTATGCTTTTAATTTAGAAAATCTAACATACACTTCTGCTAGCAGTAAGATGTTTCGAGTCTGATAAGACACACATAATTTTTGATGAATAGTAACTGAATCTTATGAATAGTAATGGTACCCTTATGAATAGTAATATGCACCATATGAATAGTAAATCTTTCAAGTAAATAGTAACCTTGCCAATGAATGTGTAAATTAAATTTATAAATATTATATGTGATAACATGATAGTGTTGGTATTTTTATAAGTCATAAATAAATCATTAAAATTATATGAATAATTTAATAATTAAAAATAGCAGTATAATTTCAATAAAATGTATTCATAAATTATTGTTTTTATGTCTTACAATTATAGGATAATTATATGTGACCTTATTTAAAATTTCTAATGTATTATAAAATCAGTTATAATTTTAAAATATGTATTTTTTCAAGTAATTGATGATTATATATAAAAATTAAAATTCCAATATTTAGAAAATTATACTAAAAAAATGGGGTTTATTTTTGGATTCTAAAAATTAACAATTAGTAAGGGTTAATTTTTGAGATTTTTCTGAAAAACTTAATGTTTTTATGAGTAAGAATTTACTATAATTATCAATTAGTGCTAAAACCTGAATTTCTACATCATTCTGGACTCTTGGATGACGTAAATGAAAATATTTTCGAACTCAAATACACATATTACTATTTTTATCATGGAAAATTCACTATTTCTTATCTTATAAATAAATAATAAACAAAATATTAAAATATTATGAAAAATCTCCTCCCCTCCACTATAAAACCCACCTAGACTCATCTCTTCACTTCACTCCTCTCAAGGAATTTCCATTGCCTAAATTCTTCTAAAATATCACCACAAGACCATCCCCCACGTACATCAGACCTTTGTATCTTCAAAAGACCAAATCCTCTCCAATTAAGTGGCTCTCAATGAAGATTAATTTAAGAGGTAAATTCCTCTTTTCAATTATTTTACTTTCCTGTCAAGTTCATTTGATTTCTTTTCTATTCTTACCACTCCTCATCCAAATGTTATGAAAAATATAGTTCCTAATATGATCTATAATTTTTTATGGATAAAGTAATTATTTAGTATCGTCTCTCATTTAACATTCTTTTATACTATTAGTAAAATCAAAATCCAAGATATATTAATTTTCCACATCCAAGGATGATGGGTTTTCCATATCCATTGAAATCATCCATTCCGATCACAAAACCATTATTATGGTTTATCCAGACTAAAATAACTTTATTTTGTCTCATATATGGTTCTAGAATCTTTTTTTACACGTTTTTTTTAATTATAAAAAAATGTGTTCGCTGTGATAAAAAATCAACAATTAACCCAAAACATTATCACTATAGTATTATATAATGATTCATCTTCAATCCAAGTAACCAAATTAAATTTACAAAAAAGTAACCTAATGGATTTTAAATAATAAAATATAACTCTAATTCTAGAAAACCAACCACATTTGACATGATTATCCCCTCATATATATAAGTGTACCGATGATGAATCAAACAGACCCGAACAATGATATTAATCCTCATAACCATTCAAAAATGTTTTGAATGAAGAAAAAAGGGTTATAATAAATAAATAAATATAAAATAGGTTCATTATGTTCTAATTAGTGAACTGAAATTGATTATTCAGGTCATTAATAGTAGGTGGAGAACACCATCAGACTAAATGTAATGGATTCATCCTGAACCTCCATTATTCTTTAGTGTTTCTTTATCGTTATTTCTACCAAAATTTAGTTATATATTCATTTTATTTAAATATAATAAATTGATTTTATATTCTCCAAAAACATTTATCAAGATCCAATAATCATTCTATTTCTGTGAAATAAATGTTTTTAAATAGTTCACTCCTCAGTATTTCCAGATAATTAAACCAGTTTTAAGGGAACCTCACAAATTCTTACCAAATTTCAAGTGCACTCTATAATTTTCTTTAAGCCAATTTTTTTTTTATGAAATAAATCTTTTATTATATAAACCTTCATGATTAAATTTTTTGTATCATAAAAAAGTTTATGGTATTTTATATTTTAAATTCTCTTAATATTTTCCATAAAACCGTCTTAAAATGTTTTAATGATAAAATTTATTAAATAATTATTGTACATGTTGCCTCTTCTGATTGACATCACATACCATGATATATAAATATTTCTCCTTATCAATTCCGATGTATATTTTATTTAATTAATTTCATTGACACATTTCTGATATTCCCCTCTATTATGCTTTATGACATGATTATGTTACCCATTTAAATCCATGGGCACCCTTACGTTTATATATGATTGATTATGTTTGATTATATATGTGGAAATAATTTTCATGAACATGTTATAATTGGTTCTCCTAGATATTTCTCCAAGGGATTGGGTATCATTGAGTCTCATGAAGAGTTATGTGAAACGGTCTTGGCAGTTTTCCTTAACATGTGCTACAATGTGCAATAGCTTTGGCAGTTATCCTGGACATGTGTTACCATATGAAATGACATTGGTGGATAACCTTGAATTGTTATCCTATAAATAAATGACCCAAGAATAATACTAAAATCATGATTTATGCTTCTTCCACAATACTATGAATCCATGTTTTTACGATCCCAAGTTATATATGTTATGGTTCTATATGTTCAATTATGATTTATGCCTTTTTAAATCATTATGTCACGCTTCTTAAGAATTATGATAAAGAATTATTCTTATGTTTAATACCTTACTAGGATTTTAGATCATCCCATTGTTCATTTTAACCCTAATTTTTCCTATGAATATGTATTATTACAATAGATGTTAAAATCTCATTATAGAGATTAAATAAAATGTTCATTTTATGAATCTTGATTATGTTCCTAGTCTTCCAAGAAACTAGATATTATGATCCTTGGCTGGAACTTTTGTGTTTAATTATGAATAAAATAATGTAATGTTATGTGTAAAAGTATAGGGTCCCTATAATAATTTACTCATTAATCCTTCATATCAAATTGTAATGAAAATGTTAATTAACCTAAGCATATCTCTCGGGAGTGTCAAACCATGTGCACAGTAAGGCCCGCTGTTGTGTACCAAGTTACCTAGAGTCATGATCGGAATACATTTTCAATGTTATTAATCATAAGTACCTTTTTTCCATAACCACATCCACTTTTAGTTTCCATATAGGGATTTATTTTCTTGGAATACCAACATAATCTCTACATTAACACAATTTTATGATTCCCCTCTACATTTATCCTCCAAGTCTATATATGGGTTAAAATCCTCAATCTAGGATTTAAAAATCTAGTATCCATGGTTATTTATAAACATCCTTTTCTACCTACTCTAATTCCATGACCCCAGATTCTAGGATCTGGTGTATTATTTTGAGACATTGGAAAGATTGTAAGGAATCAAATCCTGAAGGACTAGTCAGTTTAGTAGCCATGGAAAATAGACAACATACATGAAATTTACCTTACAATTCAAAACATAAAATAAAAAAAATTATACTCCATTGACAACACCACTATTCTACTTTATTAACAACGCGTATAAATCATAATAAAAATCTTGGAAATATGGAAATATAAAACATTAGAAATGGGTGAGCTCAGAAGCTCAATAATTTTAAAACATTCAACTGATTCTTTCATAAGTATGAAAAAACATTTAAGGCAATGTATTAAATTAAATCTGAATACATTTAAACAATATCATATTCATAATATGTTAATGATAAATCAAATAACTATATTTAAACAGTTTCATGGTTATTATACGTGTTGAATAATAACTAGTGACATCAATAACTAATCTCATAATAAGGGAATGCATAGTGTCTGATATCATACCCATAATGTAAATTCCTCATGAAAAAACCAAACATAAATATACCATAAAGGCCTTAAGAAAACACACTATTTTATCTCATGAGACCTACCGATGCATCGAGGGGCTGTATCAGGCCCCACCCATCACTTACTAAGTCGAATTCCATCTTGTTATGGAATTTGTAAAACATAAAATAAGCATTCATATTAAAAATAGTAAAAGAAATTTTAATACTTTAACTATAAACCATGAATGCTTTCAAAATAACACATCCAATGTCAAACATATCACAATCCATTCAATTTAATATGAAATATTGTACCATAATAAATCAACCATAATCAAGCATAAAATCTATCAAATGATGTTGACATAAATGAAAATAATATAATAAGTTCATTGAAAATAATTCAGATAAAAATCCCCTTTTTATTTTTAAATAATAAAATACCCATTATATTATAAAAGAAAACATTTTTTGAAGATAAACTTTTTGTGTTTTAATAAAAGATTCAAAACGTTAAGGAATCATAATAGAAAAAATAGCTGGTTATGCCATACACTACTACAAAACAGTCCTTTAACAGTGCATGAAATGGCCGTTTATCAATGCTAGAAAATAGCTAACAACGTGAGTGACATTAAAATTCAAAGACTTTTATCAATGATGAAAATCACTGATAAATGCAATATTTTCCATCATTAGTAAAAGCACCGATAAAGAACACATATATCATCACTTCTTAAAACTCTGGTATAATATTTCTTTATCAATGCTATAGAAGCACCAACAAAAGGCCATACTACATTATTCTATAATAGCACATTGTAGAATCACTGAAGTGTGCTCTTACAACACACCGCAACACAAGAAGCACTAGAAGCACCAAAAACACAACAGATATATATAAAAACAAGTCCCTATACATAATATAATGAAAATGAAATTTACAACAAAAATAAATAAACAAAATTATATAATAGACATTACAAACATTGGTTTATACAATTAAATAAATATAAATTTTTACCTTCATTCAAAAAAAATCGTAATAGTCAATGTTACCATGATTACCATTGACATTATTTTCCAAAATTCCAACTCTTCACGAGAAGCATTGAACAAACCACATCAACAAGAACAAAAGAATCCATTTGTATAAGAAAAGAATTATTATGTGAGTAATACAAAGGAGAAATAAATTAAATATAAATATTAAATAATATAGTAATTATATGGAAAATTATATTAATGTGAAAACATCAAGATTACCTCACTTATTGAGTAGAGTCAGCGTCATTGATCTCCCTACAAAGAAGTAGAGGAAACATTGAAAAAGTGATAAATGCACCATTACATGGGTGAAAATATTTTAGGGGAGAAGAAGCATGAATATTGGACCTAGAAACCCAACTCATATAAAATAATTCACATGTATAAGAAAAAAATTATTATGTGTGTAATATTAAATATAAATAAAGTAAACTTACAGATGAAATAATACATTAATTCTACAGAGAATGATTTTATTAAGTGAACATAAATATTACCTTTGTGATTGTGCAGAGGAAACATCATCTTCTCTTATTGAAAAGGATGTGGATATAACAAGAAAAAAAATAATAAATGTACCACTACATGGGTGAAATGATTTTATTGGAGAAGGAGAATGCATGTTGGACAGAGAACCCCAACTCAAAAAAATGAATCTATATATATTAGAAAACAATTATTATATGAGTAATATTAAAAATTAATGAATTAATAATAAATATGGAACAATATATTAATTATATGGACATTGATTTTAATGTGTAATCATCAAGATCTCATATATGATTGAGAAGAGGATGTTTTGTTTCACTTCCTATAAAGGAAGTGGAGGTAAAATTAAATAATGTGATAAATGTACCGCTATGGGGGTGAAAAGATATTAACGTAGAAAAATAATGAAAGATCAGTAGATCACCCCAACTCGAACAAAATAATCCACCTATATAAGAAAAAAATTATTATGTGATTAATACTAAAAAATGAATTAATCTTAAATATGAAACAGTACATTAATTATATGGACCCTGATTTTACCATGAAAACATCTATATTCCCTTACATAGCACAATCATGTTACCCTATTACCCGGGATAGTCTTCTATTTGTTCTCAATCAAGTTTCACATTAACTTATCACTAGCATAACACATTTACAAACACAAGTAATTCCAAACAGAGTACACATAGTGTGCCACTAATTTCACACCCAACCCCCTTTTGAAAATATACACACACCAAATAATTTCACAAAAATGACTTAGACCTATTATGTATGTTAATAATTCATTTAAAGAGTTTTCTAAAATAAACCACTGAGGCACCATAAGGCTTTACATAAAAAAACCCATGATCACATTAAAATGATACTTTTAAAATCAAATGCACTCCATAAAATCTTAGAACATAATTTTCAACACTTATATAATTTAATAAATATATAACTAATTTATAGAACACTTACAATTAACAAAACCATAGTTTACACCAATTCGCATCCAATTCCATAGTAATTACCTTTTGTTAGAAATTTGTACACAATGCCAAATCACTTTCAAAATATGTATTCCATCCTTTAAAGAAATTTAAAATTCAAACATACATAATGGTATAAAATGTTTAACATGGTTATGTATGTCAATTTCCTTTATGAACATACTTCTATACATATTTTCATTTATGCTCCTTGGTAAAAATGATTTGACCCTTTCAAACAACCCATAAAACCCTTCAATGGAACACCACACTAAAACACACACACACAACATATCCATTTTTCATTACAAAATTCAAACCCAACAAAAACATTCCATACCCTTTTGAAAACACACATAGAATCACTCACATCGTTTAATAAAACGTTTCTACATCCCAAACTTCATTACTAAAAAAATTCATTATTTAAACACTTCACAAATCATACTCAAAAGAACTCAACATGACTAACCTAACCAAAACGATCCATTTAAAATTAAAAATCACTTTTCAACACATGTGCACCTTAAGCACCCAAAAAACACATATTATACTACTCAGACAATTATTTGAACACTTCTACTGATTTTTCACAACCTCTCCTATATAGAAACATAAAAATTTATCATGAAAATTTTTATCATCAACACAAATTCATGTCCATGAATTCTCAAAACATCTTTACACCCCCAAACTAAACTATAATGCATAAAAATTAACAATGTGAGCAAATTAAATTATCTAAATTGTTAGGGCATGGAACCACCTACCTCAGGCAATAAAATTGCTAGAAAGTGATTCAAAACCCCACCAACATCACAAATGTAATCGAAAACAAAATATCGGATGAGATTCTTGTGCAACTAGGGAATCGACAATAGTCAAGTGGTGTGATTTGAGTTTTGATTCATTGAGGTGGAGCACTATAGGGGGTTACTTTCATGGAAATATCCTGATATCGTAACGAGTTCACAAATGGTTAGGGTTTTTTAAATAAATCAAGAATCTTATATCAATGCATATAAATAAGCACTGATAACTCTTCATTTTATCAGCACATTTTTTAGCACCGGTAAGACCAAATCTTTATAAGAACTTTTTCTACGCTGACAATGATTCTTGAATCAGCACATATTATCAAAGCGCAGTTAAAGGATTTATAATTATAAATATAAATAATAAATTAGTAAATATTAATAAATACTTAATAAATAAATAAATAAATATACTTCAATACAGTAAATAATTTTCTTTTTAGTTATATTTATTATAATTTAAGAATTATTAATTTCTAATTATAAAAATATTTTTTAAAAATATTTTATATCATTATATCTATTTATATAATTATACATATATATTTAATAAATATATATAAATTTAAATATCGTAAGTATTTTTATTATTCATGTAAATTTATTATAAATTGAATAATTTTTGTAATACACATAATTATTTATTTATAATTATATAATCACTTGTCCAAAAATATTTATTTTTTTATAATTATAAATAAATTGACTGTACGTTTAAAAATATATTAATTAATAAATATTATTTTGAAGATCTATTTTTAACATTATTAATGAATACATACTTTTAAGTGCATTCATCTATGTTAAAATTTTGTGAAATTGGAAAAATTAAGAATATGTAAACATTAGGAATATTTAAAAAATGGACAAGTTTGGTAAATGAACAATGTATATAAAAATCCATTAATTATGTATATGAAAAATCAATATAACACACATTTGATCAATGTTAAATTGAAAAACCATATTAAATTCAATTATATGTCATGTACTATACAATTATACTCAATATTCTTAATTCATATTAATTTTTTATTATACATCACTATTCAATAAACATATGAATATTTAATGTAATGAACATATATAATTTTTAATATATAAATCATATTTATATACATTAATATATATCTATATATTTAATATATACATTTTATGATAAAATCAAAGGACTGATAAATGATACCCTTTATCAATGCTAAAAATGACGTGCTGATACTGAATATCTTTATCAGCGCTAAAAATGACCTGCTGATACTGAATATCTTTATCAACGCTAAAAATAAAGTGCTGAAAAATGTTTAATTTCATCATCGATAAAAAAGATGCACTGATAAATGGTTAAATTTTTTAACGCTTTATTTATTGATGATAAATATTCCATTAATCAGTGTTATGTAATAGCATTGATAATTACTAGCACTATTAAAGGTGTGTTTTATAGAAGTGGTATAAGTTAAAAAACATGTCTTCCTTAATTAGTTGAAAAGGTCATAACGTACCTCATTTGGAAAACAACAGAAATATTCCTTTGAAAACAATTTATGAAAATCCAAACATGGGTGAAAATTTATTTAAACATTAGTCAATTTTAATTTTAAATACATTTTTAGTAAACATGGACTTGTTTGATAAATGTGTCCTAATTGATACTTACATATAAACAACCTCTGAAAATAATGAGATTGTGAAGTTAACCCTTTCATAAAAACCATAAAATATTTATTTTTAAAAACATTTGAATAAAATTAAAAATGCACATTAATGTTTATTCATAATACTTTATATATATATATAATTAAAAATGTATGATAATATCCGGAATACTGAAATGGAGGAAGGATTAATTCTGTAAACATTTAAAGCATCTCATACCAATTTGAACATTTAATGATAAGGCCAATATCATAAAATGAATATCTAAATACCATGATGATATATTAATAATTTATATAAAATATAATAGGTAATGTACGTACACCACACACAAGAAATATGTGGTGAACATGGCTTATATCTCATGAAAATTAAAATTGATACTGAATTCTCATACCATAAGTATGATACTCATTGTATGTTTCTGAAACACCTATATAACGGTTTTAAAAATTTTATTAACATACTCCCAAATCATATTAATATTTATGATATAATATATGATTCGTTTGTGGATATATATTACACATTTATTGATAATTTCCAAGTTAATGAAATATTTCAGGTAATAATCAATTTCTTTATCATATGTGGTTTGACTTGTTATTTTGGAATATATTAAATTGATTATTATTTACATACTTTCATATTTTATAATATGATTTATATATCATATATATTAAATATATAAAAATATATAACAGTTAGATAGAGGAAATGGAAAACATCGTCAATGGAAACGTTATGTCGTTCATACGCATTAACACTGTTTCCATTTTCATATCTTATTGAATGGAACTAAGTGAATGAAATTTATATATATGTATATATATTATTACAGTAGAATTATTATTACATATATTTGATAATTATTAATAGTATATATTTTTATAATCATTCATGAATGGTGAATGTGGAAGATGGATCTCATCCTGTCGTGGATATGAAAAGACATACGTATGCACAAGCGACAATATCATTTCTTTAATGGTTAAATAGTAAAAAATTGGATGTAATATTAATTTTACATAAAAAATAACATGTTATAATTATTATTTTCATCCTTATATTCATTTTTATACAAATAGAAATAATGTGTACTTGAAAAACAGTTTATACCAACGCATGAAGACGGTAAGTCGTACACATGCATGAATAGTGATATTGATTTTCATAGGATTGGTAAAAGGAGGAATATAGTTGTAAAATAATAAGAAAAAAATATCATCATATATTATATTCTGGATTTATTACATTATTATGGAAACAAAATATAATGTGTAATATAAAGAAAAAAATAACATTGAAAGAGGTGATAAAACAATTACCTCATTTTCTGGTATATCCTTTAAAATATCACAAAAGAACGCATTAGGATGGATTTATTCCAAAATTTGGGACTCTATTGTGTAGTTAGTGAAGATGGTGTATGAAATGTTCAGGGTTTGGCCGAGCCAAAGGGCATGGGATATGTGAATTAAAGAGAATTATAATTTCCCTTTTATAAGATATGTGAGTGGAACTTTTCAAAGATCATAAAATATCAATTTATTAGAAATTTATTTTTGGTTTCAAATAGATTCAAAGTGACTTATTTCTATGAAAATATGTGTATGGGTATAAATACTCTCAACCATTTTATTTAAGACATGTTTAGGTAATAAAATTAACCTTATCTTTTGTATTTAACCCTTAGTTAAATAGTTTAACTCTTACATGTCTTGTTTTATTTTTACACTATATATTTAATATTATAACTATATAATGATATAAGAACCGCAATGTGATAATTTTTTAAATCATTGAAATTATCTATTCTGGTTTCATGAAACATAGTTTTTTCTGACTTATCAATAATTTAATAAAATAATACTAATTTTAAAATATCATTTATGACAATTTTTATACTATTCAATATTTACATTTATAAAAATATCAAACTAACATATTACTTCAATATAGTACTAGAAATATGTCACAAACATTTCTATGTCATATGAAAACATATTTTATGTCATTAATTATGTAAAATTATATTTATTGAAATATTTTTATGATCATTTACTTGATATCTCAATTAATTAATCAAAAACTACATCATCATTATGTCATCATTGAATTTATTTATTTAATATCTAAAAATTATAAATAAATTATCATGATGTAGATAATTTCGATAACTTTCTAAATACTACATATAGTCAACCATATCACATATATAATCGCATATTAAAAATAAAGTAGTAATAAAAATTTTAATATGACATTCTCAATTCATCTTTAAATTAAATATAATAATTGTTTTAGTCAAACACAAGTGGCATAGAATGATCATATTTTTGACTTAAAATTTATTTTGGTTGAAACATATATATACAATGAAATTTGAAAAAGTTTTAAGGAAATTTTAATTTATTATAAAAAAATATTTTCCTTTAATTACCCGATTTACCTTTAACTGTGGTTAATAAAATTCAAAAGTTACTATTCACTAGAAATTATTTTTATACAATTGGGCCGAATTTTCCATACTTATTACAACCGTGTATTTTTTATTTCCAAAATTAAATTTTAAAATGTGGTAAAATTACTTTTAATGATAATCTACAAATGTGGATGAATGTTTGGAGAAAAGATGTTAAATTAGTCAATGAATTTTTGTTTCTAATTCTATTATAAAAATGATTCTAATTGTCACAACCTATCCCAGAACGGCCCATTCTGTGACTACCCCAAGCTATCCACTGATAGTGTTGGGGCTAGAGACTAGCTCTGAGTAGGCATATCCCAGATGGGAGGCATTTTCCGATGTACATTAAGACACACACAGACACATCCAAAAGCCCATAATGATAAACATTAAATACTCTACGTAAACATGCATGAATACCACTAAGATATCATTGATAGTGTATGAAAGTAAGAAAAATAGATATTTAATAGGGCTAGAATACAAGACCACCAAATGTACTATCATTTAATGTTAATGAAAAAGTTCCTAAAACTCATCCACAGAAAACACCACATGAAGGGTAGTTATAGAAACAGTTGTTTGAAGTAGATGACTCACACATCATCTTTCAGACCTCTCTCTATGAACCACGTATCCTTGGTATGTCAACTACTCCATCTAATAATTGATCATATTCCCAAGGAATGACATATGTGGTCATATCCCATGCAGGGGTGAGTAAAAAAATACTCAGTCAGGACCCCAAAATCACAAAAAAATAACACTAAGAATTTCATGATTATATCATAAAGAAAACACATGAAATACAACACAAATAAATCACGTGATGTATAGTAAATATGATGAGATCACACATGTATTCCTAATATATGAAGAGAAGTATTTTTAGTTGTAGTCCACCGATCTCCCCAACTCTTTAAAACTAGAAGTTTTGATGGCACATGAAGCGTCAGTGCCACATGGAGTGTCAGCGGCGCACCGAGCATCAATAGCATACAAAGCATCATGGTGTAAAAATTATTGATGGATACGGGATTAGTGATTGATCATTGGACGTCAATAAAACATAGATCGTCGATGGAGTATGAAATGTTATTGGGTCTTGAACCCCCATGTAACATGGCCAGAAAGATCACATAGTGACAGCCAGCAGTAGGATTTCACTCGTAGTGTGCTTATTCTCAAAGAACCTACACCTCAAGACATTAGTTCATAAAACAACATCCCAAAAAACTCATATAGTGTATCTCAAAATGACCGTCTATTTTCAAGGGTCCCAACGATGTAAAAGAGTCATTAAATGGACACACAGTTTGAAAGAAATGGACAATTTTTAAATAAAATCCATGGCCAGGACAGCCGACCCGACCAGGTTCTTCCCACCTGGACTAACCACATCTGGGCCGACCCAAATTTCCTCTAGACTTAAGGCCACCTACCCCACATTTCATGTTCATGTTCAACTCTTCCTGATGCGGCCCGCCCTGGTAGTGTCCCCTTGGTCCTCATGGTCGCCCGACCGCGTGCCCTGCCGGCTCCCCAGATCAATGAAGTTGTCCCACCTCATCGACTTATTCATTCTACCACCAACCATGGGGTCTTATATCCAATGTTGATCTAGTAAATACCCTACCTTCCACCACCATGGCCTCCTATGACATCCCATGGTCACTACTAGTGGCTCTTCCACCTTCGGCCTCCTCTAACATAGCCCTGGCTTGACCGCGTCTCGCCGCCACCGACCATCACGCCTTTAGCTTGTTCTTTCCATCCACATCCTGACATGTCTTCCCATGTCAAGTAGGAGATGTCTCCATCTGAGACCTTGCCTTTCCTAACTCTACCAGAATTGAATAGTGACCAGATCCTTAGTTTTGGATCATTAGGCTATGGATTGAAGTGGCAATGATCCTCTGGTCGTATTTGGTGAATATTGAGGCATAGGGAATGTAAGAGATTGGAGGAAAGAGACAAATCACATGAATTCATAAATGGATGTATCATGGTCTTGTTCATCTTATCTTGATATGATCATGTTAGAATGCATAAAGAATAACCATCAATCAATATTCACAATGATTAATAATCCCTTTAATCCCCATAATAAAATCCATCCCATAAGAATGATCAAACCATGGATAAAACTGTTCATGTGTTTTAAAACATTTTTGATCTAAATTTAATAATCTACAATAAATCACAAAGACATCGACACCCTAAATCTGGTTTTGATCAGTCGTTGATGAAAAACGGGGTTCCGCATCATCATTGATCCTCTATCTGCCGACATTTGTCGATCCACCGTGCTTCAATCAGACTTCAGATCATGCTTCACCAAAATGTTGGGAGTGACTTCTTCTCTATGCCTTAGAGAAAATCCATGGTTATGGAAATTATAATCTATTTCTATAAAATAATTAAATTTAAATAAACTAACGTAACATCAAATAAAATATTTTTATTTAAAATATTTTATTAATGGCTACATCAAATTTCTATGTTTCATAGTCAACATGCACCGATCGATATTTGGAATCACCTAGGGAAAAAACCCTCCTATAAACTAAATGGTTGTCTCTGATTTCCAATACATGTTACTATTTATGAGTTACTATGTAGAGACCCGAAGCTCGAATTACATAGAAATTACATTACTTTTGTGGAATACTTAGTACATAACAAAAACAGCCACACAAGGACCGTAATAGTTTAGTGTCTTTGGAGACTTGGAACATAATCTTATAATCGTGGTGAAAGATCTTCAACATCTCCCATAAAGATATTCACATTTTTGTTTCCTTACCTAAAATATTTCTTTTATTCCTGGGGGAAAAGAAAAAATAAAAAGGGTGATCCCAAATGCTCAGTAAGGGTAAGCATGGATAAAATAAAACATACCATATACATTTGAACTTAAAAACATGAACATAATGTTTAAACATCAAAATCTTGAAAAATGACATAAAACATGGAAGTACGTAAGGAATAGATCATAAAAAAACATTAATAATGATAAAATAGAATGGGAATAAAACATGTAATTGTCGCAACCATTCAGCACATGTCATGATTTCCATAGTAGCCAAGGCATTGCTGCCAAGACCATCTTAGTGGACAAAGTCCCTTTCTGAGTTGAGTTCACTCCTCGTCTCTGTCCTGTAACACTGAACCAGATTAACTTACCATTACAGCCATGTATATATCATGAGATATAAATCATTACCCAATACATTGGAGGGAGATATCGATCTCACAAATATCATAATGAAATCATTCTTACTTGTTCCACAAAATAAACATACATCATTCATAATAACCCAACTAATAAATTGGGTTTCATAAACATGATCCCATCATCACATAATCCATAAAAAATAAATGGATATCATTTCAAAATAAGAAAAGTGAAACCATGTAAATCATAGATACATTATACTTTAAACATACACATATGAAATAATGTCATCTTTGATGGAAAATGGTTTTGTGAAAACACTTGAAATGAATTCTTGAGGAAAATATCCTTTCTTCTCCAAAATGATTTCCTTTTCACAAAATGTCATCATATTTTAAAAGAAAAGTATTTTGTTGAAAATAGTCATGAAATATTTTGGAGGAAGCTTCATTAAAATAAGGCTTTATAAAACTGTAAAAATTCATTCATCTTGTATAAGTTAAAAAAACATTCTTCTCGTACTTTTGTCAGAAAAGTCAAAAAGTAACTCGTAAAAGAAAGATTCCATACATACCATGTATTACAAGTCAAAAATGGGTAAAAAGGAAATTAAACATACATGAAACCATTTTTAGGAAACATGGACATGTATGATAACAATAACCCTAGTAAATACTTACGAATAAGCAATCTCAGATAAAAATGAGATTTGCGAAATAATCCCTTACCTTAGGTCCGATATGCTTCATACGTATCCAAAACTTCTGTATAATGATTTAAATAATGTCATTGACTTATTACAGAATCATATTCATTGTTATTATATCATATATGGTTCACTTATGACTTTATATTACCCGTTCTTTAGTAAATTCAATGTTAAAGAGTGTTTTGGGTAAAATCGTTTCATTTGTCGTCCATGTTTTGACTTGTAATTATTCATATGATTACTTAGATCATGATTACTTAATTCCAGAATATAAAACATGATTTATATATAATATATATTCATAATATACATATATATAATAGATCGGTAAATGGAAAGAAATACACTGTTCATGGAGACGGTATGTCGTACGTACACATGAATGTTGTTTTCGTTTCCTTATAGAGTTGAATGTAATTAAGTAGATGACATACATATATATATATATATATATATATAAATACAGTAGCTTTATAATGTCATATATTTCATTATTATTGCTTATATATACTATATAATCATTCTGAAATTGTTAACATGGAGAATGAATCTCATCGCGTCGTGGAGACGGTAGTCCATACGTACGCACGAGCAATGATATCGTTTCCATAATTATTGAATTGAATTGGAGTGGATGATACAAATATATAAGAATAATTATGAAGTTATAATAACTCTGTATAGTTATTCTTTAATCCATATTACCCATCCATGTAAGGTGTTGGTGGAAAAACAGATTACACCACGGCGTGGAGACGGTATTCTGTACGTACGCACACGCGGTGATTTTGTTTTCTGTTGGATGGATAGAAGGTGAAATGGGGGTGCTTAATATTTATAATAATATATCAGTATTTTTTTGATACTGATGTTATTACTTTATAATAAATCAACTAAATAAGATGTAGTTGAAAAAGAAATATGTTTGAAAGAATCGGTAGAAGAAATTACCTCTTCTTCGATACGCCTCTTTGAAACCTCCTCTTAGGGCACTAAGATTGGTCTTTGAAGTAGACCAGGACCTCTAGGATGTTTCTAGGGAAGTGTAGAAGATAATTTAGCTGGGGTTGGCCGAGCTTGAAGGATCAAAGTGGTGTGAGGAAGAGAGGGAGGAGGTGACCTTTTATAAGGGAGGAGAGGGGCACCTTTGGAATTCTTAGAAATATTAATTTATAATAAATCTAACCCCACTTAAAAACCTCCAAAAATGACTCATATTCGAATATTAGATGAGATAGGGTTGTAATCTAATCAAACAATCAAATTTAGACATGTTTAATCTTATTTTCAACCTTATCATTTTGATTTATCCTTATTTAATCTATTTACGTTTATTTGTGGTAATAAAATTCTAAATTTTAAATTATAACAAATAATTACTTATTTGTTGTGAATTTTCCATAATGGTTACTTTATAACATTATAGACCATATAAATTTTAAATTTATAATTTTTAAATATTTTTGTGATTTTTAAACAAATTTATAATAAGTTATTTTTATAAAATAACAATAGTGTCAATTTTGACACTATTCATTTATATGAATTTAAATAAAATATATATAGAAGATATGTTCGAACTAAAAGAATTAATAGATTCATAAAAGTCCATATGTGTCTAGAATATTAGTGAATCACATTAAATAGTTCATATAATATTTATTTTATTGTTCTTAAAACCATTTCCTTGGTTTATCTCTTAATAAAATAATTACTACAACATTTTTTTATAATTATTTAATATACATATTTTTGCATAAAAATTAAAAATAAAATCCTATGATGAAGATAAATCTATTAAATTTGACAATAATACTTTTAATCGAATTTATCATCTTAAAATCACAATATTTAAATCATTATATTTATTAAATTATGAAGGTGACAACTTTGGAATCATTTAAAATAAAATAATATAAGTGTCATAATCACATAATAAGGATCCAAATGGCCAAAAATTCGGCCTGTGGATGATTCGGGTTTATATATACACTAATAATAAGTTTTGTGCAGATTTTTGGCCTTTTTATATGTATTAATATTTCAATAAAAACTATATTATTGATTTTTCACTAAATAAATAATTTCTGCATCATTAATATATAAGATAATAAGGTAATTAAATAACTCTAAAAAATTACAAATAAATTACCATGATAGAGAAAAACATTTTATATTTCAAATGAGTATTTATATCCGAATTTATATTCTGTATAAACATATATTAAAAATACTTTAATTATTAAAGTTGAGTAAGACATATTTCACTTTCCTTTAAATAAAATAAACTAAATGTCTTAATCACATCCAAGTGGATTTTAATGGATTCCATATCGACCCAAATATGACTTAGGACAAATTATAATCATCCAATTGTATTAATACAAGTATTAGGATAATTTTATAATATTATATTTACCCTTAATTACCCAATTTACCTTTTACTATGGTAAATAAAATTTACCGTTGTTACTATTCATAAAGCCCAAAAATAAAAAGTAGTATATTAATATAATTTGGACCCAATGATTCCAAATATGGAATCCATTTTTCCAAATTCAATACACAGAAGTTGCAGAAATTAAATTAAAATTAATCCCGTTGTCGAAAGAAAACGGGTTTTTGTTTAAAACATTGCAAAAGATTGAATTTATTTAACCTACGAATTCAACATAAAATCAAGGCTAATGACATACATTATATTTATACTTTAAAACCATTCAATATTATTATTTAACCACATATGTTATTATGATGAAAAATGTTGTTTTTAATTAAAATATAGCGTGTTTTTACTATTCATTAAAATATGAAAGTTATCAGAATAATATGAAAAATTTATCCAAGGTAAAATTTTATATCCTGATTCCAAATAATAGTTTTATTTTGTAAAATTGAACTTATAAAAATTTGAAAAACTTTATTTAAAGTGGGTGCGCCATCAAAAGGCGGTAAAACTGCATTTTTTTAAACATACTTATTTTACCCGAAAAAATTTATTTTGTTCTTATACTATGTTCTAGAAAATGTGTAAGATGAATAATAATGTTATAAAATTCAAATTTTAGTTAATACTATTCATAACGGTTAGTTCATAATAATATTATAATAATATATCGTTGTTTAGTAAAACCTGGTATTGCGTACAACACACGCTATCGAGAAAGGTCGCGATTGTGTGTAATGCAAGCCAAGTTCGGGTTGCGTGTTGTGAAAGAATCCTTCCTTGTTTCTTATAACAGAATCCAACAATATTTCATTTATAAATTGAATATATATATATATATACACACACACTCAAGGTTGCATAGAATGACTATTATAAAACGAACCTGAAATTGTGTGTAACACGATCCAAGAATAGTGTTGCATATACTGCAAGCTAATACGGTGTTGCGTATAGTACACGCTAAACTTGGTGTGTTGTATAAGACAAGACATCAATGAAATTAAAAAAATATTTTTCATAAAATCTCGGGGTGTTACATTCTACCCCCCTTAAAATGAATTTCTCCCTCAAAATTCGTCGGGGTTATAAATCATTTACTATTCATAGAAACCCACATTATAAAAAGGAATACTAAAACTTAATTTTAAAATCTAACGTTTTAAATGAAATTATAACCCAATGTAACTCATCATTGGGTTTCCATATAGGAGAACATAGGTGAAAATATGGATATGGAAGAAAAATCTAACCATCATGTTCTGATGGAGAGTGGTAGAGGGCATGGCTATGAAAAAGCCAACAATCACAAAGCCATAAATTTGGATGATCTAGGGTACTGTCTGATTCATCGGATATAAAGGCACTAGTACAACATTTTTGGTTTTCAAGATCATTTCCCTAAAGTTGAATAATTTGAATTAGAATAAATAATTACTTTATTTTGTTACAATCTCACTGTTGTTCATGCCTTGAACAATTTCCACTTCATCTCTTAATGAAATGAAGTTGACTTTGTCATTCTTGAAGTGTTAGCAGATCATGTGATAGAATGACGGGTCATTCCATCTATCTCAAACAAAAGGTTAGAAAAAGTTATTAAATATACATAAGTCGATCTATAGTGAGATTAATCATATATGTTTCCTAAAATGGACTTATACATCATATATCATACTGCTTAATATAATAAAACTAATTTTTACTAACCAGGGACTTCCTATAGGCCAGTGGTATGCGATAAAGGCCAGTCATACTTCAGTTGCGGGTTCGATTCCCACATCCTTGTCCAACGCGATGGGTTGTCGCACGTCCTACAGGTTTTCCTTTTTCTAAAACTACATTACTATAACATCCCATCAATAATATCAAAAAAAAAGTTCTATCCTTAAACAATACTAACTTATGTCCAACATAATCCATTCCAATCTTTAGGCTTATCTAAAATACTTCGGTCCGAGCTCATAGTATAAAGAAAATGATTACTTGAAATGTCACATAACAATCACGTGAATTCCATCATTTATACCTCATATGTCATAAGATATATCTTGTTGGTCAAATTACAAACATGTGAATAACTTAATCATGTATTCTCTTGAAAAATGAATACCCATTTAACCTTAGTGAAAACATGAATGTTGTCAAAATTTAACTCTTTCCACATACCAAAATCCAAAATTTATGTATAAACAAACCATAATATCACATAGTCCTTATATCAGTCACGAGCTCATGAATACAATCAAACATCTCATTATCTTCTTATCCCTTCATTATGCGCATAACATATACTTTCCAAAAATACTGGTACGATTCATCACACACTTTCAAAGCATAAGGAAATACAACAGTGTAACATTCCTTAGATGTTTCTTTATTCCATAGTACCATGATATTACTTATACAACATTACACTTGATAAACATGTAATCATTCCACTAACTTCTTAAACCATTGACCAAGCTTCAACAATTATTTCATCTCACATATCATTTGTAGTCTCTTCATCATAATAATCATAAATATTACCCATACGACCATACTGATTCTCTTCATGAGACTTTCCCTTAGGTCATTGGTTTGCATAATTACCGTACATTCCACATTTAAAACATTTAACCATTGTTGATGTCATAGCAATACCATTATCCTCATCCATGGCGTTAACTGAACCTTTTCCTTTGCACTTACTGGCTTTATGTCATTCTTTTCCACAGCCAAAGCATCTTCCAGTTCCTTTGAAACATTCTCCTTGATGCCTCTTCCCACATGATTTAAAGAGGAGAAATTGAACTTTCTTTCCTCTATGATCATCATGAAACTCCATCTTTCTCTTATTAGCTGAGTCAGGAAACTTACAAAATTTGAGTTTATTGATAATATTATGAGATTTTTGATTCGCCATAATAATGATGTTTGGACTTCCAAATCCAGTTTCATTTGGTTTCTCATGAAGAATATCATTCCATTGTCCCTTATATCCTCCATTATCATGAATCTTCATGTTTCCTGCCATTTTCTAAAACCCAAAAAGAATAGTGTGAGAGGCAAAAATCATGCTCAGGAAAACAACATTGTAAAGGGGGAGTACCCTCAATATCTAACATCTTAGGTTATATTCTATGATCATTACCATAGTTCTAGGACTATATCATATACGTATACTTATCCTTAGGGACATCCCTAGACATACATTAGAAAAATCTCTAGGAATTTCACTAACTTTTTCACATCCTAGTTTCCAAAGGTTGACTAAACCTTTCTTCTGATACCAACTATAGAGACCCGAAGCTTGACGTACATAGACATTACATTACTTTTTGAAGAATACTTAGTACATAACAAAAACATACACATAAGGACCGTAATAGTTTAGTGTCTTTGGAAACTTGGAACGCAATCTTCTAATCGTGGTGAAAGATCTTCAACATCTCCCATAAAGATCTTCCCATTTTTGTTTCCTTACCTAAAATATTACTTTTAATCCCGGGGGAAAAGAAAACATAAAAAGGGTGAGCTCAAATCCTTAGTAAGGGTAAGCATGGATAAAATAAAACATACCATATACATTTGAACTTAAAAACATGAACATAATGTTCAAACATCAAAAGCTTGAAAAATGACATAAAACATGGAAGTATGTAAGGAATAGATCATAAAGAAACATTAAGAATGATAAAATAGCATGGGAATAAAACATGTAATTGTGGAAACCATTCAGAACATGTCATGCTTTCCATAGTAGCCAAGGCATTGCTGCCAAGACCATCTTAGTGGACAAAGTCCCTTTCTGAGTCGAGTTCACTCCTCGTTTCAGTCCTGTCACACTGAACCAGATTAACATACCATTCCAGAAATGTCTATCTCATGAGATATAAATCTTTACCCAATGCATTGGAGGGAGATATAGGTCCCACCCATCCCATAATGAAATCATTTGTACTTGTGCCACAAAATAAATATACATCATTCATAATAACCCAACGAAAAAATTGGGTTTCATAAACATCATCCCATCATCACATAATCCATATAAAAGAAATGGATATAATTTCATAATAAGAAATGTGAAACCATGTAAATCATAGAGACATTATAATTGAAACAAACACATATGAAATAATTTCATCTTAGATGGAAAATGGTTTTGTGAAAACACTTGAAATTAATTTTTGAGGAAAATATCCTTTCTTCTTCAAAATTATTTTCTTTCCACAAAATGTTAAAAAATTTAAAATAAAATGTTTTTTTTTGAATATAGTCATGAAATATTTTGCAGGAAGCTTCATTAAAATAAGGCTTTATAAAACCATAACAATCTGTTCGTGCCGTATAAGTTAAAAAAACATTTTCTCGTACTTTTGTCAGAAAAGTAAAAAAGTACCTCGTAAAAGAAAGATTCCATACATACCATGTATTAAAATTAAAAAATGGGTAAAAAGGAAATTAAAAACACATGAATCCATTTTTAGGAAACATGGACCTGGATGATAACAATAACCCCAGTAAATACTTACGAATAAGCAATCTCGGATAAAAATGAGATTTGCAAAATTATGCCTTACCTTAGGTCCGATATGCTTCATACGTATCCAAACCTCCTGTATAATGATTTAAATAATGTCATTGACTTATTACAGAATCAAATTAATTGTTATTATATCATATATGGTTCACTTATGACTTTATATTACCCGTTCTTTTGAAAATTCCATGTTAAAGAGTGTTTTGGGTAAAATCGTTTCATTTGTCGTTCGTGTTTTGACTTGTAATTATTCAAATGATTACATAGATCATGATTACTTAATTCCAGAATATAAAACATGATTTATATATAATATATATTTAGAATATACATATATATAATAGATCGGTAAATGGAAAGAAATACACCGTTCATGGAGACGGTAGGTCGTACGTACGCATGAACGCTGGTTTCGTTTCCTTATTGAGTTGAAAGGAATTAAGTAGATGAAAAAGACACACACACACACATATATATATATATATACATAAATAAAGTAGCTTTATAAGGTCATATATTTCATTATTATTGCTTATATATACTATATAATCATTCTTAAATTGTTAACATGGAGAATGAATCACATAGCGTCGTGGAGACGGTAGTCCATACGTACGCACGAGCGATGATATCGTTTCCATAATTATTGAATTGAATTGGAGTGGATGATACAATATATCAGAATCATTATGATTTTATAATAACTATGTATAGTTATTCATTACACCATAATACCCATCCATGTAAGGTGTTGGTGGAAAAACAGATTACACCACGGCGTGAGGACGGTATTCTGTACGTACGTACACGCGGTGATTTTGTTTTCCGTAGGATGGATAGAAGGTGAAATGGGGTTGTTTCATATTTATAATAACATATCAGTATATTTGTGATACGGATTTTATTACTTTATAAGTAAACAACTAAATAAGAAGAAGTTGAATAAGAAAGAAGTTTGAAAGAATCGGTAGAAGAAATTACCTCTTCTTCGATACGCCTCTTTGAAACCTTCTCTTAGGGAACTAAGATTGGTCTTTGAAGTATACCAGGACCTCTAAGATGTTTCTAGGGATGTTTAGAAGAGAATTTGGCAGGGGTAGGCCGAGCGTGAAGGCTAAAAGTGGTGTGAGGAAGAGAGAGAGGAGGTGCCCTTTTATAAGGGAGGAGAGGGGCACCTTTGGAATTCGTAGAAATATTAATTTATAATAAATCTAACCCCACTTAAAAACCCCCAAAAAAGACACATATTCTAAGATTTTATGAGATAGGGTTGTAATCTCATCAACCGGTCAAATTTAGACATGTTTGGATCTTATTTTAAACCTTATAATTTTGATTTATCCTTATTTAATCTATTTAAGTTTATTTGTGGTAATAAAATTCTAAATTTTAAATTATATAAATAATTACTTATTTGTTGTGAATTTTCCATAATTGGTTATTTATAACATTATATACCATATAAATTTTAAATTTATAATTTTTAAATATTTTTGTTATTTTTAAACAATGTTATAATATGTTATTTTACAAAATAACAATAGTGTAAATTTTGACACTATTCATTTATATGAATTTAAATAAAATATATACAATAGATATGTTCGAACTAAAAGAATTAATAGATTCATAAAGGGCCATATGTATCTATAAAATTAGTTAAGAACATTAAATAGTTCATATAATATTTATTTTATTATTCTTAAAACCATTTCATTGGTTTATCTCTTAAAAAAATAATTACTACATACTTTTTGTATAATTATTTAATATTCTTATTTTTTGAATAAAAATTAAAAATAAAATCCTATGATGAAGATAGATCTATTACCTTTCACAATAATACTTTTACTATAATTTATCATCTTAAAATCAAAATATTTAAATCGTTATATTTATTAAATTATGATGGAGACAACTTTGTAATCATTTAAAATAAAATAATATAAGTTTCATAATCACCTTATTAAGGATCCAAATGGTCACATATTTGGGAAGTGGATGATTAGGGTTTATATATACACTAATAATAAGTTTTTTGCAGATTTATGGGCCTTTTTATATGTATTAATATTTCAATAAAAACTATATTATTGATTATTCACTTAATAAATAATTTCTGCATCATTAATATATAAGATAATAAGTTAATTAAATAGCTATTAAAAATTAAAAATAAATTACCATGACAGAGAAAAACATTTTATATTTCAAATGAGTATTTATAACCGAATTTATATTCTGTATAAACTTATATTAAAAATACTTTAATTATTAAAGTTGAGTGAGACATATTTCACTTTCCTTTAAATAAAATAAACTAAAGGCCTTAATCACCTTCGAGTGGGTTCTAATGGATTCCATTATGACCCAAATATGACTTAGGATAGATTATAATCATACAAAGAATTAAGACAAGTATTAGGATAATATTATAACATTATATTTACCCTTAATTACCCAATTTACCTTTTACTATGGTAAATAAAATTTACCATTGTTACTATTAATAAAGCCCAAAAATAAAAATTAGTCTATTAATATAATTTGGACCCACTGATTCCAAATATGGAATCCATTTTTCCAAATTCAATACACAGATGTTGCAGAAATTAAATTAAAATCAATCCCGTTGTCGAAAGAAAACGGGTTTTTGTTTAAAACATTCCAAAAGATTGAATTTATTTAACCTACGAATTAAATGTAAAATCAAGGCTAATGAAATACATTATATTTATACTTTAAAACCTTTAAATATTTTTATTTAACCACATATTTTATTACGATGAATAAAGTTTTTTTTAATTAAAATATAGCGTGTTTTTACTATTCATTAAAATATGAATGTTATCAGAATAATATGAAAAATTTATCCAAGGTAAAATTTTATATCCTCATTCCCAATAATAATTTTATTTTGTAAAATTGAACTTATAAAAATGTCAAAAACAAGATTTAAAGTGGGTGCTCCATCAAAAGATGAAAAAACTGCATTTTTTGAAAAATACTTATTTCACCTGAACAATTTATTTTGTTCTTATACTATGTTCTAGAAAATGTGTAAGATGAATAATAATGTTTTAAAATTCAAAATTTAGATAATACTATTCATAACGGCTAGTTCATAATAATATTATAATAATATATCGTTGTTTAGTAAAACCCGATATTGCGTACAACACACGCTATCGAGGAAGGTCGCGATTGCGTGTAATGCATGCCAAGTCAGGGTTACGTGTTGTGAAAGAATACTTCGTTGTTTCTTATAACAGAATACAACCATATTTCATTTATACATTGAATATATATATATATACACACTCAACGCTGCGTAGAATGACAGTTATAAAAAGAACATGAAATTGTGTGTAACACGATCCAAGAATAGCGTTGCATATACTGCAAGCTAATTCGGTGTTGTGTATAATACAAGATAAACTTGGTGTGTTGTATAATACAAGACATCAATGAAATTAAAACAATATTTTTTCATAAAATCTCGGGTTGTTACATTCTACCCCCCTTAAAATGAATTTCGCCATCGAAATTCGTCGGGGTTATAAATCATTTACTATTCATAGAAACCCACATTGTAAAAAGGAATACTTAAACTTAATTTTAAAAACTAAAGTTTGAAATGCAATGATTACCCAAAGTAACTCATCATTGGGATTCTATATAGGAGAACATATGTGAAAATATGGTTATGGAAGAAAAATCCAACCATCAAGTTCTGATGGAGAGTGGTAGAGGACATGTCTATGAAAAATCCAAAAATCACAAAGCCATAAATTTTTGATGATCTAGGGTACCATCTGATTAATCGAATATAAGGGCACTAGTACAACATTTTTGGTTTTTAATATCATTTCCCTAAAGTTTAATAATTTGAATTAGAATAAATACTTACTTTATTTTGGTAAAACCTCACTGTTGTTCGTGCCTTGAACAATTTCCACTTCATCTCGAAAAGAAATGAAGTTGAATTTGTCATTCATGAAGTGTTAGCAGATCATGTGATAGAAGGACAGGTCATTCCATCTATCTCAAACAAAAGGTTTGCAAAAGTTATTAAATATACATAAGTCTATCTATAGTGAGATTATTCATATATGTTTCCTAAAATGGACTTATACATCATATATCATACTGCTTAATATAATAAAACTAATTTATACTAACCAGGGGCTTCCTGTAGGCCAGTGGTATGCGATAAAGGCCAGTCATACTTCGGTTGTGGGTTCGATTCCCACATCCTTTTCCAACGTGATGGGTTGTCGCCCGTCCTACAGGTTGTCCTTTTTTTAAAACTACATTACTATAACATCCCATCAATAATATCAAAAAAAAAGTTCTATCCTTAAACAATACTAACTTATGTCCAACATCATCTATTCCAATCTTTAGTATTATCTAAAATACTTCGGTCCAAGCTCATAGTATAAAGAAAATGATTACTTGAAATGTAACATAACAATCACGTGAATTCCATCATTTATACCTCATATATCATATGATATATCTTGTTGGTCAAATTACAAACATGTGAATAACTTAATCATGTAATCTCTTGAAAAATGAATACCCATTTAACCTTAGTGAAAACATGAATGCTGTCAATAGTTAACTCTTTACACATACCAAAATCCAAAATTTCTATATAAACAAACCATAATATCACTTAGTCCTTATATCAGTAATGAGCTCATGAATACAATCAAACATCTCATTATCTTCTTATCCCTTCATTATGTGCATATCATCTACTTTCCAAAAATACTGGTACGATTCATCACACACTTTCAAAACATATGGAAATACAACAGTGTAACAATCCTTAGATGTTTCTTTATTCCATAGTACCATGAGATTACTTTTACGACATTACACTTGACAAACATTTAATCATTCCACTACCTTCTTAAACCATTGACCGAACATCAACAATTATTTCATCTCACATATCATTTGTAGTCTCTTCATCATCATCAACATAAATATTACCCATATGGCCATACTGATTCTCTTCACGAGACTTTCAATTAGGGAATTGGTTTGCATAATGCTCGTACATTCCACATTTAAAACATTTAACCATTGTTGATGTCGTAGCAATACCATTATCCTCATCCATGGTGTTAACTGAACTTTTTCCTTTGCACTTACTGGCTTTATGTCCTTCTTTTCCACACCCAAAGCATCTTCCAGTTCCTTTGAAACATTCTCCTTGATGCCTCTTCCCACATGATTTACAAAGGAGAAATTGAACTTTCATTCCTCTATGATCATCAGAAAACTCCATCTTTCTCTTATTAGCTGAGTCAGGAAACTTACAAAATTTGAGTTTATTGATCATATTATGAGATTTCTGATTCGGCATAATAATGATGTTTGGACTTCCAAATCCAGTTTCATTTGGTTTCTCATGAATAATATCATTCCATTGTCCATTATATCCTCCATTATCATGAATCTTCATGTTTCCTGCCATTTTCTAAAACCCAAAAAGAATAGTGTGAGAGGCAAAAATCATGCTCAGGAAAACAACATAGTAAAGGGGGAGTACCCTAAATATCTAACATCTTAGGTTATATTCTATGATCATTACCGTAGTTCTAGGACTATATCCTATACGTATACTTATCCTTAGGGACATCCCTAGACATACCTTAGAAAAATCTCTAGGGATTTCACTAACTTTTTCACATCCTAGTTTCCAAAGGTTGACTAAACCTTTCTTCTGATACCAACTATAGAGACCCGAAGCTTGACGTACATAGACATTACATTACTTTTTGCAGAATACTTAGTACATAACAAAAACATACACACAAGGACCGTAATAGTTTAGAGTCTTTGGAAACTTGGAACGCAATCTTCTAATCGTGGTGAAAGATCTTCAACATCTCCCATAAAGATCTTCCCATTTTTGTTTCCTTACCTAAAATATTACTTTTAATCCTGGGGGAAAAGAAAACATAAAAAGGGTGAGCTCAAATGCTTAGTAAGGGTAAGCATGGATAAAATAAAACATACAATATACATTTGAACTTAAAAACATGAACATAATGTTCAAACATCAAAATCATGAAAAATGACATAAAACATTGAAGTATGTAAGGAATAGATCATAAAGAAACATTAAGAATGATAAAATAGCATGGGAATAAAACATGTAATTATGGAAACCATTCAGCACATGTCATGATTTCCATAGTAGCCAAGGCATTGCTGCCAAGACCATCTTAGTGGACAAAGTCCCTTTCTGAGTCGAGTTCACTCCTCGTTTCAGTCCTATCACACTGAACCAGATTAACTTACCATTCCTGCCATGTCTATCTCATGAGATATAAATATTTACCCAATGCATTGGAGGGATATATAGGTCCCACCCATCCCATAATGAAATCATTCTTACTTGTTCCACAAAATAAACATACATCATTCATAATAACCCAACGAAAAAATTGGGTTTCATAAACATCATCCCATCATCACATAATCCATATAAAAGAAATGGATATAATTTCATAATAAGAAATGTGAAACCATGTAAATCATAGAGACATTATAATTGAAACAAACACATATGAAATAATGTCATCTTAGATGGAAAATGGTTTTGTGAAAACACTTGAAATGAATTTTTGAGGAAAATATCCTTTCTTCTTCAAAATCATTTTCTTTCCACAAAATGTTAAAAAATTTAAAAGAAAATGTTTTTTTTGAATATAGTCATGAAATATTTTTGAGGAAGCTTCATTAAAATAAGGCTTTATAAAACCGTAACAATCCGTTCGTGCCGTATAATTTAAAAAAACATTTTCTCGTACTTTTGTCAGAAAAGTAAAAAAGTACCTCGTAAAAGGAAGATTCCATACATACCATGTATTAAAAGTCAAAAATGGGTAAAAAGGAAATTAAACACACATGAATCCATTTTTAGGAAACATGGACATGGATGATAACAATAACCCCAGTAAATACTTACGAATAAGCAATCTTGGATAAAAATGAGATTTGCAAAATTATGCCTTACCTTAGGTCCGATATGCTTCATACGTATCCAAACCTCCTGTATAATGATTTAAATAATGTCATTGACTTATTACCGAATCAAATTAATTGTTATTATATCATATATGGTTCACTTATGACTTCATATTACCCGTTCTTTTGAAAATTCCATGTTAAAGAGTGTTTTGGGTAAAATCGTTTCATTTGTCGTTCGTGTTTTGACTTGTAATTATTCAAATGATTACATAGATCATGATTACTTAACTCCAGAATATAAAACATGATTTATATATAATATATATTTAGAATATACATATATATAATAGATCGGTAAATGGAAAGAAATACACCGTTCATGGAGACGGTAGGTCGTACGTACGCATGAACGCTGGTTTCGTTTCCTTTTTGAGTTGAAAGGAATTAAGTAGATGAAAAACACACACACACACACATATATATATATATATACATAAATAAAGTAGCTTTATAAGGTCATATATTTCATTATTGTTGCTTATATATACTATATAATCATTCTTAAATTGTTAACATGGAGAATGAATCACATCGCGTCGTGGAGACGGTAGTCCATACGTACGCACGAGCGATGATATCGTTTCCATAACTATTGAATTGAATTGGAGTGGATGATACAATATATCAGAATAATTATGATGTTATAATAACTATGTATAGTTATTCATTACACCATAATACCCATCCATGTAAGGTGTTGGTGGAAAAACAGATTACACCACGGCGTGAGGACGGTATTCCGTACGTACGTACACATGGTGATTTTGTTTTCCGTAGGATGGATAGAAGGTGAAATGGGGTTGTTTAATATTTATAATAACATATCAGTATATTTGTGATAAGGATTTTATTACTTTATAAGTAAACAACTAAATAAGAAGAAGTTGAATAAGAAAGAAGTTTGAAAGAATCGGTAGAAGAAATTACCTCTTCTTCGATACGCCTCTTTGAAACCTTCTCTTAGGGCACTAAGATTGGTCTTCGAAGTATACCAGGACCTCTAGGATGTTTCTAGGGATGTTTAGAAGAGAATTTGGCAGGGTTAGGCCGAGCGTGAAGGCTAAAATTGGTGTGAGGAAGAGAGAGAGGAGGTGCTCTTTTATAATGGAGGAGAGGGGCACCTTTGGAATTCTTAGAAATATTAATTTATAATAAATCTAACCCCACTTAAAATCCTCCAAAAAAGACACATATTCTAATATTTGATGAGATAGGGTTGTAATCTCATCAACCAGTCAAATTTAGACATGTTTGGATCTTATTTTAAACCTTATAATTTTGATTTATCCTTATTTAATCTATTTAAGTTTATTTGTGGTAATAAAATTCTAAATTTTAAATTATATAAATAATTACTTATTTGTTGTGAATTTTCCATAATTGGTTATTTATAACATTATATACCATATAAATTTTAAATTTATAATTTTTAAATATTTTTGTTATTTTTAAACAATTTTATAATATGTTATTTTACAAAATAACAATAGTGTCAATTTTGACACTATTCATTTATATGAATTTAAATAAAATATATACAAAAGATATGTTAGAACTAAAATCTTTAATAGATTCATAAAGGGCCATATGTGTCTATAAAATTAGTTAATAACATTAAATAGTTCATATAATATTTATTTTATTATTCTTAAAACCATTTCTTTGGTTTATCTCTTAAAAAAATAATTACTACATAATTTTTGTATAATTATTTAATATTCTTATTTGTTGAATAAAAATTAAAAATAAAATCCTATGATGAAGATAGATCTATTAACTTTCACAATAATACTTTTAATCTAATTTATCATCTTAAAATCACAATATTTAAATCGTTATATTTATTAAATTATGATGGTGACAACTTTGTAATCATTTAAAATAAAATAATATAAGTTTCATAATCACCTTATTAAGGATCCAAATGGTCACATATTTGGTAAGTGGATGATTAGGGTTTATATATACACTAATAATAAGTTTTTTGCAGATTTATGGGCCTTTTTATATGTATTAATATTTCAATAAAAACTATATTATTGATTTTTCACTTAATAAATAATTTCTGCATCATTAATATATAAGATAATAAGGTAATTAAATAGCTATTAAAAATTAAAAATAAATTACCATGATAGAGAAAAACATTTTATATTTCAAATGAGTATTTATAACCGAATTTATATTCTATATAAACTTATATTAAAAATACTTTAATTATTAAAGTTGAGTGAGACATATTTCACTATCCTTCAAATAAAATAAACTAAAGGCCTTAATCACCTCCGAGTGGGTTCTAATGGATTCCATTATGACCCAAATATGACTTAGTATAGATTATAATCATACAAATAATTAAGACAAGTATTAGGATAATATTATAACATTATATTTACCCTTAATTACCCAATTTACCTTTTACTATGGTAAATAAAATTTACCATTGTTACTATTAATAAAGCCCAAAAATAAAAAGTAGTCTATTAATATAACTTGGACCCACTGATTCCAAATATGGAATCCATTTTTCCAAATTCAATACACAGATGTTGAAGAAAATAAATTAAAATTAATCCCGTTGTCGAAAGAAAACGGGTTTTTGTTTAAAACATTCCAAAAGATTGAATTTATTTAACCTACGAATTAAATGTAAAATCAAGGCTAATGAAATACATTATATTTATACTTTAAAACCTTTAAATATTTTTATTTAACCACATATTTTATTACGATGAATAATGTTTTTTTAATTAAAATATAGCGTGTTTTTACTATTCATTAAAATATGAATGTTATCAGAATAATATGAAAAATTTATCCAAGGTAAAATTTTATATCCTCATTCCCAATAATAATTTTATTTTGTAAAATTGAACTTATAAAAATGTCAAAAACAAGATTTAAAGTGGGTGCTCCATCAAAAGGTGAAAAAACTGCATTTTTTGAAAAATACTTATTTCACCTGAACAATTTATTTTGTTCTTATACTATGTTCTAGAAAATGTGTAAGATGAATAATAATGTTTTAAAATTCAAAATTTAGATAATACTATTCATAACGGCTAGTTCATAATAATATTATAATAATATATCGTTGTTTAGTAAAACCCGATATTGCGTACAACACACGCTATCGAGGAAGGTCGCGATTGCGTGTAATGCATGCCAAGTCAGGGTTGCGTGTTGTGAAAGAATACTTCGTTGTTTCTTATAACAGAATACAACCATATTTCATTTATACATTGAATATATATATATATACACACTCAACGCTGCGTAGAATGACAGTTATAAAAAGAACATGAAATTGTGTGTAACACGATCCAAGAATAGCGTTGCATATACTGCAAGCTAATTCGGTGTTGTGTATAATACAAGATAAACTTGGTGTGTTGTATAATACAAGACATCAATGAAATTAAAACAATATTTTTTCATAAAATCTCGGGTTGTTACATTCTACCCCCCTTAAAATGAATTTCGCCATCGAAATTCGTCGGGGTTATAAATCATTTACTATTCATAGAAACCCACATTGTAAAAAGGAATACTTAAACTTAATTTTAAAAACTAAAGTTTGAAATGCAATGATTACCCAAAGTAACTCATCATTGGGATTCTATATAGGAGAACATATGTGAAAATATGGTTATGGAAGAAAAATCTAACCATCAAGTTCTGATGGAGAGTGGTAGAGGACATGGCTATGAAAAATCCAAAAATCACAAAGCCATAAATTTTTGATGATCTAGGGTACCATCTGATTAATCGAATATAAGGGCACTAGTACAACATTTTTGGTTTTTAATATCATTTCCCTAAAGTTTAATAATTTGAATTAGAATAAATACTTACTTTATTTTGGTAAAACCTCACTGTTGTTCGTGCCTTGAACAATTTCCACTTCATCTCGAAAATAAATGAAGTTGAATTTGTCATTCATGAAGTGTTAGAAGATCATGTGATAGAAGGACAGGTCATTCCATCTATCTCAAACAAAAGGTTTGCAAAAGTTATTAAATATACATAAGTCTATCTATAGTGAGATTATTCATATATGTTTCCTAAAATGGACTTATACATCATATATCATACTGCTTAATATAATAAAACTAATTTCTACTAACCAGGGACTTCCTGTAGGCCAGTGGTATGCGATAAAGGTCAGTCATACTTCGGTTGTGGGTTCGATTCCCACATCCTTGTCCAACGTGATGGGTTGTCTCCCGTCCTACAGGTTGTCCTTTTTTTAAAACTACATTACTATAACATCCCATCAATAATATCAAAAAAAAGTTCTATCCTTAAACAATACTAACTTATGTCCAACATCATCTATTCCAATCTTTAGTATTATCTAAAATACTTCGGTCCAAGCTCATAGTATAAAGAAAATGATTACTTGAAATGTAACATAACAATCACGTGAATTCCATCATTTATACCTCATATATCATATGATATATCTTGTTGGTCAAATTACAAACATGTGAATAACTTAATCATGTAATCTCTTGAAAAATGAATACCCATTTAACCTTAGTGAAAACATGAATGCTGTCAATAGTTAACTCTTTACACATACCAAAATACAAAATTTCTATATAAACAAACCATAATATCACTTAGTCCTTATATCAGTCATGAGCTCATGAATACAATCAAACATCTCATTATCTTCTTATCCCTTCATTATGCGCATATCATCTACTTTCCAAAAATACTGGTACGATTCATCACACACTTTCAAAACATATGGAAATACAACAGTGTAACAATCCTTAGATGTTTCTTTATTCCATAGTACCATGAGATTACTTTTACGACATTACACTTGACAAACATTTAATCATTCCACTACCTTCTTAAACCATTGACCGAACTTCAACAATTATTTCATCTCACATATCATTTGTAGTCTCTTCATCATCATCAACATAAATATTACCCATATGGCCATACTGATTCTCTTCATGAGACTTTCAATTAGGGAATTGGTTTGCATAATGCTCGTACATTCCACATTTAAAACATTTAACCATTGTTGATGTCGTAGCAATACCATTATCCTCATCCATGGTGTTAACTGAACTTTTTCCTTTGCACTTACTGGCTTTATGTCCTTCTTTTCCACACCCAAAGCATCTTCCAGTTCCTTTTAAACATTCTCCTTGATGCCTCTTCCCACATGATTTACAAAGGAGAAATTGATCTTTCTTTCCTCTATGATCATCAGAAAACTCCATCTTTCTCTTATTAGCTGAGTCAGGAAACTTACAAAATTTGAGTTTATTGATCATATTATGAGATTTCTGATTCGGCATAATAATGATGTTTGGACTTCCAAATCCAGTTTCATTTGGTTTCTCATGAATAATATCATTCCATTGTCCATTATATCCTCCATTATCATGAATCTTCATGTTTCCTGCCATTTTCTAAAACCCAAAAAGAATAGTGTGAGAGGCAAAAATCATGCTCAGGAAAACAACATAGTAAAGGGGGAGTACCCTAAATATCTAACATCTTAGGTTATATTCTATGATCATTACCGTAGTTCTAGGACTATATCCTATACGTATACTTATCCTTAGGGACATCCCTAGACATACCTTAGAAAAATCTCTAGGGATTTCACTAACTTTTTCACATCCTAGTTTCCAAAGGTTGACTAAACCTTTCTTCTGATACCAACTATAGAGACCCGAAGCATGACGTACATAGACATTACATTACTTTTTGCAGAATACTTAGTACATAACAAAAACATACACACAAGGACCGTAATAGTTTAGAGTCTTTGGAAACTTGGAACGCAATCTTCTAATCGTGGTGAAAGATCTTCAACATCTCCCATAAAGATCTTCCCATTTTTGTTTCCTTACCTAAAATATTACTTTTAATCCTGGGGGAAAAGAAAACATAAAAAGGGTGAGCTCAAATGCTTAGTAAGGGTAAGCATGGATAAAATAAAACATACCATATACATTTGAACTTAAAAACATGAACATAATGTTCAAACATCAAAATCTTGAAAAATGACATAAAAAATTGAAGTATGTAAGGAATAGATCATAAAGAAACATTAAGAATGATAAAATAGCATGGGAATAAAACATGTAATTATGGAAACAATTCAGCACATGTCATGATTTCCATAGTAGCCAAGGCATTGCTGCCAAGACCATCTTAGTGGACAAAGTCCCTTTCTGAGTCGAGTTCATTCCTCGTTTCAGTCCTGTCACACTGAACCAGATTAACTTACCATTCCAGCCATGTCTATCTCATGAGATATAAATCTTTACCCAATGCATTGGAGGGATATATAGGTCCCACCCATCCCATAATGAAATCATTCTTACTTGTTCCACAAAATAAACATACATCATTCATAATAACCCAACGAAAAAATTGGGTTTCATAAACATCATCCCATCATCACATAATCCATATAAAAGAAATGGATATAATTTCATAATAAGAAATGTGAAACCATGTAAATCATAGAGACATTATAATTGAAACAATCACATATGAAATAATGTCATCTTAGATGGAAAATGGTTTTGTGAAAACACTTGAAATGAATTTTTGAGGAAAATATCCTTTCTTCTTCAAAATCATTTTCTTTCCACAAAATGTTAAAAAATTTAAAAGATAATGTTTTTTTTGAATATAGTCATGAAATATTTTGTAGGAAGCTTCATTAAAATAAGGCTTTATAAAACCGTAACAATCCGTTCGTGCCGTATAAGTTAAAAAAACATTTTCTCGTACTTTTGTCAGAAAAGTAAAAAAGTACCTCGTAAAAGAAAGATTCCATACATACCATGTATTAAAAGTCAAAAATGGGTAAAAAGGAAATTAAACACACATGAATCCATTTTTAGGAAACATGGACATGGATGATAACAATAACCCCAGTAAATACTTACGAATAAGCAATCTTGGATAAAAATGAGATTTGCAAAATTATGCCTTACCTTAGGTCTGATATGCTTCATACGTATCCAAACCTCCTGTATAATGATTTAAATAATGTCATTGACTTATTACCGAATCAAATTAATTGTTATTATATCATATATGGTTCACTTATGACTTCATATTACCAGTTCTTTTGAAAATTCCATGTTAAAGAGTGTTTTGGGTAAAATCGTTTCATTTGTCGTTCGTGTTTTGACTTGTAATTATTCAAATGATTACATAGATCATGATTACTTAACTCCAGAATATAAAACATGATTTATATATAATATATATTTAGAATATACATATATATAATAGATCGGTAAATGGAAAGAAATACACCGTTCATGGAGACGGTAGGTCGTACGTACGCATGAACGCTGGTTTCGTTTCCTTTTTGAGTTGAAAGGAATTAAGTAGATGAAACACACACACACACACACACACATATATATATATATACATAAATAAAGAATCTTTATAAGGTCATATATTTCATTATTATTGCTTATATATACTATATAATCATTCTTAAATTGTTAACATGGAGAATGAATCACATCGCGTCGTGGAGACGGTAGTCCATACGTACGCACGAGCGATGATATCGTTTCCATAACTATTGAATTGAATTGGAGTGGATGATACAATATATCAGAATCATTATGATGTTATAATAACTATGTATAGTTATTCATTACACCATAATACCCATCCATGTAAGGTGTTGGTGGAAAAACAGATTACACCACGGCGTGAGGACGGTATTCCGTACGTACGTACACATGGTGATTTTGTTTTCCGTAGGATGGATAGAAGGTGAAATGGGGTTGTTTAATATTTATAATAACATATCAGTATATTTGTGATATGGATTTTATTACTTTATAAGTAAACAACTAAATAAGAAGAAGTTGAATAAGAAAGAAGTTTGAAAGAATCGGTAGAAGAAATTACCTCTTCTTCGATACGCCTCTTTGAAACCTTCTCTTAGGGAACTAAGATTGGTCTTAGAAGTATACCAGGACCTCTAGGATGTTTCTAGGGATGTTTAGAAGAGAATTTGGCAGGGGTAGGCCGAGCGTGAAGGCTAAAAGTTGTGTGAGGAAGAGAGAGAGGAGGTGCTCTTTTATAATGGAGGAGAGGGGCACCTTTGGAATTCTTAGAAATATTAATTTATAATAAATCTAACCCCACTTAAAATCCTCCAAAAAAGACACATATTCTAAGATTTGATGAGATAGGGTTGTAATCTCATCAACCAGTCAAATTTAGACATGTTTGGATCTTATTTTAAACCTTATAATTTTGATTTATCCTTATTTAATCTATTTAAGTTTATTTGTGGTAATAAAATTCTAAATTTTAAATTATATAAATAATTACTTATTTGTTGTGAATTTTCCATAATTGGTTATTTATAACATTATATACCATATAAATTTTAAATTTATAATTTTTAAATATTTTTGTTATTTTTAAACAATTTTATAATATGTTATTTTACAAAATAACAATAGTGTCAATTTTGACACTATTCATTTATATGAATTTAAATAAAATATATACAAAAGATATGTTAGAAATAAAATCTTTAATAGATTCATAAAGGGCCATATGTGTCTATAAAATTAGTTAAGAACATTAAATAGTTCATATAATATTTATTTTATTATTCTTAAAACCATTTCTTTGGTTTATCTCTTAAAAAAATAATTACTACATAATTTTTGTATAATTATTTAATATTCTTATTTGTTGAATAAAAATTAAAAATAAAATCCTATGATGAAGATAGATCTATTAACTTTCACAATAATACTTTTACTCTAATTTATCATCTTAAAATCACAATATTTAAATCGTTATATTTATTAAATTATGATGGTGACAACTTTGTAATCATTTAAAATAAAATAATATAAGTTTCATAATCACCTTATTAAGGATCCAAATGGTCACATATTTGGGAAGTGGATGATTAGGGTTTATATATACACTAATAATAAGTTTTTTGCAGATTTATGGGCCTTTTTATATGTATTAATATTTCAATAAAAACTATATTATTGATTTTTCACTTAATAAATAATTTCTGCATCATTAATATATAAGATAATAAGGTAATTAAATAGCTATTAAAACTTAAAAATAAATTACCATGATAGAGAAAAACATTTTATATTTCAAATGAGTATTTATAACCGAATTTATATTCTATATAAACTTATATTAAAAATACTTTAATTATTAAAGTTGAGTGAGACATATTTCACTATCCTTCAAATAAAATAAACTAAAGGCCTTAATCACCTCCGAGTGGGTTCTAATGGATTCCATTATGACCCAAATATGACTTAGTATAGATTATAATCATACAAAGAATTAAGACAAGTATTAGGATAATATTATAACATTATATTTACCCTTAATTACCCAATTTACCTTTTACTATGGTAAATAAAATTTACCATTGTTACTATTAATAAAGCCCAAAAATAAAAAGTAGTCTATTAATATAACTTGGACCCACTGATTCCAAATATGGAATCCATTTTTCCAAATTCAATACACAGATGTTGCAGAAATTAAATTAAAATTAATCCCGTTGTCGAAAGAAAATGGGTTTTTGTTTAAAACATTCCAAAAGATTGAATTTATTTAACCTAGGAATTCAATGTAAAATCAAGGCTAATGACATACATTATAATTATACTTTAAAACCTTTAAATATTTTTATTTAACCACATATTTTATTACGATGAATAAAGTTGTTTTTAATTAAAATATAGCGTGTTTTTACTATTCATTAAAATATGAATGTTATCAGAATAATATGAAAATTTTATCCAAGGTAAAATTTTATATCCTCATTCCAAATAATAATTTTATTTTCTAAAATTGAACTTATAAAAATGTCAAAAACAAGATTTAAAGTGGGTGCTCTATCAAAAGGTGAAAAAACTGCATTTTTTGAAAAATACCTATTTCACCTGAACAATTAATTTTGTTCTTATACTATGTTCTAGAAAATGTGTAAGATGAATAATAATGTTTTAAAATTCAAAATTTAGATAATACTATTCATAACGGATAGTTCATAATAATATTATAATAATATATCGTTGTTTAGTAAAACCCGATATTACGTACAACACACGCTATCGAGGAAGGTCGCGATTGTGTGTAATGCATGCCAAGTCAGGGTTGCGTGTTGTGAAAGAATACTTCGTTGTTTCTTATAACAGAATACAACCATATTTCATTTATACATTGAATATATATATATATACACACTCAACGCTGCGTAGAATGACAATTATAAAAAGAACATGAAATTGTGTGTAACACGATCCAAGAATAGCGTTGCATATACTGCAAGCTAATTCGGTGTTGTGTATAATACAAGATAAACTTGGTGTGTTGTATAATACAAGACATCAATGAAATTAAAACAATATTTTTTCATAAAATCTCGGGTTGTTACATTTTACCCCCCTTAAAATGAATTTCGCCATCGAAATTCGTCGGGGTTATAAATCATTTACTATTCATAGAAACCCACATTGTAAAAAGGAATACTTAAACTTAATTTTAAAAACTAAAGTTTGAAATGAAATGATTACCCAAAGTAACTCATCATTGGGATTCTATATAGGAGAACATATGTGAAAATATGGTTATGGAAGAAAAATCTAACCATCAAGTTCTGATGGAGAGTGGTAGAGGACATGGCTATGAAAAATCCAAAAATCACAAAGCCATAAATTTTTGATGATCTAGGGAACCATCTGATTCATCGGATATAAGGGCACTAGTACAACATTTTTGGTTTTTAATATCATTTCCCTAAAGTTTAATAATTTGAATTAGAATAAATACTTACTTTATTTTGGTAAAACCTCACTGTTGTTCATGCCTTGAACAATTTACACTTCATCTCGAAAAGAAATGAAGTTGAATTTGTCATTCGTGAAGTGTTAGCAGATCATGTGATAGAATGACAGGTCATTCCATCTATCTCAAACAAAAGGTTTGCAAAAGTTATTAAATATACATAAGTCTATCTATAGTGAGATTAATCATATATGTTTCCTAAAATGGACTTATACATCATATATCATACTGCTTAATATAATAAAACTAATTTCTACTAACCAGGGACTTCCTGTAGGCCAGTGGTATGCGATAAAGGCCAATCATACTTCGGTTGTGGGTTCGATTCCCACATCCTTGTCCAACGCGATGGGGTGTCGCCCGTCCTACAGGTTGACCTTTTTATAAAACTACATTACTATAACATCCCATCAATAATATCAAAAAAAAGTTCTATCCTTAAACAATACTAACTTATGTCCAACATCATCTATTCCAATATTTAGGCTTATCTAAAATACTTCGGTCCAAGCTCATAGTATAAAGAAAATGATTACTTGAAATGTAACATAACAATCACGTGAATTACATCATTTATACCTCATATATCATATGATATATCTTGTTGGTCAAATTACAAACATGTGAATAACTTAATCATGTAATCTCTTGAAAAATGAATACCCATTTAACCTTAGTGAAAACATGAATGTTGTCAATAGTTAACTCTTTACACATACCAAAATCCAAAATTTCTATATAAACAAACCATAATATCACTTAGTCCTTATATCAGTCATGAGCTCATGAATACAATCAAACATCTCATTATCTTCTTATCCCTTCATTATGCGCATATCATCTACTTTCCAAAAATACTGGTACGATTCATCACACACTTTCAAAACTTATGGAAATACAACTGTGTAACAATCCTTAGATGTTTCTTTATTCCATAGTACCATGAGATTACTTTTACGACATTACACTTGATAAAAATGTAATCATTCCACTACCTTCTTAAACCATTGACCGAGCTTCAACAATTATTTCATCTCACATATCATTTGTAGTCTCTTCATCATCATCAACATAAATATTACCCATATGGCCATACTGATTCTCTTCATGACACTTTCAATTAGGGAATTGGTTTTCATAATGCTCGTACATTCCACATTTAAAACCTTTAACCATTGTTGATGTCGTAGCAATACCATTATCCTCGTCCATGGTGTTAACTGAACTTTTTCCTTTGCACTTACTGGCTTTATGTCCTTCTTTTCCACACCCAAAGCATCTTCCAGTTCCTTTGAAACATTCTCCTTGATGCCTCTTCCCACATGATTTACATAGGAGAAATTGAACTTTCTTTCCTCTATGATCATCAGAAAACTCCATCTTTCTCTTATTAGCTGAGTCAGGAAACTTACAAAATTTGAGTTTATTGATCATATTATGAGATTGCTGATTCGGCATAATAATGAAGTTTGGACTTCCAATTCCTGTTTCATTTGGTTTCTCATGAGGAATATCATTCCATTGTCCATTATATCCTCCATTATCATGAATCTTCATGTTTCCTGCCATTTTCTAAAACCCAAAAAGAATAGTGTGAGAGGCAAAAATCATGCTAAGGAAAACAACATAGTAAAGGGGGAGTACCCTCAATATCTAAAATCTTAGGTTATATTCTATGATCATTACCGTAGTTCTAGGACTATATCCTATACGTATACTTATCCTTAGGGACATCCCTAGACATACCTTAGAAAAATCTCTAGGGATTTCACTAACTTTTTCACATCCTAGTTTCCAAAGGTTGACTAAACCTTTCTTCTGATACCAACTATAGAGACCCGAAGCTTGACGTACATAGACATTACATTACTTTTTGCAGAATACTTAGTACATAACAAAAACATACACACAAGGACCGTAATAGTTTAGTGTCTTTGGAAACTTGGAATGCAATCTTCTAATCGTGGTGAAAGATCTTCAACATCTCCCATAAAGATCTTCCCATTTTTGTTTCCTTACCTAAAATATTACTTTTAATCCTGGGGGAAAAGAAAACATAAAAAGGGTGAGCTCAAATTCTTAGTAAGGGTAAGCATGGATAAAATAAAACATACCATATACATTTGAACTTAAAACCATGAACATAATGTTCAAACATCAAAAGCTTGAAAAATGACATAAAACATGGAAGTATGTAAGGAATAGATCATATAGAAACATTAAGAATGATAAAATAGCATGGGAATAAAACATGTAATTGTGGAAGCCATTCATCACATGTCATGATTTCCATAGTAGCCAAGGCATTGTTGTCAAGACCATCTTAGTGGATAAAGTCCCTTTCTAAGTCGAGTTCACTCCTCGTTTCAGTCCTGTAACACTGAACCAGATTAACTTATCATTCCAGCCATGTCTATCTCATGAGATATAAATCTTTACCCAATTCATTGGAGGGAGATATAGGTCTCACCCATCCCATAATGAAATCATTCTTACTTGTGCCACAAAATAAACATACATCATTCATAATAACCCAACGAAAAAATGGGTTTCATAAACATCATCCCATCATCACATAATCCATATTAAATAAATGGATATCATTTCATAATAATAAAATTGAAACCATGTAAATCATAGATACATTATACTTGAAACATACACATATGAAATAATGTCATCTTAGATGGAAAATGGTTTTTTGAAAACACTTGAAATGAATTCTTGAGGAAAATATCCTTTATTCTTCAAAATCATTTTCTTTCCACAAAATGTCAAAAAATTTTAAAAGAAAGGATTTTGTTGAAAATAGTCATGAATTATTTTGGAGGAAGCTTCATTAAAATAAGGCTTTATAAAACCGTAAAAATCCGTTCGTGCCGTATAAGTTAAAAAAACATTCTTCTCGTACTTTTGTCCGAAAAAGTCAAAAAGTACCTCGTAAAAGAAAGATTCCATACATACCATGTATTAAAAGTAAAAAATGGGTAAAAAGGAAATTAAACATACATGAAACCATTTTTAGGAAACATGGTCATGGATGATAACAATAACCCCAGTAAATACTTACGAATAAGCAATCTCGGATAAAATTGAGATTTGCGAAATTATCCCTTACCTTAGGTCTGATATGATTCGTACGTATCCAAAACTCCTGTAAAATGATTTAAATAATGTCATTGACATATTAGAGAATCAAATTCATTGTTATTATATCATATATGGTCCACTTATGACTTTATATTACCCGTTCTTTTGTAAATTCCATGTTAAAGAGTGTTCTGGGTAAAATCGTTTCATTTGCCGTCCGTGTTTTGACTTGTAATTATTCATATGATTACATAGATCATGATTACTTAATTCCATAATATAAAAAATGATTTATATATAATATATATTTAGAATATACATATATATAATAAATCAGTAAATGGAAAGAAATACACCGTTCATGGAGACGGTAGGCCGTACGTACGCATGAACGCTGTTTTTGTTTCCTTATTGAGTTGAATGGAATTAAGTAGATGAAATACATATATATATATATATACATAAATAAATTATATTTATAATGTCATATATTTCATTATTATTTCTTATATATACTATATAATCATTCTTAAATTGTTAACATGGAGAATGAATCACATCGCGTCGTGGAGACGGTAGTCCATATGTACGCACGAGCGATGATATCATTTCCATAATTATTGAATTGAATTGGAGTGGATGATACAATATAGCAGAATCATTATTATGTTATAATAACTATGTATATTTATTCATTACACCATAATTCCCATCCATATACGGTGTTGGTGAAAAAACAGATTACACCACGGCGTGGAGACGATATTCTGTACGTACGAACGCGCGGTGATTTTGTTTTCCGTAGGATGGATAGAAGGTGAAATGGGGTTGTTTCATATTTATAATAACATCTCAGTATATTTGTGATACTGATGTTATTACTTTATAATGAAACATCTAAATAAGAAGAAGTTCAATAAGAAAGAAGTTTGAAAGAATCGGTAGAAGAAATTACCTCTTCTTCGATACGCCTCTTTGAAACCTTCTCTTAGGGCACTGAGATTGGTCTTTGAATTAGACCAGGACCTCTAGGATGTTTCTAGGGAAGTGTAGAAGAGAATTTATCCGGGGTTGGCTGAGGGTGAAGGCTAAATGTGGTGTGAGGAAGAGAAGAAGGAGGTGCCCTTTTTAAGGGAGGAGAGGGGCACCTTTGGAATTCATAGAAATATTAATTTATAATAAATCTAACCCCACTTAAAAACCTCAAAAAATGACTCATATTCGAAGATTAGATGATATAGGGTTGTAATATCATCAAAAAATCAAATTTAGACATGTTTGGATCTTATTTTAATCCTTATAATTTTGATTTATCCTTATTTAATCTATTTAAATTTATTTGTGGTAATAAAATTAAAAATTTTAAATTATAACAAATAATTACATATTTGTTGTGAATTTTCCATAATTGGTTACTTTATAACATTATAGACCATATAAAGTTTAAATTTATAATTTTTAAATATTTTTGTGATTTTTAAACAATTTTATAATATGTTATTTTTATAAAATAACAATAGTGTCAATTTTGACACTATTCATTTATATGAATTTAAATAAAATATATATACAGAAGATATGTTCGAAATAAAAGCTTTATTAGATTTCTAAAAGTCCATATGTATCTAGAAAATTAGTTAAGCACGTTAAATAGTTCATATAATATTTATTTTATTATTCTTAAAACCATTTCTTTGGTTTATCTCTTAATAAAATAATTACTACAACATTTTTGGATAATTATTTAATATACTTATTTGTTGAATAAAAATTAAAAATAAAATCCTATGATGAAGATAAATCTATTACCTTTCACAATAATACTTTTACTCTAATTTATCTTCTTAAAATCACAATAGTTAAATCGTTATATTTATTAAATTATGATGGTGACAACAATGTAATCATTTAAAATAAAATAATATAAGTGTCATAATCACCTTAATAAGGATCTAAATGGTCAAAACGTTGGCTAGTGGATGATTAGGGTTTATATATACACTAATAATAAGTTTTGTACAGATTTTTGGGCCTTTTTATATTTATTAATATTTCAATAAAAACTATATTATTGATTTTTCACTAAATAAATAATTTCTGCATCATTAATATATAAGATAATAAGGTAATTAAATAACTATTAAAAATTAAAAATAAATTACCATGACTGAGGAAAACATTTTATATTTAAAATGTGTATTTATAACCGAATTTATATTATGTATAAAATTATATTAAAAATACTTTATTTATTAAAGTTGAGTGAGACATATTTCACTTTCCATTAAATAAAATAAACTAAAGGTCTTAATCACCTCCAAGTGGGTTCTAATGGATTCCATTTCGACCCAAATATGACTTAGGACAAATTATAATCATCAAACGAATTAAGAAAAGTATTAGGATAATTTTATAATATTATATTTACCCTTAATTACCCAATTTACCTTTTACTATGGTAAATAAAATTTACCGTTGTTACTATTCATAAATCCCAAAAATAAAAAGTAGTCTATTAATATAATTTAGACCCACTGATTCCAAATATGGAATCCATTTTTCCAAATTCAATAGAGAGAAGTTGCAGAAATTAAATTAAAATTAATCCCGTTGTTGAAAGAAAACGGGTTTTTGTTTCAAATATTGCAAAAGATTAAATTTATTTAACCAACAAATTCAACGTAAAATTAAGGCTAATGACATAAATTATATTTATACTTTAAAACCATTAAATATTTTTATTTAACCACATTTTTTTACAATGAAAAAGGTTGTTTTTAATTAAAATATAGCGTGTTTTTACTATTCATTAAAATATGAAAGTTATCAGAATAATATGAAAAAATTATCCAAGGTAAAATTTTATATCCTCATTCCAAATAATAATTTTATTTTGTAAAATTGAACTTATAAAAATTTCAAAAACTAGATTTAAAGTGGGTGCACCATCAAAAGGTGGCAAAACTGCATTATTTTGAAAAATACTTATTTTACACAAAAAAATTATTTTGTTGTTATACTATGTTCTAGAAAATGTGTAAGATGAATAATAATGTTATAAAATTAAAAATTTAGTTAATAATATTCATAACGGCTAGTTCATAATAATATTATAATAATATATCGTTGTTTAGTAAAACCCGGTATTGCGTACAACACACGCTATCGAGGAAGGTCGCGATTGCGTGTAATGCATGCCAAGTCAGGGTTGCGTGTTGTGAAAGAATCATTCATTGATTCTTATAACATAATCCAACTATATTTCATTTATAAATGGAATATATATATATATATATACACACTCAACATTGCGTAGAATGAATTTTATAAAACGAACATGAAATTGTGTGTAACACGATCCAAGAATAGTGTTGCATATAATGCAAGATAATACGGTGTTGCGTATAGTACAAGATAAACGTGGTGTGTTGTATAATACAAGACATCAATGAAATTAAAATAATATTTTTCATAAAATCTCGGGGTGTTACATTCTACCCCCTTTAAAATGAATTTCGCCATCGAAATTTGTTGAGGTTATAAATCGTTTACTATTCATAGAAACCCACATTGTAAAAAGGAATAGTAAAACTTAATTTTAAAAATTAAAGTTTTAAATGCAATGATTACCCAAAGTAACTCATCATTGGGATTCCATGTAGGAGAACATATGTGAAAATATGGATATGGATGAAAAATCTAACCATCATGTTCTGATGGAGAGTGGTAGAGGACATGGCTATGAAAAAGCCAAAAATCACAAAGCCATAAACTTGTGATGATCTAGGGTACCATCTGATTCATCGGATATAAGGGAACTAGTACAACATTTTTGGTTTTCAAGATCATTTCCCTAAAGTTGAAGAATTTGAATTAGAATAAATACTTACTTTATTTTGGTAAAACCTCACTATTGTTCGCGCCTTGAACAATTTCCACTTCATCTCGAAAAGAAATGAAGTTGAATTTGTCATTCGTGAAGTGTTAGTAGGTCATGTGATAGAATGACGGGTCATTCCATCTATCTCAAACAAAAGGTTTGCAAAAGTTATTAAATATACATAATTCTAACTATAGTGAGATTAATCATATATGTTTCCTAAAATGGACTTATACATCATATATCATAATACATAATATAATAAAACTAGTTTCTACTAACCAGGGACTTCTTGTAGGCCAGTGGTATGCGATAAAGGCCAGTCGTACTTCGGTTGTGGGTTCGATTCCCACAGCCTTGTCCGAAGTGATGGGCTGTCGCCCTTCCTACATGTTTCCCTTTTTCTAAAACTACATTACTATAACATCCCATCAATAATATCAAAAAAAAGTTTTATCCTTAAACAATACTAACGTATGTCCAACATAATAAATTCTAATCTTTAGTCTTATCTAAAATACTTCGGTCCAATCTCATGGTATAAAGAAAATTATTAATTGAAATGTCACATAACAATCACATGAATTCCATCATTTATCCCCCATATATCATAAGATATATCTTGTTGATCAAATTACAAACATGTGAATAACTTAATCATGTATTCTCTTGAAAAATGAATACCCATTTAACCTTAGTTAAAACATAAATGCTGTGAAAAGTTAACTCTTTCCACATACCAAAATCCAGAATTTCTATATAATCAAACCAAAATATCACTTAGTCCTTATATCTGTTATGAGCTCATGAATACAATCAAACATCTCATTATCTTCTTATCCCTTCATTATGCGCATATCATCTACTTTCCAAAAATACTGGTATGATTCATCACACACTTTCAAAACTTAAGGAAATACAACAGTGTAACAATCCTTAGATGTCTCTTTATTCCATAGTACCATGAGATTACTTATACAACATTACACTTGTTAAACATGTAATCATTCCACTAACTTCTTACACCATTGACCGAGCTTCAACAATTATTTCATCTCACATATCATTTGTAGTCTCTTCATCATCATCAACATAAATATTACACATATGACCATACTGATTCTCTTCATGAGACTTTCCCTTAGGGAATTGGTTTGCATAATGCCCATACATTCCACATTTTAAACATTGAACCATTTTTGATGTCGTAGCAAAACCATTATCCTCATCCATGGTGTTAACTGAACATTTTCCTTTGCACTTACTGGATTTATGTTCTTCTTTTCCACACCCAAAGCATCTTCCAGTTCCTTTAAAACATTCTCCTTTATGCCTCTTCCCACATGATTTACATAGGGGAAATTGAACTTTCTTTCCTCTATGATTATCATGAAACTCCATCTTTCTCTTATTAGCCGAGGCAGGAAACATACAAAGTTTGAGTTTATTGATCATATTATGAGATTGCTGATTCAGCATAATAATGATGTTTTGACTTCCAAATCTAATTTCATTTGGTTGCTCCAGAAGAATATCATTCCATTGTCCGTTATATCCTCCATTATCGTGAATCTTCCTGTTTCCAGCAATTTTCTAAAACCCAAAAAGAATAGTGTGAGAGGCAAAAATCATGCTAGGGAAAACAACATAGTAAAGGGGGAGTACCCTCAATATCTAACATCTTAGGTTAAATTTTATGATCATTACCGTAGTTCTAGGACTATATCCTATATGTATACTTATCCTTAGGGACATCCCTTGACATACCTTATAAATATCTCTAGGGATATCACTAACGTTTTCACATCCTAGTTTCCAAAGGTTGACTAAACCTTTCCTCTGATACCAACTGTAGAGACCTGAAGCTTTACATACATAGACATTACATTACTTTTGTGGAATACTTATTACATAACAAAAACAGACACACAAGGACCGTAATAGTTTAGTGTCTTTGGAAACTTGGACTGTGATCTTTTGATCGTGGTGAATGATCTTCAACATCTCCCATAAAGATCTTCCCATTTTTGTTTCCTTATCTAAAATATTTCTTTTAATCCTGGGGGAAAAGAAAACATAAAAAGGGTGAGCTCAAATGATCAGTAAGGGTAATCATGGATAAAATAAAACATACCATATATATTTGAACTTAAAAACATGAACATAATGTTTAAACATCAATAGCTTAAAAAATGACATAAAACATGGAAGTACGTAAGGAATAGATCATAAAGAAACATTAATAAAGATAAAATAGCACGGGAATAAAACATGTAATTGTCGCAACCATTCAGCACATGTCATGATTTCCATAGTAGCCAAAGCATTTCTGCCAAGACCATCTTAGTGGACAAAGTCCATTTCTGAGTCGAGTTCACTCCTCGTTTCAGTCCTGTAACACTGAACCGGATTAACTTACCATTCCAGCCATGTCTATCTCATGAGATATAAATCTTTACCCAATTCATTGGAGGGAGATATAGGTCCCACCCATCTCATAATAAATCATTCTTACTTGTGCCACAAAATAAACATACATCATTCATAATAACCCAACGAATAAATTGGGTTTCATAAACATCATCCCATCATCAAATAATCCATATAAAAGAAATGGATATCATTTCATAATAAGAAAAGTGAAACCATGTAAATCATAGAGACATTATACTTGAAACATACACATATGAAATAATGTCATCTTAGATGGAAAATGGTTTTGTGAAAACACTTGAAATGAATTCTTGAGGAAAATATCCTTTCTTCTTCAAAATAATTTTCTTTTCACAAAATGTCTTCAAATTTTAAAAGAAAAGGATTTTGTTGAAAATAGTCATGAATTATTTTGTATAAATCTTCATTAAAATAAGGCTTTATAAAACCTCAAAAATCCGTTTGTGCCGTATAAGTTAAAAAAACATTATTCTCGTACTTTTGTCTGAAAAGTCAAAAAGTACCTCGTAAAAGAAAGATTCCATACATACCATGTATTAATAGTCAAAAATTTGTAAAAGAAAATTAAACATACATGAAACCATTTTTAGGAGACATGGACATGGATGATAACAATAAACCCAGTAAATACTTACGAATAAGAAATCTCGGATAAAATTGAGATTTGCGAAATTATCCCTTACCTTAGGTCCGATATGATTCGTACGTATCCAAACCACCTGTATAATGATTTATATAATGTCATTGAATTATTAAAGAATCATATTCATTGTTATTATATCATGTATGGTTCACTTATGACTTTATGTTACCCGTTCTTTTGTAAATTCAATGTTAAAGAGTGTTTTGGGTAAAATCGTTTCATTTATCGTCCGTGTTTTGACTTGTAATTATTCATATGATTACTTAGATCATGATTACTTAATTACAGAATATAAAACCTGATTTATAAATAATATATATTCTGAATATACATATATATAATAGATAGGTAAATGGAAAGAAATACACCGTTCATGGAGACGATAGGTCGTACGTACGCATGAACGTTGTTTTCGTTTCCTTATTGAGTTGAATGGAATTAAGTAGATGACATACATATATATATACATAAATAAAGTAGCTTTATAATGTCATATATTTCATTATTATTTCTTATATATACTATATAATCATTCTTAAATTGGTAACATGGAAAATGAATCTCATCGCGTCATGGAGACGGTAGTCCGTACATAGGCACGAGCGATGATATCGTTTCCATAATTATTGAATTGGATTGGAGTGGATGATACAATATATCAGAATAATTATGATGTTATAATAACTATGTATAGTTATTCTTTACACCATTATACCCATCCATGTAAGGTGTTGGTGGAAAAACAGATTACACCACGGCATGGAGACAGTATTCCGTACGTACGCACGTGCGGTGATTTTGTTTTCCATAGGATGGATAGAAGGTGAAATGGGGTTGCTTCATATTTATAATAACATATCAGTATATTTGTGATACTGATGTTATTACTTTATAATGAAACAACTAATTAAGAAGAAGTTGAAGAAGAATGAATTTTGAAAGAATCGGTAGAAGAAATTTCCTCTTCTTCGATAGGCCTCTTTGAAACCTCCTCTTAGGGAACTAAGCTTGGAATTTGAAGTATACCAGGACCTCTAGGATGTTTCTAGGGAAGTGGATAAGAAAATTTGGCAGGGGTTGGCCGATCTTGAGGGCTCAAAGTGGTGTGAGGAAGAGAGGGAGGAGGTGCCCTTTTATAAGGGAGGAGAGGGGCACCTTTGGAATTCATAGAAATATTAATTTATAATAAATCTAACCCCACTTAAAAACCTCCAAAAATGACTCATATTAGAATATTATATGAGATAGGGTTGTAATCTCGTCAACCAATCAAATTTATACATGTTTGGATCTTATTTTAAACCTTATCATTTTGATTTATCCTTATTTAATCTATTTAAGTTTATTTATGGTACTAAAATTATAAATTTTAAATTATAACAAATAATTACTTATTTGTTGTGAATTTTCCATAATTTGTTACTTTATAACATTATAGACCATATAAATTTTAAATTTATAATTTTTAAAAAAATTTGTGATTTTTAAACAAATTTATAATATTTTATTTTTATAAAATAACAATAGTGTAAATTTTGACACTATTCATTTATATGAATTTAAATAAAATATATACAGATAATATGTTGGAACTAAAAGATTTAATAGATTAATAAAATGCCATATGTATCTAGAAAATTAGTGAAACACATTAAATAGTTCATATAATATTTATTTTATAATTCTTAAAACCATTTCTTTGGTTTATATCTTAATAAAATATTTAATACAACATTTTTGTATAATTATTTAATATAATTATTTGTTGCATAAAAATTAAAAATAAAATCCTATGATGAAAATAGATCTATTAAATTTCACAAAAATACTTTTACTCGAATTTATCATCTTAAAATAAAAATAGTTAAATCGTTATATTTATTAAATTTTGAAGGTGACAACTTTGGAATCATTTAAAATAAAATAATATAAGTGTCATAATCACCTTAATAAGGATCCAATGTTGAGCAATGTATTGTTTTCAAACAATTCAAAATAATGTTTTTTAAAGGGGGAGATTATTTTAAATAATACTCTGTCTCTTTATGATGATTTTGATGCTCACAAATACCCTTAATTGTTTACTAATTATTTAGTTGAGTATTTTGCAGGAATTTATTTTATTTATTTATTTCATACAACGAGATTTCATACTTCATTTATTCCGAGATCAATTTTAGCACGTTCTGGAATCACTGTAGCACGAGATCAATTTTAGCGCGTTCTGGAATCACTGTAGCGCGAGATCAATTTTAGCGCGTTCTGGAATCACTGTAGTGCGAGATCAGTTTTAGCGCATACTAGAATCACTGTTCATACCCTACGTTGATGAACGTAACGTATGGATGAAAAGTTTACTTTTTATGTTAAAAGAAACGTATGGTTAAGGAACCTTACGTTATTTTGAAACGTATGGTTAATGAACCTTACGTTGTTGAAAAGTATGGAAGAAGAACATTACGTTTCGAAGGAACCTTACGTTTTTGCTATTGGACAAGTATGGAAGAGAAACCGTACGTTAGTTTTCAGTGTTGAGTTTGTTTCTCAAAAGTATGGATCATCAACCTTACTTTTATAATCAACCGTACGTTCTTTGGAGAGTTGAAGCAAGACAATGTATGGATGATCAACCCTACGTTTGAATGCTGAAGAGAAAGTTTGTATGTTTGTGAACCTTACGTTTGTGAACCTTACGTTTGTGAACCCTACGTTTGGAGCCACGTCATCAACCCTACGTTTGGCGTTGGGATATTTTTTGACAGACGATATTTCCTTTTGCATTGGTCAAACAGGCGGATTATTAAGCGGATTTCGAGCCGATTCTTAAGCACGACATTGAATGAATCAAAGACGATTTTCAACGGATTAATGATTGATTTAAAACGGAGCTTTTTATGCCGATTATTCAGGGGAGTTACAACGGCTCTATTATTTAATATCGCGAATCTAAAGGAGATTTTTATGGACCTATTTATGCGGAAGATTTTCTCAGATTTGAATATATATGTTCTATCTTGGAAACTTCGGATATATATATATACACAGGAAAGTATATGAAATATATAGATTGATCTTTTAACGAGCAAGAAACAGAGACTGTGTGAAGACGTTCTTTTCTGGTGATCGAGAATAAGTGTAAAACCATTAATACCGAAGGAAGATCTTGATAGCAGATTCATGTGTTCTACATCGACTATCTGTTGTGAATCTACTGTTGCTGAAGTTGTGAAGTTTCTTGTAATATCTATTGCAACTGGATCGACTCAGAACTGTTTTGATTACAGATCTTTATTTTCTGAAGACGACGATCTATCTACTGTCAATTGCATTCTGTTGCAATTGTGAAGAACAACTGGAGAATTGTTTTCTTTATCGAAACTCTTTTTATTTTTTGAGTGATCAGCTTCTCGTTCTAAGCTGTGTGGGTTCGTGTTTGAACCAGGAAGGCTGTGTTTGCCTGCAACTTGTAGGTGTCAACTGCCTGTACTCAGTTGTGAACAGGTCTGTGGAAACGAGGACCAGATAGTGAAAATCGCCAAGCTCGTGGATTTGAGCGTATGTGGAGTGGACTAGGGGCCTTCTGTTCCCCGAACCACTATACATCCGTGTGTTCATGCTTTTACTTTTTCCGCTGCATATTTAATCGTGCTAAAGCATAGTGGACAGAATTTTTCTAAATTGAAGAGATTGTAATAATTTTGAAAAGACACAATTCACCCCCCCTCTTGTGTGTAATCCGTAGATTCAGATCCAACAATTGGTATCAGAGGAGGAGCTTCTTATTTTTAAAGTCTTATCAAGCTAGAAGTATTTAAAGATTATACATAGTGTATCATGGCTGGTACGAGAGATGGAATGTCAATGGTCAGAGCACCTTACTTTAATGGAGATAATTATGGCTGCTGGAAATCACGTATGATTATTTATTTGAAAAATCTTGGGTACAGAGTCTATTCAAAGATTCTGACTCCCTATGAAATTCCTGAAAATCCCGATACATGGAGTGCTGCTACAGAGGCTGAGTATGACATGAATTCAAAAGCTATGAATGCAATCATCTGTGGTCTAGGACCAGATGAATTTAATAGAGTATCTCAATGCCCGACTGCATATGAAATGTGGAAAACAATAGCTGTTGCTTATGAAGGAATAGATAATGTAAGACAGATGGGATATGCAACTGCTAAATTAAAATTCGATACTTTCAGAATGATTGAAGGAGAGAGCATCACTCAGATGAATGGAAGATTGACAGAAATTTTCAATAATATAACAGCTCTAGGAGAACCAATCAAGCAGGCTGATCAAGCGTTAAAGGTACTGAGAGTACTTCCTACTCGATGGAATGGAATCTCTGCAGCAATCAGACAATCAACTTCTGTTAAAGATCTAACTATGAGAGAGCTGATTGGTACATTGATGATGTACGAGGCTGAAATTCAAGATGAGTTAAATGAGCATAAAGTCTACATAAAAAGGGAAAATACTGCTTTGAAAGTGACTTCTCAACAAAAGGATAGAAAGATGAAGAACAGAGAAGTAAGTGCTAAATCAGAATGCTCTGATTCTTCAAATTCGGATGAAGAACTGGCTCAGCTAGCCAGAAAATTCAGAAAGTTCTACAGTAAGAAGAAAGACTTCAAGAAATCCTTCAAGAAGGATAGCAGGGAAGTGAGATGTTATGAATGCAAAAAGATGGGACATATCAGACCGGATTGCCCAAAATTGAAAGATACAAAGAAGAAGAAATTATTCAAAAGAGATGATTATGAGCAGAAAGACAAGAAAGCTATGAAAGCTACTTGGAGTGTTTCTAAAGACTCAAGTAATTATTCTGAATCAAGCTCAGAGAAGGAGGAAGCCTATTTAAAAGCAAATATGTGTTTCATGGCTGAAACTGATGAGGTACACTCATACTACTCCTCTGACTCAAATAATGAATCAAACTCTGAAACAGGCTTCTCAAATAAAAAACTTGCAGCTTACTGCAATATGCTTGAAGAAAGGTATGACTCATTATTTAAAAAATATAAATCTATAAAGAACTTGCATAAAGCTATTTCAGATGAGAGAAATACTTTGCTAAAACAACATAAGGAATTAATTGACAAATACAACTCTGCTGACTCAAATAAAATTAATTTTGAATCAAAAATAAAAACTCTACAGGATGAAGTAGAATCTTATAAAAAGGCTGCATTAGTTTTTACAAAAGGAGAAAACGCCTTAAATGAGATACTTGGAAAAACTGTAATTAAAAATGAAAGGTTTGGAATTGGAAGTAAAGGAGAAAAACATAAGTTATACAAAAATTATTTTGTTCCTAGCTCTAAACAGGTTATTTGTATCTTCTGTGGAACAAAAGGTCATATAGCTAAAAACTGTTTTCTAAGACAACCTCAAATATGTGGAATTAAGAAAGCTTATATTTCCAATGACCTATATGATTCAATCAATTTTAAGAAAACAAAGCAAATCTGGATACCCAGATCACTGCTTTCTAACACTCCTGGACCCAACAAAATATGGGTACCAAAGCAATTTGTTTGAATGTCTTTGCAGGTAGCAGGTCGCCAAAGAAAGAAAGAAATATGGTATATGGACAGTGGCTGCTCAAGACATATGAGTGGAACTTCAGCTAATTTCTCTTCTCTTACTCGAAAGGAAGGAGGACTTGTCACCTTTGGTGACAATGCCAAAGGAAAGATTATTGGTATTGGAACAGTTGGAGATCCAGAGACAGTCTCAATCAACAAAGTACTTTATGTACAAGGGTTAAAACACAATCTGATAAGTATCTCTCAACTCTGTGATGATGGATACACTGTTGATTTTACTAACAATAGTTGTACTGTTTCTAAAGATAAACTGTTTATGTTTAGAGAACCCAGAACTGATAATGTTTATACTTTGGATTTGTATTCCTTGTGTAAACAACAAGTAAACTGATTAACTGATAATATAAGTGAATCCTGGATCTGGCATAGAAGACTTGGTCATTGCAATATATATGCTTTACAGAAATTATCTAAGAAACATCTAGTTTCTGATTTGCCTAGTCTCAAATTTGAAAATGACAGATTCTGTGATGCATGTCAGCTTGGCAAGCAACACAAATCATCATTCAAATCTGTTAATAAAGTTGATACAACTAAACCTCTAGAACTTATCCATATGGATTTGTTTGTACCTTCAAGAGTATCAAGTTTAGCTGGTAAATTATATGTTTATGTATTAGTTGATGATTATTCTGGATTTACTTGGATTTTCTTTTTGAAATTTAAAAGTGAAGCTTTTAGTTTATTTGAAGGTTTTTGTAAATCTATTCAAAATGAAAAAGGTTTTAATATAATATCATTGAGAAGTGAGCATGGTGGAGAATCTGAGAACCAGGAATTTAATTCCTTTTGCTCAAACATGGGTATTAAACACACCTTCTCTGCTCCAAGAACACCTCAACAGAATGGGATTGTAGAAAGAAGAAATAGAACTATTCAAGAAATGTCTAGAACTATGTTAAATGAATATAGCCTACCTATATATTTCTGGGCAGAAGCTGTTAATACAGCTTGTTATATAATGAATAGAATTTTAATAAGACCTATTTTGAAAAATACACCCTATGAACTATGGAATAACAGAAAACCTAAAGTAAATTACTTTAATGTTTTTGGATGCAAGGTTTACATCTTTAATACCAAAGATAATCTTGGTAAATTTGATCCAAAATCTGATAAAGGTATTTTCTTAGGATATTCTGCAACCTCCAAAGCTTATAGAGTCTATAATAAAAAGTCAAGGATTGTTGAAGAATCAGTTCATGTGAAATTTGATGAATCTGATCCTTTTGAGAAAAGGATAGAACAAATAGATGAACCTGATTCTAATGAAAACATGAGACTTGAGAATTTAAAGAATGATTTTGAAAATGATATAAAAGAAATTCAGTCCAGTTCAGAAGAACATGACACTGAAGAACCCTTGAATGTAATGCCTAGACAGTCTAGAACCTTAAAGAATCACCCTTTAGAATCTGTGATAGGTGACTTAGAGACAGGTATTCAAACTAGAAGAAACCTTGGAAACATAGTTGAATTCTCTGCTTTCCTATCCCAACAAGAACCTAAGACCATAAAAGAAGCCTTAGATGATGAGAGCTGGGTAATAGCAATACAGGATGAATTGAACCAGTTCAAGAGAAATAAGGTTTGGGAATTAGTTCAAAGACCACATGATTATCCAGTAATAGGAACTAAATGGGTCTTTAGGAATAAACAGGATGATCAAGGGATAATAACTAGAAATAAAGCAAGATTAGTAGCTAAAGGATATAATCAAGAAGAAGGAATAGATTATGATGAGACCTTTGCACCTGTAGCCAGGTTAGAAGCCATTAGAATCCTTTTAGCCTATGCATCTTATATGAATTTTAAATTCTTTCAGATGGATGTTAAATCTGCCTTTTTAAATGGTTATTTAATGGAGGAAGTTTATGTTAAGCAACCTCCTGGTTTTGAAAATTCTCAAAAACCAGATTCTGTTTTCAAACTTACTAAAGCTCTTTATGGCCTTAAACAAGCACCTAGAGCTTGGTTTGAAAGACTAAGTTCTTTTCTTTTGAAAAATGATTTTACTGTTGGACTGGCAGATCCAACACTCTTTAAGAAAACTGTGAAAAATAATGTTTTGTTGGTACAAATTTATGTTGATGATGTAATTTTTGGATCAACCAATAAAATTCTTTGTCATGAATTTTCAGAATTAATGCAAAAAGAATTTGAAATGAGTATGATGGGAGAATTAAATTTCTTTTTGGGTCTTCAAATATTTCAAAAAGATTTTGGAAATGTTTTAAATCAATGCAAATACATTACTGATTTACTTAAGAAATTTGGACTTGAAAACAGCAAGCCATTTACAACTCCTATGTGTACTAATATAAAACTTGATTTGGATGAAACTGGAAAATCAGTGGACAACAAGTTATATAGAGGTATGATTGGTAGTTTGTTATATCTTACTGCTAGTAGACCAGATATAATGTATTCAGTATGTCTTTGTGCTCGATTTCATTCAAATCCCAAAGAATCCCATTTAACTGCTGTTAAAAGAATTTTTAGATATTTAAAAGGTACTATTTATCAATCTCTGCTTTATCCAAAAACCTCTGATTTTAATTTAATTTCATATTCAGATGCTGACTTTGGAAGCTGTAGATTAGATAGGAAGAGTACTTCAGGAACATGTCACTTTTTAGGAAAGTCTTTAGTATCATGGTCTAGTAAGAAACAACACTCAGTTGCCCTGTCAACAGCCGAGGCAGAATATGTGTCTGCAGGTAGTTGCTGTGCAGAGGTGTTGTGGATGAAAAACACTCTCATGGACTTTGGATTAAATTTCAATAATACACCTATTTTATGTGATAATACTAGTGCAATTAATATTTCAAAAAAACCTATTAGTCATTCTAGAACTAAGCACATTGATATAAGACATCACTTTTTAAGAGATCATGTATTTAAAAAGGATATATTTTTAGAATTTGTAAATACAGAAAATCAATTAGCAGATATTTTTACTAAACCACTTCCCACGGCAAGGTTTGAATTTATTAAGGGGGAGTTAGGTTTATTTAATTTTAAATAGTTTTTTTTAATCTTATTCTGTTTTCGAATTCTGCTTAATTTCTGTTTTCCGCTATAAGTAATTTTATTTTGTTTTAAATAAAACTAATGATTAGTGATTACACGGGAATCAAGGCTGTCAGGACCGTTTCACCTTCTAAACTGCTTCACCTTTTTCGGAAACCCTTTCGAAAACCTAAAACCGCACATCTGCTCCAAAACCCTTTTCTGAATCTTCAAACCCTAATCTTACGAACCTTCAGAAATCGTTGTTGGAATGGCAAAGACTAAGCGTCCAGATGAAGCCGAGAGCAGTGCTGCAAAGAAACCTAAGGTAGTAGGTCGGAAAATACTGCAAGGTAAAGTCATAGATTTAGAGTGGCTGTTTGAAACTAATTTACTGTTGAAGCAAGCGTTGTCGTTTCAAATCCTTGAGCAAGATTTTAATAGTGAAAATTCTGAGTTTCTATATGAGGCAGAAATGAGACATTTCTTTAGAACTGTTCAGTTTAGCCTTGGAGATACAGAGGATAGTTTATTGGCTCAAATAGAGGATAAGGACTTTTCAATATCATCTGTAGAGATAAGTCAAATTCTTAACTGCCCTCATGAAGGAGTTTTTCATTTCGATTTACGGAATATTGGAGATTCTGTACATAAGTCTGAAGACATTATGTCTTTTCTGTTTGGAACCAGAGTGATAAAGAAGATGTTTATTAAGGATTTGGAGCCCGATCAGAAAATTTTGGTAAAATTTGTTCAGACTGGTTTAGCACCAAGAATGGCTGAGATGGAGAAAATCCTATACCCGGACATGTACATAATGTATCTTCTGATGTGTGATATTAAGTTTAATTTTCCTCGGTTTATGATAAGATATCTGAGTTACTGCTGTCAGAGTGAAGCAAGAATGACCTTTTTCCCTTACGGATGGTTCATTTCTTTGTTTTTGTTTAAAAGAGGAATGATCAGATTGGTAGATGCTAGGGTGAAATGTCACCACAGTAATGTTTTCAATGCTGGAACTTTAAGGAAAGTAGGATACTTCTGGAGCACAATTAAAGGAAAACTCTTACCTGTTGGAGCTGAGGAAAACTCGGAGAGTGCTCAGGCTCAACCGGCTAAGTCCAAGGAGGGACAAGCAGAATCAAGAGTTAGTACAGTGGCAAGGAGAATTCGTTTTGAGATGGAGGAAGTTGAGGAAGAGATAAGTCAAGAAGGACTTCAATCTAGAAGGAAGAGGTCAATTGATGAAGAAGTTATCTCTCCTGCCTTGAAATCCTCTGAACCGGTAATTTCTTATTCATTTGTAAGAGAAGCTGTTCTGGAGCAGACTGCACCGATAGAGGAACCAGCAGCTCAAACAGAAACTCAAGAAGAACCTCAATCTGCTGCTGTGGCTGATGAAAAGGTAATTCAACAAGAACAACTTATGGAGGCAGTGCCTGGTGAAGAAGTGGCCGGACCTCAAGATTTACATGAAAATATTGTTCTTGACCAATCAGTAGAAGTCAGAGAGACTACTTTTCATGATGAACATACTTCTGAAGCTCATACAGAGGTACTTCAGGAAGATTTTTTAGTGGAAGAGTTACAGGCTTCAAAAGATAGTTCAGTGGATCAACCTTGTCAGGACAAGGACAAAGAACAGTCGGATGCAGATTCCTTACCACTTGCCCTGCTTCATCAACCTACTTCTGAACATGAGAATCGAGCACAGGGTGCCCCTGATTCAAGAAAAGAAGAAGTTGTTGAGTTGTACAAGCATATCTCTCAGTTAGAATCTGAGAATGTTAGTCTCATAAATTCTCTGAACTTAGAGCAGTTGAAGTTTCAGAAGCTGAAAGAATGTATTATTTCAAGACAGGAAGTAGATTTGTTTATGACTGATATGCTGCATGCTATTGATCAGTTAAAATCAGAGATGGTAAAGAAAGATGATTTGTCTGAGTTGAAGATTTACATGGAGAATAAATTTGAGTCTGTTGCAAACAGTGCTGTGAGTGGATCAGGCTATTCACCTGATTTGATTCGGAGATTTCAAGCAATTACTGGAGCAATGAGCAATATGAGTGACAGATTACACGATCTTCAGTGTAATAGTGCCCCTTTGTCAGTTTTGCTAGATAATCAGAGATTTTTAGTGGATCAGTTGACATATGGAGAGCAACTGATTAGGAGTCTTTTGAATCAGTTATCAGAAAAACTGGCTCTTTTGTTGAAAAAGAAGAAAGAATGCATGAGTTTTTCAGAGTTAATTTGATTGAAGATATTCATATGACTCAAGAGAACATAGATCTTATCATCAAGTTAGGAGATGGGATGATGAAGAGGCTCAGAGAACAGTTTATAGAGATAAAGACCGCGATTCAAAGGAAATAGACACCTTTTCCCCTGTCTTATCTATGAACCTTGATTCCTCTGTATATCACAATCGTATATATATAACAGCTTGTGAATGATTTTTTTTGTTGTTTATTGATTTATGATTCAGTTAGCCAGTATAACAAATTCACTTAGTCATACACAGTTAACTATAGAATTTACTTATAGTTCAGTGCAATATTAAATGTGTTCAAATCCGTTTTTTTTCATTCTTTTTGATATCACAAAAAGCGGGAGAATTTGGATAAACACAACATTTAAATTCATTTGTTTCCTATGAATAAATTTGGATATATGGGAGAATTTGGATATATACGATATTTATCTTTTATCTATTTTTAGCTGAAAATTTATTTTTATGGGGGAGAAATTTTATTATAGTTAAATATTGTTTTAATCCTTTCAAAATTCTAAAATTTTACAAAACTAATTTTTCAATAAAGATTTCAATTAAATTAGTTCTATTATTTTTATGGGTTTTGTGATCATCAAAAAGGGGGAGATTGTTGAGCAATGTATTGTTTTCAAACAATTCAAAATAATGTTTTTTAAAGGGGGAGATTATTTTAAATAATACTCTGTCTCTTTATGATGATTTTGATGCTCACAAATACCCTTAATTGTTTACTAATTATTTCGTTGAGTATTTTTCAGGAATTTATTTTATTTATTTATTTCATACAATGAGATTTCATACTTCATTTATTCCGAGATCAATTTTAGCGCGTTCTGGAATCACTGTAGCGCGAGATCAATTTTAGCGCGTTCTGGAATCACTGTAGCGCGAGATCAATTTTAGCGCGTTCTGGAATCACTGTAGTGCGAGATCAGTTTTAGCGCGTACTGGAATCATTGTTCATACCCTATATTGATGAACGTAACGTATGGATGAAAAGTTTACTTTTTATGTTAAAAGAAACGTATGGTTAAGGAACCTTACGTTATTTTGAAACGTATGGTTAATGAACCTTACGTTGTTGAAAAGTATGGAAGAAGAACATTACGTTTGGAAGGAACCTTACATTTTTGCTGTTAGACAAGTATGGAAGAGAAACCGTACGTTAGTTTTCAGTGTTGAGTTTGTTTCTCAAAAGTATGGATCATCAACCTTACTTTTATAATCAACCGTACGTTCTTTGGAGAGTTGAAGCAAGACAAAGTATGGATGATCAACCCTACGTTTGAATGCTGAAGAGAAAGTTTGTATGTTTGTGAACCTTACGTTTGTGAACCTTATGTTTGTGAACCTTACGTTTGTGAACCCTACGTTTGGAGCCACGTCATCAACCCTACGTTTGGCGTTGGGATATTTTTTGACAGACGATATTTCCTTTTGCATTGGTCAAACAGGCGGATTATTAAGCGGATTTCGAGCCGATTCTTAAGCACGACTTTGAATGAATCAAAGACGATTTTCAACGGATTAATAATTGATTTAAAACGGAGCTTTTTATGCCGATTCTTCAGGGGAGTTACAACAGCTCTGTTATTTAATGTCGCGAATCTAAAGGAGATTTTTATGGATCTATTTATGCGGAAGATTTTCTCAGATTTGAATATATATGTTCTATCTTGGAAACTTCCGATATATATATATACACAGGAAAGTATATGAAATATATAGATTGATCTTTTAACGAGCAAGAAACAGAGACTGTGTGAAGGCGTTCTTATCTGGTGATCGAGAAGAAGTGTAAAACCTTTATTACCGAAGGAAGATCTTGATAGCAGATTCATGTGTTCTACATCGACTATCTGTTGTGAATCTACTGTTGCTGAAGTTGTGAAGTTTCTTGTAATATCTATTGCAACTGGATCGACTCAGAACTATTTTGATTACAGATCTTTATTTTCTGAAGACGACGATCTATCTACTGTCAATTGCATTCTGTTGCAATTGTGAAGAACAACTGGAGAAGTGTTTTCTTTATTGAAACTCTTTTTATTTTTTGAGTGATCAGCTTCTCATTCTAAGCTGTGTGGGTTCGTGTTTGAACCAGGAAGGCTGTGTTTGCCTGAAACTTGTAAAGGTGTCAACTGTCTGTACTCAGTTGTGAACAGGTCTGTGGAAACGAGGACCAGATAGTGAAAATCGCCAAGCTCGTGGATTTGAGCGTTGGTGGAGTGGACTAGGGGCCTTCTGTTCCCCGAACCACTATACATCCGTGTGTTCATGCTTTTACTTTTTCCGCTGCATATTTAATCGTGCTAAAGCATAGTGGACAGAATTTGTCTAAATTGAAGAGATTGTAATAATTTTGAAAAGACACAATTCACCCCCCCTCTTGTGTGTAATCCGTAGATTCAGATCCAACATCCAAATGGTCCAAAATTCGGCCAGTGGATGATTAGGGTTTATATATACACTAATAACATGTTTTGTGCTGATTTTTGGGCCTTTTTCTATGTATTAATATTTCAATAAAAACTATATTATTTATTTTTCTCTAAATAAATAATTTCTGCATCATTAATATATAATATAATTAGGTAAATAAATAACTCTTAAAAATTACAAATAAATTACCATGACATAGAAAAACATTTTATATTTCAAATGAGTATTTATAACCTAATTTATATTCTGTATAAACTTATATTATAAATACTTTAATTATTAAAGTTGAGTGAGACATATTTCACTTTCCTTTAAATAAAATAAACTAAAGGTCTTAATCACCTCCAAGTGGGTTCTAATGGATTCCATTTCGACCCAAATATGACTTAGGACAAATTATAATAATCCAATTGTATTAAGACAAGTATTAGGATAATTTTATAATATTATATTTACCCTTAATTACCCAATTTTCCTTTTACTATGGTAAATAAAATTTAGCGTTGTTACTATTCATAAATCCCAAAAAAAAAAGTAGTATATTAATATAATTTGGACCCACTAATTCCAAATATGGAATCCAGTTTTCCAAATTCAATACACATAAGTTGCAGAAATTAAATTAAAATTAATCCCGTTGTCGAAAGAAAACGGGTTTTTGTTTAAAACATTGCAAAAGTTTGAATTTATTTAACCCACGAATTCAACGTCAAATCAAGGATAATGACATAAATTATATTTATACATTAAAACCATTCAATATTATTATTTAACCACATATGTTATTACGATGAAAAAAGTTTCTTTTAATTAAAATATAGCGTGTTTTAACTATTCATTAAAATATGAAAGTTATCAGAATAATATGAAAAATTTATCCAAGGAAAAATTTTATATCCTGATTCAAAATAATAATTTTATTTTGTAAAATTGAACTTATAAACATGTCAAAAACTAGATTTAAAGTGAGTGCGCCATCAAAAGGTGGAAAAACTGCATTTTTTGAAAAATAATTATTTTACCCGAAAAATTTATTTTGTTCTTATACTATGTTCTAGAAAATGTGTAAGATGAATAATAATGTTATAAAATTAAAAATTTAGTTAATACTATTCATAACTGCTAGTTCATAATAATATTATAATAATATATCATTGTTTAGTAAAACCCGGTATTGCGTACAACACACGCTATCGAGGAAGGTCGTGATTGCATGTAATGCAAGCCACGTCAGGGTTGCGTGTTGTGAAATAATCCTTCGTTGTTTCTTATAATAGAATCCAACCATATTTCATTTATACATTGAATATATATATATATATACACACACTCAATGTTGCGTAGAATGACTATTATAAAACGAACATGAAATTTTGTGTAACACGATCCAAGAATAGCGTTGCGTATACTGCAAGCTAATAAGGTGTTGCTTATAGTACAAGCTAAACATGGTGTGTTGTATAATACAAGACATCAATGAAATTAAAATAATATATTTCATAAAATCTCAGGGTGTTACATACTAGGATTTTAAAAACAATATATTTTTATGTAATTATTTTATTTACATTTACGCCCTTTCCAAGTTTTCACACTGATGATCTGCACTGACTAAATTAAAGTCTTGCAGAGGGTAAATCCACATCTCTGAGCTAAAAAGTACCCTCTAATTTCAAATATGGGAAGCCATTAAAATGATAGTCCCATTATTAATAAAATCCTCCCACATGCTTTATTAAAAATATAGCATTTTAACCATATCATTCCTGGCACACCAAGCCTTAGAATCACAATCCGTCTTAGCCCCTCGTCTCATCAATTTACCAATTAATCTATAAAAATAAAACATGAGAAAATATTATTAGATAGATTCTCCCCAACCTAGGGATTTCTGGCCATGAAATCCAAAAAAAGGCTACTAAAAAAGTTTATGGTACTAAGAATGAATCTTAGTCTCTTACTCTCTTGTGCCCTCCTATTGATTCTCATGCTGCCACATAACACAGACTTGAGGAATAGACCACCCATGGATGATTTTCTCTTATCGATCCCTGATCTCCACTAGGTACTCCACAAACATCACAACATCATCAATGTCCACCTCACCCTAGATGATGATATACAATGGATCATGCATGTTCCTCCTCAACTGCAACACATGGAAGATATCATGCACCTTGTGCAGCTAAGGGGGTATGGATAGGTGGAACACCCCCACTCCATCACTACAAATAATTTGAAAATGGATAATGTATCTCAGAGTTTACATGATGCCCCATAAAAATATTTGTAATCACCATCAATATGGTATCCCTCTTTGTACTTCAGTGGGATCCGTATCTTATCAAAATATGACTTCTTCCGACACTGTATAGTCTTCATCCTCTCCTGGATGATTTGCACCATCTTGTTTTTATCCCATACCAAAAATGGACCCATGATTTCTGAATCCCCTTAGTTTTTTCAACATAGTGGTAACCTGTATGGTCTCCTGTACAAGGCCTCAAATGGTTCCATATTAATGGTGGAGGGCTAGCAATTGTAATATGAAAAATCCACTAGAGGAAGGTGGTCTTCCAAATGGTGGGAAAATTATAGGATGCAAGAACGTAACATGCCCTCTAGAACATAGATGGTCCTCTCCTTATGGAAATCCTTTTGGGGATAAAATTTCATTCTCAAGTGAAACTCAGTCCTAAATTATTCCTATAATCCCTTCTAATACCATGATATAAAGAGTTTATCACCATTTGAGACTATCATCGATGGGAATCTATGGAGTCGATCTATCTCCAGTACATAGAGGTGTCCCAAAAAAATTATTTAGATCTTTTCACAGATCAATACAAAGTGGGAAAACTCGGTGAGGTAATAAACAATCACCCATATGGTATCTATTCCCCTGGATGTGAATGGTAAACCCTCTACGAAGAACCTAAATATCCCAACACACTTTTACTCAGACACCTCATGTGGTAAGGTCAAGCCCATTGGAACCTAGTGTTTTCCTTTACAAAATAACATGTAAGGAATATATAAACAAAATATTCCACAAACTTTTACATCCCCAACTAAAAAAACTGACATCATAGGTCTTGATACATCATTTCCACTCATGGGTGTACCAACAAATGGGATGTATGGACTACCTCAAGACCTCCTCCCATAACATCACTGACACTACTATGCACCCTATGAAGATAATGATGTGCTCCCAACCTTTTTAATATCCACAAATGGAATTCCCTGGGGACATCTGAGCACATAATGTCTCACAGCCAGTTACTTCATGTTGTGCCTCCCTAACCCTCTATAAGATTTGAGGTTTAATAACCATTGACTATATTTAAGTTGTTCTATCTCCATCCACAAAGGATATCATTAATGCCACCAACTAATCTGACATCTGACACAACAAATACAAGATAGATCTCCTTTTAAGGGAATATTCAACTATTTTCACCTTCCCAAGATTATATATAATGTAAAAGTAATTGTCTTGGAGGAACTATATCCATCATCTCTTTCCCATGTACAGATCCTTCTTAGAGAACATATACTTCGGAATTTTGTAGTTAGATTAGAAGGTAAACTACATGCCCATCTGGTATTGTTGGTGCATCTTCAGTGTGAAGATAAAAACTACTAGAAAAGGATCATGGGTCTCATAGTTATCATCATGCTGCCTCAACAAGCGTGAACTAGAGGCAATCACCACTTTCCCCTACTTCAGGATCCAAACAAGCCTGATCTCAGATTCATCACAGAACACCATGTACTTAACACCATCCTCTAGTAATATAAAATGGGGGTGCTCATCAATCTCTTCATGAACTCTTGAAAGAACCTCATACACTTCTATGTCAATATGAATGGTTTCCCCTTCCATGGTAAGGCATTCAAGGGTGATTGTACCTTGAAAACGTAGGCTACAAACCAATGATAGTACCCCGAAAAACCCATAAAACTCCTCACCTAAGCCACACTCTTGGGTGGCTTCCAAGAAAGCACTTCATCAATCTTCAATAGATATACTTCAACTATAGCATCTAAAAAGACATGTCCAAAAATGTGGGCCCCCCAAATCAAGAACAGACACTTTTAAGAGATTCCAGAATAGATGGTGCTCTTAGAGTTTTTCTAGGATCGTACTCAAGTGTATCGCGTGCTCCTCCTAGAATGTCGAGTACACCAAGATGTCATCAATGAATACCATGAAAAACTAGTGTATGTTTGGCTAGATGATATTTTTCATGAGTCCCATTAACACTTCCTGGGTTTTCGATACGCCAAACTACATCACTAGGTACTAGTTATGGACGTACCTACATCTGAAGGCTATCTTCAGGATAACCTCATCCCGTACACGAAGATGGTGATAGTCAAAACTGAGGTCAATCATTGAGAACAATCTTTCACCCTTAATTTTATATAAGAGGTCATAAATCCTTGGTAGTGATACTTATTCATGATGGTAACGTAGTTCAGGCACAAAATGTCCACACTTAATCTCATGCTCTTGTCTGCCTTCTTAGAAAACCAAATTATTGCCACCCAAGGTGAAACACATGGTCTCATGAATCCCTTACACTACAAGTCATCCAACTATAAAAAACATTGAAAAAACCCACCACCTAGTGAGGAAGTAATCCGGTATCATATTTTAGAGAGACATCATCATACTCTTCATCCACTATAGGAAACTGAGGACTCATCTCATCCACTACACTGAAGGTCATGCTAAACAACTGGTGTGTGATCAGTTGCACCATAAAATGATTGAGTCCATCATACACAACATGGGTTTCCTTTTCCCTAATAATGGAAAACCTGGTCCCATACCCACTGATAATCTGCACAGTGCACCTAAAATTGTCAATATAGGTGAGAACTATGGATAACCTGTCCATACAAGGAATGAATTCATAAGGCCTCGACACAACCACCTAGAGATCAATACCAAAAAACCTTCCCCCCTATACCAATGGAACATTGTTGGAAGTAGTGTGTTATCATCAAGTCTACGAATGTAGAAGTCTCTAAGCGTAGGTATATTGTCAATGATTCCACTGGAATCTTTGATTCTCGAACAATGGTCATTGCGAGAAAAGAGTAAATAGAACTATTGTCTTTTAGAATAGCTTCTAGGTTGGAAAAGTCACAGATTGTAAATCTAATATTCTCTGTAGCACTGGGGTCAAAATTATTTATCACCTAATGTTTCCCCCACCCCAATCCACAAGTTCCTTGAGCCCATGGTGGACCACTTGGGGGTGGTGATGGTAGTTTGTCGAAATACCACCCACCACCTAATACTCCACCTTCTCATCATTGAAGATTGAAACCCTAAATACCATCATTCTCATACCTCCTACTATGCCTCAGATGTACCTTGACTATCTAATTATCATCTTTACAGAGCTTCGGGAAATCTTGATCCATGTGTCCCCATCCTCCGCACGTGTAACACAACATATCCTTCGGCATGCTCACTCTGCCTTGGGAAACATGCACTATTGAACTGATGTACTAGGACAGTCCCTTGGACTATATGATCCTATTGGATCCATACATTAGCTATCAGCTACCTACTGACAAATATTCAGCTACCTGACACACGGTGGAAGCTCCCACTACTGGCGTCTGCTCCGCCAGAAATATCTCCATGAGCGAAGCTTACACCAGAACCCCATAATTAGTAAGGATTCAAAGGAATAACATGTATTCCATGTTCTACTAGTGTATACCATGATCGATGGTCTGGGCCCTGAATAATAAGTCCCACAACATATATGTAGAGTAGGTAGAATGATCATTAAATATTGTTGAGTACTTTGCTGATGTCTGATTGTCCTTTTAATGATACAGTTCCTATTTTATACATACAGAACATAACATCATTGGAAATATCTCCTCCCTAAAGAGATTCTCAATTTTTTTCAAAGTGATTTTAATCTCATCATGCATCTAGATATATAATATCCATCATCTCCCCACTGATCATTAACGAAGACTCATGGCCAGGACTGCCATATGGTCGAGAGGCATCTTCAAAAGGTCAAAGACACACTCAACCACTTATAACTAATACTTAGCTGCCTTGGGGTCTAGATCACCCATGAACCTCGGAGGCCACTACCATCAGAACTCAAGAAAAGAAATCAGCAAGCATTCATTGTCTACCAATAATACAAGAACTAACTTCTTCTCTCTAGGTGGTGGTATTACACGTACACCACCAGTATAATGTCTCAGTTCCAGGTGCGCCCAAAGGTTACCGACAATTGGTAGGTCACATGTCCTCAAGCACATTTACCCTACTGATAGAGTCTGTTGACTTGAAGAGAGGGTTGTGGGTGTGATAGTGGGGAAACTATGCCCTCATTGGTAGAGTAACATAATTGAAATAAGCATATGACAATAGAAGAAGTCGTTATAATAACATAAAATAGTAAATAGTGGAATACTGAATGTAAATAAACTAGTAAAACAAATATATATCAATAAAGATGTATGATACATGTATCTAGGAAAGAATCCAAACAAGTCAAAATGCTGGAATACAGTACTAAACCAATGTACAAAGGAAAACAAGTAATGAACTCCTCAGCATCGCAAGCCTCATCTTGGTCCCATGCTCTCCAGCTCCACAGAAGTCATGTACCTGAAGTAGAAGGTAGCATTCCCTTATCTATACCTACAGCAATATAATCCTTTTAGGTCCAAATGTAGGACCCAAACAGGGTGTGATACAAATCCCAATAGGCAACCACCCAATGATATGTCCCTAATAGTCAATGAAAATATATGGCATGAAATATGAAAAATGATGCAATAAACAAGGATGTACTCAAAAGTTAACATTCCTATAGTTTCAATTAAATTCATTTTCATTACCAAAGTAAGCCTCTAAACAAACACATGAAACCCTATAAGAAGTACTCACAGAATAACCCCTCTAGTACAACATTAAAACCAACTCTCTGAGGTAGCACTCTCCGTCAATTCCCCTTATGGTCTGGTGTCGGTAAATATACACACTCTGAAGAATCACTCAACTTCCAATTCCCCATGTGGTCCCATAATGAGGAACTAGAGACACTTTGAGGGAGAAAAATGTTTATCCCCCCAATATTCTCACAACGTAAAAGTAAATAGACACTCTTGGGAAGCCGTCATCATATATTCTCCCGACGATCTACTACACCAGGTTCCCACGGCCCTGTGTAAGTCAATCGTGCACAACTATATATGGCAGCCAATGAAAACCTCCAGAAATACTTGGAAAAACAATATAAAACATATCAAATAATGTCAGATAAAATCACTCAATCCTAACAACACTAGCCATGGTAAACAAATCCGCATAACAAGCCAAGATAAAACGAATGGTCCATGTCAAATAAAACATGGGAAAACACCTCCATAGCATGGAAAATGAACCTATTCACAAACAAAAAGCCTCTACTCAGGCACGCATGTCATAGTCTGCATTAACGGGGCTAAAAATTCCTAAATATGCAATACCCCTAACAAGGGTATTGGAACTTTTGCACATATGATAAAAAAACTAACTACATAAAGGAACAAACCACCTACCTTGGCGTTGTCCGATCAATATACATGAATTCTAGATGATGATTTGACCATAAACGCCATACACCATATAGAATCCAACATAATTGTTGGTGGTTGATTCAAAAAACGGATGAACGATTAGGGGAACCTGGAAGAATTGTGCGCCCCGATCGCACCTAGACGAGACGTTGTTAGAAGAAGGGGTTTCTGTGAATGAGACAAGAACCATGTTTTATATAACAATTAAAAAGAAAATTCTGCAGTGTGTATTTACATTTATCGGGAAAATATTTAGGTGGTTTATAGGACACCCGACACGACCATGTACTCGGCCGTTACATGACCAGTACATGGAAACCTATGAAAACTAGGTACACAGTGTGTAATCCTAAGTACATGATGTGTACTCCTTAAATTTCCAGAATCTCGTAATTTTCTAAGAAAACAAAAAATGAATGACATACCTGAAATGAAGATATAGGTTCTTACAAACATTTCCACTTAATGAAATTTGTCCCCGATTTTCCCTAGAAAGGTGGCATATAAGAAGAAACCTTGAATAGCTATAGCCATTATGATCTAACATTGGCCACCTTCTCCCATGTGTCATCCTCCACTCGCCCATGTTGCCATAACACCCATACCAGAGGAATAGACTGGCCATAGGGAACGTTCACACTGCGATCCACGATCCGGATAGGATTCTCATCGAACAAAGCATCCACCTCTAGCTCAGACTTCTCGAGTTGAAAAACATGATATGGGTCTAAGAAGTAACGTTGTAACTGAGAAACGTGGATGACGTCATTCATAGATCAGTACCACTGGGGTAACTAAAACCGATAGGCAACCGACCTGACCCTCTCCAAAATATCAAGCAGCCAAACAGATCTCATTGAATGATTTCCCTATCTCCTAATCCCCTTGTGTCCCTTCCTTGGTGTGACACACACACAAAACTGATCTCCGACCTCGAACTCTAGAGGTCATCTCCATCGATCAGCATAAGACTACTGTCATGACTGTGTAGTAGCCATCCTCTTCTGAATCAACTCTACCAGCCTTATGGTTTCCTGAACAAGACAATGTCCCATCATAGCTACCTCTCTTGCCTCCAGCCAACATAGTGGTGATCAGCATGGAATACCGTACAAAGCCTCAAAATGTTCCATTTGAATTGTCTCCTGAAACCTATTATTATAGGAAAAACCCACCAGAGGTTTGCGATATTTCCATGAACCTCCAAAATCTAGGAAGCATGCTCGATGCATGTCCTATATCTATTGAATAGTATGCTCGGACTGTCCATATGTCTGGAGGTGGTAATTTGTACTCAGAAGTACTTTTGTACCCAAAGCCCTATGTAGTCCCTACCAGACTCGATAAGTAAAATGTGTGTCCCAGTTTGAAACAATGGAGTGTGGAACCACATGTAAAATTAAAATATTCCATATGTATAACCTTCCAAGATCATATACACTGATTGTCTTATGGATCTAAAAGAAGTAAAAAACATTAATGAGTCTGTCAATGACAACCCAAACAACATCATTCCCTTGAGGTGACCTCAGAAAACCTTCCAGGAAAACCATCATGACATCATTCTTCTTCCACTTGGGAATGGGTTACTACTGAAAAAGCGATGTTGGTCGATGATGCTCCACATTCAACTGCTGACAGGTGGAACACCTCATCACCAAACCAACAACAACTCTCTTCATCCATGGCCACCAATTATGATGGTGCATATATAGATGAATCTTGGTGACACCAGGATGAACTGGCCAACCTGAGGAATGAAAGTTCATCATTAATTCCGCACATATGACTGAAGACACCCATAAACACCACTGAAAACATAAAATATCATCCTAGCCTATGGTCCATCTAGGAATATGGTCCTCTCATAACACAGTTTCTCATAAGACTATGCCTTCAGAATATGAGAGATTCCTCATTCACACTTAATCATGTAGAGTAGAGGTAACATCTAAAGAATAAAGGGACGTCTTCCCCTATCTATCATGCACCACCAAATTCATCCTAGAGAATAGATCCTTAAGATACCACTCACTACTTGCCTCTTGAACTACCTGTATCTGTTTTTTCTTGCTCAATGCATCATCTACTGTGTTGCTTTGTCCAGACATATAGGCAAAGCACAAAATTGAAGGACTGAAGGCACTCCACCCACCTTTGCTCTATCAATTTCAGATCTCATTGTGTAATGTTATACATTAGACATTTTATGAATATTGAAATACACAAAATCCACTCCCATAAGATAATGTCTCCATCATCATAAGGCATGAATAGATACAAACAACACGAGATCATGCGTCGAGTAATTCCTCTCATGTGGCCTCAACTACCAAGACCCATACACAATGACTACTTTAACCTACATAACTGTATATCTTATCCCGATACCTGATGCATCATAATAAATGATATATATTTTCCCCTCCTCTGTAAAAAATACTAGTGGTGCTGAAGTCAACCTCCCTTTCTGCTCCTGAAAGGCTGACTCACAAGAATCTGACCATAAGTACTTTAAACCTTTCATAGTCAGGCTGGTCAGGGGCACTACTAAGAGTGAAAATTCATATATAATATTCTTGTAGTATCCATCCAGTCCTAGAAAACTCTGTACATTAAAGGAATTCTTCCACTACTACTAGGAAACTACTCCTCTCACATTCTCTAGGTCTACTGAAACTTTTTTATCTGAGATTTAATGACAGAAGAAGTGAATTTGGTCCATCCAGAAGTGGCATTTTGAGATCTTGGAATATAATAGATTCTATCTCTATATACTGATAATAATCTCAAGATGGATAGCATAGTCTTGTGGCATGTTAGAGTACACCAAGATATCATTAATTATGACTACCATGAAGGAATCCAATTATGGATGGAACAGTCGGATCATCAATTCCATGAAAACTGCAGGCTTGTTTGTGAGACGGAATGGCATTACTACTTGCTTGTATAGAACATACATGCTCTAAAATTATATTGGAGTTATATCATATAATTTAATATGAAAATGATCATAACAATATCTCATGTCAATCTTCGAGAACACCTAGGATCCTTAAATTGGATCCAAGAGATTATCAATCCTTGGAAAGGGATATCAGTTCATAACCATCAACTGGTTTAGCATCCGATAATCCACATAAATTTTGAGGGTACCGTCTTCCTTCATCTTAATCAAGACATTCGAACCCCAAGGATTTGTACTGGGTCGGATGAAACCCTTTCCCTACAACTACTCTAACTAATTCATGAGCTCCTCAATCTCTAGTATGGACATCCTATAATGAGAAATGGACAACGATGTTGTTCCTTAAACATGCTCAATAGAAAAGTCCACCTCTCAGTCTGTAGGCAAACCTAAAATGTATGTAGGAAAGAAATCCCTAAAATTGTCCACCACTTGATGAAAGTCCAACTATGATGTCCCCGAGTCATCTAGATATATACTAGCAAGATATGTTTTAAATCCTCTTAACGTAAGATGCTTGGGTCCTTCTCTAATCGTCTGGACATCCCACTCGCCACTATCTAAAAACAAACCACCTTCTGGTGAAGAAAAACACACCCTAAGATGATAGACGTCGATAACATCCTGGTAGGGAACCAACCAGTCCATACCTAGAATTACAACATATCCTTTCACCTCTTCGACATAGAGGTTATATGAGATGTGAAACCAGTCAACCTGATAAGGTAACTCCTTGCACTGACGTACGCTAGTCGTTCTAGTCCCCAACGGAGTGTCCAATGTCAAGACATCAGCTAATGTAACGATACAGAGCCCAAGGATCTTCAAAATGGAAACATGTATCACATTATGGGAATCCCCAATATCCAAAAGTGAAAATATATAATTGAATAAAATAGAATCATACCTCCAACTATAGAGGGTCTGAGATCCTACTACAGCTAGTTCTACTCCACTAGAAATGTCTAACCTGCACCACGGCCTTGTGACCCTAACTGAACATCCTGAGTTGATCAACCCTGTTGTCACTGAAATCATACCAATTGGCTACCATGGATAAGACCTCCTCCTCAACATAAATTGTTGGAAGAACTCGAGTTACATGATTGAAGAGAAACTGGTGGTGCTTCCCCTGAACGTGGAGTCAAAATAGAACCCCTATCACCAGCTGCTAGTGAGACGATCAGACCGAAGTGGTGAAAAAGTCCAATCATTCCACATGATCAACACTCCAATAGTCCTCTCTGGAAATGTGGCCCTGTATTCCCACTCTTCTGGCAATAGAATCAAAAAACATTGTTACCAAAAGAAGTATCCCACCTACTACTATCTCCAGTTATAGACTCTCTACGATTCGTCTTACTGTCAGTCTGTGTGGTACCAACATCAGATGTTGAACCACCATGGATCAATGCTCTAGAATCCCTCTGATTGTGCTATGTGATCAGTGCCTGGTTAACAATAGAGGTTATGGAATTCAACCTAATGAATGTCACCAGAGATTGGATCTCATTCCTAAGACCATTTTCAAAATTCCTTGCCATAAATAACTCATCTCCCTTCAGAATGGGAGTGAAGCACTGCAGCTCTGTGAAGAGAGAGGAATACTACATAACTGAAAGAGTACCTGATTCCGGACTGATGAACTATTGGGCTCGGTTGGCCCTCAAAGTATTTGGGTAAATTTAGTTATAGAAGTAACACTGGAACTCATCCCAACCCATAACTTGCGGGCTTCCCACTTTTGAGATCACAACCCACCATCTCTTGGTGGAAACCCGAAGCATATATGTTATGAGCTTCACCCTCCTCTCTGGAGGCATCTCAAGATGCTAAAATATATATAACATGGATTATAACCAAGACTCTGCAGCCTGAGGTCCCCGATCTCGTATGATGGTGGGAGGATGCTACATCTGGAAAACCCGTGCCAGCTCTACCACAGAGGGGGCAGGATGTGGTACTCCTCGGAAGGTATGCATGTACTTCCTGAAGCCCACTCAGAACTGTGCATCAACACCTATAACTAGAATAACTTCTAGTGCCAATATTGGTTCTACAGGAGGATCTATTTGTAGTCCCTGATCATCCATGTCCTATGTCTGATCACTACCATATAACAGGTGTACAACCGGAGGACGTCTTGGTGGCATGACTCTACAAGGTCAAATGAACTCCTTAGTTCTAAATTATTAAGGAACGAAACATAGAAGTTCAAGAAGGGAACATGAGAAAGAATCCATTCAGGTATTCCAAACATGAATACACAGAGTGTATAACCCATACATAGTGTGTTCCCTTACGCCATCACATGGGTGTATACTCCTGCCAACCCTGGTCGTGTAACACCCCCTACAGACAAAGTGTGCTTTCAAGACATGACATGTACTTGAATCCTCTTCCTGTGCCTAAGTTACTCTACACGACATAACTGACATGGTTTACTTAGAGATAGACAACATGGCGTGATTGTTACAAACTCAGCGTGTACAATAAAAACTTCACCAAACCGTGTTGTCAGTCACACGACCGGTTAAATGGATGACTCTACACATTATGTTTACTCGAGACACAATGTTTATTAACTACCCATAATCTACCTGTGTCGTCGGTCACATGGCCAAACACATGGTATATACACTTGATGTGTATGTCCGGTACATGGTGTGTTACACCAATGATTTCCCAACCCCATCTCCCTACCCACAAATCCAGTGACATGGTTAGAGACCACACACCGTATACATATAGTGCACAGAGTGTACATAAGAAAAACAATTCCTTCCCAAACTGAAGGATACATGGCATGTATCCAGCAATACACATCATGTATTCTATTTTTTTCCTGATAGTAAGCCTCAAAAACTACTCCAAAACCTAGAAAAACACTGAAATGAACATTAATGTTCCAAATTATGATCTTTGAGGGCCCATACTCCCCATGAATTAAATCATGGAGTCTTATAATAGTTATATACAGGCATAACAATGTGATGATCGTCCAAATTCTAATACACGAGGTCCTACAACACCTCAAGAACCAATTTTGGTGTTCATTCATACTAAACCATTAACAATTCATTATCTTATAAAATATCAGGGATTCTATCAAGGAAGCTATCATAACTGCATGCATATCAAGCACTACATCTATTGCAACAACATGCAATTAGTAATGCACCTAAAATGGAAAGGCAAAAATTCATGACATGTGATCTCTAGAAAGTGCCTATAAGATGCATGAGATGGAAAACCCTTATCTCATCATGTTACAATTGAAAAAAACCTCATTAATATCAATGATAACAACACAAAACATGTGAATCACTCAATGGTGAAATAAAATTAACTGTAATAATTGAAAACTCATAAAATATGAAATAAATGAGGTATATTGGATTTTCCATATATATGAGTTAGCTACTCCCAAGATCATATTATTACTAAGTACCTATTCCATCATATCCCTGACTATAGGCTCCAAACCGTAAGTCAAGATAAAAATAATACCTCTAATACCACTTTGTAATTTCCCAGTTCTGAGTTCCACATAAAGGTTCCCTATAACCAGTTGGTCACATGGCCTCATGTTCATTTCCCCTAACATCTGAGGCTTCCAAGTAGCAACGAGTTCCTTGGGTGTGATAGTGGGGAAACTATTCCCTCATTGGCAAAGTAACACAGTAGAAATAAACAGATGACAATAGTGGAAGCAGTAATAATACCATACAACATTAAATATTTATAGACTGAAAGTAAACAAAAAAATCAACATATATATCGATAATTATGCATGATAGATGTTTCTCGGAAAGCAGCCAAAGATTTCATAATTAATGAATATAGTACTAAAGTAAAGTAAAAAGGATAACAAGCAAACAACACCACATCATCGCAATCTTCGACTTGGTCCCATGCTCCCCAGCTCCACAACTGTCAAGTAAATAAAGTATAAGGATTATTTCCCATATATATACCTACAAAAATAAAATCTTTTTGGGCCAAAAAATGGATCCATATAGGGTTTGAGATGAATCCCAGTTGGAAACCACCCAATGATCTGTACTAAACAATCAGTGAATATATATATGGCAGATAATATGATAGAATGAAGCAATAAACAAGGAAGTACTCAGAAGTAAACAATCCTAGAGTTTCAATTAAATTCATTTTCATTAACAATGTATGCATCTAAAAAAACAAAATTAACCCACTATGATGTACATACAGCCTAACCCCTCTGGTTCTACATCAAAACAGACTCTCTAGGGAAGCAGTCACTGTCAATTCCCAATGTGGTCTTGTATTGGTAAATATAGACACTCTAAGGAAGAACTCAACATCCAATTCCCCCTATGGTCTCATAAATATGAACTAAAGACACTCTGAGGGACCACAATGTTCATCCCCCCTATGGTCTCCCATCGCAAAGGTAAAAAACACTATTTTGAATCCCTCAACATCTATTACCACTATGGTCTACTACACCAAGATCCCATGGCCCTCTGTATGTCAATCGTGCACAACGATATATGGTAGCCAATGTAAACCTCAAGAACTACTTGAATAATCATTCTACACAACATAAATTCATTTAAGATAAAATAAATCCATCCTAACAACACTAGTCTTGGAAAACAATGCTGCCCAATAAGAAAAGAAAGCCTGAACATTACATATCAAATCAAAAATGGGAAAACAACTCCATAAAATGGAAAATAAACCTATTCACAATCAAACAACCACTAATCAGGAACACAATGCATAGTAAGAATTAATAGGGATAAAAATCTCTAAACACACAATAACTCAAATAAGGGTATGGTCTCTTTTGCACAAATAATTTGAATACTGGCTTAAAAAAGGCCCAAAACACATACCTCAGTGTTTTATTATCGATATAATTTAATCCTAGCCTTTGATTCGACCTTGAACATTGTAGATCATGGCTATTACAATTCAATATAGGGTGGTCTATTCGGTGAAGGGATGAACGATCAGGGGATCCTGGAAGAATCATGCTCTTTAGCCGCTCCGGGATGAGATGTCATTAGAAGAAGGGGTTCTTGTGAACAAGATGCGACCTCGGTCAGATAGATCAATTAAAAATAAAAGTATATGGAATATCTTTTATAAGTACAAGGCTTGTATATTACTTTATTCAGCCCCACATTAGGCGGTCTCCAGGTCACCACACACGTGCATGTACTCAACCATTACACAGCTGGTTCATGGCTACCCGCGAAAACCAGGTTCATGACATGTACTCCTTAAATTTCAAGAATTTTATCTTTTTCTAAAAAACAACTAGAAATGAAAAAAATGCCTGAAAGAAAGATACAAGTTCCTACCAACATGGGGTGCTATCTCTGGTACTAGTCCTTGTACTATTGCCTCATCACTAGGAATATCATCCTCCTTATCAAGCATTAGAATCCTAGCTAGCTTTCTATGTTGGGGAAACTTCAAATAGATAATGATATACCATAATCAATAGAGTATACGTTGTGAGATATCACTAAATTTTGAAGGACATGAGAACACGCTAAATTCTATATGACACATGTTCCATTTATTCCTTGAAACTAGTGTTTCCATGTACAAAGTTGAAAATATGAATTCTGAGTCTAGGTGTATGGATACATCAGCCGCGACACCTACACTGGCGTCCATGGTCTGAATGTTGTACTTGAAACTCTTAATACCATTTCCCCAAACCAATCTCACAGACTCTTGGTTCCCTAGGTAGAACTGATTAGCATTGACACCACTATTTCATGACCCATTCCCGAGGGGCACGTCCCATGATTATCCCACACCCACCTTTGATTGGCCATGAGATTTTTACTAGCATCGAGTAGGCATATCCCACAAAGGGGTGAAATTTTCCTAAGTAACTATACACTCACACACATCTCCAACCCCAAAATTATAAAATATATGAAAACTATGTAAAAAAGGATTCATACCACTAAGATACAAACAATAGAGTATGAAGAAAAAAAAATTGAAAGTAAAGAAGGACGAAATGCCATCACCCCAAAAGTAATATCTTCCAAATTGAATGCAGAAGTTCCTGAAAATCGTCTGCAGAAAAACCTACCGAAAGGATTGGTACAGAAACAGATATCTAAAGACTCTGAAGGACACCATGTCTATCAGAACTCTATCTGAGAACCACCTAGACCCATTCCACCATGGACTCAGTCAATGCATAGATCGTCTGCATACAACATGACACATGTGGGCATATATTGTGCAGGGGTGAGTAATAAACATTCATTAGGGACCTAAAATCCAAAAATGAAAAATACCACTAGGAATTCCACGAATTATACCATGAAGTAAACACAAGAAGTACACCATAAGGTTATCACACAAACTTCAGTCAATAAGACAACCTCCCAAAAGAAATTCTAAAGTACGAAAGAAATGATTTAGAGTTTTAGTCCACATATCCCCCAAACTCTATGCCATTAGAAGAGTTAATGGTGAACATAGTTTCGATGGGGAACGAATCAAAAATGGTGCACAGATTGTTGTTGGAACACAGAGCATCGGTGGGGCATGGGATGCTGGTGGGACATGAGGCGCTGATGGCGCACATGCCGTCAATGGAACACAAAGCATCAATGGTGCCCAAAGCATCTATGGCACCTGTGAGCTCGATGGAGCATTAAGTGTCAATGGAAAGTAGAGCATGAATGGTGAACATATCATCGATGTCATATAGAGTGTCAATGGGTCATGCATCCCCCAAGTCACATATTCACCAGGACCACATAGCCACAACATTCCACATGATGCCACTCGTAGTTCTCTTTTTCTTGGAGAACATACACCAGAATCCATAAATAAAAAACAAACTTCCAAAAATAATCACAGTGTTTACCTCAAAAGGATCATCCTATCAAAAGCATCCCAAAAATGAAAACAGATCATCGAATAGACTCACACATTGAAATATATGACCAAATTTGTCAAAAGGGCCTTATCCATATCATACCGGATTAGGTAGGGTGGAATTGACAGAACCCAGTTCTACTGACCTGACCAGACCTGGTATGGGATGGCTTGAACAACCTAACACCGATGGGATTTCCCCTTTCTTCCACTGAACAACATCCCACTGGGCCACCGAAGTGGCCAGGTTCTTCAGTCGGACCCGTAACACACGATCCAACTTTGGTCTCCCAGAGGCGGCCTGCCCTACCCACTTCCCCCTTGTCCATGTGGTCACAAAGCATTGTATATATTTCGTTTCCCTTGTCATCATAGGGGATAACCAACATTCATGTGACTATCCTCCCATTCATAAGGCCATCTCAACTTTCACACGACTGGCATGCCTCGTCTAACTCGTCCCGCGGTCGCTCGACTGTGGGGTCCTCTGTCCGATGTGGCTTTGGGGTCATCCTAGTGATTTCCACTGCAACCTCCTTAAGAGTTCCCTGGTCACTTCCTATGGAATTCACCACTATGGTCCTCCTCCTATGTTGTCCCTCCTGGACTGCATCTCACCGTTACCACCAGTGACTCGTTCCTTCTATGACCCACCTTGCTCGGTCACCCCGGCAGAGCCGATGTTGTCTCGGCCGCTGACCTCCCCTCTAGAGGCCTTGCATTGCTGTCCATCACTATAAACTATGCATGATCATATCCCCAATTTCAATTCATTTAACTATATATTTAAGTTGAAATGAAACTTTGATTTTATTTCATGATGAACGAGGGATGAGGAGTGCATGAAATTGGAGGAAAGAGACAAAGCACATGAACGCACAATTGTACCGATCTTGTCCTTGTTCATGTCAGTCTTGATCCGTTCATTGTTTGAATTTCATAAAAAAAATAAACCATTATTCACAAAGATTTGTCATCTCATTAATCCCCACATTAAAATCAATCTAGTAGAAATGATTGAACCACCGATCAACTTGTTCATGGGTTGGTCCGCATTCATCATCTGAATATAGGAAGGGATAAGAAATGACAAATATATTGAAACCGTACCTCGAGATTGGATTAGTCATTAAAAAATAATGATGTTTCTTATAGACATTGACCCTTGACCTATTGGCATTCATGGATCTGTTGTGCTCCGATCAGACATCCGTTCCGGATTCACAAAATCATTAGGATAGCCTTCTTCTCTCCGCCTCATGGAAGCTCTAGGGCTATAGTGATAAAATTGGATTACCCAAAATGGTTTTTTAACAAATGAATCCAATGTAGAAAAAAATAAAATAAAAAATTATTAAAAATATTTCAATGACTGTAATGTCAAATTTCTAATTTTCTCAGTCGACCCGCGCAAGTCGATGTGGGACATCACCTAAGGAAAACACCCCCTTAAGAACTCAAATATGAACATTGAATTCTAATATTAGTTAGAGATTATGAGTTATTCAGATTTTAAAAATAAAATAATTTTATTTACAGGTATGCCCTTTCCAGGTTTTCCCACTAAAGAAAGACACTGACTAAATTTAAGTCACACATAGGTTAAATCTACTGTTCGAAGCTCGACGGTGTGCTCAGATTTCATATCTGAGAACCCATTCTAATATTATTTATATTTTAAATAAAAAACACACATGCACTTTATTAAAAACATAACATTTTCTAATGTGACATTCTGCGAACACCAGGGCCTTAGAAATTTACGCTGTCTCAATGCCTGGTGTCACAATTTTCCCAATTAATTTATAAATATAAAACCAGAAATAATTCAACTCTTTACACCAATAAACTACATTAGATTAATATATAAATTATTAATCTATTTTTTTTAAAAAAATAATGAAAAAAAACTATTTATATTAAAAATTTGGGTTTTTAACAGTAATGTAGTGCTATTCACTATTCAATAAAAAATTGAATGTTTTAGGAAAAATAACAAAGAATTAACACTAAAATAATTTCGATATTCTGAATTCAAAAATGAAATCTTTTTTACTAAATTAAATTTATATAAATTTTTAAAAATCATTTTATTATTTTTCATAGGAGGATATAAAAATTATTTACATTATGTAAATAGTGTTGTATAAATGTATAACTATTTTACTGAAACTTTTATATTTCATTATAATATGTTTTATATAGGTGAACTCTTCAAAAATACCATGTATAATTTTTTATTACTATTTATATTACTATATTTAATGGATAAATAAAAATTTTATCATTTAAATTTTTTAACACAAATGTGTTGTTTTGCAGAGACTCATTCGTCCATGTTATGAAATTCTTATCGGTGTTGCATGCAACAAAAGTTCTAGAAGATAACATTCCATACAATATTGGGGTGTTACAGATTACTATTTTTATGTGAAATAGGTGTTTTATATTAATAAATTAAATTAATTACTGTTGGTGGATCAGATTAATGAAATTTTTATATTTAATATTCAATTAAATTATTTTTTATTCCAATATACTTTATAGGATTTAGGTAAGGAAATATCCAATTTTATGTATAAACAACTATATTTTCAAAAAGACAATTTTGAGGCCTTTTAAGGGAAAACCTGTTTTAAAACCTAATCATTATACTTTTATAAATTAACATTCTCAAATTAAACTGTATTTATGAAATTAGTATTTAACTGTAAGCTTTGATAGATATTTTTTATTTTTCTATTAATTTTCATTTATTGATTAATATTGAAAAATACGGAATATAAATTGAAAAAAAATTCATATAAATAATTTATATGGTCAAATAATATATATATTTTTTAAAGTAAATATTTTTAAACTAGTGAAATATTAATCCAATGTATGTTATTGGAATATTATTTATATCTAATTTAGATATAAAATCACAGTAAAGATATGAACATTTTTCCATAAAACCTTTCTTTCTTATCTTATCCATAGAACTATTTTTAAATTAGTTTCTAGGAATTATGTTATTTTAATTTGGAAAATCATACACCTTATTTTAAAAAATTATAATTTATGATATGTATTAAAGTCAAATTAATTTTTATCATAAATTTTATTGAAAATAGAGAAATTAATTACAATTATTAAGAGAAAAACGAGTCTTCCATTAGACGAAACATTAACTTATGATTCTAGAATACATTAAAACACGTCCGATAAACATTTAATGGCCACACTTCGACCATATAAACTATCAGATAAATATTGTTTTATTTTTTGAGATATAATTTGTATAGTAGACCACTCAATAGTGTTTACATTTTTGTATTTACAAAAATACCACTCCTCATCACTAATAAAAGGTCACTCCCCTCACCCCAGTTATTCACACATTATATGACATTTTTCTTGTAAATAAAATAAAAATAACAATCTCTCCAAATAAATCCCCTCAACCTAGAATACATACATTGTGATGAATTAAAACACTATAATTCCTTTATTGGAAACCAAAAATAGTTACAAGAAGAACAAGTAATTTTATTGAATAAGCACTTTTGTTTTATTATTTTACTCAGAAAATCAATTATTTTTATATAATTATTACATAATAACCATGTTATCTAAAATACAATGATAAGTATTTATGTTAATGGTATGACATACACCCCCACACACTTCCATCAAATGGGATAGGCAATCATCTCTGTGTATACGACAGACTACGGCCTCACCAGTATGTGAAACTTGTTCTTACATTACCACATTTTACAGTTGGTGATAATAATTTAAATTCAATTTATATATGATATATATGATATCAATAATTTATTTATGCATATGGAAATATTATATTACAAAATTCATCATGATTTTCATAAAGTGGGTATATGATAACATCATTTGTGGATGTGTGGACTACCAACTCCTCAAAGCGATGTGATTTTTTAATTGTTAACATTGATTACATTAATTAGGGGTTTATAAAAAATTTGATATTTATTAAATAATAATAAAATTATAATTAGAATAAATATATATATATTTATATAATTTACTTTTCTTTATTTCAATACAACCAGAAAATGGAAACAACATTTATGCGTACATACGTTCTACCATCACCATGAATGTTGCATTTCATTTCCTATTTCTTCAATTTGTAGACCACTATTTGTAGATATAATTTATTATATTTTTTATTAAATATCATTGATTACTATAAAATCAAAATAAATCATGATCAATGTATGAGGACCATGAATTAAAAATCAAAACATTTTTGAAAAACAATGTGGTTATTAATAGAAACATAAATTTACCAAGAATAATAACTAATTGGGTAATGGAAAGTCACAAAAAATAGTATAAGAAATTAATTGTTATAATATTTTAATTATATATATTTATAATAATTTTTTTTTGATTAAATAGTAGGTTTAATCACGTTTGATGAAAGGTAAGAGTTACTGTAAGGGGATTTGTGTTATTACTTTTATTTCGATGAGCCTTATTCCATGTAAACCATGAATTTTTTTTGGGTGGATTATATAAAACCCATGAAACACAATATATGATTATTATAAATGTATTCTTGGATATTTAAATATCCATTTAATTATCCCTATTTCATGGGGTTTATGGTTCAAAAGTTACCAAATCGGTAATGTAATTTTGTCAAAATTTTCATTCTTTGAGGAAGAGATTATATTATGAATAAATGTTATTTTATGATGTGTATATACTGAACCTTGAAATGTGGTATCATGAATATCATTTTTTCATGATATTTTAGGCATCAAGAGTTCTTATTCTCTCATGTTAAGTATCATTCAATGTTACTAAAGTGGTAAGATGTTATTATTATAATCTTTTCATTCATCCAGATTGTTTTTGAGCATGCTTCCATTGATGAAATATTATGATACGTCTCAAAAGACCTCCCATTAAATATATTATCATAAAATTATTCATGATTTATAAATTTATTTCAACACATTTTTCCAATGTTTGGTTTTTAATAATATTAAGAAGAGTTTTTTAATAAAATATTACATTATTTCTCTCTTGGGTAAGAAATTTGTTTTTTCAAAAAAACCATATTTCTATAAGTGATTTCCAAAAATATTTCTAATGGAAAATTTATCTTCATTTTCAAGGTAATGGATTTTAATTTTTTAGTGTTCTAAAAAGTTACTTAAATTATTTTAAAATAATCCTTTATATGTATCTAATGTTATTTTAAATGGAAATTTTTTTTAAAATATTTAGCATTTTAAATATATTTTTTCAATAGAGAAAGGATATTTACATCATGTAATTCATTGAATATATTTTAATTATTCCATTATATGTTTTCAAAGTTATTTTCAAAGAATAGTGTTTTTTAATGTCAGTATTTTTATAAAAGTTATTTTAAAAGAAAGGTTATATTTTAAGTGATCTTTCAGAATCCCTCTAAAATAATGTGGTATCCTTTGATATAATTGCTATTTTACCTAGGATTTGGTCCAAGGATAACATTCATATTATTTCCCAAAAGGGATTAAGTTTTTATCGAATTATTTTTATCAAATATATTTCCTTTCGACATGGAAGTCTTGTTTCCAAGTGATTTCGATGAATCATGCTTCTTTTCCAAGGGTTAGTCACGTTTCAAACTGATTGACATGAAACACATTTTCCATTGGTTAACAAATTTAATAATTAGTAATTATTTTATGATATTTCATGATGAAATTAATTAATTTTTTCTTATTGTGGTACAAATAAATTTCATATACATTAGGGTGAACTATATAGCATTCGGTAATCCTGTTATAAAATATCTGGGGGTGGCCTAGATAACATCGGGTAAGCGTATTAAAGCTTATCATGGGGTGTCCTATATAGCTCCATTTACAAAAGATACAACTTAATCAATGTTTGGGACTTATATCTCTATACAAAAAATCAGGTAAAGATTTATATCGCATGAGATAATGATGGGAAACAAGTAAATAATCTTGATACACTATATAAAGATTTTTTAAGATTATTCATTATTGAAAGAAGGTTTAACCTGATCCACTGTTAGAAAATGGTTTATCCTGATCCACTATAAGGAAATGACTATGACTAGTGACTATGGTGTGTCCTGATGTGTATATTTTTTACCCGTGGAGTTCTCAGATAATTTTAGGAATTGGTACTTGACTTATAAGAAATGAAGTTTTATTATAATGTTTTTACAAAATGTTCCATATCATATTCATATGTTATGACTACAAAAATTATAATCTTTATTTCTGTATGTTTCATTTATTATGAACATCTAATCAATTTTCCATGACTGTGATTAGTATATTTGATATGTAGGTTATGATCTTATAATTTTATAATCCTATTTTCATTTCCCAATGCTCATGTTATGTATACGTACCTCCCTTGATTACCCTATCTAAGAATTTATGGTCACCCCATTATTATTTTATAATTCCCTAGGTCAAAAATAATGTTCTTATATATGTGTGATAATGGGGAATTATTTAATGGATATGTTAATGATAATACACCAATTTAAAATATTTTGTTTCTCTGTTTCTATAGACCATAAAAAATTGTTTTCCTCAAACATTTTCTTTTGTAATGTGTTGAATATTAATTTAAAATGATGTAATAATCTTGTATATTTAGTATGGTTCATTAAATATGGTTTCAGAGGATAGGTTTATTCATCCTTTGGAAACAAGGATGAGAAAATTATAAAGATATCCCTTTGTATATTTCTAATAATATTTCTACTGATGTCTCTAAGGATAAGTCTATGGATGACTTATTGTTTATGGAAATGTCCAGGAAATTTGGTAATGGAATAAGTGGATATATTATGTGTCCTGAAGAAGGCCCCAATGTATGTAATTTATATTAAAAGATATAAAGCTTAGTTAATTGTAATAGTGTCCTTCAGATGGTGTTATCAACATTTTATTGTATTAAATGATTAATGTATGTGCATTATGTCGATGGATATCCTAAGGAGAAATCTATGGACGATAATTAGAAAGGATGAATGAAAAATGGGTTTTTTTCAAATGATAATATAATATAGATGAAATTTGAAAGGAATAACATATTGATGAATAATCAGAGAAATTTTTGTTAAACGATAAAGGATGTGGGGAATAATTTAAGTGTTCATTTTGATTCAGGAATGAATAATTGTGAAATATAATTGGACAATTCAATATATGATAATTCTTATGGTTCTAACAGATAATATAGAATGATACTAATGACATAAAATATTATTTATTGTATATATTATTTTTTTTAAAAAAAAATGATTAAGGGAAGGTAACCCTTAATATATTCACAATGTTGAGAAAATGGTGTCTTTTGTGGATAAAGAGATGCTGTCATGAATAATGTCAATTGGATAGTATTTTCATCAATGGAAGTATAACAATTAATTTATTGAAAATGTATTTTCTACATTCATGTAATGAGTTTATGAAATTACTGTATTTAATGAATATATCTGATAATATTTGGAATTAGAAATAATTTAGGTTTTAATATTGATTTATGATAATTTAGTTCATTCCTATGTTTCAATATAATACATGATTATGGTATTCACAAGATTAATATACAAAAACTATGATATACTCTACTACATATAGATTAAAATATAAATATGATTTTGAGATAATTAGGGACCATCTTTATAATGTTTTGTTTTTTTCTGTTTTAGAATGTTTAGAAGGTTAAGGATTTATTGAATGGTTTTTGTTAATCATATGATGATATTTTAGAGATTAAAGTAATATATCTCTACATGAGGACTTTTTTATATTGGATAACCTATTCTAATATTTTTTTGTGATGTTAACTTAATAATGATGGAATGCAATATGAGTCTATTTGTGAATCTCAATACTGAATAATTCACGTTCATTTCTTAGAGAAAGATATATAGGTGAAATTGAACAATTCTCAACCCAAGGGATTGATTTTGATTATGAAAAGGAATGAAATGAAGAAATAATATATCCTTGTTAAAATTTTAAACATTTGGAAAAGGGACATTAAATAAAATGTTTTATAATTTACATTTTTTTTATGATGTCAATGAAATTTTTCCAGGCACTTTGATTTATAGATTTCTGATAGTAAACCTTCTTCTAACCATATTCTATACCACAATTCATTATTATATGAGGATTTGTTTCCTATTCCCTGAAAATGTTTTCACTTTCCACTTCTATTCTCATTTTTGGAAACCTAGTTTTGAGATACGTTTTTTATAACGATCCATACTTTAAAAACATTTTTATTACTTCATAATTGAATAATACTTATTAAAACATATAAAAAACCATGATATGACTGTATAGGTATAGTTTCATCAGAAGCTGAGAATCATAAACAACTGGTTCAGAAATCATATACAATGTTTCCCATTTATTTCATCATATCTAGAGTCCCTTTTGGAATATCCTACTTAATACCCTTGTTCCTAACCAGGGGAAAATAAAACATAAAAAGGGTGAGATCAAATGCCCAATAAGTGCAAACAATTTATATATGAATCATTTCATATTCATAAGAACATAGCATTTTGAAAATCGTAACCTGCAAAAGAGATCATAATATCAAGACTTGGGATAAAACATAGTAGTGAAATGTATTCCCAATAATCATTACATAAAACATTATACTTTGTGGCATAAACACATAATCATAGAAAACCATTTCATATTAGACAAGACAAATTTACAATACAATCATAGCGGACAAAGACAATTACTGAACTGAGTTCACTCCGCTTTCCAGTCAAGTATCACTGAACCATATAAACTTGTCGTTCCAGCCATGTCTATCTCATGAGATGTAAATTATTACCCAATTCATTGGAGGGAGATATAGTTCCCACCCATCTCATAGTTAAACCATTATTATGTGTTCCACAAAATCATAAATCATACATTATAGCATAACCCATGTAATAAAAATGTGATTTTTAGACATCATGCCATCATAACATAATCCATATAAGATAAAAGGACTTTATAAAAATAATTACATCATAAAATAATAAAATTAATGTAATTATTAGGTATAGAAACAGAACCCTATATTATCGTATATGGAAAATAATTTTGATAAAACAATTGAACTCTATTCCTGAGTAAAATTTACTTTCCACTTCAAAAAAACATTTTTCCTTTCTTAACATGTCATATAATTTTAAACTAAAAGAAGTTATTTGAAAATAAACATTAAAACATTTAAATGAAGCTTCATGTAAATAATTTTCTATGAAATCATAAAAATCCATTCATGCTGTATAAGTTAAAAAATCATTCTTCTCATACATTGGCCGGAATAGTCAAAATGTATCTCGTACTGAAAACGAAAAAATATTCCTTTAATATATTTTACTAAAAATTTACCAAAGGGTAAATTTAGATTTAAAAAATTTTAGGAGGATATACATAATATTAAAATTTTAGGAAACATGGATGTAGAGGATAAATAAGCACCAGTGAATTCTTATGTCTAAACAATCTCGGATGAAAATGAGATTGTGAGATTTTCCCTTACCATCGGTCCGATATGCTCTGTACATATCTAAACCTCCAATATAATGATTTAAATAATGTAATTGAATTATTATAGAATCATATACATGGTGATTATATCAAATATTGTCATATTCTTATCTTCTTACTCATAATATTTCTTTGCTACTTGTTATTCGGGTGGTCATTGCTTTATGTTCTTATGCGTGTTTTGTCGAATACATTCTTATTCATATTTTTAGGTTATAGATAAAAAATTTAAATAATGGTATTAGTATAATATATATCAGACTTATTTATTCAATTTTTTTATATAATCATGGTTTATTGAAGATCAGGATGAACGAATCACATCGCACCGTGGAGAAGGTAAGCCGTACGTACGCACGAGCGACAATATCATTCCCATAATTATTGAATGTTATTGGAGTCGATGATAGAATATATCAGAATTAGTATCATGTTATATTAATCATATATAGTTATTATTTACACCATTATACCCATCCATGTAAGGTGGTGGTGGAAAACAGATTACACCACGGCGTAGAGACGGTATTCTGTATGTACGCACGCACAGTGATTTCGTTTTCCGTAGGATGGATAGAAGGTGAAATATGGTTGTTTCGTATATATAACAACATTTAAGTATATGAGTTATACTAATTTTATTAATTTATAATGGAAAAAATAAATAATGGGAATTAGAAGAAGAAATAAATTTGAGTGAATCAGTAAAGGATATTACCTCTTCTTCGATGAGCCTCTTCAAAACATCTTCTTAGGGCACTAAAGATAGCCTTTGAAGAAGACTACTACCTCTAGTATGTTTCAATGAATGTTTAGATTAGAAATGTATAGGTTTTTTCCAATATAGAAGACACAAAATGTTGTGAAGAGGAGAGGTAGGGGTGCCCTTTTATAAGAGAGGAAAGGGGCACCTTTGGAAACCTAAAAAATATTAATTTATAATAAATTCAAACCCCATATAAAACCACCAGAAATGGCTCAATCCGAATATTAGATGATATATGGTTCTAATGTCTTCAACCAATAAAATTTAGAGATGTTGGGATTTTATTTTAAACCTTATCAACTTGATTTATTCTTATTTAATCAATTTAATTTTATTTGTGTTATTAATATTCATAATTTTAAATTGTTAAAAATTATTAATTATGTGTTGTGAATTGTGCATAATTGGATAAATTATGACATTTTAGACCATATAAATTTCAATTTATAATTTTTAAATATTTTTGTGATTTTTAAACAATTTTATAATATGTAAGTTTTATAATATAACAATAGTGTCAATTTTGACATTATTCATTTATTTGAATTTATATAAAATCCACACAGAGGATATATTCGAAAACAATATTTAATAAATTTCTAACATATCATATTAATCTATAAAATTTGTGGAGAACATTAATTAGTTCATATAATACTTATTTTGATATTTTTAAAACCATTTATTTGATATTTCAATTAATAAAATAATTTCTACATCACTATTGTGTCATCATTAATTATAATTATTTAATCCCTTAAAATTATAAATAAATTCTCATGATGTATAAATTTTTATTAAATTTTTGGAGACTATTTATATTCAATGTTTTATGAGGATTATCACTAAATTAAAATTATTACACTTATAAGATATAAGAGAGTGACATGTTGTCACATTTTTTGTTTTAATAATAATTATATCATTTTCTTGGTCAAAAGTCCATGAAACGAATCTATTCCAAACCTTAGGTGATATTTGTTGACTTTTATTCATCCAATAGAATTTTTTCTGGTGGTAGGGTTATTTTATAATCTTATTTTTACCCTTAATTACATGAATTACCTTTAACTGTGGTGTATAAAAATTACCGTAGTTACTATTAATAATGTCAAAAAATTAAAATTAACCTATTAAAATAATTTGGACCCACTGAATCTAAATATGGATTCCGTTTTTCAAAACTCAAAACACAAAAGTTACAGAAATTAATTTAAAATTAATCCTGTTGTTATGAAAATTGGTTTTAAATGTTGAAACATTGTCAAAGATTGAAATGTTTTTATCTATGAATTCATTGTAAAATTAATTATAATGACATTAATTATATTCAATGGTAAAAATATATACTATTTATACTTTAAAACCATTGAATTTTTTCAATTAACAATATAAATTATCTTGATGAAAAAGTTGTTTTTTATGAAAAATTTAGCAGATTTTTACTATTCATCAAAATATGAAAGTTATCAGAAAAGTATAAAGATTTATCCAATGTTAATTTTTATATCCAGATTCAAAATTAGGAGGATTTTTTTTTAAATTTAACTTATAAACATGTCAAAAATTATATTTAAAATGGGTGAGCCAACAAAATGTGGTAAAACTGCATTTTCTTGAATAATACTTCTTTTATCCAAAAAATTGATTTTGTTTTCATATCTCATTATAGAATATTTTTAAGATGAATTGTATTGTTATAAAATTCAAAATTTAGTTAACACTATTCATAACAGCTAGTTCATAATATTATAATAATATATCATTGTTTAGTGAAACTTGGTATTGCGTACAGTGCAAGCTATCGAGGAATGTTGGTCTTGTGTGTAATGCAAGCCAAGCCAGTGTAGTGTGTAGTTAATGATTCCTTTAGTGATGCGTATAAAATAATACAAAAAATATAAATTTCGCATAAAATCTCAGGGTGTTATATTCTACCCCCCTTAAAATGAATTTCTCCCTCGAAATTCGTCACTTCGTAACAAACAGATGAGGATCCCTTTTCCTGATCATATCCTCAAGATCCCATGTAGCTTATTCTAATTGGTGGTTCTTACCTAGAACTTTAACCGAGCGAGTGGTATTTTTTTGTAGAACATTTACACTATGATCTAGAATCTCTATCGACTGTTCTTTATAATAAAGTTCTTACTCCAGTGGTACAACTTCTAAACTTAGTACATGTGAAGGATCCAATATATACTTTCTTAGGAGAGATACATGGAACACATCATGAACATGAGAGAGATTTGGTTGAAGTTCCAATTGGTAAGATACCTTCCCAACACGATCCATCATTTTGAAAGGACCAATTTACCAAGTTCTTATCTTTCCCTTCGTTCCAAATCTTATTATTCTCTTCCAATGAGATATTTGTAAGAACACATTATCACCCACGTCAAACTCTTGGTCTTTTCTCCAATTTTCGACATAACTTTTGTGTCGACTCTGAGATGCTCTTATGTGTTGTAGAATAGATTTGACATTTTCTACCATCTCATCAACAAGATCAGGTCCTAATATCTTTCCTTCCCCAACTTCATTCCAACAAGTTAGAGTTCTGCATTTCTTTCCATATACAACTTATAAGGATCCATCTGAATACTAGAGTGGAAGAAATTATTAAATGAAAATTCCACAAAAGGTAGGTTTTGATCCCAAACACCTTTGAAATCCATAGTTCTAGATCTCAACATGTCTTCTAGTGTTTGAATTTTCCTCTTAGACTGACCATCAGTCTAAGGATTATAACTAGTGCTCAAACTCAACTCCGTATCTATATCATGCTGAATACTTCACCAAAACATCAAGGAAAACCTCGAATCCTCATAAGATATAATGGAATGTGGTACTCCATGAAATCTTACCACATCCTTAACATATATCCTATCAAGCTGATCAAGGGAGAAATATTATATAATAGCAATGAAGTGTTCTGACTTCGTAAGATGATCATCTATAACCTAGATAGCATTATTGACTTTGGATGTTTTAGGAAGTACAATGAAAACGTCCATAGTGATGTTTTCCCATTTCTAATCTGTTATGGGTAATGGTCATAACATTGCCTTAGAGTTATGTGTCTCAGCTTTAACTTTCTGACAAACCAAACATCGAGAGACATATTCAACGATATCTCTTTTCATTCCATCCCACCAAAATTAATATTTTAGGTCCTTGTACATCGATGTACTTCCAGAATGAATAGGGAATGAAGAACTATGAGCCTTATCCAGTGAAGTGCCCAGATCAGTGTGAATCACTGAGAGGGGGAGGGGGTGAATCAGTGATCCTTTAAAACTTTTTACTAATTGATTCTTAATCAATTAAACCTCTATGTCTTGTTAAGGCCTAGATCCACTCTTCTTATGTCTCTCATCCTTTCCCGGATAATGCAGTAATGAAAAGGCACAGGACACAAGGATTTACAAGGTTCGGCACCAAAGGCCTACATCCTTGCCATGCTCTCCCAGCATGGATTCTCCCATTATAACTTGTTAGAATTACAATGGTCGATAGAGCTTCCCACCGTATCTCTCCTGAGTCCCACAGGAGGGTCTTTATACTACGTCCCACAGTGTTACCAGAGTCCCACTGGCCTGCTCCAGAATCCCACTGGAGACTTCCTCCACCCTGAGTCTCACAGGGGTCTTCTCCTGGCTGCTCGAGTCACACGAGTAGCTCTTCTTCTTGTTCAGCTCTTCAAGTATCTTCAGCAGTCTGGGATAAAGACTGCTGGCCTTGCTCTGTACCTCTGATCACTTGTGATGATCAGGTCTTCTCATCTTGCTCAGGATTTATCTCCTTCTTCTCAGGATGACCTGGCCTCTCTCTTCAAGAATCTTCAACAGCCTCTGAAAAGGTCTGTTGGTCTTGCTCAGCAATCTTCTGATCACTTCACTTGATCAGGCTCTTCTCAATTACTGAATACTCAGACAACTGATGTCTTTAACTTCAGTCTGGTCCAGTCTCACTCACTTCAACTTCATGCACTGAGTGCATGGCAGCTCTTCATCCTCATGCACTGATAGCATGGCCTTCTCAATTCTTCAAGAACCTCCTGGTCTTGGACAACTCAAATGCACACCACTGATTTGGCTCTGTTCACGTGTGCACGTGCATGCATGCATGCATGCACTCTCCTCTTTCTCCTCTTGGTGCAATAAACCCTCAAAGGGTGTAGTCACTTTAAGAACACACCTTCTCACTAAACATCACACACTTTATACTCTTTTGATTACACACATAAATGTGTGTTATACACTAGTGTGGATATCTTCTCTTCTTATTAGTGTGTACACACTTTGGTTTGCACACACACTACGGTTCGGCCACTTATTTTAATTTGCACACACACACAACATAGGTTGAGTTGTGGTCTTCACTTGTTGCACACACATGACTTGGCCTTCACTTCTTCTTGCACATACCAAAGGCTACGGCCTCCACTTTGTTTAGCACACACTTGGGTTCGGGTTCTTCAATTGCACACACACACAAGATGTGGTGGCCTTCACTGCCTTCAAACACTTAACCCGTAGGTGTATTTATACTCCTCCCGAACTCAAAGGAGGTGCGCAAGGGTGCAGCTTCTCTTGTCATCAAATGCCGCGCAAGGTATACTTGGGTGCACAAGGCAGCGCGCACGGTCCTCGGGTGTGCAAGGTGCAACACCTCGGGCGCGCAGGGTGTCAAGCACCTCAGCCACGCAAGCTCCTCCTGCCGCGCAAGTTTGCGGGCAGTGAGGGCTCCTTCTGCCGCGCGAGTACGCGGGCAGGGACCTCCTTCAGAGCCTCGGATGGCTCTGGAACTTCAGCCGCGCAAGTGGGTTGCGCAGGGCTTCAGCTTCGCGAGGCACAAAGTGCTCTGCGGGACTTCGGGTTTTCAATAAAACTTCAGCAAGCAACAATGAGGTCTCGGCCTCTCCTTTTATAGGCAGAGATGCCTCATATCTTCCGCGTGAGATAAATCTCGAATCACCGAAGATTTCAGATCTTCAAGATTTTCTCCAAATCTTGTTTTCCTTCGCTGTTTCATCGCGGGTTTCTTCCTTTATTTTTTCCTCTACGTGCATGAGACTTTCAAACGCATGCATGGATTCTTTCGGTCCAAACCATGCAGAACATAGATGCTCAAGGCCTCTGCACTTCGTTTGCCTTCGGCCTCACTCGAATTCTCCCACTAGTTGCATGCAAGCTCATTTTAAAGCATGGTTGTGTTCATACGGCTCAGACGAACTCAATGGAACCTTCGTCTTCGAAAATGGTGGCCGGGAGCTCGAAATCATCGTTCAGGAGGCTCCTGGTTCGAACGGAGCTCGCAGGTGGCTTCGGGGTGGCTCGACGAAGGAGACGAGCCGGGAGCCGTCGGATCAAGCGTTTGAGATACATCGGACGGCCGGATTAAATCGCGGCGCACGGCAGATGAGATGAGCAGCTGCGATCCAGCGCGCGATGAGACAGACGGCTCAGATCTGTCCCGGGTGAAATTTCCGCGTCCCACATCGAATCGGCGCGCTGTTTTTCCGCGCTTTATCACCCTAGCGCCCCCTCAACCCCTCAGTTGAACTTCTCCCTCCACGGTGCCGCCCCGCACCGTGTTCTCCCTGCGGGCGCGCTCTGCGCCCACTCTCTGCTCCCTGCGGGCGCGCTACTGGCGCCCACTATGCTTCCTCGGGTGCGCGGGCTTCACCACCGCGTGCCCTCGGGGGCTTATACACGGCCCCTGCCGCGCTCCTCCGGGCATGCCCCAAGCACCCATGCGGTGTCCTACGGGTGCGCCCCTACCTCAAGGATGCTACCCTGGCCTTTGAGGGTTCCCCATGGGTGTGGTGACCTTGAGTCCCACAAGTGCCTTGGGTGATGACCCTCGGCTGGCCTCCTTGGTGGCCTTATTTTTTGCTAAGTATAGGAATAAAGACTTTGTATAAAAACAAAGTATCCCCATATTCCAAATGCCACTTGAAGCCTTCTTCCTCATTTTTTCTCATCTTCTTCTTCATTTGAATTCCTCACTCCTTCTCAACAAATATTCATTACTTATGAGGGAAATTCTTGAAGGTTCTTTCTTCATCAACCGAGCTCTTAATCACATAAATTCTTCAATGAACTTCATTGATCTAATCAGAGATCAAGTTGGATCATCTTCATGTTCACATGCACTTAGTGATAGTGCATGGACTTCATTAATCCACTTCATCCACTCAGTGATTGTGGATGGATCTCCTTTCATCTCCTCATGCATTGTCAATACAATGCATGGTCTTCTATCATTGTTGTGACATTGTATCTAGGTGATACAAGTTCTTGGAACTTAAAGAGCAGCTCAACAATCTTCTGATATTACTAGAGAATGTTTCAACCACATCTCCTATGCCACTTAGTGAATCTCCTAAGTGACACGCATCTTAGTACCATGGCCATTCTCCATTCATCACCAACACCATCACAACCTTTTTTCATTCACATCGTGACATTCCTTGACTTCCATTCATTCCAAGACAACTTCTGCCTCATTGACAACAAATGCAACACAGTGCACTTCATCCAGTAGCTCCTTCTTTAATTCATTATGTTAGGAATACAGACACGGTTCCAGAACTTTATTATCCCATCACAATGAAGGTTGAATTCAGGAACATTTCTCACCTTATTTCGTTACCCAACATCCTCATTCTGGTCCTCTTTAATCTTCACATGAATATATGGTTGAACATTCATTTGAAAAAGATAAGATATCTCCCCTTTCATTAATATTCCCAGATCCATATTTTGGAAATCCATAAATATTGGATCTTTTGTAATCCTCATCATGTATAAGCTAGCATGGTCTTGTCGACTTAATGGGTCTGCCACCTTGTTTTCTTTCCCAAGGTGGTAATGTATAGAGAAATTATAATCCATAATCAAATCCAACCATATTCTTTGGCACATATTCAGATCATTTTGTGTGGAATTATACTTTAAGCTTTTATGATCAGTATAGATATCACACATTTCTCCATAATGATAATGCCTCTATATTTTTAATGCAAATATTACAGCGGCTAACTCCAAATCATGAGTTGGGTAATTTTTCACATGGATTTTGAACTTTCGTGAGGCATAAGTTAACACCATATCATTTTTCCGGATAACACACCCCAATCCCTTCTTGGATGCATCCCTGTAGATCACAAACCTTTCTCCACTACAAGGCAGTCTGAGCACAGATGCATTGGATAACCTTATTTTTAACTCATTGAAATTCTCTTCACACTCATCCATCCAAACAAACATAACTCTTTTTCATGTTAACCGGTTGACTGGATTAGATAATCGTGAAAAATATATCAAAAAATGTCGATAATATCTAGAGAAACCAAGAAAACATCAGACATCCGTTACTTTTGATGATCCCGACCATCTTTCAATAACCTCCATTTTTTCGGGATCCACATGTATCCCCTCTTCTAAGATTATTTGACCCAAAAATGATAACTTTTGAAGCCAAAATTCACACTTGGTAAATTTGGCATAAAGATTCCCCTTTCTCAGGGTCATCAATACAATCTTTAAGTGTTATTCATGTTCTTCATTGCTCTTTCAATAGAAAAAAATATCATCAATAAATACTACCACAAACTGATCAATAATGTCTCTAAAGACACTATTCATTAGATCCATGAAGATGGCAGGGGCATTAGTAAGACCGAATGGCATCACTATAAATTCATAGTGTCCATACCTTCTATAGAAATCCATCTTTTGTATGTCCTCCTTTTTGACCCATAAATGATGATACCCTGAACGAAGATCAGTCTTGGAAAAGTATGGAAATGCACTTATTTGATCTAATAAGTCATCAACGCATGGGAGAGGATATTAGTTCTTGATAGTTATCTTTATAAGTTCTCGATAATCAATGCAGAGTCTCATTGATCCATCTTTCTTCTTAACAAACAGAATCGGTGCTCCCAAAGGTGATGCACTAGGGCATATGAATCCCTTTTCAAGATTCTCTTGGAGTTGATTATTTAATTCCTGAAACTCAATTGGGTCTCTTCTATATGGTTTCTTTAAAATGGGCATAACACCATGTATGAGTTCTCTTAAAAACACGACTTCACAATTTGGCGGAAGACCTGGAAATTCCTTTGGAAGGACATCATCAAAATCTCATACAATGGGTATATACTTAATCCCAAGTTTCTCTACAACCATTTGAGATAAATAACCTTCATTTATTGGAATCAAGACCCATAAGATGGAAGAAATTTCCACTGGAAGGTTATATTAATCTTTGCATCAATAGATAATCATAAATTTATCAGGTATATGAAAACTGACTTCCATTCATTGGAAATTGATATGAGCTCCATATAAGGAAATCCAATCCATGCCAAGAATCATATCAAATTTCACTATAGGAAGGATCACAAGATTGGCAGGAATCACTTCCTCACAGACACCAATTGGAGAATAATTATAAACTATTGATGTAACTGTTGTGCCTTTAAGAGTTGGCATAGCTAACTCAACAGTTAATAGTTGAGGTAGTACAGCGATAACATTAGAAAATATTTCCGAAATATTAGAGTGGGTGGATCCAGAATGAAATAAAACATTTTCTATGTTCGAGTGGATGGTAAGTGTACCTTTTACAACTTCGTTATCATACCACACATCACCGATAGTAATTACATGTGACCTTCCTTTTTTATTTGGCCCTAAGAGTTTGTTGATATCGATCATCATCCATATACCTTGGATTAGGGCATTGATTAGAATAATGCCCCATTTCCTTGCACTTGTAACATTGATGTGTAGGAGGTGTATTCTGTGTATCCCTTTCTTTGTTTGCATCATTAGACATCTTCTTCCCATTTTTTTGACATTCAATTGCCTAATGACCTTATTTTCCACACATATCACATTTACTAGTCCCTTAAAGACAATTCTCACCGTGTTTCATTCCAGACTAAAAGCATAATGGAAAAATCATCTTCTTTTCAGGGGGGTCTTTAGATTTTCCATTGAATTTCATTTTCCTCTTCTTATCAAACCCATATGACTTATGGGTTACTCTAATCTCCATCTCAACCTTGAGAGAACATCAAAAAAATTTCCTCGTAACTATTGATGTCCCTTATGTCTAACGCCTTTCAAAGTCTTGGTTTTAAGCCACTAAAGAATTGATCGATCTTACTCTCAGGTTAGATAATAATTTCAGAAGTGTACCTTGCAGGTCTTGTAAAATTTTTGTCCTAGGTACCAATAGATTCATCATCCTATTGATTTAGTTCAAGAAATTATTTCTCCATCTTTGTTCTAAGAATACGAGGGAAGTACTTATTGGAAAATAATTTCTTGAACTACTCCCATTCCATGGACTCAATTTCATCCCTTTGCCATTGATTCATGACAAGATTCCACCATTGATTAGATTCACCTTCTAAATGATATACTTCTAAGATGACTTTCTAATGTTCAAAACAATGTAGGACTGAAAATATCTTTTCAGTGGTACTTATCCATTTTTCAGCCACTAATGGATCAGAATAACTGTTGAATGAGGGTTGATACTGCCTCATGAAGGATTCAACAGAAAGTATCTCCCTTCTTTGCTCGTTTGGATGTCCCGCATGATTCATTGCTTGAGAATGTTTTGTGATAATGGCTATAAGTTTTTGCATTCCATCTCCCATAAGAGTTGATTTCTCAGGGGTACAATCATTGCATTTCCCTTCACATTCAGTATTAAAACGGTTCCTTCAGTTTTCATCCATTGACTAAAACCATGAATCATAGTGTGAGCAACACTAATTAACACCGAAAAAACACATAACCAGGAATAAAATTTCAAAGTTTAGTTCTTATCATAGGTTATTCATGGCCATTTCTAAAACACTAAGATTTTGTTCTATTCTTAGACAAATCTTTAAGGTTCTTACTAAGGCTTTCACATCCTAGTTTTTAGAGGATGACTATACCATTCTTCTAATACCAACTATAATGACCCATAATTTACGCACATTGTTATTAATTCATAATTTAAGCATTCATATTAAAAAATATAACATTACTATGATAGGAAAATATCGGTATACTGTCTTTAGAAATTGGGAAACATAAACAGTTGTTTATAAATCATCTACATTGTCTCTCATTTATTTCCTCATATCTAGAGTCCCTTTTGGAAAATCCTACTTAATACCCTTCTTCCTAACCTTTAAAGAAGAAAACATACCAAGGTTGAGCTCAAATTCTCATTAATGTAAAACAAAGTACATATCAATCATATCATATTCATAAGAACATAGAATTTTGAAATTCATAACATGTAAAGGAGATCATAATATCATGACATGAGATAAATCATAGTAGTGAAATGTAATCCCAATAATCAAAAAATAAAACATGAAAATTTGTGGCAAACACACATATTCATATAAAATAATTTCATGTTATTCAAGACTCATTTGCAATACCATCATAGCAGAAAATGTCCATTACTAAACCAAGTTCACTCCTCCTTCGAGTCCTGTATCACTGAACCAGATTAACATGTCGTTCCATCCATGTCTATCTCATTAGATATAAATCTTTACCCAATTCATTGCAAGGATATATAGGTCCCACCCATCTCATAATGAAACAATTATTATGTGTGCAACAAAATCATAAATCATACATCATAGCATAACCCATGTAATAAAAATGTGATTCTCAAACATCATTCCATCTTAACATAATCCATATTAGATAAAAGGAATTCATAAAAATAATTCCATCATAACATATTCAAATCAATGTAATAATTCGGGATAGAAACATAACCCTATATTATCTTATATGGAAAATAATTTTGATAAAACAATTGAACTCCATTCCTGTGGAAAATATCCTTTCCACTTCAAAATTTTTTTTTTCCTTTCTCAAGATGTCATATAATTTTAATCTAAATGAATTTAGTTGATAATAAACTTGAAAACATGTAATGGATTCTTCATGTAAATAATGTTCTATGAAATCATAAAAATCCATTCAAGTCGTATAAGTTAAAAAGACATTCTTGTCATACTTTGGCTGGAAAAATAAAAAAGAATCGCGTACTGAAAACAACAAAATATTCCATTCATATATTTGACTAAAAATTAACCAATAGGTAAAATAGGATTTTATAAATATTAGGGGGATATACATAATATTACAAATTGAGGAAACATTGACGTGGATGATAAATATGCCCTAGTAAATTCAGAAGTATAAACAATCTCGGATAAAAATGAGATTGTGAGATTTTACATTACCTTAGGTCTGATATGCTCTATAAGTTTCTGAACCACCTGTATAATGATTTAAATAATGTCACTGATTTATTATAGAATCATATACATTTTTATGATATCATATATGGTCATATTTGTATCTTCTTATTAGTAATATTTCATTACTGCTTATTATTCGGGCGTTCATTGCTTTATGTTCTTATGCGTGTTTTCTCAAATAAATACTTATTAATATTTTTAGGTTATAGATAAATCATTTAAAGAGTTTTATTAGTATAATATATATCATATTTAATCAATCAATTTGTTTATATAATCATGGTTTAATTAAGATCAGGTAGAATGAATCACATCGCACCGTGGAGACGGTAAGCCGTACGTATGGACGAGAAACGATATCATTCCCATAATTATTGAATGATATTGGAGTGGATGATAGAATATCTCAGAATTAGTATCATGTTATAATAATAATATATAATTATTATTTACACCATTATACCCATCCATGTACGGTAGTGGTGGAAAACAGATTACACCATGGCGTGGAGATGGTATTCCGTACGTACGCACACACGGTGATTTCGTTTTCCATAGGATGGATAGAATGTGAAATAGGGTTGTTTCATATTTATAATAACATATCAGTATATTATTGGTACTAATTCTATTACTTTATAATTAAACAAATAATGAATAGGAAGTAGACGAAGAAATAAATTTGAAAGAATCGGTAAAGGATATTACCTCTTCTTCGACGCCCCTCTTCTAAACCACTTTTTAGGGCACTAAAGTTGTTCTTTGAAGAAGACCAGGACCACTAGTATGTTTTTAGGGATGTTTTGAAGATAAATGTATAGGTTTTTTCCAAGCTTCAAGGCTCAAAATGTTTTTGAGAGGAGAGGGAGGAGGTGCCCTTTTATAAGGGAGGAGAGGGGCATCTTTGGAAACCTAAAAAATATTAATTTATAATAAATTAAATCCCCACATAAAACCTCCAAAAAAGACTAAAATAAGAATATTAGATGAGGTAGGGTTGTAATCTCATTAAACAATAAAATTTAGACATGTTGGGAATTTATTTTAAACCATATCAACATGATTTATCATTATTTAATCTATTTAAATTTATTTGTGGTAGTAATATTATTAATTTTAAATTGTTATAAATAATTAATTATGAGTTGTGAATTGTCTATAATTAGATACTATATGACATTTTAGACAATATAAATATAAATTGATAATTTTTAATTTTTTTTCTGATTTTTAATCAATTATACTATATGTTTTTTTATTAAATAACAATAGTGTCAATTTTGACACTATTCATTTATTTGAATTTAAATAAAATCCAGATAGAGGATATATTTGAAAAAAAATATTTAATAGATTCATAACATGTCATATTCGTCTAAATTTTTTTGGAGATCATTAATTAGTTCATATAATATTTATTTTAATACCTTTAAAACCGTTTATTTCATATTTCAATCAATAAAATAATTTCTACATCACTACTGTGTTATCATTAATGATACTTATTTAATCCCTAAAAATTATAAATAAATTCACATGAGGTATTTAATTTTATTAGAATTATTTAGACTATATATATTCAATGTTTTATGAGATTTATCACTAAATTAAAATTATTACACTTATAAGATATAATAGAGTGACATGTTGTCAATTTCTTTAGTTTTAACAATAATTATATCATTTTCATGGTAAAAAGTTAATAAAATGAATCTATTCCGACCATTAGGTAATATGGGTCGTCTTTGGTTCATCCAATATAATTTTATGTTGTGGTAGTGTAATTTTATTATCTTATTTTAATCCTTATTTTCCAGATTTACCTTTTACTATAATAATTAAAAATTATAGTATATACTATTTATAATAACAAAAAAATAAAAGTAACCTATTAACAAAATTTGGACCCACTTAATCCAAATATGGAATTCACTTTTCAAAATTCAAAAAATAGATGTTGTAGTAATTATTTTTAAATTAATCCCATTGTTAAAAAAATGGGTTCTAAAAGTTAAAACATTGTTAAAGATTGAAATGTTTTTACCTACAAATTAAATGAATAATTAATGGTAATGAAATACATTATATTAAATGGTAAAAATATATTCTATTTTTACTTTAAAACCATTAAATTTTATCATTTATCCATATAAAATATCTTGATGAAAAATGTTGTTTTTTAAGAAAAATATAGCGTATTTTTATTATTCATCAAAACATGAAATTTATCAGAAAATTATCAAATATTTATCCAATGTTAATTATTAAATCCTGATTCGAAAGAAGTTGTGTATTTTTAAAAATTGAACTTATAAACTTGTCAAAAAATTAGATTTAAAAGGGGTGCGCCATCAAATGGCGGTAAAACTACCTTTTTTTTTGAAAAATATATCTTTTATCTGAAAAATTGATTTTGTTTTCATATCCCATTCTTGAAAATGTGTACGATGAATTATAATATTATAAAATAAAAAATTTGGTAAATACTATTCATAACGGCTAGTTCATAATATTATAATAATATATCATTGTTTAGTGAAACTCGGTATTGCATACAACGCAAGCTATCGAGGAAGGTTGCTCTAGCTTGTAATGCAAGCCAAACAAGTGTTGTGTGTAGTGAAATATTACTTTAGTGTTGCATATAACATATTAAAAATATATATATATTTCTTATAAAATCTCAGGGTGTTACATTGGGTAACCATTATGTTTCCAAAAATTATTAAAAGGAATTTTTAGTATTACTTTTTTAATGATGTGGGTTTATATGAAAGGAACCTTAATTTATTAAAACATTTATTAATGATATGAATATAAATGTTGATATTCATTTTTAGGGAGGTAAAATGTAACAACCTTGGTTTTTGGGAATTAAATTTTTTCAAATAAATTAAATTTCATCAATGGCTTGCATTGCACGCTATACCAAGATATGATTTATTTATATACCAAACCAAATTAATATTGAACTTAAAAAAATCAAGATTATCATTTGGTATATACAAAAATATGTTTTTTTGTTGTCACACACAATGTAAGGTTCCCTTGATATCTTGTGTTTCACAGAAGAGTGAGTTTTACAAAATTACAATATAATAGAAATATTATTCAAAAAATATTTTTATTATTATCACCTATATAATTGGAATGGTGGGAATGAAAAAAATTAACTAAATTATGAAATTATAGTTTTTAAATTATTATATAATTTTTTGGTGACAAATTATTTTCAAATGAATTCAATAACAACTTAAAAGTGAAATGTTTTTTTAAAATATATATTCATTCACAAGAGGAGTCTTATCGTAACAAATTAAATTAATTACTATTGGTGGGTGTGATTAATGAAATAACATATTATATTTTCAATTAAATTTCTTGAAATTGAGACCATATCCTTGATTTGAATAATATAATAAAAAATCCAATTTTACTCACAAAAACATTATTTTTTAAATGTATTTATTCTAGCTTTTTATTTTTCACCTACATTAAAAAATATTTTCACATTATTATAATTTTTTTTGCAAAATAAGATTCATTTTTTATATTTTACTGTCAAATTTATCTTAAGTGTTAATTTTCAGTATTTTTCTACGTTTTATTTTTTAATGAATTGTTAAAAATATTTAATTATAATTGAAAAGTGACATTTCATCTAAAAACATATAATTCTAAAATATATTTTAATTTTGTTCTAATGTCAAAATATTTCAATTATAAATATATTAATATGATTTAGGAAATTTTATTATTTTTTATCTTTTATTTAAATACTATACAATAGTAATCTTTTGAACCTTTTTTCTTTAAAACTACCTTTCTTGTCTCCACAATGAGATTTTTTTAATTTAATTTCACCAAATTATGTTATTATTATTTTGAAAATTTTATTCTATACATGGAATCACAATAGTGTTTAATTTATATTAAGTTCAAATTATTATTGACAAAGAATTTTAAAAAAAAACTATTAAAATTATATATATCGATTATGAGAAAATCGATTTTACCTCGGGAAAAAGCAATATGTTAAAGTGTCAAGGACCTAGAACATGTAAAAAACCCCATTTCTAAATATAAATATGGAATATACCATATTTTATCTAAATAGTTTTATTATTTGAGGCACATTACAAAATAGATACGTCTAGATAGTGGTAAGTGTTTGGTATTTATAAGAAGTCCACTCCTCCGCCATTATAAAAGGGAACTCACCAACCTATATTGATAAAAAATTTAGATTCTATTAGATCTCTTGAACCCAACCCATATAAGATGAAAAATTACATCATATCAATATATAACCCTATAAATACATATAGTGAAAACTAATTATGTCATTTGGTTTAAATCAAAAGTAGTTACTAGATGAAGATGCATCATTCTTCAACGAGATATTTTGTTTTATTTATTTCCCCACCTCTTAATTTATGTTTATATAATGTTTATATAATATAATATGTTTCATTAATATAATAGTTTATATTTTATGTTAATTTTATGAACTACACTTTCACAAACATCTATCTAATGGGATAAAAAATCAACGTTCATGTGAACGAGAGACTGCCACCTCACGAACTGATGTCATCTCTTCTTCTATTATTTCCATTCACGATTGGAAATAATGATGGAATTACTATTTTGAAATTATATTATTGATATTTAAGATTTATTAAATCTTATATAGTTATTATATAACACATAAATACATTTTTTCCATTTTATGGAATACGATAACATAGTTTGTCAATATGTGGACTACTACATCCACAAAGTGATATGATTCATTCATGCATAAATAGAATGTATTAAGAATGGTTTTATTAAAAATATATAAAATTTAAAAATTATTAATTACTATTTTATAATATATATATATATATATATTACATTTCATTCCTTCAATACAATATGAAAATAGAAGTATTGTTCTTGCGTACGAAGGACCTATCATCTTCATGAATAGTGTATTTAATTTCATATTTATTTATTTTATCGCTTATTATATATATGTATATAATTATTATATAATATATATATATATATATTATTTAATTATTTAAATATGTAAATCATGATCTTAGTGAACCAAAAATAACATGTAAAAACAAGTATAAAAAACACAACGGTTATCACCCGAAACATATATTTACATTGAATTATAAATAAATTTGTACTGTACAGTAATAATAAAATCCTATATTTTATAATATATAAGAATTTGGTTCTACATTATATTTATAAATAATATAAGTTAATTATAAATTATGTTTTATTTTTAATGATGAAATTAAAGTCTTAATTAAAGGGGATTTTTAGTGTAACTTTTTTTGAGACTTATGTAATATTCAACACTTGTTTCTTTGGCGTGGTGTATATAATTCATAATAATGTATTCTATGATTAATATGATAATATATGTGGTTATTTTCTTATAAATATTATGATTATTCTTTAATGGACTCTATACATAAAAACTGACTATGGGGAACCCAATAAGAAATGGTGTATTTACTCGTGGTCCTTTAGGATCCCCAGTAGGGCTTCTATGGATTATTCTATATCTAGAGGACCAAGTGGGTTCACCATTCATGACTAACATGAGATAATTAATTATTTTTTTATCTAGATATATTAGTGGTTTTTACATTGTAACGTGTACATAACTAGTACCCCATGAGGATGTTGAAGTATTGGTGAGTTTAGACATTCACCCAACAAAAATATTTTATTTATTCTTCACTTAGTTACTATTGAGGACACAATGATTCAAATAGGTTTTTTCTGGGTTATGGAAGTCGGTACCAATGCAATTTAGTACAATCCATGTATTTCTTGCTATACTTCTGGGGTTTTAGAATATTATATATTTTTATCCATATTATTTGGATACTCATATATACATATTGGAATTTTTATTTGAAGCCTTATTACATATATCATGGGATTCCTAGAATTTCTTCCTGGAATCCAAATTCTGTGCCTTTTATTTTATTGTTATAATATTTTTCAGATTCTCATATGTGTTTCTTAGTATCCAACTATTAATTCATATTATTACGATACTCATGAATGTAGTCTCTATGTTGGTGATAACAGAGTGATGGTGATGATTACAATCTCACTAATTGATTATGTGACCGCGGTTCAAGACATAGATATCCACATCATTGATGAACTCAAGGATGATTACACTCCCCATAGTGATGGTGATTATTATTCTCTCCTAGATCGATAAAATGTATGCAATAGTAGAAATGGAGATCCTCATCAATGATGTGACATATACAAGAGGTATGATTACACTCTTCTCAATTGACACCTAGGAATCTCCCTAGGATTTGTAAGACACACCATCACTGCATATCCTAAATGATCATCATGGTGATGGATATTTTTACCAATTTATGTGAATTTATGTTGATAATGTACTCAGATCTAGAAAAAATTCCTAGTAGATTTCCATAGATTCCTTCCCCTAACGTTGGAACCGAGTTTTAATGTCAAGACCCCCAATGGACCAGGACCCATGGAAATGATTTCATGCATGATTTAAATGTTTTGAGTGGAATTATGTCCATCTAATTACCATATTTATAGGATGTCCATATGTTACCTCAAATCCATATTTATGGATATTGGAGGAGAGTACAAGTTATCCCTCGTCTATTAATAGTTTCCCCCTATGGTGATAGGGTTGGATCGTAGATATTTTGAATGATGGTTGAAACAGGTATTGTCAATTGGGATTACAGACCATGAGATCAAATAAATAAACCTAGATTGAGTGGTACAACATCAAACTCAATTCCCATTTCATAGTATGTATAGAAGATCAAGATTATAGACTACAGGATCAAATTCTACTCTCTTATTATATGTTTCGATTTAATCATGTTTACATATATGGGAATATATATAAATATAACTATAAATAAATAAATAAATATATACATGATGGGATATTTCCCAGTTGAATAGGATCACGATCCTATGGATCGACTGTGGTTTCACTTTATTTATTTTATTTGTTCATTTCAAATTGTGTCTCAACTAGGTTGTGGAAATTCCTTGAAGATTAATCATACTATTTTGACATTAAGATTATCTCAAAAACTTATTTTTATTATTAATATTTATCTCTTGATGAGTGGATCACATTTACATACACAGAATACTAATGGATATATACATGACCATTTTAGAGGTTCCTCATGATGTTTTGGACTCACAATCTTAACAGAATGCTATTGCGTTGGTATACCTGAGAATACACTGACATGGTTGTAGGTAAATGGTAGGAAGAGGATGGGACAAATCAAGAATGATGGACCCATTATGTTTGTAGAGATCGACGTTGTGTTATTGATTGGATTATTAATACATCATTGAAATTTTATTTCTTTTTCCATGATTTACACCTATACATTAATGGTTATCCTAGTGGAAAATTAGTTTTGTGTGTAGTACATGGTTTTTTTGGACATTACTGCATTCCATTAGTAATTACATTATTTGTCTATCTTTATTTATTTATTACATCAAAATTCATCTCATTAACCCTTTGGATGTTATCTTATTATTTCGGTATTTTCACTTAGATATAATGGTATAGTGTCCCCACCATACCAGCGTAATCCCATTACAGCTAGTCGGAGACCTATATCATTTGTGTAGGGGAACTTGAGGGATAATAGAGAACTAGAATAGAGAACTAATTTTGTGGAATTATCAATGACACATTACAATCTTGATAATCCTCTTTATGAAATATTGTCATTCCTTTGGACTCTGATGTTTGGATTTATTTCCACATTGTTTATGTTATTGGTATTTATAGAAAATAATTTTCCAAAAGAACCTTCCACATGGTATCCATTATAGTCTGATAATATCTATTGGGGTTAATAAAAGTATTTGGATTTTCAAATTGAGTTATTCATTTTGGAGAAAAATTCATCTATTTAAAAATATATAGCCTTTTTTACATCCTATTTCTTTACAATTCTATAAAAATATAAATTCAAAAGAAATTGGGAAATAATTGTAATTAAATAATTTATTTACGTCATTGAATTTAAAATATATTTCCTTAATGTGTAATACATAACAATTATAGTTAAATGCCGACTATAAATCATTAAATCACACGTTAATTTATGTATTATTTATGGTCATGAATGGCATATTTTAAAATAATTAATTTCATATTAATTTTGTTTCTCTCATAAATAATACTCATGAAATAAATTTTATATTAATGATATTTTTATGAAAAAATACCATATATATAATTATACATGAAACATTATTATGTATATGAAATAATAGCATCCCTGAAGGTGGTAAAAACCAACAATGGAATTAAGGATGTTTTAGAAGCAAAATATGAAAGAATATTTAATATTTCAATTTTAGGATTAAATTAAATAGTTATTTTAACAAGAATGTCATTTTATTTGATTTAATTGTTATTTTTGTAATTAAGTAATAAAAAAATACAATAAAATAGGTTGGATTGAAATCAATTGCTACTCCTTTGAGACATCCCCTTTTCCATGTGAACAATTCCATGAATGATTAATCTTAACTAAGAGTAATTAAATTTTGGTACAAAAATATATCATATCATAGGAAGTGATATGAGATATATAATATCGTATGTTTTTGGATATTAAAAGGTTTGATATCACTATATTATGATATACCACAAATTTTCGATTCATCGATTAAAATATCATTATCATCATCTTAATAATTTTTTATGATACAATTAATTTAATATTATAATTGATTATTTAAATGATCACATAAATTGAATTATTTATTCATTTTATTAGTATTAAATAAATACACCAGAGTAATTGGAGAATTTGAGAAGTTATCATACTCAAAAGACACTTTTTTTAATTAATGGGTTATATAATTTTGTTTATACATCAATTGTCAGATAGAAGATATTTCAAGTTTTTATTATGAAATGTTTTTATTAATTATTTCTTAATATGACCGTGGATACTGTGATATTCTTTGAATATAAATGAGTTCATTAAAATACTTTATATATTGATATTTTTAATGGTTTTACATTAGAGGAAAGAACCATTAGTTTGTGGATGAGTGATTTATAAGAACTATATGATAAGAATCTACTAAAGAGATGTATTCTCATTGTTATTATTCACAATTATACATTTTTTCAATCACAATATATTGTCATAATTGGTATTAATCTTCTACCAAGTTTATATATAGTGATTAAAAATTAAAAATATCATCAAATTCGAGTTAAAAAATCATTGAAAGCATAAAAATAATAAAAAATGATTAAATTTTTATGTCATATGGTGTGCTACATAAATATTTAAATACATAATATATCAATGAGTGATGATATATAAATTCTATAATCTATAAAATTAATTGGTTCAGTCATGTTCATTCATCGTGGAATCAGAAAGAGTGGTATGGGATATCAATTCTTGCAATAAGCATTATTCATGCACTCTAATGTGGAGAATTATAAATCATTCCGGATAAGGAGATATCATTGTTTGGGATAAAATTTAAATGAATGGTTCTATAGTTATTATAGGATGTTATATTATAGTTATTATTTACTGTAAAACATATCAAAGATAATGGTAATGGATTAAAGTTAGGTTTATAATAGATTTCATGTTTATCAGAGGAATTAAAATTGTGATATTTCCATTCATGATAGAAAAATTATTTTTTTTTAAATAACATGATTTGATATATGAGACCCCATATTATAGGAAGAATCAAGAGGATATGTTTTTTCAGGATATTCTTCTTCCAAAAAAACTGATAATTAAATAGATTATTTTTAAAGTGTTCTTAAATAATGAAATATGACAAACATGGAAAATTTATAATGGAATTTGTAAAATATCCATAATAACACATCCCTTATTTATTATAATATATATTTATTACATTACTAATAAATATTTCAAGTGTTACTCTATTTATTTAAATTTCCTCTATAATAATCTTATATATAATTTTTTATATTTTAAATTCTTGTATTAGTTTATTTAAAATAATTATATTTATTCTCGAAAATATTATTTCATTAATTTAATGATATTAATATTATTTTTAATTTAATATTAAATTTATTTTAATAAAGTAATGTATTGGAATTTTTTAATTTTTAAATAGGGAATTATTGTAATTATTTATTCATATATGGTTGTAAATTTATAATTAAATAATGGTATTTATTTAATAAATATGTAAGAATGTGGGGTTTCATATGAGGTATATATACTTTTCATTTCAGTTTAAATTCTTTTTTATGGCCTTTCATATGTACCCCATGAGATCATGAGTGTTTTGGAGGTGTTCGAGGATTGTTCATAAGCCAAAACCATGTTTTGGGATGAAAATGGTGTGATGCATAGTTTGAACACATCTTGTGCATGGATAGTCTAACCTTGTGAGGGGAGGTAGTAGCTTCCGCACAGTTCTAGATTCCGTGTGGTAGAGGCCACATGACCCTAAAAAAGATTGAAAATGTTGTTGGTTTTTAACAAACATTTTCACATGTTTACCAGATGGTTAGTCAAAACATATAGGGTAACCGTCTGAATTGCCCCTATTAGATAGTGATGTGCACATTTTTTCTACATGGTTAGGTAAACCTTGTGGGTAAACCGTGTGACCCATTTGTGTAATATTTATGAATTTTATTTAATTTTATTTAATTTTATTTAATTTTTTTAAACCCATTTGGGATTTCTTCTTTTATGAAAAACCCTCTTCCGTAGAGCTCTCCTTTGGACCCTATGGAAGGGATTGATCCCTACCCTCCGCCAGACCTCCATTTCAATGGTCGACCGTCTCATCAGATTTTCTTAGGTAAGGCCTACATTTTTTTTATCCATATTCGAGTCTTCTGGAAATCATTTGAACTATTTTATTTTTGGATCATATGTCCTAATTTATCGTTCTTAAATCATTTCACATAACTCTCTCAAACCCGGACATGAAACTGGATGAGATATATACTACCATGTTAAGGTAGGTGGCTTTTATTTTTCTTCAGATTTTCTGGTATTTTTTGGGTGTGTGACCGGTATTCCACCAATTGTAATTTATGGCACAACCCTATCTATGAGTGGGGTACTTTTGGTAGGCTTAGTCGGACCTAATGATGATTTATGTAGGTTCTGTTTAGATAAATTGGATCTTGTTGCTCATTTTGATTTCACCCAAGAGGATAACCTTAAGGAGTTAACCTACTTGCACTTGTTTGATCCACCCAAGGGGTTTGTTCTTATGCTTTCATAGTTAATGGAATCCTTTAGATTCATTAACGGGTTTGTTTATCTACCTGTGAGTTATACTACTTCCTTTCTTATTAACACCATAACTAATTTTGTAGATTTATCTAAATGAAATGGATGATATATGTGGGTATACCTATATAAATAATTATGGAATGTTAAATAGATTATATGGGAGTGTAATCCCATATCCTTGGTAAATGATTATTGGATTGAATGAGTCAGTATACTCAAGTATGGTGATTGGTGATGCAAATGGGAAAATTTACATGAAATAGAATGTTTAATTTTGAATTCGTAATGAATAGTTTTATAGAATACATTGACTGCTCTCTATGGGCTAGGAACATGGTACTAGATGCCTTAGGATGACCATACCCCTTGGGCCTTGATTCTGTGGGATTCCTCAGGCCTTACTACCCCGTGGATCCTGCTTGCTTTGGATCATGTAGGACATGTCATTGCCATGCTTCTAGAACCCCAACCGATGCCTTGAACATGTTTACATAGGGATGCCCATTGGACTCGATGTGGATTCCTTGGAAAAACTCCTTGGATCCATCCCTTCATGGTCAAGAAATACTATATGGATTCCCTGGTGTGTGACACCATGTATCCAGCCCTTTGGGTATACATTTCACTATAAGACATGGATGTGGGATTCTTCTTTTCTCTATATGACGTGGTTGTGGTACTCTTTACTTCATTATATAGCATGGATGTGGAATACATTGTATGAATGAGTGTATGGCTTGGTGATGTGACATGATTACTATTTCTTATAGCGTCTTTAAATGGAGCTGAAACTTTTGCAGGAATCATTGAGGGCTTTGGGTTTCTCTTATTGTAGTAGGCTTATTCATTCTGCATACACACTTACTTCACTATTTGTTTACACATTCATGAACATTGTATATTGTTGTCAGAACATTATAAACCTTGGTGGTTTCCAACTCGAATGTTTATATCACACCCAATTTGTGCCTCCTTGGGGACGCAAACAGATTATATTGTTGCAGTTGATGATAGGGGAAAGTGACCTAGTTTAGGTTGCTGACCGTGTCTTTGGAGGAGTTCAGTAGAGGACCGAGATGAGGCTTGCTATACTGGGATATGATTTTGTATTTATTTTTATATTTTGGAAATGTAATTTATTAAATTTCCATGTACCTACTTGGTTTCATTCTAGAAAAATATTTTATCTACAACATTTTGTATCAGAAACCCTTCTGGTTAATGGCTCATATTCCTGTATTGTCTTACTTCCTGTTGACTATAGTTTATTTCACATCCACTATTTATTTTATGTTTGACTTCCACTGTAATACATTGATAGTGAGGTAATATTCTCCCCACTGACACACCTAGGCCCTCACTGATAGCTGGAAGCCTCTGGGGTTTTGGTAGATGTTCTTTAGGCCATGGATCCAACTAGTCTCAAGGCACTACTAAGTGGCATCTTGGATCGAGATGTTACAAAGTTATATCAGAAGTTGTTTTCTTTTCTGTTTTAATTTACTAATTGGATAAAATAGATAGGTATAGAATGGAAATAGGATTTCATAATAAAATTTTACTGGGAGTAGCTACCCCATGAATAGTTAAAATCCAAATCGCCTTAAATGGATTTCTATTTTTTAACATTTTGATGGTTACACTTACATTGATTTCATTATTGGGTGACAGGCTTGATTTCAATTTTTACTATTGATGAAATTGTGGGTTCAATTATAGTTGAAACCTGATGGTTTGAGGGTTTTCCATCTCATGTGTCACATAGAAACATGTTAGATTCCCATTCCATTCATTATGTCATTCATTTTAGGATTCATTCATTATTAAATGGTTTTGTGATAGTTATTGTGATAGTTGTGCATGTTGTTGTATTAGTTTGGGTGCAGTATATTAAAAGTGTGACCACATATTTCAGTCCATAATGAGTATGGGCCCTTATTAATTGGGAGATGTCACAAAAATTTAATGAAGATTCTAAATGAACATGATATTCGTATGGTTTAATGGGAAACAAGTTTAAGTTCATGCGGTGTTATGATACATCATGGATTTAGGATTCGTAACCCTTGGTGGAATTTCCTAGATGATTAATTGTGAAATGAAAATGGAAATTATAAATTATTGATAGAGACTTGACCTATACTCTAATTTTAAGTGGGTAAGAGGTATAGTTTCTAGTTCATTGATGCCTGTTATGTGTACAATCCTGGATTAATGAGTAGGTCGTGGGTTTGACTTGGTTTATCAGAGAGTTTTGACATTTCCTTCACTTTGGAGTTGTGAACTTTGATTTTTTTCTTTTCTGAGGCATGAATTTGTCATTATAGAGACATTCAACCATGATTACCTCCAGCGGTACACTACGAGGGAGGTGATGACCACACATTAGAGACCGTGGTCAACGAGATACCATTTGACCCTCATATAGTTCCCGTTATGGCACCAACTATGGTTTTGAATGCCGGTGACGAGGCATAGTTTCACAATGGTTTCATTCATTATATGCAGACATTCCAGGGAGCACCGCAACTAGCCTTGGCTATGGAAGGGGTTACAAGGGTGTTCCAGTTGAAGCATCCACCAATGTTTTTAGGGGATGGCTACATGTAAGCCATAGATATGTGGATAGAGACCACAATAATGATTTTTGAACATATGGAGATGCCTATTGAGTGGAGGGTCAATCTCACAACTTATATTCTATGTGGAGAGGAAAAGCGTGAGTTCGATGTTTTGAACTAGGCTGACGACTGTGAGATGCGGGTTGGACTGATTTACAGACCTTCTTCTATGATTACATTTACCCAGAAACTTTGCGAACAGAGCATTCTAGTGAGTTCACAAATCTAGATCCAGACGCGATGATAATTATGGAATACTCGATTAACTATAAAGAGATGCAATGTTATGCACTGATGTATCATACTGTTGAGATACCAAGTTTGAGACACATTGAGGAAGGTCTCAAACTTTCTATCAAATCGCAGTACAATGTTTTTAGAATGACTTATATCTTTGATATTATGAATCAGGCACTGGACATATAGTATAAACGAAGGGAATATGGGGGTAAAAAACTTGGGAGTGTTGTTTATTTCTACAATGGATCTACATCTTCATGGTAGAAGCATGGTTTTGGGGATTTTAGTGAGGATTGTTCTAGTCAGGTTGTGGGTGAAGGAAGCTTGGTGTTTTACCATCAGTATGGTAGGTGATTCCACATGATTAACTGATGTGACTACAATCCAGTCAGGTGCTACTCTTGTGGTAGGATGGGACATATGTAGTGGTTTTAATGGGCCTTACCTCCATATATGAGTGGTTGGGGGTTATCTCCAAAGTCAGGTTTAATAGTAGGTTTATAAACACTATATTAGGCTAGGATATAGAGCAGGGAATACTAGCGAGGGAAAGGAAATGATAGTCACGTCCATGGTATCTAGACACCAGGTTCTCACAGACAGTAGGGTGGATCTGATTAGGGTAGCCAAGCCATGTGATAGAATTGTTGTACATGCCAGACTTCTTCTATATAATAGACCTAAAAGAAGATGGTTCCCAAAACGTCTATAGTGAGAGTTATCATCATAGTAACTTTTACTATTTCATATTCTCATTTCGAGACATGTACCTCTCACAGTTATATTTTTTCATTAGTGGATAAAACACTCGATTTTTTTGTTTTTCATTATGAGGGAATTTTGATAGTAGATGCATGGTTGTGAGTTAGAAGGAGTGATGGGTACCAGTGTATGGAGTGTACCCTTGAAGTCAGATGTCATCAATTTGTTTGGGATCTGTATGTCCTTGAGATGACATAGTTTTGAGGTCATTCTCATAATGGATTTGACGGTAGATTATTATGCGTAAATTGACTTCTATTATTAGAGGGTGAAATTTACATCACCAGAGGGTGAAGTGCTTATTAACAAGGGAAAATGGAATTTTCAAACAAGCCGAGTTGGACACGAGCATCGTTGGATGGGCGGGATGAAAACATAAATTTCTATTTTTTTCTTGATGATTACGAATTGAGTCAGGCATATTTCCCTCTTATGGTTTAGCACATTAGGGATGCCATTACCAATGGATATTCAGGTTCACCTCCTGAGAGAGTGGTGAGTTATCCATCGAGAACTTTCCCAGAGTTTCACCGGTATCCATTCCTCCATACAGGAAGGTTATGACGGAGTTGGATGAGCTCAAGATATATTTAGAGGATTCGGAGGTGAAGAGTTTTATCAAACCCAATATATATGAGTGGGATTTTCATGTCATTTTGCGAAAAAATAAGACATAAAACATAGGCTGTGTGTGGAAAATTGGAAATTGAACCAGCTAAAGATTAAAAACATATATCCCTTTCCAAATATAGATGATCTGGTTGGTCCAATTTGAGGATATCGAGTGTTCCCGAAGAATGAATTGAGGTTCCGATATCACCAATTGGATGTTAGACCTACAGAAATAAATTGTATATCCTTTCATAGTATGTATGAGTTATACGAATATCTATTTATTTCATTCAGTCTCACGATCATGAAGATAGATTTCATGGTGATGATGAACATAGTCTCCCATCTTTACATTTATTTTTTGGCTGTTTAGTGGGTGATAACTGGGTGTATTCTCACAATCAACATGATAAATATGACCCTCATTATATTGTTTTGAATAAACTAAGAGAGTATTATTTATATGCTATGCTCATAAAGATCCAATTTTGATGGATCAGATTCACTTCATGGGACACATAATGTTGGAGACAGGAGTGTTAGTGGACCAAGAAATCATGAGAGAAGTAGTTTCTTATGAATATCCCCAAATTATTTTTGACATACAGAGTTTCTTGGGGATCTCTGGTTACTAAAGACTTTTATACAGGACTTCATATTCTTAGAAGAGAAATTTATGAGCATGACTAAAATTGATCTGAAGTTGTTTTGGTCATAGTCTTATGAGACAACTTTTAATAGATAAAGGAAGGTTTCCATTAGCACGAGTCCAGATACTGCCAAAGCAGGTAATGTGTTACACAATTTACTTTTATACTTAAGGTATTATGCAAGGGGAAGTGATGATGCAGGGAGACCGATTCATGGAATATGAGCCACCGATTCTGAGGCCTAATGAGCGGAATTACACAGTGAACAGTCTCTAGCTAGTTTCTGTGGTTCATGTGTTGCTCTTTTTGAGGAACTATTTCAATAGATAATATTTTGTGGTGTAAATGGACTATAAAAGCCTCAATAATATCTTTATGTACTGCGATCTGAACCCGAGGAATAAAAGGGTTGTGGAGTACCTACAACCCATTGAATTTGAGCTTGCCTATATGCCTAGTAAAGCTAATGCAGTGGCTAATGCCCTGAGCATGAGGACTCAGATACATTAAGTGAAGCATGCTAGTAGTGAGTGGAAGGTTTTAGAAATACTTTCTAATTTGTATCTATAATTTCATGACATACAGTGATAGACTTATCTATCATCATATACTATGACCTCTACCATTATGGAATGATTTACGAAGAAGAGTTTATCAGATTTAGAAGGCCTTGTTCTACGAGATTGTGTGGAAGGTGAGGACCCTCTTCAGAGTTGGATGGAAGGAGACTATGAGATCCTGTGTTTCCTTGGTTGTTTTTAGGTTCGAGTTAATATATGTGAATATTTAATGAGGGATTTAAATGCTGCATATTGGGTAAGGCATCCCCGATTCATCAAGATGCACTATGACATACGATATTCGTACTGTTGGCTGGGAATGAAGCATTAAGTAGATAGTTTCGTCCAAGGTGTTCCACATGTCAGCATTTGAATGTGGAACATCAGTGGAGAGTTGGAATTTTATTGCAATTACCTATCCATGAGTGAAAATGGGATGACGTTGATATTAATTTAATGACTCGTTTTCCATGTTTTCCTCGAGGTAACAATTTTGTGTGGGTTTTTTTGATAGGTCGGAAAAGGTTGCTCAATTTTTCCAATTATAAAGACCTTCAGTGTTGTTGAGATTTGATGGTTTTATATCCGATAAGTGGTATGACTACATGTTGTACCATGTACTATCATTTATGAAATAGATTCCCCCCTTATGTCTTGTTTCTAGATTTTTTTTCATAGGGCTCTAGGTAGATAGGTTCTTTTGAGCACATCATACCTCCCTCATATTGACAGATAGTTAGACCGTATAATATAGGTTATAGAGGACATACTAAGAGAATGATTCCATGATTTTGGGGGATCTTGGGAGATTTATATTCCCCCAATTGAGTTCATCATCAACAAAGGTTATCAGGTGAGAATATAGATGGAACATTATGAGGATTTATATGGTAGGTCATGGCATTCCCCAAATACTAGTTACAGGTTGGTGAGTCAGCATTAGTAGGTTCTCATCACATATACGAGATATATGAGAAAGTCGAGTTTATTCATAAGGGGATGAATATAGCATAGTCTCATTAGAGATCATACACCGATCTCCACAGATGACCTTTAGAGTTCGAGGTTGGGTATTGGGATTTCTGGTGTGTTTTACTGAGGTTGGGATATAAGAAGATTAGGAGACAAGGTAAGGTTTCAGTGGGATATGTCTGGTATTATGAGATTATGGTGAGAGTTGAGTCAGTTTCCTATCTATTTTAGATAACTTATAGGTACATAACCATGAATGAAGTCATCCATGTATCTCAGAAACACCACTATCACTTAGACCCATATCACATTTTTTAGCCTGAGGAGGTCGAGCTTTAGGTTGATGAGTACTTTGAGGAGAATCCTATTCGGATCATTGATTTGAGTAAGAAGGTCCTTGTTTTTTGTTCAGTTCCTCTAGTATGAATGTTTTGGATGAAATATTTTTTTCTAAAAAGATACTTGGGGGATGGATGTCGACGAATGTGCTTAGTGTCCAGAATATGTTCAAAACAATCTTTACCACCCATTACAGATAAATTTGTGGATGAATTGGTATAAGGAAGGATGATTTTAAGAATCTGGGTTTTTATTCATCACATATCCTTTTCATTTCTGTTTAAAAGAATTTTTATGGCCTTACATAAGTAACCAATGTGATCATATGTGTTTTGGAGGTGTCTGGATATTTTTTGGAGCCTAGAACCTTATTTTTTTGTTGAAAATGGCCTAGTGTATGGTTTCAGTATGGCTTTTGAATAGTTAGTAAAACTGTGCAAGGTGAGGTAGTAGGTTCCACACAGTTTCAGAAACAGTGTGATAGGTGCCATATGGTAGTGCAAAAGTCTGAAAATGTTTCTGGTTTTTAACTAATGGTTTCACAAGGTTAATGCATGTATAGTCAAACAAAGTGGGGGTAACCATGAAAAGTGCCCCTTCTAGACAATGATGTACGCCTGGTTTCCCCACGGTTTTGGAAACCATGCAAGTAAATTGTGAGACCATAGTTTCTATTTTTTTATAAATATTAATTTAAAACCTGATTAATTTTTTAAAACTAATTTGGGTTTTCTTTTCTATAGACATCCCCATTTTATAGAACACTCCTCTGGAACCTAAAGTATAGATTGATCCCTACTCGCCATTCGACCTCTGTTTCAATCACCTATCATCTCATCAGATATTCATTGGTAATGAAAACATTCATTTTTAGATATATTTGATTCTTTTGGAAATAGTTTGTACTATTTGATTTTAAATTCATATGCCCTAATTTCACATTCTTTGTATCTTTCTCATATCTCTATTAAACCGTGACAAATCCAGGCAAGATACTGGATAAGCTCTCTAAAAAATATCTGAGGTAGGTGATTTATATTTTTCTTTGTCATTTTCGTATTTTTTAGGTGTTCAGATGATATGCGACACATCATACATTCTGGCGCGGCACCATATTTTATCAGGCTACATTGGGCAGGCTTAGTCGGACCTAGTGAGGAAGCCCATAGGTACTGTTTAGCTGTGTTTTCACCTATTTATCATTTCGAGGTTACCCATTGGTGTTCCATCTGTAATATAACTCTTTAGGGTTGTTTGAACTACCAATAGGTTTGTTCTTATGATTTCCTAGTTAGAGGAAGAACTTATATTCCTTAATATGTATTTTTCTTCTTGGGAGTTGTATAGAATTCTTTCTCATTGATATCCTACGGAACCATGTATATTTTGGTAGCTTGGTTTAAATAAAATTAATGATATTGGTTGAAATATCTATATAAATGATTAATGACTTGTTAAATGGATAATATGGTATGGTAGGCCCAAATGCTTGTAAAATGATTATTGGATTTCTTGAGTGGATATATAGATGACTTTTGACTGGTGATGTGAATGTGTATATTTACATGATATTGAATGTTTAATTTTGAATGTTCGAATAAATGGTTTTATAGACACCATGGACTACTTTCCATGGGTCCGGAATGTAGTAGTGGGCACCTTGGGTTGACGTTGACCCTTTTTTCTTGATCCCCTAGGATTCCTCTGGCCTTGCTACCCAATTGATCCTACATTCTTGGGATGGCATTGGACATGCCATTTCCAAGATCCTCTGACCCCAAATAATGCATAGAAATAGTTTCCACTAAGTTTCCCATGGGGTTCAATGTGGATTCCTTGGATGAGCTCCCTGGATACGGCCCTTCAGGATCTAGATATACTATATGGATGCCCTAGTACGTGACACATTGGATCTAGAATTTGGGTTCTAACTTTCACAATAAAATGTGGATGTAGGATTATACTTTTCACTATACAGTGTGGCCTTGGTACTCATGACTTAAATATAAAGAATGGATGTGGAATACATGATATAGATTGGTGTAAGGTATGGTCTTGTGACTTGTTTAATATTTCTTATAGCTGCCTTGTCAGGGGATCACCCTTTGAAGGAAGCCTTAACTGTTTTGTTCTTTTTTTTATAACAGCAGACCTATGCCATGGCCATACAAACTTACATTACTGTTTGTTTAAACTAGCTATGACATTGTATATTTCTATTATAACACTATAGACCTGGGTGGTTTCCTACTGGGATATTTATCTCAGAAAATATTTGCCCCACCTTGAGGACCCAAATAGATTATATGTTTGTAGAAGATGATAGGGGAAATCACCTTGGTTTATGTTGTGGATTGTGGGTTTGAAATAGGGGAGAAGAGGACCAAAATGATTCTTTCTATGTTGGGATACCTTTTTGTATTTATTTCTTTTTAGGACATGTACTATATTACATTTCAATGTACAAGCTTAGATTCTTTCTACATACAAGTATTATCAGCATTATTTTGTATAGGAGACGCTTGTAGTTATTGATATGTGTTTCTATAATGTCTAACTTCTAATTGACTATTGTTTATATTCCTTCAATTATTTATTATATGATAGACTTCAACTATGAAACTCTGGTAATGGGGTCATAGTAGCCCCACTTACTCACATAGGCCCTCACTGCTAGCCGACATTCTTTGGTATTTGGTTTTATGAGCTTGAGGCCATGTATCCAACTGATCATGGGGGACTACTAAGTCACATTCGAGTCTGAGATGTTACAAATTATCTATTTATAATTGGAAATTGGTCGGGTCTTCCACTTAACTAGGAACTTTGATTCATTCCATCAATATGGGGATGAATACTAGTCGAACCATCTGTCCTCTTGAGTATTATATAACTTTTATATTAGTTAATTAATCATGTGAATTTCTTATTATAAAATATTCCCAATATTTTAATGGATGTATATTATAATTATACGTAAAACATACAATTCATGTTGAAAAATTGTTATGTATATAAGAGTAAAAAATTCTTAAACCATTAATATATAAATTTAGATAAATACATGAGATTCAAAACATAAATAATTATAATCATTAGTACATGTATGGAATAAATTAAATAAATTTACAAAACAATGATATTTGGTAAAACTGTTACATTACAAAGGTGTTATATTGATTAAACTGTAAACACTTTTTAAGACCTTGATTATCAAAAAGAGTGGGTCATGACAATGTAAATTACTCATGGATTATCATCAGAAATGAAATTAGAATATAGGTGACCCCATCCATTAGGGTTTAAAATATAGAATGAAAAATAATATATTTTTATAATGATATATTTAAATTTAATCTATGAAAATAAAAGGAGTTACGATTATTCATTAGAATAATCTGAGTAATATTTTTCACTCGGACAACATATAGTTATATAATCAAAAGAACATTATCGAGAAAATTATAATATTTTAAAATAATTTTTTGAATATTTCTCTTGATTTTGAATTCACTAAATCTTGATATTTTTGGTGAATGGTATACATAAGGTGAGAAGGAGTTGGTGGTCACTAAAATATAGATAACAGAATATAAAATTTTACCAATTGGAAGCCATCAAATTCACATTAGTTGAAAAAGAGGAGGAGGGGTATCCTTGGATTAAACATTATATTACCGATGTTTAGTTATGGTGTTCAAATTCTTACTAGAACTCTACTGGTAATCCATAAAATCTCTAGTCCCATCCCAAGCCTAATTTTCTAAATGGAAAATTTTAAATTTTTATTAGTCAATACATTTGTGGATTTCATGTATTTTATTATTTAATGTCTTACCTTGATATTTATTCCATTGTATCTCTCCATTTCTCCTATATTGTTTTCTTTTGTGGTGATTTTCCATTTTTTCGACATATCAATGAATTTTTTGTAATTTCTGAATCAAGTTCTTCATAATAATAGTTCTATGTTTTTATGTTAAAAACCAAATTGAAATTTAATTTCATATTTCAAAAAAACCTATTTTACAAATATTTAATTTTAATTATTTCAATTCTGTGAAAGAAGAATAATTTAACTTTAATTCCATATAAGTATTTTTAAAATAACATATTATTGGTGGTATCGACCATCTTTGATATTCAAATTCACTATTATGGTATATTTTGGATAATTTGTGTTCTGAATTTAATCTTGTTATTGCTGAAGGACATGGAATTAGAAATTAATATATGAATAAATAGAAGAATGATTTATTGGAGACAAATTATTTGAATTTAATGTGAAATTTTATTTTAATTATATGATTATTCATTAAATAATCATCATACATAATGTTTTAATAGAGTTAACCAAGGAAATAATATTTAGAGTTTGATAGAATATTACTTCCATAATTACTTATCTGATGTCTACCGTGATGTGTGGGAATGGTTTAAAAAAAATTATTTCAGTCATAATGAAAAATAATCCAATTTAAAATCATAGTGAAGAATAGTAGAATTATTTTTGATTATATAAAATGAAATTAAAATTATTAATTACATATCTATAGTTTAGAAACATTTTTTAAATTACTTTAAATTTTTATTGATATAATAGTATTTTTGTTTTCATGATTAAATAATCCATGGGCTTGTATGAGTGTATTTAATGTTATAGGTAAAAGACAATTGGGTGTGAAAATAAGTTATGAAGGTAATTTATGCAATGTTAGAATGGGGAATATTCATATAAAAATAAAATATTTCATAGTTGTTGGTTTTTTGTTTTCTACTCATTGAATCAATAAATATTTTTTTACTTGGGACTCTGTTAAGAGATATAATCTAAATGAAAAATGTGTTTTTATAAAAATAAATATAAAATTTATTAATGGATAATTGATTGAAATATATCATTCATGGGATCACTAATGAATTCATTATAAATATGATATGTATGGTGAATTTGTTTAATTAAATATAGAATTGTAATTATATTTTTCAAGTTAAAATCCTGAATACGAATTTATGTGAGAACTCATATGATAAAAAGAAGGTTTTATGTCAGTAACTCAGTGTATTTCTTTGGTGTATATTAATTTTTCACATTCATGTTAATTTTTTTTAATAAATTATGAATAATGAAATTAAGTTAAAAACTAATAAATATTTTATGGGTTTCACATAATGAGATTTATTTTTAATGAATGATATAAATTATGATGAGTTATTATGTGAAAAAATGACCGAGTATAATTTTTTTTTATTTTCAAAATATAAAAGTGTAATTAGTTTTCCGAAATAAATTAAAAATGTATTATTATTTCATAATTTTATGTAAATTAATGAATTATTATCTGAATATAAAAAATTTAATATCATATTTTCAAAATATGAAAAATGGGATTTTATGAAATTAATAGGAGATTATTCATGGGTTTAGGTGTGGAAACATATTTTATGATTTTTTAATGTAATTTCCATTCACTTCCAAATTTTGTAATAGATTGGTATTATAATGTTTTTGAAAGTAATGATGGGAGTAGTAAATGAATCTATGATGGAAATTAATTGATTTTAATTGAAAAAGGATTATATGTGATTAAATAATGTCATTTAATATTATAATGGTGTTATGTGGATATTGGGTGATGATGTAGTTCTTATGATGACATGTTGTGATGATTAATATTACTGATTGAAATAATGTATTTTTGTTACACACCTCACCGGTTCATATTGGAGGATTAAAATAAAATACTCATTATAATGAGTTTGCAATAGGGTTTGATTTAAAATTATGGATTTAGATATTCAGTTTGAATTTTTTTTAAATCATTTAGAATGTATAAGATGCTATTTATATATTTTTATCTCATTTAATGGATCCCCATATCAATTTTACATGGTTTGGGAGGCCAAATAATGTCTTTCAGTTGATATAGTAAGTCACCAGGTACTTGGATAGTTGGTACTAGGTACTTAGTTGAGGTACTATGGTACCTTTTCCATGCGCGGATCCACTTGGGAGGGTAGATGTAGATTAGTTAATTTCACCATATTGGATATATTTTATTGAGTAAGTGGTTATGTAGGAATAGTTACCTTATTACACCCAAATAATTTTTTCAAATAAAGGGAAGTTTGATTATTGTACTTCTATTTTTTAAAAATACATCTCATGATTTTCCTCATGATGGTTATTGATGAATGAGGGGATTCCCCTTATTTTTCCTTTTATTTCTCCTTCCTTCTTTCTTTTTATCCTTCTTCTCTATTGATAAATGGTGAAAAATGGTGGGTTTCTTACTAATATGAGGTAATTTTTCATTCATTATATATTCTATATTAACGTATAATGTTTCCTAATATTTTTAGGTAAATTAGTAACTTAATGGTGATTCCATCGAAACATAGTGTAATTGGGATGAGTTTATGGAGGCCATAGTGTATTTTGTAACAATGAGGACTTTAGGGGACATTTTATCAAGTAATAATTTAGTTTCACTTAATGTTTTCCATGCCCATTATTTATTTAGATATTTTCATCCAATTGTAATTATGATGACTATTTACATGACATGAAACATTAGAAATATTATAATCTATCGTAATGTTGGATTATTGGGCCTGATATGCACCCTATTTCTTGAGATTTCAGTGTTATTATACCACATCGTCACTTATAGTATGATTATTTTTTATGGAATTTATTTTCCAAATTAGCTGTAATATCTTTTCATTAATTTAAACTAAATTGGAGACATATAGGGATATGTGGATTTGGTATAATTTCATTATAGTCTTGGATTGTATTACCAAATTTATGTTTAGCTTTAGTTGGGTGGATAAATCCATTTTGAGTAAAAGGGTTCCTGTCATTTTTGAATGGGTTATGCTTTATTTCATCAGATCTATGATATGATGTCTCATTGATAATATGTGATAAACATTAAAACAAAATGAAAATATTTTCCCTCTGGATGTATGAGTTGGTTAAATATTTTTACGAGCACCACAAAAAATTTGTCCTAAATTTGGAGTTATCCTAACAACCAATATAGAATGGATTCACCCAAAGTGGGGGGGGGGGTATACTAATGGCCACATATTGGATTATCTGGATTTATCTAAATTTTTTAGAAGATTTATTGGGTGCCTTTACTCTCCTCATTCATATCATATGTTTCTATGAGAGGGTGGAAGGTGTGAGTTATAACAGTGAAATTCTCTTTCACCACTTTAGAGTGAGTGTCTATAATATGTGATATTATTGTCCTTCTATTTTAATGTAGCATGGATCCATGTTATTTTTTGTTCATGGGATGGGGATTAATGTATTGATACATATGGACTTAGAACTATGAAGGATGATTAATTGGAATACCCTGACATAGTGTACATGTAATATGTTACCTTAGTATCTTCTATGCAGGACATGTATGTGAATTATGTGAAGTAAAATTGAGACATGGCCTCATTTAGACATTGGCGATTCGATGTTAAAAGTTTGTTCTTATATTCATTACATTTGGGGTTTATGTTCTTCCTCAAAATAGATCATTATATCAAAGTGAGCTATTCCTCGGTTTTATTATGTCTATTTCTTTGGTATGACCGAAAAAACCCTGTTTATACATGACATGAGTTAAATTTTATTCCATTTAAATTTTACCAAATATATAAATCATTTCATATTATTTTAGTAATTATAATATTTTTTTGTTTATAATATAGGATATTATTCCATGTTTTGTTATTAAGACTATGTTGGGATGATATTCTCCATTAATAATTTATTTTTTGAGTGTGGTAAACCATGCATAATTACATAGATATTACATGTAGCATGGGATGAATTTCACACTTATGTTGATGAAGCCTAAGGTATGTGATGAAATTAAAAAATTTATATTGTGACTAGTGGTTTGTATATCATTTTCTAGTTACCATATAATTTTTTTTCATGGATGTTATGACTATTATAGGACACTCATTCCACTTGAGTTGCACTACCAGATTTCCTGTATTTCCCTAGATTATGTCATAGAGGGTCATTATGTGATTAGAGAATAATAAGGGGAATAATGAATGTTATATTTAGAAAATATTCCCACTATGTTGTAGAAATTATTACCATTACGATTCTGGTAACGATTTTAATGTGCATCCATTGTATTGAAATGTACATTACATTATGAAATGGATCTATAGTTGGGTATGATATTACCATATAAGAATGCTCATTTTGGGATGTGAATCCCTCTCTTATGATGTGACATAAGACTTGGGATTTGTTTCCCTCTCATGAGGTACCAATAGATAGTGATATTATACCTTCCACTAACGATGTGTTTGGATTGACACATCTATATAATTGTGTTTTATTTGAGTTTTTAATCCCTATTTAAGGTCTATTATTATTGTGAGGCAATAATAATTGATGTATGATGGTATTGAGACACTATGACCAACCATTTTTGTGATTCATTGGGATGTATTACAAATGAATTAATAATTATGATATCCCAAGGCCTTTATACACACAACCCAATAAATTGTATTAGAAAACATTTTCCATATATTAGACATGATACAGTGAATGGACATTATGAATGATAATGATGAATTTGGATGTGATTACGAGTTTATTGATGTGCAATATGTTAAAATAAACCCAGTTGTTGGATGATCTATATATGGTCACTCCTTGGTGGGTATATAGTACCAACAGACATGGCATGATTATTATTGTTAAATTTTTCTATCAACTATTATTATTGAAAATATAAAATATGTGCTACTAATGGTGTCCTATTGAGTTGTAAAAACACCCACCTTTATCCCGTTGATATTCCATAAGAAATTATGGTTCATGGTATAGGTAAGTGAAATATTTATAAATATGATGGTTGGGCATAGATATTAAAATGAGTTTGGAGATATGGCTGAGAATGTAATTAAGAATTTTTTATTGTAATCATGAGTATTTTGATTAATTTTAGGTTGTGTGTTGTATGTGATCTACCCACATGTGATCCTATTCATTTATCTATGAATATATAATAAACTGTTATAGATCATACTAAAACATTTCCATTTTCATTATTTTTCTAATGGCGGGTAATTGTGATGTGTACTTGAATGATTGTTTTCCTTTTGATTGATATAAATTTTGATTATTTTGTTTTTATGGAAATGTATACCCATTGGGGATAATATTCTCACTTATGAAAAAGTCGTTTGTCCCTGGTCACCATACTCTAGTATACGAGTAGTTGCGCCTAAGGTATATTCTTCCTAGTATAGAAATAATTGATGTGAACTAGAAAATGGATACTAGAATGTATTATCAGTTCTTTATTTCACATCTAATACACATTAGGATATGATAAATTAAAAGAGGAATTATTGGAACATGAGATAGACAATGTTTCATATCCCTAGATTGTAACAGAATCAAAATAAATTCAGGTTACTAGGGATTTAGGATTGGAGTATTTGTTTTTTATATTATGGTTGATTGATTTTGATTGTAAATTTTGTGATGTTTTATGCATTATTTTTTTTCTTATCATGGATTGGAAAGAGCTGTCTATTCTCACATTATAAAACTATGTATGAATCAATTAAATTTTCTTATAATGATATAATTTAGCTCCATGATTTTGAAATTCTATATAGTTATTTAATTTTTTAGTAATACAATTTATAGTCCTTACTTATATAATGTTATAGTGGAATTGTACGAAACTAAACTGTTATTTGGATTATGTTATTACATTATAATAATTTATTAATGGAAGGCGTATGTAACCAATGTATAAATTAAGATATTTTTATTTTATAGAGTTATGACCTAGTGTTGAGGGACCCTTATGTTGTGGATATGTATATATTCACGGGGAAAAAGTCGTGGCACCACCCAAATGTTATTCCATGCTCGTAAGAATAGAATATGTTTCGTGCTGGTATGCTTTTCAATATTTTAGTGGATGTTATACCATTCCTGACGGGGTTTCACGGGTATGTTGGATTGGAATAAGGATTGAAACACACGAGTGGGTGCCTTGGTATGTGAAAAATGATCCTGGTAATAATAACTTCATTGGATGGGATGATGGAACATATGTTTCTATACATATTAAAGATAGAAGCCTGAATGAATCTTTGTGGGAGAAGGTATATCATCTATGTTAGATGTCCTGGTGAAGTAGTTCTCAATAGAAATCATGATGATTCATGTTTTGGTCATGTGGTATGTTGTACACCATACAAATACTACAAATGGGTTGTATTATTGTGAGGGTATCTCGAGATAGGTTTGACAACTATACGTGTGTATGAATTTTAGATAATATGATGGAGTATATTTCAATACTGTTATTTTGATGTTAATGTCATGTGAGTGAAATGTGATTATATTTAGGATTGATGTTAGGGATGTCTGGAGGTAAATTGATATAGAATCATGGGTGATTCTTTGTGTATTGACAAGACAAATATACAAGAAAAAATGACCGTTTATTGATTAGGTTGGTAAATATTGGAACATTGAGATATGATTCTTAGTGATCAATGTTGGGTTGTCAAGAGCGTATCACTATGACAATATCTTATTGTGTACTAATTTCTTTTAAAAATGGGGGTCATGTGCAACATTATATATTTGGATTTCTGACTCTTCACTTACATTTGATTAAGATGTGGTCTTTTATAAAACATGTGTTTCCATTATCTATTTATTTATCCTATGATCTTGCACAAAATTGATGTATTATATTTTTATGAGGAATGAACAATATATTATCATATTTTATATGATCCAATGGATGTATTTTGGAAACTCTCATTATTAGGGAGAGTTTATAATAATATCACACAACTTCTATTATTGTGTCATTATAAACATGTAAATGAATAAAGAATCATTTTTATGAATTAATAGTATGTGTTTTTTTTATAAAATGGATTTTTTTAGTACGTTGAGACCCTAATGAGGTAGGGCCTAATGCGGTTACTTCTTTTTTGATGGGGTCCATGAATCCTTAGCCTTTCTAACCAAATACAACTAGATCACGGAATGAACATGCATTATGAATGATCATGATAATAGTGATATCATGTATAATATGGGTTTTTATTATTTTGATGTGTCTAATTTCATTTAAGGGTATTTAACATTAATGTTATATCATTCTTAACAAACAAAAGGGAATTAGATATGGCCTCTGATATGATGAAATAACTAGGGATGTGACTAATTATTTCGTAATGATGTCAATGTTTTGAGTAGATGTATGTTTTTTAGATGCATAGCATGACACAAAATTCCCTAAAAACCAAAGTTCGTGTATAAGTTATTCAATAGTTAAAATGTACTATCGACCTCGTCACACAAGTTATATTAGTTTAGCAGTCTTAAAAAAATGATATATAGAAATACCATTCGAAATGGAAAATAAATTCTTATTAAAGGAAATACATAATTATTGAAATTATTGATTATGACCTCTAAACCATGATATCGTGAATCTTATCATCATGGAATCTTAATAAGTAAATAGTTATTAAAAAATTTGTAGTTCTAAACTAGATACACATGTTATATATCATGCATGTTTTTTTTCTTATGAGATCATTTGATGCATAAAGGAAAAATATATAACCAATCCACACTGATAACAATAATGTTATATGAATTACATAAATTTTGGATGATTAAAACAATTATCTAAATTATTTATTATATAAAAATTATATATTTTCAATCAAGAATATGGAACATTATTATTTCTCAAATAAATCAAATAACATTTCCAATAACCATCCTTGAAATGGTATTATATATTGAAGTGGTATATGATTGAAACATTATCAATTCAACATAAAAAATTCTTATTTAATTTAGGATAATAAAAATATGGCCATGTTAGACAAAAATAAGGAAAAATGACTTCTAATGAGTGATAGAGAACACAATTAAAATAATGTTTATGATCTCAAAATATGGTATAATCCCATTATCTATAAATGATTTACCTCAATTCATCATAAATTTTGGTATTATAGTTTAATAAATCATTTAAAATAATATAATAAAAAGATTAAATATAACATGTAGATATATTTGGGTATGAAAAAAGTTAAAAATCAATTTTCAAAATTTCAGATATTTATTTTTGAAAATAATAATCTTTTATTTTTATAAAAATTTAAATGAAAACACACAAATTAACAAGGAAGTGTTTTTATTTGAAAAAAATTGAAGAATGTGATGGAGACATCATATAGATGATTATTCATGATAATGTGAAAAGTCATTTTTGTGGTGTATGTTGAAACAAAAACATCATTAATACCTTTTGTAAAAAGAAAATATTTCTGGATATAACAAGATGATTCATTTTGAAACATTTTATAGGGAGTAAAAAATGGGTAAAAATGACATTAAAAATATATATAACAGTAAAATCACTACTAAAAATATTTTAATGAAGATATATACATGGAAGGAATGAAATTTTAGGAAAAAAATAAGATAATATTTTAAAAATAATTCCCCAAAATTATAAATTACATGTTTATTACTGGCGCAAAAATAGGATAAGTTGAGAATAAGTATATAATAAAAAATAACTTTTTAGAAGAAAATTTTTGGTGTTTAAAATTATTTGATCATATAATTTTCATAAAATAAATCGAAAAATATGATTCTCTGAAATAAAATTACATTATAACTAAAATCCCTTAACTTATTACTCCACTTTTTTAAAGATGTTTTTTTCCACATTTAATAAAATTAAATTTTTTTATACAATATTATTAACCTTCTTCATCTATATTGAATTTTTATTAAGCTTATATAATCATTTTAAGTTTATTTATTTAATAGTTCTTTCTGACGTCAACAAACATAAGGTTGCTCCATCAATTTCTCCAAAATTACCTCAGTTTTTTTCATGGGATAATGGATATGTGAAATTATTAAATCATCTCTAATATGTTTATAACAACATGAATATAATTTTTTTTCATTATAAATAATTATGTAATAAATCATTCTTTTTGGTAATAGATGGGTGAATGAAATCTCATCATGAAGCTCATAGACCACATATACGCTTGAGGGACGTTATTATTTTCTAGTTGATGGAAGGGTAAGAAGGAAGATAATATATATAATGATAACTATATCCTAAAAATATATTTATTTCATTAATTCCATATTTATATCTATAAACAAAAAGTGACGATTAAACAAAAATTATATCACTATGTTTCCATTGTAGGTCGTATGTATAAACAAGTGATTTTTCGATTTTCCATAGGATGCAAAGGATGTGTAAAATAATTGTACCATAATAATAATAAAATATAGGTATATTTGATAATTCATATTTGTTTTTTAGGATTAAAATAATATATTTAATTGATATACAAGATGATATAACATATTAATGAATCAGGTAATATAAGGGACTTTTATTTGAGAGAGCTCCTTTGAATAACTACATAATCATTATTATAATTGTTATAGGGTTATTCCAAGAGACCAATAATTTATGTAATGAGGATAGGAATTTTTCAGTTTGATATTGGATGATATATATTGAACAATTTGGGTGAATATATGAGGATATGACTTTCCCATTTATATGTTACGAGGGAAACACATTTAATATTTAACAAGATATTAATAATGTATAGTCCTTATCTTGGGGAAGTGTATCCAAATGGTCATATAGTCCAATATTATAATGGTTAAGGTTGAAATTAAACCAAACAATTGGGATGAAAAGTTTTTTTGTGTTATCCTAAATCCTTATCCCTATACTTTTTTCCCTTTTATCATAATATTCCCTTAACCGAGCTGATAAATATTTATCATGGCTACTACTTATTCGGACTGAAAAATTAACATTACCATATTACATTATGTTAATTATAATGATTTTAAATATGGAATCCATTTTACATGATTAAACTTATATAAGTGTAAGAAATTACTTTTAATATATGGTTACAAAGTAAAATTAAAAACGATTCAATAAAAATATTTGTTTTAAACATAAAATTATTTTACTACAAAACCAATAATAATTTTAATTCAATATGGAATTATTGGATAATTAAATTTCATTAAAAATTGTAAAAAATGAAATTTATAGTGTAAATACTTTATAAATATAAATTAACTAAACAAAATTTTTATTTTAACTAAGACATTACAGATATTTTCATAACATTTATCACATACTTTTATGATAAACATTATATTATTATAGATGCTATATTTATTATTTAATATATATTTGGTAAACCAAACATGGTTTTTTATAAAATTTCATGTTATTCTTATATCATTGTAATATTTTAAAAGTGATTGTCTTTGAAAGTTAGTATTTTTCACTGTTGACCCAAAAATAAACTGTTCTAGAAAAATATAAACATTTCACCCTATGGTAGTTATGAAATTATGAATTAAAAAATTGGAGTATTTTATTAAATTAAAATTTATTAAATTTGGAAATTATATTTTCAAATTTTTTTGGATAAATGCAATTGATTTATGTTCAAAATTCATTAAAAAGAAAGTATTTTCTGCTATATTAAAATGCTAGGTGATACATTCTTCCCTCTATAAAAATAATCATCCTCAAAATATATATAATTTCACCTCATAAAAAAATCCAGGTATATATTCAGCAAATATTATTACTCATCCCATGTAACATTTTCTTTATTTTGATTTTGTCAATGTACTTTTATCTATCGGTTCCTCTAATTCTACAACAAATATTCTCTATTGTCAATAAAGTTGATTGGATCTTCACATTAAGATAAATAATGTTTCCATTATATTTCCTTATAGGGGACCACATATTTTTTCTCTATCATGTAATTACTAAATAAATAAATAAATATAACATCGTGAACTTTATAGATAATATTTAGAATAAGAAAAATGTATTCCAAAACTCTAATCCATTATAAATTTTAAAAAGGACTAATATACTGAGATATAGGTTCCCTTTAATGTTGAACCATAAAACACCCTTCAAGGGAGATAACCTCATGGAAACATTATCTCCCACTAGAAATTACTAATTCATAATTCTTTCATATATTTAGTTATTTTTCATACTTTATGAAATAATTATTTGACCCTAATAGTTTAGAAGTTCACCACCATCTCCTTGACATGTTCTGGACTCATAATAGTCCTCTCACAAACCTCATACAAAACTATTGGTGCACAATAGCATTTCCTGTACAGTTCTTCATATAGTTCCAATAATATTCATGAATAGAAAAAATTAGTATATAAAAATTCTTCCAATGGTAAATAATAATTCTATATAACCTTAAGGTAATGTGTTAATTACATCAGTATGTATTTTAATTTCTCAATAATACTTTCTGAAAATCCATCTTTTAGTGGAAGATAAGAAGCTCTCAAAAGTATCGCAATATTGGGATCCATCTAAAGAATCATCTAGAATATTCATGTAAAAGTCGAGTCAAAATAAAATAAAATTGAATTTTGTACACTATAAAGACCTAAAAAATCATTATTACTTCTTTTTCCAAAAATCAAACATGGTAGAATTTCTTTTACAGAGAGGAAATGTGTGGATTTTGTAATACAATCACTAATAACCAATTTTCCATTATTCATTAACAATGTATTCAGTAATCCATTAATAACATCCATTGTAATACCATCCCATTTAAAAAGTTGAACAAGTAGATGGTTTCATTAATCATTTAGTATATTTTCTCTTAGAAGTTACCTGTTAAAAAATTTATATTGGTACATAATATGTAATTTTCAATTACATATTATTGTGAAAACATATCCTTCAAATATTAATACATTTGGTTTCTACATTGATTATAGAAATATTTAATCTATGTGATTTCTCTAATAAGTAAAATTTTCAATTAAGAAAAATTGAAACAAATATCCACATTCCATTTTTCAAAATTTCATCTTCATAGAAGAAGTCTACCTCAACCCCTCATCACAGATTTTATTTTTTCATCAAAATTATTAACATCAAATTGGACACAATTTATTTTCACCAATAATAATGGTTTTAAAATAATAAAAATATGTATGATTGTCCCATTTCATAATGAATCCCTTATATATCATTATTAAATCCATTAGCATAGGATCATTTTCATTACTCATTTCATCATGAACACTATTATCATTCCAAATTAATGCATCATCAACATTAATATCATTCCCATGGTGGTAGTGTATTCATAAATCATATTCTATTATAATTATATCCATCATCATATCCACATGTTGACATCATTATAAGATAACATGTTTTTCAATATTTTGTGATTAATATATATGTCACATCTTTCACTATAATTGGGAAGCCTTTATATATTCAGTGTAATGACTACACCTTCCAAGTGATCATCAAGGATAATATTATTATATTAATGGATCATTAAAAAATGTAGAATATGTAATGAATAAATCAGTATTCACAAGGAAAAAAACAAGTCCCTCTATATTGTATCACTATTTACAAAAAATCCATCACCTCATTATGGTAACTTTTATATTGATATAATAACTAGACTGCTCGTTAATTATTAAAAAATTAATTACATTCTTATAACCATATTTACATCCCCCTTTACATGTTATCTAAATTATTGGGTTACCTTGTCGATATTTTTTTTGAAAGAATAATATATACTCAGAGGTTAATCAACGAAAATAGTGTACCTTGGTTATATTTATTAGAAATTATGATTCCATCAATATACTTATATTTTATGGATGAGATGATATTCTATCCATACATAATAAATATCTATGAAAATAAACATCCCAAATCTATAATTCATGTTTTTTTAACAATCTATATAACTCATTTTCCATAATATTCTATAGAATTATTTTGAAATGAATCTTATTCCCATATTTGATTTTATAGTTTATAAATATAATATCAACAAATAAACCAATTAAATTTTTGATATATTCTGTCAATACATTATTAGGTTTATGCATTAGAAATAGGTTGCATTTGTCAACCAGAAAGGGAAATACTATAAATTCAAAGTATCCATTCCTAAAAAAAATCAACTTTGTAATACCCCCAATATTTACCTGTATTTGATGATTCATAAAAAAATGATAAATCATTGTAAAATACAATGATGATTTTAATACATCATATATGTCATAATTTTGGGGTATAATATTGTTTTTCTCTTATCAATGGTGTAGATTTCACTTTGATCAATGTATTACCTCATTAACACATACTTATTCTTATAAAATGAATAAGGATTCCCCATAGACCAACACTTTGGAATTGAAATCACTTATCACAAAAATCATGTATTTTTAAATTATGTTCAACTAATTCTACTATAGTCGTCCAATAGGGAGACATACATATCTATTTTACATTATGGATGATATCAATTTATATATCAACATTAATCTAAGGTGGATGTCAAGATTTTTCCCTAGGAAACTCATCAATATGTTCTTGAAAATTAATATCATCCCCTATTTTAGGGATATATATCCAAATTATTGTTCAAAACATCGCTTATTCTCTATATTTTAATTAAAGAGACCTAATTAAGGTTGATCAAGAAATGATTCAGAATATGTAGTCCCCGCTCTAATGAAATGTGATTAAAAATATACATAAAAATATTAATATCGTTGTATTGGAAGTAATTTTTTTCATTATAATTGTAATGTAAATACAAAAAAATTATTATATCAATTTATAATGTAGGAATAATATTCCTGTTTTCAAATAGGTTATCTAACAACCTGATCTATTATAAATAAAATTACTACTGTGATTTAATAAAATTAATTATTATGTAATATGTATTTATAAAACAAATTCACTTATTTGTAATTATTATATCATATCACATTTTAAATACTACTAAGAATCATTACTTCTGATAATATATTCATTGAGTAGTGAACATTTGATTATTATAAATATTGGGTGTTAACAAATCCAATTGACACAATAAAAGGAAATGGGGAACTCCAACATTAGGATCATGCCATATGAATCCCATTTATCAAAGCATCTAGGGGAGATATCATCATTTGGATTTTCCCTTGATCATGACCATGATGATATCTAAAAACGTATGCATGAGAAAAATAGTTTACGTGAGTATTTCAATATCAATGAGATCATGACCAAAACCACATGTGTTAAACCATCCCATGAAGGCCTCACCCTTGTGTACCTTACCCTTAGGGTGTTTTCTAGTATAATAAATGGATATGTGTCTATAATTTTATAATTTTAATAATTATGTTGTATATAAAAATGAATATATATTCATTTTATTATTACTCTATAAATTATTTTGATTTTGGTACAATAAAAAAGTTTATTTTTAATTAAATTTAAATAAAGGATTTTGATGTGATGAATTTATTTATATTTTAAATAAGTAATATTAAATAATATATTATTAAATAATATGTATTAAACATAAATTTTCAAATATTTTTTATGAAGTAAAATTTAATATTCTAAAGTTTTAAAAAAGTGTTGTAAAAAAACCCAACATTTCGCAATAATTGAAGATTTTATTATAAAAGTGAAGATTAAAATATATAGAAAATTAATTTATTAATATAAATACTATTTTTGGAATTCAAACTTATAAATTAACCAATGGTGAATTTTTCATCATTTTCTGAGACAGTCAAATTTTTGGGTCAATATTAAATATAATATAAATATACAGTGCATATTATGTCATAATAATGAACCAAAATTTATTTAATAAGTAATAAAAAACATATATATGGTGAAATGTTTGTTTTAAATTTATGATAATGTAATATTTTGGGAATTTCATTAGATTTATCAATCCATTATGAATCCTCCGACCCATTAATACATTTAATGGTTTTAAAATCATTTCTATATGAGTATGACTCACTTAAACATTATCAAGGTTACTATTTTATTAATTTCGTTAATTATTGTTATGAAATATTAAAAAAATGAACCTCTTTGGTAGAAAACATGTGCAAATACTATGGTATGTTATGTGGTTTTTCTTATTGTATTATACAGATTCTGAAATCTAAGGGTGATAGATAATAAAAAATTCCCCTCTCTTTTAGTATCAATCCCTCACATATCCCAGCTACGTTAACTAAAATCCTTTTATAATTTCATTAACATTTCATCAACTCTCTATAGTTCTTAAATTATTTTATAAAGATCTAAATAATCTCCTATAAACCTTTTGTAGTCACACTATAATGGTTGGGGATCCTATCCTTCTCCTATTTATTCAGGTTTTTTTCATTATCTTGAGCCTTCTATTTTCAATTCCTAATGTTCGGATTTGTTTCTCCATTTACCTATTGCTTTTCATTTGATATATAAATTATTAGATACCCAATTTATTATCATCAAGAGATTTTATCAATCCTTATGTGATACTGTTATGCTTCCAATATTTCAGAATAATTTTCCATGCTAAATCAATTGTGCTGAAAATAACACAAACGTTTCCTATCAAGGGTGTTCAAATTTATTCAATTATAATAATCTATTTTAAAACATAATTTTATTTAATAAAAATTTTAGGAACATGGAATACAATTTTATTATATATTATTAAACTATTTATGATCTATATGAAGACTTAATCATGTGAATGAAAAGAAAGTGACTGATGCACCATAAATTATATTGGATTGTAAATCATTATGAAATGATTTTGCATCATTGGATTTCATGAAAGGGATTATAGACTAATACTAATCTATCACGTGACATATTCTTATCATTATTTCTTGGTTTTTATCATTGAATTATGTTCATGATGTTGGTTTTTATGTTTTTTCAACATTTACCATATTTCCAATATGTTATCATACTATATCACGACTCATTGTTCCTATTTAATATTCTCACCATATTAACGTCCAATTACTATGACTATTTTCTATCTTGTAAAAATCTATTTATGTTATTCCAGGTTTAATCCATTTCTGGGATTTATATCTCACCCCTTTAACAAGTATGTCCCAATGTTATCCCCTATAGTGTTAAGTACGAAGGAATAATATGATCATGTTGAGGATGTTTTCAATAAAGAAGATTTACTCCCTATTTTAAGTAGTACATAATGTACCTAATTCTTGGAGACACTAGAATTATTGACCATTGGGCCTTACTAATTTGTAATCTTATGTAACAAGTCATGTATTATTTTGATATAATGATTAGTGTTCTTGTATATAGTATTAGTGGAAAAGGTAAGTTCTTAGTTGGAATGGGATTATCACAAATATAGAGAAATTCCTAGGGATAAAATGTTGCATAAAAAACATCCCTAAATTTTGGTAATATATAGATTAAGTGTTTTATGAGGAAAATAAATAATTTCTTATAAACTAAAATTGGATGTGGATCTGGCACATATGAACATAGTGCTAAACCCCGAAAACATCAGGTTGATCTTGACTGAACTGGAAACTGGTGAACAAAAATGGACCTTAATGAAGACCCATTCTAGAAATCTCATAGGATATACTTTGGAAAAATGATAATGTCATTGTGAAACATTATTAAAGGAAAAATTACCCATAAGAACATTTCATAGGAAATAGATAATGGATAACATAGATAAAAGTATATAAATTCATAAGATAATGAAATAAATATAATTTATAAGTTATCCCCTTAATTTCATTGGATTCCCTTTTATTTTTTTAGTAGTATAAAAATTAACATCCATAGTTTTCTCAATACTATTTAAAATGGTAATAAATTGGAGGAATCAGGTAATGAATCAACACGATGGGCAATGCGACGACTTCCCCAATGAGATTCCCAAACTTATGGGAGTGGGATTAAAGAAAATTTACAGTACTATCGTAATTTGATTTATTTTAGAATAAAAAAATTGAGTAGGAGGAGCACCCAAATCCACCTTCAAAATAACAAGACGGGATTGAGACATTTATGAGAAAAAAGACTTCAACATTGAATGGATCATCCAATCCATCAATCAAGGAATAATGTATCAACACCATTGAGATAATATTCTATATACATCAATTTTATGAGAAAGAGAATGTTCCTCTAGATGTTTATTATATAGGAGAAGTATAGGATCAGTGGTGTACATTGACCAAGAAGGAAACCCCTGAGGAAGATATCAAAATAATGGGGTGGAATGAATTCTAGATAATTTATTTTTTTATAAGTTTTTTTCGTCAATTTCTCCATCACAAAATGTGTTTGGAATTACATATCCTTAGGAAAAAAATGTCAAAAATATTGGCGTGTATGTTAAAAGAATCACAAGACATTCAAAATATGCCTCCTTCATTGTCATTAGCCTTGAATTAATGGTTTCCTCCTCTGTTAGGTGATAAACCATTTTATATGTAATGTCTTGGGGACCTCAGACTTTGATAGAAATTAAAAAAAAATCCAATGTTCTATAAAATTGATAATGTAGATTGGTGAATATCAACTGTATCATTGGGAATGGATGAGAAAATTAGAGATAAATTCCATTGGTCCAATGGTGAAAAATAAGGGTGAAATTAAATTTCAACATATAACTAGAAAATGGTGAAGAAATAAGAACCCCCGACATTGAGTAAAGTGAACGAGTAATTCCATTAAGTGTGGGAATGATGAAAATCGAAATAGGAATTTCCAATGGAAGAACCCCGCTAATTTGTTAGAGGAAGTGAATAATATTTTAAACCCTCAGTTAATTTTAACTTCCTTCAATAATAGAGAATCATGATACTTTTCAAACAAATTCCCTAATACAAAAAATTTTGAAGACAGCCAACCAATTTCAAGGAAGAAAGGATACTACTTTTCCATCACAAATACTGAGTTTAGTCCTTAAAACAATCAAGTAATAGGTATGGTAAATATTAATTTTACAATAGAAAATGAACTTTTTTATTTTGGTTCTACGCATTCCATAAAACAGAAAATATTATTAGAACTATTGAGAAACCAATATAAAACATTGAAGTGATGTTATCGGTGAAAATAGTAAGAGGGTAATTATTTCATACAAATTATATAACTCCTCCACTATCGAAATTTTTGTTATAGAATTTTTATCAAACCTTCTGAAACTACCTTTGATTAATTTTAGGCAATTATTGTCATATATTGGAATTCCCTATACAGATCCAACATAACGTGCCATGAAAAGGAAATTACACTTTGTTTCATGAATTTACCCCAAATTCATTACAAGTGATAGGTGGATTAATCATCATTAGAAATAGTATCTAAATAATAAATATTATTTCCATAATATAAATAGTATATATCATATAGAATAGATTTTACTGAAAATATCATCCTTGAAGACATACCCAATGTGAGGAAATATGTTGATATGTTTCTTAAATAATTTCTAAGTCTTCCTCCTTGCAAATATTTTTAATTTTCAATCGAGAATATAATTGGAGAATTTACATTATCCAAGACTCTGTAAATAATGATTTTTTTGGAAAATCATGAGATTAAATAGTAACTATAAGAGAATATTATTAAAGTGTTCATAAACCCATGTGCTTCACCTTTGGGTTCAGAAATCCTCTTCATCAAGAAGAATGATTGGTCAATTCACCTTTTGGATGACTATAAATAGCTCAAATAAATCATGATATAGAATAAAAATACTATACTAGGGATTCATAACATGTTTTATATACTATGAGGATAAAAATACTTCTCAATGGTGGATCTTTGGACGGGATATAACAATGTTAGGGTAAAGAATGAGGATATCCTGAAGACTACTTTTCCTTTATTGTACGAGCACTATGAGTTCAGAGAAATTCCATTTTGACTCAATAGTTCTACAAAAAATATTCCTAAAATGATGAATAGAGAATTTAAACATTAACTAAATAAATTTTATGTTCTATTTAGTGATCATATTCTAATATACTCAAAATTAAAGGAGTTGCCTGAGGGGAATCTGAGCACTATTGTAAAATCCAAAAAACAATTGATGCTTTATGACATGTTGAAAAAAAAAATTGAGTTCAAGTCGAAGGAATTATCATTCTCGTGGAATATTATAATATGAAATGGGATTTCAATAGACCCATCATGTAAATATGAAATTTAAGCATGGTGGAGACCAATATATGTGAGACATTACTATAGTTTCCTTGTATTAACAATGTACTATCTTTGATTTGTGAGAAATTTCTTTAAATTTGGAAACCCTATAATAAAGATAAATCATATGGTAGTCAGGTTTTATAAGAATGAATAATGTAAAAAGAGATTCTAGGATTTAAAAATGACTCTTATCAATACAAATGTACTCTCAATACCCCCAAATAGAGATCATTTTATGGTATTTATCAATTTTCAAAGAATGTATTGGGTTGTGTGTTAATGGAAAATGAAAAGTTGATAGCCTATGATTCAATGTAGTTTAATGTTCACAAATATAACTAGCCAACCCATGATCTAGAGTTCTATGTAGTAACATTTTCATTGAAATTATGGTGGAGTAATCAATTTTTTGAGAAGTCTAATATACATAAGGTTCCAAAATATTGAAGTATATATTCACATAGAAAGAGATAAATATGTTTCATTGATGATGGCTAGGGATAATCAAGGATAATGAATTATCTATTAAGAATCATCCAAGGTAATTGAATAATGGGTAATACTATCCAAGTACAAAGGATATAGGAATTATATCCTTGATTAGAATTGACAGGGATCTATTATTATTATCATTGAAAGGGAATGAAATGGACATCTCAAAGGAAGGAAACCCATCAATGATTTCAAAAATTATTTCTCAAACATCTATTTTAGAGAAGATAATGGACACACCGAAAGATGATTTGGGATCCATGAGGAATTTGGAAACTATATGTAGAGGTATTTAATTAGATATTAATTTTAATGAAGAAGGAGTTGTAATATTTGGGTCAATATTATGTTGAGAATAAATTCATTATTTAATGATGGTGTTTTTGGATGATGCAAAGAGGCCATCCTCTATTAATCATGGATGCACGAAGATATATTTTTATATCTAAGAGCACTATAGGTTGGAAAATATGAAAAATGGGATCAGAGAGTGTACATTAAGATTTATTATATGTCATCATGTGACAGAATAATGGAAAAAATACAAGTGGATGATGCAACCACTACCTATACCATCATGGAAATGGGAAAACTTCAACAGGTTATTTTTCAAAAAAATTACAATAACATAATGAAGAAATAATTCTATATGGTTTGTGATGTATCCTATTAATGGACTAAACACATCATTTTGATCCTAAAGGCCATATCACTCAATAAAAATGCATTTATATACATTATAATAATGGTGAGGATATATTGAACCCATATAATGATTGTATTTGATTGAGATCCATGATTTACCACTATTTTCTAGATGATTTTCCAACATACTCAAAATATATAGTTGAACTTCATCATGAATTATCACCCCTAAAACTAATGGCCTATCTGAGTGGCATGTCTATACACCTGAGGAAATGTTGATAAAATTCTCAACTTACTTCCAAAGAGGATGGGATCAACATCTTCCTATGTTAGAGTTCTCATACAATAAAATTTTCCTCTCAAAAATAAACAGGCCTCCTAATGAATTACTATATGGGAAGTTTGGTAAGAAACATTTTTGTTTGGATAAATTTAGGGAACACAAAATTTAGGCACTATAATTAGTTGACGATATTGAGGAAATGGTCAAGACCAGTAAAAATCACATTAAATATGCTTAGATTTGAAATAAGATCTGTTCTAATAGTATTTTATGATACGTACTATTTTTTGTTAGAGACATGATGTTCCTCTGTCATAAACAAGATCTTGTCCCCATCAAAACTAACACCCGACCCAGTTTGTGGCAAGTCATGAAGGGTGTTACCTATCCCCATGGGCTATCACATGTTACTTGGTATGGTAAAAAATAGTTTGGAAATGATTTTCCTGATTTTAGAAACATAAAACAACCAACAATGCTAATAAAATGAATCTGAATTTTTCAAACCAAACAATCATTTTCCTAATTCAGAATTGAAAAACATAAGTTTATATAAACCCCAAAGAATACAAATAGTTAATAAATCCAAAATATAATAGCTGAAGAACTACCTCAATGAAGGGTGGGATCTCCCTCTAGCCAACTCCACGACATTTCACCAAGAAGGACTACAAGTTACCCTTACCACCAACACGAAAAGTTTCACCCAAACCTTCAAAAAAAATTACCATGTTTACTTACATCGGAATGTGTAATTAGTTTTTGATCCTAACCCCTTTAGGATTCCATCCATGTAGATTCCATGTGATAATAATTTTTAGTCAAAAATCATTCATCTTTTCTAGAAAAAACTATAGTTACTAATTAAAGGGATGGAACTTTAAATGGAAACAGTGTTCAAGAGGATTACTTTAAAGAAAAAACCCTTCTAGAAAAAAACACAATCTACTGAATTCACCATCCAAACAAACTGTATGATTATGGAATGTATAAAATATCCAACGAACAATAGTCATGGGAAATACCCCTAGGAACTAGAAAGTTGTGGGCCCCAGGCACCTCGAATCATGTGGAAAAGTTACCATAACAAATATTTGTTCTCATGAACAATACACTAGTAAGGAACATACCCAAAAATCAGTTTTCCATGACATCATCATAATTTTTTAGTTTGTGTTGTCATTTTCAAAATTGATATGTGAAACAGGGACGAAACCACTAAAGATCACTAACATACTTGTAGACATCCACCCACCTTGATACCCAGCATTTCCCTTTTATACACAATGAAGATCCACATCTTATAAATACCAATTATAGATGAAAATTTCATTTTAAAATCCCACACATAGAAAAAATCCTACATGCATGTCAGATAACACTCATTTTCATTCAAAAACATTTTATATTCATACGCACACAAATAACCACCAAACATGTCTCACACATTTCTTACAATTCAATACATCATTGCAAAAATTTATAAAACATTCTCAAACCTTTTGACATCACAGATCAGCACTTATTATTTGAAAAACCAAATTTAGGAACACACACTCACCATAACATTACCTCAACATCTTTTTCACACTTTTTATAAATCAATAAACCATTTGAGATTTTTATAAAACTACTTCATGTAGTATAACATGGTTTTACACATAAAACCCATTCAAAATCCCTATATCAAGTGGAAAAGCACACCAAAAACCTAAAAACCATATTTTCAGCCCAATCCCAATTTAATAATCCATTTTCATAAGTTATAAATTGATCTCAAATAATACTACGAGAGTTACATAAAAAAATAAACCATTTCATGAAAAAATGTACCATTAAAATTAAATTCTTAACCAATTCTACCAAAAACATTTCTTTTCAACACAAGAAATATATGAGGAACATGATAAATAAGTAAATCAAGAAATCTAACTCATAAAATAATTCTTAAACATCGAATAACATACCTTTTATGTCAAAAACACCAAATTGTTTGGAAAAACATCTACTGCCCCTTCGCTACTCAAAAAGGGATTAAAAAAAAACCCTAATCCACAATATTTCACAAAAAATACACAAAATAAAACACTAGGTAGGAACCCTAGCTACTACAAATTTTAGAATATTAATATGTAGAGAGTAAATCCCTAGGTGAGGAATGAAAATAAAGAAATAATCACTCACTTGGATGATTTTTATGTTTCCCTTCCAAAACCCCCATAAATAATGGATTTCTATGGAGCTTGGGGGATCTTGGGTGCCTTCCATGGTTGCAAGGCACGAAATAGGGAATAAATGGGCACATTACAGTTTATTACAGATGGAAAAAAATGGGAATTATAAAAATATTTTTATGACCAGGTTACGTATACATGATTTGGTTGATCTTTTTAGTAAACTGTGAGTCCAAACCATGTAGACTAATATATAATCCCAAAAAATGATAATTTTGCTAAAATTTCAAGGGGGGGGGGGGTAAGGGGGGGATTTAATGGAGATATATAGACTAATTTTAGGGGAAATAGTGGCCATAATAAAACAAAATTTTCAACCCAAAAATAATCTAACTCAAGGGTATAAATCACCCCAATAAACCTACCCCACAAAAGGTGCCACCGACAGTGTCAAAAATTCAATTCAAAGCCACCTCATCATTAACCTTTCATTTAAAAATAGACATGTCCAAATAACATCATTGACTTCCCTGACTAGTGAATTAGACCATGAACACCAAGGAACCCAAATTTAGACTTGGAACACGTGGAAACCAAGAGAAAAATAAGAACCAAAATTTGATATGAAAAAAAGAATTGAATTGAAAATATGGGTGTCAAAATTCACCCCACAAAAAAGCATTCCCCCTAGAAAACCAAATCATATCTACATGAAAAAACAAAAACCAACCTATATATGAAGATGGAATCTCTTTCTAGGTTTTTCCCACATCCAAAAGTACAAAACACATTCATATGATCAAACAAATGAAGAGGTACCCCCACCAAACAAAATTTACCCCACCTACATGAAGTGATCATAAATATTCAAAACACATACCAAAACAACATACTTTTAACACATCTAGGTGGAGATTAATCAATAAACATGAAATTAACAATGAACTTGAAAAAAATTTCTAAATCCTTTCATCAACAAAACCATTGGGCGTTCTCCAATCCCACATTTACATAATGATGAAATTGGTGGTTAGATAGCTCCGAAGAACACTACCTACCAAAAAGATGACACCAAGGAATAATTGAGTAACTAATATGGGGATACCAGAGCAGGATCCCACTATATAAAGGAACTAACACCCGAGACTAATCTATAACACCAACACGGGGATGTCCCGATAGACTCCTCACCATAAGAGACATCTTGATTTCATGAGATAGAACCGAGACACCAACAGGGGAGACCCGAACGAACTCCCCCATAAGGGGTAAAAAACAATAGAATTATTCCAAAAGACCCAACAAGAGTGACATGGTGGGTCTCCCTACCATAACAACCAAACATCTTAACTGACTAATATGGGCCGACACGGAAAACACCCCATACGACCCAATCCAGATCGCGGTGGGGGGGGGACGATCAACAAAACTCCAGAAAAATACAGACACTGAGCGGGACATCACTGACACGAAAAATACCATCCTTGAACGAGTCCAACCAAAACCACAATCGAAAACAGAATACAAGCATCTTCATACATGAAAAACCGTACTTATAGTTTCAACCACAATGGTTCATGCACTGGGATTGAGAAACCCCCCCCCCCCCCCGCACATCCCTTTCCACCACACCGTACCACATGGAAGGAAACTACCATATAAAAACATTATCTACTCCACATATCAAATAGGAGAAATAGGTTGAACCAAGATCCCTTACACCCCTGGTTTTCCTGACTATGCACCATCTTCACTGTGGGACCTACGGTAGGAGCTCAAGTGATTAAAGCAATTTCTTCCATACATTAAGTCTTAAATCCCTATTAAAACACCGCTTCCTTAAATGACACAATCATATACATGTGACACATCCCAAAACCCACATAACCATTCATGGATCATTCATCATGACAAGGGACTTGAAGATGCACATGCATTTCCCCAATAACCCTGAATAAGAAACAACACAATAAAGAACTCAAGGAAGAAACCTTTGCTCAGAACAAGTAATTAAATGATTCTTGGAATATAGTCACAAATTAATTTTAGTTAATGTACACAAAATGTTATGAAAAATCTACATTTTCCCTTTAAAAGAAAACACAACACAACTTTATACCATCGCACACAACAATTAAAACTGACATAGACATTACGAGAAGTAAGACCTTGAAGAAATTCCCCAACAGCATGAGATTACCACAAGAAACCATAAAAGTCTCAAATGACCAAATATTCCACATAGGTGGCATAACATGAATCCATTTTTTACAAGAAACTAACAAAATTCCCAAAGGACCTAAAATTATGCAGCTATGCCCTTCAACACTGGAATGCTTTACATTTCCTTTGGGGAACTCCCCTTAACCTCTTTCAAATATGTCCTACTAACACAATGTTGATAAACTTATCCATTGGTGACCCAAGAAATGTTAAGAGACAAATGTCTATTTAAACCATACACAATGACTATCTTGTTACAGGATGATCCACTAAAACAATAAATAATATGGATGTAGTCATAATCTCTAAATAACATAAAAAAAGTCCTTATGTTGATCAACTGGAGGATATAACAATAGTTTATCACCAGTGGTCTTTCATACACCATACATTGACTCAATTTGTGTCATACCCTAGAAAACAAGAAGACCCAAGGACCAAACAAGCTAGTGCATTGGTCAAACCATACCACAAACCTGAAAAAAACACAAGATGGGAACCACTACAATGGTTTCCTAATTCATTTCTCATAAAATACCACTAACCAACACATGAACACAATATATTGATGAAAGAAAAACCAAAATCATAATTTATAAATAGGGGTTATTATACACAACACATCCCACAACTATAATCCCAAAATCACATAAAACATACCTCCTAATAATGGTTTAAAAAACATCATATTTTCATGAAAAATCAGTTCATTGAATGTAATCAAGGATGGTGGTTAGGGAATTCACCATTGGTACCCCATGGGCCTCACACATGAATGTTTCTGTGGTACACCGGGTACCCTCCTCATATCATTACTGGAACTCATCTAGTAGTGACATTAACAACCCATCTTCCTATGTAAACCCATGCATGTGGTCACCTGTGAGAACACCAACGAACTAAACCAAACCTTTCAACTTTTCAAAATTGAAGCATTCCACCCGCACATTCTGTTTCTCAAAACCACTAATTGAAAAATAAAATCCCAATTAACAACTTAGAAACCTATTAATAGAAGAAAAAACCATTAAAATGGAAACTCAAATTCTAGTCAAAAAAATTAATTTCAAAACCTCTCAACACATTTCAAAACACATATGGTTTTATGAAACACTCCATTTCATCAACACTCATTCTTTCAAAAACTCATTTATCTTCATTTAAAACTAAGTTACAATATTTATTAAATCATTTAAAAATAACCTTAATTTCCAAATCAAAATCCATATTCAAACATCACAAATAAATTCCAAAACACTTCATTCCATTCAAAACAATTTTCAACAACTCATAAACTTATATTTGAATCATATTTTTAAAACCCACTTTAACAAAATTCTCAAATTCAAAATAGGTGTAAAGATAAAATTTACAATTTCAAAATGATTCCAAAAATTCATTTCCACCCATTAAAAATTCAACCATTTCTACATTACTAGATAATCATTACAAAAAATTTAAATTTCTTAAAATCAAGTCATTTTTTACTTCCATCCATGTTTCTACGATTCCAAAAATTTAGACATAAGACTGTGCGAGAGGAAATTAGTGTCGGTGGGTGCCTCAATCATATGGTTGGTGTCCATAATCCAATCACTTAACAATCAAATAGAGTGTTCTATGGAAATATCCCCAAATTTATATGGGTTTCTAAGCCCTACGATCTCACTAAGACCATTAACCCAAATCTCTTTTCATTTCCCCTAATCATCAATACACTATGAGAAACAAAGAAATCATAAACAACCCAACATCTCTTGGAGACATGATTCTGGTCAAAATGTTTTTTGGCTAGGTACACTACTTGTAATCAGAATTTCATATCCAAAATTTCCATGATCTGGTTTACCAAGACTCTTTCCCAAAAGGAAATGACCTAAAAAGAGTGAAACTCATCTGAAACCATTTTTTTCAAAACGAATCTGGTCACCATCAAAACTGATGCTCGAATCAGTCTTTAGAAAGTCCGGAAAGGTGTTTCATATCCACATGAGCTACTATAAGTTCTCATATATGATAAAAAGTGATTGGGAATAATTTTCCCTTTTTTAGTAACATAAAAATTAAGGCTAATAAAATGAATCTGAAATTTTCAAACCAAACAATCCATTACAAAATTCATAATTGAAAAAAATTGGTTTATACAAACACCAAAAATTATATAATTTAATAAATCCAAACATAACTACACAATAACAACCACAAGGGAAGGGGTAATCACCCTCAAGACATCTCCACGACACCGCACCATGAAGGACCACTTGTAACCCGAACCACCGATACTAAATGGTTTACCCAAAACTATGACAAAAAATCACCAGGTCTACTTACACAAAAAGGATTAGGTAGGGTGTGAGACTAAGCCCAGTTTAATTCCACATAATGGTATTCCATGTGATTGAAATTTTTAGGCAAAAAGCATTCATGTTTTATTAATGAAAATTATAGTATCAAATTCAAGGGATGAAACATTAAATGAAAATAATTTTCAAGATTGTTACTTTAAAGAATGAAAAATTTAAATAAAACACGCATGATATAATATTTTATATAAAAAATACCATATGATAATGATAATTATAAAATATTCACTAAAAACTAGTCACGATAATTACCCCTTGGTACTAGCTAGATGTGGGCCCTAGGTACCTCGTATCTTGGTGAAAATTAAGAATAAAAAATATATGTTCTTGTGAATGAGACACTAGTTGGAAACATACCCCAAACCTAGTGGTCCCCATCATAATCAAAATAATTTTTTAGTGTTGTCATCATCATTATTTCTATGTAAACTTGAATGAAACTACTTTGGATCACCAACATACTAGTATACATCCGCCCACCTAGATTCTTGGGATTTCCATCTTCATCTCTTATAAGTTCCAAATTTTATAATGTAATATTTACACATGAAAATTATATTTCAAATTCACACACAAAAAACAAAAATTTCTCAAGCATGTCACATAACATTCCCTTTTCATTCAGATTCATTTTAATAGCTTACTCATACAAAAATTATGACAAACATGTCTTTCCACTTTCTTAAAATTTAATAAATCATTTCCAAAATTTAAAAAACGTTCTTAAAATGTTTGAAATCACAAATCTGCACTTCCTATTTAAAAATTCCATTTTAATAACATTCAAAAACCAAAACAGTGCCTCAACACTTTTTTTACGCATTTTGTAACTCAATAAATCATTTGAGGTTTTTATAAAACAAATTCAAGGAGTATAACAATGTTTATCAAATTAAAAACATTCAAAAACAATATTTCATGGCCAAAATCACACCAAAACCCAACAAAAATGGGTTTGAAAGCCCGATAAACATTTAATAATCCATTTTATTATGTTATCAAATGACCCCAAATGACACCATAAGAGTTACAAAAGAAAAAACCACCATATAGAGTAAAAATGAAACATAAAATTTAAACTTATAAGAAATTACCTAAAAAAATATATTTCACACCACACACCACATATGAGAAACCTGTTAAATAAGTAAATAAATAAAGATATGTCATCAAATAATTTTTACAAATGGAATTACCTATCTTCTGTGTAAAAAATAACAAATCATTGCTCAAATATTCAACCGTAAAACTGTCACACCACAAGGTATTGAGAACCAATCCTAAGACAAAATATTCCTCCAAAAATAAAATAAAAACATATGTTTGAAACCTTGATTAAAAACATTTTATAACATCATGATAGAGTGAGGAACCCCCAAGAAGAATGAATAAAATAATGTGAAAATAACTTTCTTGACGGATTGTAATGTTTCCCATCCAAAACCCCAACAAAAATGGGTTCCTAAGGAGCATGGAGGATCTTTGGAGCCTTCCAAGGCTGTGAGGCATGAAATTTTGAAAAAATGGGTGCATTAGGGTTTATTCTGTAAGGGAAAATAGGAATTACGAAATGATTTTTAGGACCTAGACACATGTGCATGGTTTGGGGGCACAGTTTTGTGTACCATGCGGCCAATCCATGAGGCATGTTTTGGCCACCCAGAAACACTCCATTTTTTTCCAATTTCAATGGGGACATGGGGGGTATTCAAATGGTATATATAGGACACTTATAAAGGTAAATAATGACAAAAATAAGACACCATTTTCAATCCAAAACTCATCAAACTCAAGACTATACACGACCCAAACAATCATACCCGACAAAATTTTCCACTTGGACTGTCACAAAATTAATTACAAGACACCTCTCCCTTATAAATTACAATTAAAAATGAAAAATCAGAATTACATCAAAGACTTCCCCGACTAATGACGTAGATCATGAACACTCGAGACACCAAATTTAAAAACACAACACTAAGAAACCCATAGAAAACAATGAACCAATAGGATATTAGAAATAAATCATGGAATTTAAAATAATGGTGTGAAATCCTCCTTATATATCTATATAAGATTTTTTTTATTTGGGTAGAGGTTAAATCTATGTCCAAGATACATCAGTCCCTTTATGATCAATGATTGTATTATAATGGTGGCCTATCAACTAGCACTCCCATCATACCTATCTAAGACCATGACTTATTCCTTGTATCCATATTGGGTAGTACACACCAAACCACTAAATTGACCCAATATAGAGTTGCTTCTATTTGTGAATGATATCTATTATAAGGAGTAGTCATTGAAGAAGAGAGATTGTAGTGAAAGAGTTCTAAAAAATATGAAAATGCACCTAGTCATAGTACCATGGAGAAACCAAGTCTTTAAAGAATTGATGTTGGAAAAAGAGGAAGGGATGAAACTGTATTACCCTCATCAATTTATTTATGGTAAAGAAATGTTTTAGGGTGATATTTCTGAATTGAAAAGATTATAATGACCTGAACTATTGTGAATAAAATTCAATTTGTGGTTTAATTTACTGAATTATTATATATTATGAATTTATAAAACAAATGTACTTAATTTCTTTTATTATAAACTACTATATTTAAAATATATTTAAGAATAATTACCATTTTTAATTTAGTTATTGAACAATGATCATATTTTTTTGTATAAATATAGGGTTTTGATAAATTTAATTGACACAGACAAAGGTTGTGATGACCTCAACCACTAGGATTATAACATATGAATCTCATTTATCATATATTAACAGGGATATATAATCACTGATATTTTTCATTGACCAATCATATTTTGATATCTAATAACATTATCATGAGTGAAACCATTAGTGGTAGAGGTTTAACCTTCTTGAGATAACGGTCCAAACATGTACACTAAAACTCCCCTTGAATGTATCACAATTGAACACCTTATACATAGGGAGTATTACCATGTAATAATGTGATATATACCAAGAAAATAGTAATATAAATTTGTAAATTCTATATAATAATGAATATCTATTCATTTTATTATTACATTATAAATAATTTTTATTTTCTTATAATAAAACCAAAATTGTATTTTTAATTAACATTCTATTAGGTCTTTTATTTTGATGACTTAAAGAATTTTTTAAATAAAAAATATATCAATAGAATATTAATATTAAATTATAATTATAAAACTTAATGGATCTTTTAATTTTTATGAAGTCAAATGAAATTTTTATAATGGTTTGAAAACTTTTATTGTAAAAAAATGCAATATTTATCAATAAATGTCTATATTATTTAAAATGTGACGATTAATATATTTAGAAAATTACTTTGTTAGAAATCATATTATTATTTGAATCATATAAACTAAATTATTAAATGGTTAATTTTTTCCTTATTTTCATAGACATGTGAATTTTTGGTAATAATGAAATTCAATATAAATATAAGGTGTGTATTATGACATCCAAATTTCAAAATATTTATGTAATAAATACAATAATGGTTATCCATGACATAATATTTTTTCCTGATCAATATATTGTGATTTTGAGGAAATTTTTGTTAATTTTAAAGGATTTATGAATCCCCCAAAACCATTAATATATTTGATGTTTAAAAAGTCATTTCGTTGAGAGTATGACATACTTGCACATCAAAAAATGTATTATTTTATTATTTTGTGGCTTTTACCTTATAAAATAATTAAAAAAAGACCAATTTGAAAAAAATCATGGGCATGACTAGGGGATTTTTTTGTTTTTTCATATTTTATTTTATAGATTTCAAATCCTATGTTTGAGAAATAATAATGAATTACACTCTTTTCCTATATAACCCCTCCCATTAAATCAATTATCTACCCAAAAAAATTTCAGTGAACATCCAAAATCTTAAATCCCTTCAATATAGATCCCCCATGGTTCCCCAATCTCTCAGGATGCTCCTCCCATGAATTTTTATTCACACTCTCAATGTAAGGGGTCATCTCCTTCTCATTTTTATTTAAGTTTTTTCATTATCTTTTTCATTTTATTTTCAATTTATAACATGGGTATATGTTTTTAAATATAACTATTACTTTCCATTTGATATCCATTTAATGAGATACCAATATTTCTCTCATCAACCCATTTTATGAACCTTTATGTGAAGTTATTATGGTGCCGAAATTTCACCGCAATTTTCCATGTAGTAGAAATTGTGTTGTGAATACCATACCCATTTTCAATCAAGTTTTTTCAACTTTTTATAAGAATACTTTTTTTCATTATGAAATAAATTTTTGAATTCCACATTAAGTTATAGTTTAATATTAAGTAATGTTAAATGTTTCCATGTTTTATATTCTATGTGGTGCACTTAAGAAAGAAAATGAAATGAAAGCGATGGGTGAAACTGAAATTATATGGTGATCTAATGAATTGGTTAACATTTTAGAGAAATGAGACATCCATCAGTGGATTAGATATTGAAACTAATCGATCATGGGTAGTTTCCATCATTATGGCATGGAAGTTTTCTTAAAACTATGTTTATGATGTAATGTGTTAAGTTGTTCCCACATTTCTCATGATTACTTTTTCTTTCCATACTATACCATTCCTAATTTTTCATGTTTATGAATCTCACCCCAATTATGTCCCATTAATATTACCACATTATAACATGTATTAATATCTTCAGTAATTCCATGCTTATTACCTTAATAGTATTTTTATCACAACCATTTCTTATTTGTGTCCCAAGGTTATACAATGTAGTGTTATGTAAGGAGGAATTATATGATCATGTAAATGAGTTTTTCAATAATTATGATGTATTACTAATTTCAAGTTGATAATTAATTTACATACTAAAAAAACATGTATTCTAAATCATTATGATTTTATCATGTTTAACCTTATGTAATAATTCATTTACAATAGTGTAATAATGAATAGGGTTGTTATAGGGTATGTATATGTGAAATAATGTGAATAGGGTTGTTATAGGTTATGTATATGTGAAATATTGTGATCTGACCATCACATAATTATTTCTATAAGATATACACATAGAGTGTTGATTAACTAATTTAATCTTAATGTTATTGGGATATATCATTTTTTCATGAATAACATGTTTGATATATAAGAGTGTGAAGATCCAGAACCAAATAAAAAATTATCTAAATTTGGGTAATGATCAATGTACATTCCACCATATGTCATTAAACATCAACCTCTATTATAGTAATTTAATATGATTTTTTGTCTCCCCTGGGAATATTCAAGATGGGAGAGCCCTTTCAGATTTGGAAAATGGTTTGAATAATGCATCATAACATTAGAGAGTAAGTTATATATATTTATAATATGTTTCATTTTGTTTCATTAAATATCATTGAGAACCATTTTTTGTCAATTGAAACTAACTCGTATTCCCAGGAAGTAGGTTTCTTGGTGTCTATTTACACAACAATCACTTGATGAATATCTCACACTCCCATTATTATTCTGTAACACATTTCATACTCCTTATTTCTAAACTAACCACTTACTTTATTTCCCATGATGATATAAGACCAAAATTATTATTATTATTCTATTATGGAATATGATACAATATATTCAGATTATGAAAACATTTGAGAAACCAATTACATTCAAATAGATGACCTATTCCCATAAACAAATTTGGGAAAAAATCATTTAATGAATTTTTATGTCATTTTCACCACATCTAGACATTATTTAATGAATAACCACATACTCTATATCAAATTATATTCCATTATCATTACTATTATGAAATTATGCTCTATTTCATAGTTATATTTCACAGAAAATATATCTAACATAATATCAAATTAAAATTTCATCATTCTATACATTCTATTTCTTTAAACTATTCAGAGTTATAGATCAATAACCATAATTTGTCTTCATATAAATTAAAATAATACACAATAAATAATTTTTTACCTTATATTAAATCATGAGGTGATAAATATATTTTCGTATCAAGTTATCCTTTTTTAATCTTACAATGGATTAATGGATCCACTAAATGATGGGGATTTATTTTGTATTAATATATTCAATTTTTGTGATCTGTGCATCATAATAATAGGTTTCTCCATAAGAGAAATGTTATTTTTATTTACACAATTATTCATCCCAATTAATGACATGATCAACCCATTTTCAGCCTCAGATGTATTGGATTTTTATATATGGTATTCCCAATATCGACGATGGGTGTTGATTCCATTTACTCATCAAGGAGATATCTCTAAATAATTTCATCCAATAATTTATCTCATAATCATCGTAAATATTGAACAATAAAATAAATATAAATATAATGGTTCAAGTTATCAAATACCCTATGGTATTATTGTAAATATAATGTCATCTATGTTTATTTCAAATTGTATTCCAGTGGTTCCCGACTAACTAGACCCAGAAAAACCATGTCATTGTAACTCATGATACCCAAGCTATTATTAATGATATTTTATTTGTAAAAATACCAGGGATATCACCATAAAATATATATACGTTTAGAAGTCTTAAAAATTTAGATAAATACATTATTACGTTATTACATTGTAAAAAACATCATAGCCTAAGAAAAATTATAATATCAATGAAACCATATATAATTTCAATATACATATCTTAAGAAAAAGAAAAAATATAAGCCAATGATATATGCTAAGTAACAGTTTTGTTCAATGGAATCTATCATGAGTGGATAAGGAAAAATAAATACGGATGTTTGGATAATCCAAACACATTTCAGTCAAATAAAAACCATAATTTAATGAAAAAACATTGATAATATCTACAAAGTAGTCACATATGAAATAGAAACTGAATATTTAACTAAGGAAATTTCTAATTCTAATCATATATGATCTAGGCCTTTCAACCATAGGATCATGAATATTATTATCATGGACTCTAAACCAATATGTAAATCTTAATAAATGCGTAGGTGTATACTAGATACTGAAAAAATGTGGAATTCCTATCATTATTTATCATGAGATCTATCAATACATCAAATGGATATCAATAATTGTCCTACCCTTTATATGAGTGGTCTTCATATTTATCTTAATTTGAATGATATATACAATTCATTCACAAATTTCCTTATAAGAGAATAATTATCTGCACTGAATATGGAATATGGGACATAAATATTTCCCCCACTAAATTAAATAACTTAAATAATAAGCTTACATTAGCTAGTTTCCATTATAGAATATGAATATGGAGAAAAAATAATCAAACTCATAAAAATGATTTTGAATTCATCTATAATAATAAATTTTTTGATAGATGGGGAAAAACAATGTCTAATTAATAAGAAAGAGTGATAGAGAACATGAAAACAATAATGTTAATGATCTCAAAATAGTCTATAATGAATTATTTGTAAACATAATCCATTGATTAATTAAAAATTAATGTTTTATAGATAAATAATGAAATTATAAAAGAAAATAGTATCAATATATTAAAAAATAACATCCTTATAATATAAAGTAAGTGTTAAGTTACACATATATATTCAATAATTCGTCTCATTTCTATATGAAAATAAAAATTATTTATTTTAATAAAATTTGAAATAATAATTCATATAATTTTAAAAAATCAATTATTGGGAAATAATAATGGAAAATTATAATGTATGCTTCAATGAAATGAGATTTCCAAAAAAACTAGAAATGTTATTATGGAGATATATGTAAAAACAATGATTATATACACATTATTGGTAAAAATTACATATTAGGAATGATGTCATGAAGATTCAATCTATATAACTTTTTAAATAGTAAAACATGGGTAAAAATCAATTATATAAATCTTTTGATAATGGTAAACATATTTTTATGAAAATATGGATGTTTATGAAAATAGATGGATGAAAAATATCAAGATAATATTTTTAAAATAATGTATAAAAATCGGTTACCGTTCTTCAGATATTACTCATCTCTCTTATTGTTTTTATTTTCATTTCGATATTTTTTATACTGTTGGTGGATGAAATAAATTTTCTGGGGTAAAATAAATAAAATCTGAAGATGTATGATTTTTTAAATTTAAGTAATATGGGTATAAATCTAAAAATTCATAATAGGATACCTATTGAAGATTGAGTTAACCTAGTTCATTTCAATGTTTTCAAGAGAAAATTCTAATTATAAATTTTCATATTGTGAACTAGTTACATGACATGTATCTTCTTGCTATATTTTTCCATGACATGGTTCAGATAATGAAAGCCATACAATCCAATAAACTAATTCACATCATGAAAAGTCCAATTATAGTTACTTCAAATCTCAGGTGACACCTTTTTTGTATCTTTTAAATATTGAAATTCAAAGTGTTAAAGGGTTTAATTTTAAAAATGATTTGTGGATATATTTTTTTACCAGATTGAACATATTTTTTTCCTTTCATTCGATGTGATAGATTTTATCTCAATACATAGGATCTCTCTTAAAAAAATTTGGGGACCTTTACTCCTTTAATAACATTTCCATTAGTGAATGATCATCCTGGTGTATTCACTACGTCTCTTTGGGTATGGGATATTTCTAATTATTTTTTATTTTGGTCATAGTTTTTATATTTATTTATTTTTTCATACCCATTTATATATTATTGATGTTCATCTAGATCCATTCTAGATATAGTATGTGATTTCCTTTATGGATGGTCCTTTTTTAGTTATGGTGTGATGGGAATGTAGTTTCTGATTTATATGTGATATAACTTATTATAAAACCATGTTTTTAAAGTATTATGATTATAAATTATTGGAATAATATGTTTGGACTTCGTTTTTTTTTCAAATTTTTTTTAGTAGTCATTGATCATATTACATGTGTGTTTGACTGAGGGGTGCAGTTTGAGTTTCAGTATCTAGCTTATATTGAATGAAAATTGATTGATATGGTTTATAAATTATTTTATTAACAAAATTGATCTATTGATTTATTTAATTGTGATTGTGAATGTATTTTTGTTAAAATACTGTTTTCTCCTTGTTTTGGTAAAAGGAAAATGGGTGTTTTCAAAGAATTATAAAATTCATTGACGAAATGATATTCAAGAATGGTTTTGATGAAAATTTATGGAAAATATACCACATGGGATACCTTGGGTACATATTATTATGTTTTAGTAATAGACATTTTTTGTTGATACTGTTGGGTTCTCAACTAACGGGGTGTTCCTATAATCCTTAAGCATATCATTCTTGGTAAATTTTAGATACTAATGGGTTGATCTTTTTTGGTTGTTTTTCTTATATCGAGATATTATTCATTTATATAGAGGCTTGATATATGCAACTTTATATGTTTAGGTATGAGTTTTCTAGCTGTGATGACTTGTAGTGATCCTTGGAATGATGTGTAATACATTTATATTTTAATAAATATTATTATTTACATAATTTTAATTCTACAAATATCATGTGTTCCCTAAAAATATGAGTTTAAAAGAACCATGAGACACTATAAAATTACCATTATAACACAGATGTTAAATTTTATAGAATAAATTGTAATAAATGATCTCTGAAATAAAAATAAATGACTAAATAAATATGAATGTATGGTTATGTGATTATAAAATAATCACAAATTTTTTTCATAAAATCCTAATATTATTCCAAAATAAGTATTCATTCCAAATTAGTTTATTTTCATTTAATGATTGAATACAAGGTTTTATAAGTTATATAAAATTAATTTCAAAAAAATATTTTCCATAGGTAAAAATTATATTAAAATAATTTTTTTCTAAAACCATATATTTTTTCTAAATAGTGAAAATATATTTTTTTATTTAAAGATGTATTTTATTTCATTACTTGTATAAGGTAAAAATATGTTTTTGATTAGTTTTAAATCTTAATTATTTCATTTAAATTTAAAATAATATTTTTTTAAATCATTATATAGGCAAATTTATTTTTTAACATTTTATGTTTTAAATTGTAATTTTACTAGAAAAATGATTTTCATTGAAATTTTATGGTTTCTTTTTTAAAATAAATAATAAAATTATTTTTTTGAATACTGAAATAATAGATAAAAAATATAATTTATAAAGGTAAAAAAATTATTATTTCCCTTTTATTTTTGTCCAATATGAAAAGTAACTTTGGTAAATTTAGGTACCATAGTAATGGGTAAATCTGGATATTTAGTTTAAAATTAAAATGATAAAGGATATTAAATAGTCCTATCCAAATCCCAAATTTTATTATAAGAAAAAAATTCGACCCTCGACACATAAGGATCAAAATTTTGTTGCGTAATGGACACTTTTCAATAAAAATTATTTATAATATTAAAATCAATGAATTTAAAAAAATATAACATTCTTTGCCTTAAAATCCCTTATTTTTCTAAATATTGATAAAGGTATTTCATGAATGAATTAAAAATTAAATTTTTTATATAAATATATTTTCATGATAAAAATTAATATATGACTTTTTCAGAAATAAGGATGATATTTTGTTATTTATAAAATTTTATTCAAAGATTTCACATTCATGTTTTAAATACTATATCATTTCTAATATATGGTTAACCAAATTATATAATTTACTATGAATTTTTTTCTAAAATAAAGAATATTTTTCTCCATAATTTTATTTTATTTTACTTTTATAGAAACAAATAATCATTTTAAACAATTACACAATGTTGATGTAGTATTAATTTTATTATGGTAAATTTGAAATAAATGTTATTAAAAATATTATAATAAAAACAACTTTATATAGTTAAAGTTATTAATGAATTTTCTAGATGTCCTATACCTTATTATGATATAATATTATTTTTTCCTATGTTAACTTTAAATATTCATAATTTTAAAAGTCAAAAAAAAAATAAACAGTTTCAATAATTTCACTATTTATATTTTATCAAAAATAATATTTTATTTAATTATTTAAAATCATATAATATATTTAAAAATAATAAATAATTAAAATTTTTTCTAAAATATTTTAAAATTTGCACTTATGGTCAAATGGACATAACATAGGGAAAAATTACATCAGTTTTATATGTAAAAACATGCTAACACAATTAAAATTAATATAGGTTAACTAAGGATTAATCAAATTGTAAGGTTTAGAATAAACCTGAAACATTTCTAAAATCTATTGGTTAATGTGATTACATCCTTATCAAATATTTTCATTTATTCCATAGCCATTTGGTGATATATCTATTTTTATTAAATTTATTATAAATTAACATTTTCAGAAATTACAGAAGATTTTGTCACCTCAATTATAAAATGGAACCTCCTCCTTCAGTTCATCACATCAGGTTGATCCTTCTATATTCCCCATAAACTGTCAATTTCACATCTAAACATTTTTATCCACATATTAGTTGTTCTATTTATCTAATAAGTCCAACCAAAGTGTCTATATGAGGTGATCTGAAGGAAGTTATATAATGAAGAGGTAATAATATTTACCGACTATTTGAATATTATTTCTTCTTCAACATCCAATTCATATGTTGTATCCAATATAATGTACTAAATAAATTATCAAATATATGATGAGGTATTATTATTATTATTAAACAAATATATTTATCATTTTATCCATCCTTTGAATAATAAAAATACTATGTATAAGTACGACATGTTCTCTCTATGCCTTGGTTTAATTCTTTTGCATCCCCACATTATTTGGATGGGTATGATGATGAAAATAATAGATATTTATAATAATTATAATATAATATTTTTTTAGAGATACAAAATTTTGTGATAAATATTCATCACATCAATATTGATTGTGATTGAATAACAAGGTCTGGTAAACGGTTTTGTGCCCCACCCATAACAAATTTATAGAAGGAGCTATTGGATGAGGCTCCTAGTTCATCATTATCTATTCATCATGGAAGCACCATGATGCATAGTGAACTAAGAGATTATTTATAAATTTATGAAATAATGTGTGATGTTCTAAAGTATGTTTCTCGATTCTCTCTTTATAATAATGTTAAGGATGACAAACAAAAGTTAGAGATGATTTTAAACCCATTACCCCTACCATAATATTAATGGGAAAACAACATCATGGATTTTTGACTTCAGGAATCCCAAAACATATAAGATATCATAATTCTATATGGATAATAATTGATCTACTTATAGGTCAACACACTTCATTACTATTAGAGAATATATCTCTCTTGATCAGCATTCTAGGGTATATATTATGAAAAAGGTGTTATTTCATGGAGTACCACCTTCCATTATATCTAATAAGGATCCATGGATTACTTTGAAGTTCATGAGAATTCACCAATAGGTTCTATATCCAATATTATCTTTTAACACTTCCAAAAATTATTAGACATATTTTCATTTTTATTGGATAACTCATTCTCTAAAATTCGTGTTGAGATATTTTTTATAGATATCAAAATTTCATTGGGGTAAACACCTACCTTTTATATAATTTTCACACAATAAAGTTATCCAATCCAATATTTAGATGGATTATTATGAAGCCATCTATAGAATTTCATGCATAACTACAACATGATAGAATGATGTTGGGGAGAAAAATATATAGGGAACTGGTCTTATAGTGGAAGTGGTTGAGCTGTTTTGATCTAATCAATAGCACATAAGATCAACTCGAAGTCGATAAAAAATATAAGTTGACTATCAATATAAATACCTTGTGTTTGAAGTGAGTGAATAGGTATTTCTATAAATATATCCATAAAAGAGGGTAATTTCATTTGGAAATTATGGAAAACTGATCCCTAAGTATATTAGTATTTATAAAACTATTTTTTTGATCCAAATATATCATATAGATTCACACTTCCACAAAATTTCTCTCATGTTGATGATGTGATCCATATTTCTTTATTTAGAATGTAGATATTTGATCCTTTAAAATTTAAAAAATAATATTTAAAACTATATATAATGATCATTCTTATGAAGAAAAAATAACAGTGGTCCTGGATAATATATAAGATGATCTATGAAACAAGAACACTCCCTCGGTTGAGGTTATGTGGGGGAAACACCCATTAGAGGAAGATTTATGGGAAACTGAGTATGTGACGAGGTAGTGGTTTCATCATCTGTTTGTATTAGGGTGATTAATTTCATGGGAGAAATTATTTTACGAGGGGTAGAATGAAACACCAAAATCTTTTAATAAATATTTCTCTCAAAATAATATTAATACTACAATAGTATACGTTGAAAGCAACCGTGAGCCTAAAAACTGAAAGACACTATTAAATAAATGTTTTAACCTAGAAATTAAATTTGAGTGAATAAATATGAATCAATAACTTATTAAATAAAATAAAGTCTTACTCAATTTTAATATATTTGAATGTGCTTTGAAAAAAATGACAAATGTTTTTCAAAAATCACTTTATTCTTCAAATATATGATACCTAAAAAATGAAATTTTTTTATATTTGTGGTGTAACAATTGAATTTAGAATAATATAAAGAGTATTTGACATAATTAGTTTCATCATGCCAAAATTATCATAACATTATTTTCTTTGGAAAACAATAATTTATTTGGATTAGTAGAAATAATTTTTTTATGGAAAAATTTATTTTCTCTTACAATATTTAAAAGGAAGTAATTTTTTTCATTAGTTATAAAAAAAGTGTGTTTAATTTTTATTTTTATTTTATAAATTCATTATATACATGAATTTAATATAATAACATTTTATGTTTTAAATATTATTTTTCTCTAAAAATCAGGATTTTGTTGTATTTTAAAAAAAATTTAAAATAATTTCTGAAACCTTTGTGATTTAATAATTTGAAAACAGTTATATATTATTTTGATTTAGAGATCCCAAAATTAGTGAACATGTATGTTTTGTTTTTAGATAATACGAATAATTACCTTAGTTGATTCTACAATCAGGATAAATGGTATATTTGGAAATTTAAGTTAATAATAAAATGATAAACACTATAAAATTACCCTAACATAAGAAAAAATATTATTGAACGAAATAAATTGTCCCCTTAACAAATAATCATTCAAAATAAGTTATTTAATGGATAGTTTTTCAGGAAAAAGACTTTTATAATTTTTAAATCCAATAAAGACACAAAATTTAACTTTCTTTGTCTTAAATATCCCTTATGTTTCCACATGCATAAAATGGTCTGTTATTAATGAATATATATATATATTTTTAACTTAATCATATTTGCATGATATAAATTTATTTTTTACGTTTCGGCCACATAGATGATATTAGGATATTTATAAAATTTTATTAACCGATGTCACATCATGATTTAAATCATATATAAAATTATATATATATATATTAAACAGTACATATTATATTGAAATAAATAATATTTATATAATCATGTAATTTTGTTTTTAATTTTTAGTGAAAAGTAATTATATTAAATAATTACACATCACTAATGTAGTAATTATTTTATCAAGTGACATATCTAATAAATGTTATAAAAATATTATAATAATTATAATTTTAGATAATTAATGACATTATAAAAATATATAATATTATATTATATTACATTTCCTTTGGGAGGTATTTTTATGGAGATTTAATTAATTTTATACTAATGTTTTTTGAAATTCCAAAAGTTACCCTCGCGTCAATTATAAAATGGAACATCCTCCCTAACCTACTCACATTACATTAACCCTTCAAACTCGACCATTCCTAGATATTTTATCTTATAAACATGCGTAGACACATAATATAGATTCTTATCTTCTCAAACGTCAATCCCTATTGTCCATAGGCATAGATTTAATGGATGTTCACTACAGACGACTGAATCATCTTTATAGTCTCTTTTAAGATTATTTATTCTTATACTACATCATCATGTGATGTTTACATTATAATTTAATATCTAATGTATCAATTATACAATGAGATGTTATTATGATTATGAAACAACCACATTCAACCATTTATCCTTCTTTTTAAAAACAAAATCATCACACGTGCATATGTACAACATACCATTTCTACGCAGTGGAGTAATATATTTTTCATCATCAATGTATTTATATAGTTATAATGAGAAAATAATATATATATATATATATATATATAATTATAACAATATATTTATTACTGTAAAACATAAATTAATATATCATCAATATCCTTACCATTTCACCGTTAAGGGAATGATATAGTCACTTGTTTATACATAGAACCTACCATCTCCACACATGATGCGATTCATTTTCCATGTTCCCCATTCATGTAAGATTATAAAAATGTATACAATTAATAAATATGTTATATATTTCATTAATAAAATTATTTGAATGCTTTAACTACATCCTATGACTAGGAATAGGGCATATATGATAAAAAAATGAATAGGAAAATGAAGCAGTTCACACCGGAAAGAAAATTAATAATGAAATATTATTAACAAATGTGTCATAAGATGATATAATATGATCATATATAACATCATAAGTATGAGTATGATTCTTTTATTAATTATTAACCTTCATTAAACCCTTAAACATGAGGGTCAAATGTGTAGGGAGGAAATAATACCTAATGTAATGGTTAATTTCCACAATATAATTATTATTTGAGATTGTTTACATGTAAGTATCTAATAATGAGTATTATATTCAATCTCCTTGTTACATAAAAATTTTCTCAAAAATATTTTTACTATTCTTCTGCATTTTTTTGAATTCATTTTCCCACATGTATGAAATTTTAATTAATGTTTTTACATGAATATATTTTATCATTTTACAAACCATGATCTTTGTAAATTTTTCAAAAAAAAGATAAAAGGAACGATTTTAACATATAATAAATGATAATATTTTCCTGATTTCATGATTCCTTATAGCGTTGAATATCACGTTGATATCATAAAAGGGTTTTCAAAAAAAATCTTTTGAAATTAATCTTTATTTTAAGAAATAGTTTTTTCCAAACAGAAATGATATTTTCATTAAGAATTATTTCAAGTGATCTATAAAAATTGTTTTCAATATTGGATAACATTATTAAATTTTATATATTATTTAATGAGGATATTTTTTTGAAATAATATGCTTAATATTTTTTCATTCCCTGATATATATAATGTTATTATATTTGTGAAACCCATTTCAATACTATGGGTTATGTTATGAAGACATGTTTAGGAAACCAATTTTTTCCACAGGTTCTCATATGATAAATAATTTATGTTCTAATAGAACACATATTTATAGTTACAATTATTTGATGATTGTGACCTTTACACCCTCCAAATCATTGGGTAATGATTTAAATCTCATGAGATATGATATAATTCACTGAGGAGTGAACTCGATTTCGAAATGCAGGGCTAGAATAGGGAGTGAAAATAGTTTGGAAATGTAATTTTTCAATTATGATGATCTTGGAAATGTTCCTCGAGAACTATAGAAAATTATTTTTATTATTTTTTGTGGTCTATAATTAAATGTCTTCTATTAGTCTCCCATGTAATTTGTTTTTGATTCATTATGAACTTTAGTAATTTATCACAATACATGATATCATGATTTATTAATATGTGAGATATAATGTTCAAATGTTTTTGTGTTCTTATGTATTATCATTAAGATATTATTGATATCAATCTTATTTATGTTTACTAAGCATCTTTTCTCCACATTTATTATGTTTCTTTTCCACATGACATGAAGAATGTTACTAAGTTAAATATGTCCAAATGGGTTCTAGTAAAGAAGGAATAAGTGGGAGATGTTGTATGTTCTTTATGAATATTTTGTATATGATTCAATATTTCCAAAGATAATATATAGTTATAACGTTGTTTTTATGTTATGTAAAAAATATTCTTATATTTAGATGTAATGTATATGTATAAAATGTATGAAACACTATATGATTTTCTGTATTCGTGAAGTTATTCTATATTTATTTTATTCCACTCTTTGATATATGTTATAAGATCTGAAAGTATTTAACACGGATTTTTTAAATGGTATAAAATAGGAATTTATATCATGATTAGGAAATAAAAACTCTTTAATTAATTATCATTCCTTGTTTTCTTTAATGTTGATCATTTTTATACTATTGCATATAAACTGTTTTTGAAATCTTGTGTGGGATTGTATTAACCCTATTATCTCAAACCTTGTACACAACATCAGATTTATGTCAAACTTTATAGCTCATTTGATGAAGGGAAAGTAAATAAATCACCTTGAGGCGGTGAGGTTTCTGTTCAATGGGTTAGGTAACTCTTGGTGAGATTGAAGGATGTGGTCTTATTATCATATAGAATAGTTATTTATCATTTTTTGGTTCTTTCCTTTCTTTTTTGGCTCATACATTGGATTTAGGATAACTAGATTTTAGTTTCATAACTTTTATTGTTTACATTATATATATATTTCATGTTTTATTTTTAATTTTGTTCTTCCTATTGTTTATAAATATATACACAATTATTTCAACTTCTAGTTGTGTAGAATCATTTCCTCGGATTTTTGTTGATTTCTTGGTTATAGTCTCTATCCCTTGGAGGTAGAGAACACCCTTCAGGTATGTGATGGGTCAGTTTGGTTAACATTTTGGGTGGTTATCCAAGTCAATTTATTATAATATGGTATTAGAGGAGGATTGGATCTCAATTTTAGGATGTTGGTAGATAAGATATAGAATATTAGAGACTTGAGGGGTAGGTTTTTATGCTTTTATATCTCTATCATTGTATTATGAGACTCATGTAACCATTGGATGTTTTGTAGTATCCAATATATTTTTGTGTTCTTGATATTATTCATAATATTTTCTTATGTTTTTGTAGTTTAAATTTATATTTTAAAGTATTTTGATCAATTGAACTATTTTTATGTTATATGCCTCTCATATGTCTTCTTCAGTTTCCATAGGATGGTGTAGTGGGTGATCATCATGGGAATACAATAATAGGTATGAACCATATAGATAATATCATGACACAAAATTATAGTGTGGACACAAATGTACAACAAGTCCAAAATGAAGTTGAAATGGGGAAATAATAGCTTTATATGGAAGGGGTCAATCACAAGAGTTATTAAGCAAGATGTAACCATTAATTATGGGTAAGAGTGATCCTCAATATGTAGAGGACTAGCTGTGTATAATCAATATGATATTACACTTATAGGATACAATTAAGAATATCAAGGAGATGTGTATAGAGTTTAATCATAAGGATCCAAAAAAGAGATTTTGGTATTCAATGTTACATGGGGATAGACATGTGGGATTAAAAGAGAACAAATTTAATACTATTAATTATATATGTTCTTCCGGTGTCTCAGATGATGGAGAAGTATCTGATGTTCCTCTCCTTAACTAAATGGGAGAATTCGGTGTCGGCATAAGCTAATTCATTTGTGGAACTAGTTTTTTTCTCCATAGGAAGTAGTGAGTGATTAGTTAAAATCACAAAATTAATTGTAGGATTTTTCAATAGATATTGAATACACTATATTAATGATAAAGCTTTCTATCGTGGAGGATATGGTAAAAATCTATTTTATGATAGAGAACTATAATGTAGTAAAGGATGGAAATTCTTCCCATTTAATTCCACTCATCTATAGATTTATTGGTGTGTAGGGAAGGAAGAGAAAATTTCATGAGTGTTATTGGGGAAGTGGAGATATTTGACCTCAACAAGGATCCTGCACCCCATCAGTCATAGCTAGTTGTGTTCTCCTAAAATTATATCAGTTCTAAATGGTCTTCCACACCCAGATTTCTCTTCAGTTCCTACAAATATGTTATATGTTTACAGACATTATAGTAATATTTATAAAATCTATTCGGCTATATATACAACTCATTATGGTCAGAAATTTTCATCATCGATGGATATTGTTGTGCATTCAGATGCTTCAAGAACAATAGGGCTCCAAATATAGGCTGTGGGAGTGAATCAGCATTATATAATTGATGAGTACTTGAGGGAGGATTATGTGGATCCAGCGATAGTGAGATAAACCATCTTCATTTTATATTATATTGTGTCCTCTCTATTTTTTCTGGTGCCTTCCAGCCAATTATTTCGACCCATTTTGTTAATAATAATAAACTATTGATGGAGTTCCAACGAAATAGTACCCAAGTGCTTTATGATCCTTCTTGGCATCCAAAAGACTAAGGATCAAATCTTGGAAGGGACAAATTTCCATGTACTATAAAGTCATTGTAGCATGGAACAATAGCAGTATTGTAATAGTGGTGGAACTATAACAGTGGTGACACAGTTGCGGTGGAGTCACTATAGAATCCCTGGTACTATAGTAGTATTAAACACTAAAGGGCCCTATTGGCCAAAAAATTGGATTTCAAGCCATGTTTTTTGGCCACATGGACTTGGGATATGATTATATGTAATGGGTCTTCCTATACCCAATCAGTAATAGGTGTTTGATTTAAAAATAAAATGAAGCATCATCCCCAACCATTAAAAAAATAAACTATTGACGGATTCCATTTACTTTATTATGGAGTTAGAGTCACCTATTCAGAAGAAGAAATAGAATGGGTTTTGGTGTCCTTGTTTGATATCTATAGATGATTTAGAGTTAGTTTGGAATTTCCTAGTTATAAATAAATATTTTTTTACGCCATCAATAGGATGGATTGGATTATTTCTCATTATATAATGATTTATATTTACCATTTCTATGTCTTGATCTTTTCTACTGGTAGAGGCTCCCAGGTGATTCCAAGAGAGTGGGATCTGTGGTCTGTATGGGAAAGACCTTCCTACCTAGTGTTCATGGGTAATTTTTCAATTATATTACTTATGTTTATTATATTTCTTTTTCGTGGCGTATCTTATTTCTTTTTTGGTACACTCTTCTAGTTTTTTCGGACGACTTCTTCAATATTCCCCTAGAGATATAGGTAGAGTTCATGATTTACTTAGATCTAGGTACAAAACTAGTTTCAATACCCTCATATCATTTGTGAATAATGGATCTCAAAGAGATTATGATTCATTGGGGCGATATGAAGGTGAATGATTTATTTGGTTATAGTTTTTCACCATTAGTATCCCTTGATCTCTATACTAATAAGTTATACTATTCAATCTAATTGTTTGTGGACTATTAGAAGATAAATTGAGATATATATTTTAAAAATTATTATCTTACAAATGTGGATTAGTTACTCTTCTAGTTAAGGTGGTCACGTTTTTTTAGTAGATTAGTCTTATGTCAGGTTATCATCATCTCAGATTTTGGAAGTCTGATATGCCAAATATGGGTTTCAAGATCATGTATGTCCATCAAAAATGTTAGGGGATTAATTTTTTTCTGATTAATACTACAATATTATATATGGATTTTGTCAACATGTTATTGAATGAGTATATTAAGACCATTGTGGTCATATTCATGGATGGTATTTTATTTTATATGAGATATGAATGCAAGGTGAAGCACTATTTGAGTTTGGATTTGAAAATCCATCAGATTCACTATTTGTATGGAAATCATTTGAGATGCAGTTTCCTGATCCATGATATGAAATTCTTATTGAAAGTGATTTTTGAGTAGGGTTAGTATGTTTATCATAAAAAGGGGAAGTTTGTTTTGTCCTAGAGGATCTATGAGATGTATTTTATATTTTGGTATTTCTTGTCCTTAATAGATAATATTTATGGTTCTTCAAATATTTATCAAATTTTTTAACTATTGACTAATCTTTTATGGAATGGTGAGAAATTCAATGGGATCTATGATTGAAATATTGTTCAATACATTGAAATTTCATCGTATATTGAAAACTATTCTATTCATAAATGGTCCTAGGAAGGGGTATGTGGTTCAATATGATGTTTTTTGTGCTATTTTGGGTTTCATGCTTATGTAATATAGTCAGGTAGTGGCTTATGGATTTCATCAGCTATAGCCGCATGAGAGGAATTACCCCTTAAACATTATAGATTGTCACATTTATCAATGTTTTTAAATGGTTCAAGAACTTTCACATCAAGGAAATAATATAATTATTTTATGAAAAAAAACATGAGTGATATCTTTTCTCAGAGAGACATAATTCTTTGACAAATATTGTTAGTGGAATAACTATAGTCGTTTGACATTGAAAACACCTAAAACTAATTAAAGGGGAATTTCATTTCCTATTCTCTCAGTAATAATGTATGATTACTCGCTTTTTCGAAAACAAGGTAGGAGTCTTAAAATATGGTACTCTGTTATTGGATACATTTGGATGATCAGGAGGAATTTTGTGGCATTGTCTTGACTAGTGTTTGGTTTCCATCATTTCTCCCAGGGACTATTCTATTGGGTTTGTAGAAATATATTGAGTTCATTGAAATTCAAAAAACCCTATTTTTTTCTAAGACCATTTATAATTATGCTCTTCCTTATGAAGGTATTCATTGTTATGTGGATTAGTATATCAACCTAATATCCATTAAGAGAATAATTTTGTTAGAATATTATAGTTTTTCATGTTTTACTTGTCAGAGAATAATAATGATGTATTGTGACATTTTTCAGTGATAATGGTGGCCAGCTACAAAGAGTTACACCACAAATTATGTGTCCCACTATTACAATGTTCCAATAGATAAATTTTGAGTATCTAAAACCATATATTTTTATATATAATATTTTGGTGTTGGTTTGGAAGTGGTATTAAGAGTCTATAAAGATGTTTTTATGATTACCATAGTCTCCGTAAGGGAGTAATTCTATCTAGGTTGTGATTTACTAGTCGACAAAGTTATGTAATTTTATTCCGATTAGGGACACCACTATTATTGACGACCCGTATATCCTTCATATGATTGATATTTTGAGGTTATATGTGGTTTCTTAAACCTTTACTAGGAAGGGTTCCTAGAATTATATCACAATTCTCAAAGAGTATCTAAGAGGCAATGGGGTGTCACATAAGGTTGATCACAACATACCATCGTTAAAAAAATTGTCTGAATGAGTGGGATACCTATAAAAAAAATAATGGTTTCTAGGCCTATGTTTTGGAATATGTATCTTCATATGATATCTGTTAGGGAAATTTTATTTTTATTATAACTATATTTATCTATCACCGGAAAAAATGGATCCCTTCAAGGATTTGTATGGTAACCAGTGTAGTTCACCTCTTTATTTGGAAGATGTGGGAATAAACACCTGGGTAGGGAAAATTATTATTCAAGAGACATCATTTATGATTTGGGATATATATTGGTGATTGGTTATATCTTAGACATGTCGTAAATCTTATGTAGATCATTGCTTTCATACAGTGATGTTTTCAATTGGGGACTGAGTGTTCTTGAATGTATATCAACTTTTGGGTCACCATCTGCTTGGAAACCAAGGAATGTTTTTATTGCAATATGTGGGACCATTTGATGTCACTAAGTGACATGGGAAGGTTTTTTATCAGTTGTAATTTTTGATCATTTGATAGTTATTCTGGAAATTTTCCATATATCCTATATTATAAAATATCATCTTAATCTGTCTCATGTTCTGAAATGGGAAGGGATTGAGTTAGAGTTAGATGTTTCAATTATTGAGGATCCCATGTAGATCTTTTATAATTAGGTGGATATCTTTTAACTGGTGTTTATCATGTTTTTTATAATTTTATGGTGACACAGTTCATAATTACAAGAGGTTTGGGAGCATAAAAAGTTGGTGAGGGAGAAGTGGCCTCACCTATTTTTGAAGCTCTATTATTCCATATGACATTCCATGGGATATAATTATTATGGTGTTGAGTTGGAAATATCGTTTTACCTTATTTTAAGTATATATAATCATTATTTTAATTATTTTTTCTGATTGTATGCATTTTATACTTTTTGATGATGAAGTGTTAATTCTTGGGAAAATTAAAAAATGTTGACACATTTTTTTCTTCGATATATTGGATTATGGGTATAAATTCATAAATTTTTAGGAGTATTTCCTTTGGGTTGTGTGTTTTCATAGGGATATTTCTCTGTTTTCCAGAATAATATTTCTATTGGACTCCTTCACATCAAAAAAAGGTTACATGATGCGAATCATTTTTCACAAAGACATCATGAACTATTTAATAGAATGAAATGTTTACAAAACATGAATGTAGAAAACAACATAAAAAGTAAAATTGATTTTTTCCTTTATCAATGGAAATGACTTTTATGTATAGCATAAAAATCATGAAATTCATGTTGGGAAATGGTTTTATGTGTTATAAGGTTTAGTTCTTATGGTTTTTTCGACTCTATAGATATTATTTTTGTTTTATTTTATGTCTATGATTCTCTCTCAATACCATGGATCTCTCCGACATGACTTTGGGACCTTTTCTCCTTTCAAATCATTTTGATTCATGACTGATCTTCATGGTGAATTCTCTACATCCTTCTTTGTAGGGGAAAAATAACTTCTTCATTTACTTTGGTTAAAGAATCATAGTTTAGTTATGTTTTGATATCTTTTGATCATGTGATGATGTAGTTATTGATCCTTTCATGATTAACTTGTTGATTTTTTTCTGGAGGCTAGTCCTTTGTTAGTTTCTGTATGATGGGTGAAATTTCCCTAAGGTATGTGTGACCTAACTTCTCTCCCAATTTTAGTTATTATGTAATTATATTTAATTTCATTGGATTCATATTTATAACATTTGTTTTATATTCTATGCTTCATATGGTTGTTTTTTATATAGTTATGGGTCTCTGTGACCAAAGTTCGATGTATTTTTCTTCGTCTCTAGCCTCTAATAGATGATCCTTGATTGTTTTTTTATTTTTCAATTGAGAAAAAAAATAAAATGGAATTTTTTTTATTTACTTTTAGGTTTTTACTAATTGATTCTTATGGAACTGTGGGTTTTTCCATTGTTTTGGAAAAAATTATATCATTCAAATAATTTTAAAATATGTTTTCGAAATATATTTCCAGTAGGGTTTTTAAGAAATGGTTTTGAAAGTGTATCATATTAGAATGTTTCAAGACTTATAAATATATTATAATAAATGGAATCATCTATCGATTCTATACGGTAATTAACTCATGGGGTGTTCCTCTCCACCATAGTCTTATAGCTCTAGGGACTTGTTATACACTATTACAAAGTTGACATTCTGGGATGTTCCTATACTATTTAGACTTGATGCATATGTATATAGACATTATGCACACAATACTATATTTCATCGTACAAGTTTCATATCTAAAATCACATGTTTTGATCCTCGGTGTGATGTTACATATTCATAATGTAATATTTCTTCTAATTGATGAAGATCATTGATATATGTGATATTTTTTGAATCTTTTATACCTCAATTAATTAAATTATGCAGAAGTGGGTGTTTAACATGATATTATATTGGAGTTGTTTAACATATTATCATGCATTTTTTTCTTTAAAGATAATTTTTCATTAATTTTTATAGATACTTTTAAAGGAACACATGGTTGGGAACCTACAGAACCTATTAAACCAATATGATCCCCTTTTCTGGTTTACAAAACTTATTATGTCTTTCAATGAAGTAGAAGTCATGGTACTACTGTGAGGTGGCATGGTTTCCATCAACTATATTGAGAATCTAGTGGTGAGATTTTGGGACATTATCTACAAAGCACTTGGATTAGATATTTCTTTCCTCCGGTTTTTTCATTTATTTTTGGGCATATGCCTGGATATTTTATGCTACTATTTTTTTCCCTTTAATTATTTAATTTATTATATATAATATATTTCATGTTTTTTTGTTCTATTATTTATCCATTCATTGTGTGTGTGTAAATATATATATATATATATATATATATATATATATATATATATTTTATGATGTATACATCGAGTTGGGAGAAATAATTCCATCTTGTTGTTGGGGATTCTATAGTGCTAGTCATCAGCCCTTGGGGGTTTGGAACACTCTTTGGGTATGTGAAGGGTGATATTTGGTGTTAGATTGGGTGGGAATATAGGTCTAGTCATTACCGAAAGTCACATAATTATGAATTATTTTTTAATTCAATATCTAATAAGATATAAAATAGAAAATTATTGTACATAAATAAATACTAATAGTAAAATAATATATATGTGGAATAAAATTTTTGTTTTATATATTTTTTCTTAAGTCAATCATTACATAATAAAGCTCCAAATAAAGTGGGAGTGTAACATAAATCCACCACAATGTGTCTCTACCTTGTCATATAGGTATGTTCCTCAAATATATTGAATTTTAATTTATTATATACATTCTAAATAAATAATTTCATCAATATTATATTTTTAATTTTCCTTTCATAATCATTTTAGATCTATCCATTGAACAGTTCATTCATACATCAACTACATTAAGGTTGTTCAACCAGTTTCTTTGAAATTACATTGGTACATTGTCCATGGTAAATGATGTTATAAAATTGTTCTTAAATTTATAATGTTCTATAATTTCATGAATGAAATTTTATTATTTATATATCATTTTATAATCATCTATGAATAGTGGTAATAGATGAACGAATCACACATCTTTATGGAGGATGTTTTACACATTTTCACATGAATGGTGTTATGATTTTCTAATAGATATAAGGATAATAAGGGAGATAAATTTTATATAATCATAATTATTTCAATATTATCACATATATTTAATTAATTACATCATTATATCTATCCATGTATCTCATTTATGTAAAATTAATTACACCACAATTTGGAAATTCTAGGTCTTACATACACATGAATAACATTTTCTCATTCCAAATGATAGAATGGAGGTGGAAAATGGTTGTATCGTAATCATAATGAAATCTAAAATGGTTATTAATACTATATTATTTATGTTATAATGGATTACAATGATTTAGTGGAATTAGAATAATAGATAAACATTAAATGAGTCTCATAAGACCATTCTCTCTTCCTTGAGAGTCCCCTTATGTCTTAAACCTCAAGGATTTATAAAATGGATAAAGTTTGTGAACATTATATCAATAAAAAGGTTATAAAATCTTATATTTTTAAGATCACGGATGAAGTTCAACATTTTATAGGTATTTGATGATATGTTTATATCATTGTCATTAAAAATTGAGAGAAGGTTGTTCGCATTTATAAGTGATGAGCGGGACATAAGTGGAACCATATAAAATATCTTTAAAAATTGAAAAACATTTCTTGTTAAAGTGACTCTAAATTGTAATTTATTTAAATATTATAAATTTTATGTAAAAATTTAAACCAAGAATTTGGGTTTGAAATTTTTTTTATGTTATGTTGAATTATTTATTGCTTAATTCTTATCCTTTTAAACTATTTAACCCATAATCAAGGAGATAAATTATTACCATTTTTATGATTCATTATGGAGAGAAATTATGTTAATATTATTTCGCAATATTAATTATGTGTATTCCAAATATGAAAACCATTTCCCATGATTCTACTACATTATGTGGAAGAAATTATTTTTAATATAGTTTCAAAAAACTCAATGACTTTTTTTTAAATTGTTGTTTTAATCAGAAAAATTATCATATAGAAAAAACAATTATAATGTTGATTATAATCGGATTAATTATATTATATAAAATAAATAGAGACATATATTTATTTCCTGTGAAAAAAATTCTTATGATAATTTTATATACTTGACTAAAAAAACAGAGACATTTTTTTTATTGGAAAAAACCATAGATAAGGTCCCAAACATTTTATGAATAGTTTGTTCCCTTTTATAAGTGAGATGAGGGACATAAGTGGAACTGCATCAAAGGTCATAAAAATATGGATAATTTTTTTTATTAATGTGGCTATAAATTATAATTAATTTAAATATTATAATGGTAATGTAAAAAATTAAACTAGAAGTTTTTGTTTGAATTTTTTTGTTATATTTAATATTTATCCGATAATATATAACCCCTTTAAACTATTTCACCCTTAATCATGCTAATAAATATTTACTAATGTTACAATTCATTATAGAGAAAAAAATATGTTGGTATTATATCCTCGTATTAATTATGTGTATTCTAAATATGGAAACAATTTCACAACATTCCACTGCTTAAAGTGAAACAATTTAATTTTAATATATGTTCGAAAAACAAAATGATAAATTTTATTTAAAAATAGTTATTTTAATTGAAAAAACAATTACATAGCAAAACCAAGTATAATGTCAATTCCAATTGGATTAATTCGGTTTTGTAAAATAAATGGAGACATATATATATTTTAAGTGAAACTTACTTTGACATTTTATTTTTATATACATAACTAAATAATAACTAGAAATGTTTTTTATTTGAAAAAAATATTACAGAGATTAAAAAATATGTTAAGATTAATTTTTTGCATTCAAATTTAATTTTTTATCAACTATATTATATATAAAATATATATTGGTTTTATAAAAATTGATTCATAAATAATATTTTTATTCAAAAATCAATATAATGCTTTCAAATTGACAATATTGTATAATCTTTATTTTTAACTATTCATCAAAAAATAACAATATCTGAAAAATATGAAAAAACAACTGTATGATAATTTTGAAATATTTCCTTTAAAAATGAAATTAATTTCATAAAGTTACTTTTATAAAATTTTGAACTTTTTTAATCATATTCATGGATATATTTATGTGTATTATGATATAGATTTATTAATTGAAAATCGTAAATATAATAATTGAATCTCATGTGTCACACCTTGGATATTTCATTAACTATAAATAGAACATCAGATTTCATGATATTTTAACACTAGTAACAGGCATATAATTAATCAGTAGTTGGTTAGAACGAATAAATAATGAGGTATTGAGAATATAAAATACTTTTATGGATTTATATATTGATCTAGGTCATGTGTTGCTTAATTTTCATTGAATTTGCACTATATTTTTATAGTTCACCATGATTTAACAAGACTTAGACTATGTGCAATCAATTATTTTTGTCTCGATACAATAAAATAGGTCTCATAAGAATCCATGTTAATTAGGTTATGTTATATGATTAAGTTGGTATATAGTATTGAGTATGATAAAATATTTATGGTGGGAACCCACAATTGAGATATTCTCATTCCCATGCTTACTCAGTTGGTGTATGGTTATAGTTTGACATGTTTCTGATAAAAAACTAAACTAGAAGTTAAATGGATTTTATATTAACAAATTGATGCAATAATACGGTTCTTGTGGGTGTGTGTTATTATTTAGTAGGAGAGAACTAAATTCTAATATCGTATCATGATGATGGATAATATCAGAGTGTTTACTTTCAAACATATGTTAATGTAACAATTTTATCATTTATATGATTGGGTTAATTATTTTTTGTGCTCTTGGGGATTATATCTCATTTTGAATCTTGGTGAGGATTTTTTGTTGATCCAGAATAGTGTTATTTGGAGTTGAAAGCTATATGTTTTGGTGGTTCTTATGTGTGATGTCTGGAATATGATGGTTTATTTTATAATAGTTATTTATAAATTATGATTTTTATTTCAGGGATGATAGAATCCATGACTATAACTGGGGGTGATTTATCCTTATGGAATTGGTCCAATTTGATGGATCAACAATGCTTGGGTGGACGAATTTTTAATGTTCTGTTGATGAAGTGAGGTAATGTGTTATGCTATTTCTTGATTGAAAATGATATATGTATTAGAGATGGATCAAAAAATTATATTCTAGAAAAAAACATTTGTGATAGACAATTATATGATATGAATAATTCTTAAGTGGGTCATCATGAAATGAATAATAAGAATCATTATATAAATTATTCCTATAATAGGTGAAAATTTTAATTTTTGATATTTGGATTAATAAATTCCATGTGTAGAAGGATTTTAAATGACTAAGAAGAAAAATATGCAATTTTATCTATGTTTTAGGTGATCTATAGAATGTAAAATGAGTTAATGTGGTGAGATTGTATAGGTTAATTATTTTATTATGCCAGTAGATACATAATTGGTAGGAACATGGTACCTTGTGGACATTTCACTAAATATTCCCTATGATTATCTAATAGTTCCCTAGGTTGATGATGATGGGGGATTAGGTCATTTGGGGTGTATATAACCATATTTTTATAGAGTGTTTTATTTTTTATTTTTTTATTTTCTATAACCCATACGTGGTATTTTTTATAGAGGTGCTTGATGAATATGGGAATCCATTCCCTTATTATCCATTTATTCCTCCTTGTACTCCTTTATTTATTACTTCTTCCCACATGATACAAGGATACTATTAGTGATGTTAATCAATTAATATGGTGATCTTTCCATCCGACTTCATTAATTATTACTCATGTCCCTTTTCACTAAATTAATGGATTAAGATAATGGATTTAATTTATCTTCCATTATAGCGTGGTTGTATCTGGCCAGGTTGATGGTGCTTTGATGTGGATTTTATAAAGGAGGACCTGGTGAGTTGTTTGCCTAATGATTCATAGAGAATAACTTATGTTAATACACACATATAATTTATTTTAGGTATTCCATATATTTATAATAGAATTTGTTGATGAATCTGTGTTGGGAGTTAGGTAATTTTTCAATAATAGGGACATGGGTGTGTCCAAAGTGATACAATCCCGATTTATTTATATGTCATCATCACTACTTTATATATTGATTTATTAATATGTTATTTATAATGAAATAAATTGTGTAATTCATGGAAAAAATTAATTATTATACAATAGAGATAATTAAATTTATTTTCGATACAGCAAGAGCTTCATGGATACTTTCGAGGGTCATTATACTATTGGATGATATCATGTGATAGTGGTAGAGAATTTATTGATGGGAACAATAAATTTTATGGGCAGTGGACACTATCCTTCATGGATAGTTTATGATTTTTTATGTGATTTATGATATGAAGTCTCACTACTAGTGCAGAATTAACCTAAAACTAAACTGAAATATTCCCCTTATCTTGTTTGATTTAGTTTTGGATTATCAGGGTACTAATGGAAACTTTAACAACTATTAGATCAATACTGGAATGTTGGTATTCAAAGAATTAAACCAAAGTGAGGGTACATTATAACAACGAATCGATGTGGATTTCCCTTTAGGGTGTTGTATTTTTTAAGACCCTGATTATGATTCATTAGTCTTGTTAGACATAGCTGAAGTGTGTTTGTGGGGTTCAGTAGCATGAAACATAACTCGGAATGTTTCAATTATGTCTTGAGAGTAACTATGTTCTATATGATGTTTTATGGTAATTCCTTAATTACATATCATTATGTTCTTTCCACCAAAGTCCATGGGGTGACTATTAATTTATTGAGAGGCATGAAAATATAACAAAGAGGAAAAAATCCTTGGAAGACCATGATGTAGTGGTCCTACAATGGGTACCCATAGAATCCATTATGTTGGATATGAGGGAATCCAATGTGAATTACGAAATAGGATTTAACGGAATGGACCATTGATGATTCCATGTTATCTATTTTTTGTTTTTTTAATGAATTATGGGGTAACATTTTCTCCTTATTATTTTTCATATTATTGAAGAGGTGAATACCATGGTTTGGTATATAAATATTTGTTGGTTGTGGTATGAATGGCCTATCATATAAATAATGTGATTGATATGTTATTCCATAAAAATTTTGTCTCATTTGTATAACATATCCTATGAAATTAGTTATTCAATGTTGTAATTACGATTTTAGAATTGGAGGATATTACATGTGGAATTTTTATTTTGTTGAGGTGGATGAAACTCTAATAAAATAAACAAGTTTTTTTTTAATAGAATACCCCCATAGACAAATATTTCTCATGGAATAATATGAAAATTCCACATCGGTTGATGATGACTAAGGCATGGGACAACATGACCAATTTTTTATTTTTGAATGGGTTATTTCAGGATTGGCCACAAACCCTATGAAAGAGGGATCATCGATATTATGAAGATTATATGATATTCCAATGTATTGAGAAAAATTACCTAATTTTCTATATATCCAGATAATATGGAACTGAGTTATGGTATTCCCATTATATAGGGATGTGATGGTTAATGATTTTATAATCATCTTTTTAGGGCATGATGTCCACTAGGATAGAGAATTTATTTCTCATGCGGTCCTAATTGAGATTGTAATGAGTTGTAAAGTACAATTGTTTATTATTTCCCTTAGGACTGGGTTGTACAACCCATGGTGTGATGTATAAATGGAAAGGGATGTGATACATGTATGATAATAATAAAAGTTGATATGATTACTTCCCTTATTAAACGACCCAACACTATAGATGTTTTTACTTCTTATGAGATATCTTTGGGTTGGGATGTATTACCCTCCTATAATGATGTGATTGATTTGGGATGATTAAAGGAGTGTATTTTCACTATAATTTCATGTCATCTTATAGAATTTAATTACCAAAAAACAATACGCATAAGAATTTTCTGGTTCAAGGATACTATACCCATATTTTTATCAAATTTATCATGATTTACTTCTCATGAATTTTATAATATGACATCATTGGATCATTATGACAAATATTCTAATTATGTTACTGAGATGAAATACCAATTATTGGTCATTATACAATGTCATGATATTATCCCATTAAAAATAACTTTGGACATGATTCCAAGTTTATTTCTATTTGATATTATCAGATTAAACATTGACACTAATAGAAGAATGTGTGGTCACAGAATAGTGGTTTCATAGTACCCATAACTATGAAAAATTTATTATAGTACTAACAAGGCCATTAACTATGCTAGAATAGGACTTTATCAGTGATAAAAAAATAATTGATAATTTGAGCATTTTTAAAAGCACGAAAATTTTATTAGCGCTAAAAACCATCTTTAAAGGCCCCCTGTAAGTGTACTAAAAAAGAAACGCTAAAAGGGCCATTTAACAGTGCTGTTAAAGAGGGTAAATTTTTTTTGGATTTCCATGAGCATTCAACCATTTGATCAACACTTCCATGACCCCTTCAACAATGCTACCCCCTTTATCAAGTTCTCATTTTGGGTGATCTGTTGTGCGTGATTTGTTCTCTCTTGGTGAAGTTGTTCTATTTTGTGTAATTCTGTTTTTGGTGTGGTATTGGAGTCGACATTGATGGTTTTGATGACGGTGAAGTTGTGATAATTTCATTGAATCAGTTTGTGTTTGTTGATGCTATTTTTGGTTTCTTCGAAGATACTGGTTTTGGGGGCTTGATGTGGTGGTTCCAGTGACGAGGAGGACTATCTTCGACGGGCGTTTCTCGCTCAATCGGTGGTGATGGGTTTGGGTTTACGGGTTCATCATGATCTGTGTCGTGGATAGCTAATGGTTGGAATCCTATGGTGATTGCCTATTGTTTTTCTATTTTCTCTCGGTCTCCGGCTTGAGGCTATGGCATTTCACTTTGTTTGAATTTTGAATCTGGTTTTTACCTACAAGTATATGACTTTGTTGAAAGCTGTAGTGTCTTTTGAGGTGTTTTTAAATCGGTTATCTGGAATTGTGCGGTTCCTGCTCACCCAAAAAGAGGATTTTGAAAATCAAATAAAATTATAATTTTCATTTAGTCAAATAAACCCTAAAACATTATGAAAATCTAGAAAAATATAAAAACAACTAATTAACCAAAAAAGTTGAATAAATAGCCATTTTTTTTCTCCAAATAAATTCAAATTGATGATCATGAAACTAGATTCGAAATGATATGTCGTACATGCTGAGCGGATACCTATGAGAATTTCTAGTCATTTAAATTCATAGAAATTGGGGTTGGTGACTAAAATCTATATTTTGGAGGCCATCAACGCCATTCGAGGTGAAACAAAGAGGGAATATGATCAAAGATATAGTGCCAGACCTACACCATTTAAAGCTCATCGCATGATTTCATTTTTCATGTGGAAGATCCCAAACAGACACCCTAATCAGAAGTTATGTCTGTTTGATGTTCATGTTATGATTTCAACATATTTTTGATATCTTATAAATTTTTTAAATTTTTATTAAATGAATATTATGTGGTAATAATAACATTATTATTTATTTAATTTATTTTTTTAATTATATTATAATCAATTTTCAATAAATATCTCTTATATTAAGTGTAAAGGCCTATTTACCATATCGAAAACATATTTTAAAAAATAATTATTATATTTATATCTATATAAAAATATTTAAATATTATTATATTATTTTTAATGAAATATTATCTTTTTGAAGTATAATTTTATCAGTGCTTATTAAAATGTACTGATTAAGGGAGGTCTTCAATATCACTTCAAAAAATGCACCAATAAACACCGCCATATTAGAGCTATTAAAGATTGCCTTTAAAAAGATTTTTAGTGCAAAAAATGGGGTCTTTAACAACATTTTTAGCCAGTGTTCTTAAATCCCTAGAACTAAAAAAACACAGTTTTGTATTGTTGTTCTCAATAATTTTTTCTAGTATAACTTTTCTATAATAATATCACAGTTTACATGTATCTATATATAATGGATACGTTAGGGGAACAATTACTATTGGCCAACTATGCTTTACTCACACCATGAAATGGATTCATGGTACCCAAGAAAATATTATCATTTATCTTATAGGTATGGGTGAAAGACCAATATTAGATGGTTGATTTGTCAATATTTATAGAAGTAGGGAAATAAGACTACTCATGGATGCATGTCTATGTTTTCAATCATCTCCAATATTTTTATAATATTTAGTGTATGTGTTATATATGATCTACATATATGAGAACATGTTATTTTATGTATTTATTTATAAAATTACAGATACACATTTAATAATGGAATGGTGGTTTTTAATTATTAATAATGGAATGCAGTTATTTTCTAATATATTTTAATATTTAAGTGTAGAATATTTTTTTGGTGATTGGGGGAACCTAACTAGTATAAATAAGATTCCAAAAAAACTACGCTTTAGAACTCAAAACATCAAAAAATGTAGTGTCTAAAAAAAATTAAAATCATAAAATTATAGAACACTAGAATTATAAAACATAAATATGCAATCCATTAGGTTTTTCTGAGTGATGTACTCTATAGTGTGGATTAGAATCTTCTCTAATATAGTTGTATCATTTGATGATCTAGTCCATTAGAACATGCTAGGTTCTAGTGGGGCTTTCATTGTTCCATTAGAGGAGTGAATGTTCCACCATAATCTTTCATACTCAAGTGGACTAGATCATTTAGTCATAAAAATAATCTAGGTACAATAATTTAAACTATGATGATTGAAATATCATGTCTCTATCCCAGTACCACCCAATATAACTTATTTCTACTTGAAAATAATATATTTATTCACACAACTTCCATTATCCAAATAGTAATTAACACCACTTCTCTAGAATCATCGTAAATTCAATTTTAGTCATCATCATTTAGAGGAATCAATCCACAAAACTAATAGTTTAAAACAAAAAAAAACTACCACCAAAAATCACAGACAACCAAGTACACCATCACTAAATGGGGTAGACTAGGTTGAAGTAGACAGTAATCCAACCACCATAAAAAAAAAGACTATCCCTCTCAATGAATCTGATTTAATAATATCTATTTCACCTAACACCCAATATAGAGAATAATATTCCTTGGAATACCACTACTATGGTTGAATGAACTACCATATCAGAGAGGGGAACAATTGAGAACCCTTACAAATTGATTTTCTAATGGTAAAAGAATATGAAAGGTCAGAATAACGACACAAAACACTATAGGAAAAAACATCATTAAACCAAATGAGAATTCAAGGTGAATATGATACATTATTAAGACTGGTGGTGAGATGAATGCATATGATGACAAGAAATACACAAAAATATTTATAATAAACACTCAAATGCCTAAATAGAACCAATAGGGAGCTCTCAACCTCCCCATAGACAATCCACCTCAATAATGAAAACTTCATGTCAAATATAGTGTTTTGAGTGCCATATAAGAGGAAATATAGGAGGATGATGGAAAATGAAGCCCCTAATATTGATACCGAACTACATGATATAGTGTTATAAAAAACCATAGAAAACTATGAAATCATAGAAAGAGACAAAACCAATTAAAATAATATTCATGTCAACATCGATGTAGGAGAATAGATACTACCAAAGAACCATATGGGGAATAATTCTATGAGGTATAGGTATCTCCAGTAGAATGAAAAAATCCTAATCATGATGAATGAGAGAAACCTAGGAACAATATTTCCAACTAATGTTATGTATTCTTTTATCGTATATTTATGGATTATTAAATTTTTGTTTTGTATTTGATGTCTCTCGATACAAATAGGTAGTGCCCCACACATTATTACATAGACCACCATCTCTGGTTAGAAACCTCTAGCATATGGGGAGTCATGCATGAGGTATGAGTATCATAATTAAGTCACATTAGAGATGATCCAGATTGATGATTCAATAACTATAATGAAATTAATATAGTGATTATATAATATTGTTATTTTAATTTTTGGTATAATCTATGTATTTGTTTAGTAAATAATTTCGTTAAATAATAAAATAATGATGAGCCTTTCTATGATGCATTATAAGTCATAAGTTACCATGTTTGAGACTAATCATGGGTTTTTCCATTACATGTTTTCATTAATTGGGGAAACATTCCATGAAATGGTCATGGATAGCCCATATTCGATATTTTTGGATACTATATATCCTAAAAAACATCATAGTAATCTTCATAATTTTCTAATGTATGTAAAATATGAACCATGTTGGTATAGTGATAATTTTATATTTCTAAAATCTAATTTTCTTATGAAATTCATGGAATACATATAACTATAAATATGTGTTTATTTTGGGAACCAGTAGAAGTTTTCTGTATATGATGTTATCTTACTAAAATATATTTTCTACACTATGTTTATTTAAATATTATAAATTTCTTTGATTCAATTGATTACATACCATATTGTGAAATAATCAAAAGTAGATAGGTGTTAATGTCATGGATTTTTGTGATGATACCATAGAGGATTAGATGAGTTAATAGATATATCATTTAAATATTTTATTAAAAAAATATTTTAGTTTTATTATTTTTTATTCATTTATTAGGAAATAAATATTTTTAAAATTTCATTCTCTGATAAATGGTATATCATTGAGATATTATTTATATATTTATTTTTGATTATGGTATCTTGATGAATTGTGATGATTTTAATCCCATTAAATATTTATATTTTTATGCATTAGAGGGTAAATCTCAGCCAAAATTAAATTATTGACCCTTAGAGCTCATATATAGACTTTGTTGATTTATAGTTCACATGAGAACATGTGTGTTTCACTATAGCTACTGAATCTTATTATGGTGGGATGCAAAAAAATTGAATCAAATCAGTTTAAATTTTTATGGATTTGATACTTGAGAATTAATGGTATAATGGATACTATAGGTACATATGTCGTATGAATAATTGTCATTTTTTCCTATCCAATACAACAATAGTGTAAATGAAAATGAAAAGGGTATTTTTTGAAATGTTTACTTAATATAATGTCTTGTTGTTTGGTAATTTTTAGATAAATGTGTTTTTATTAGGAAGATTAATTTTTGAGAATTGCGGGTGGATAGTTGGTTTTCATGAATCATTTTAGTATATAGGGAAGTGTAATATGTGACTTTTCATGGATATGTTCATGATTTTTCTTATATATTTTTTTGGTTGATTTTATTCAAACATTAGATATTTATTAAAATAATCTCCAACTGGTCTTATATTGGTTTAAAATAGTGGATCCCAAAAACATCACTAAAGAAAATAGAATAATCACATTGGGGTGGTATCACAAGATAATAAAAATTAAATAGGGTCATTCAAGATGAATTTCTATTAAATAAGTTAATTTATAATAAAATCATGTAATTTTTATTGAATATGTTATTAATTGTGAACAAATTCATTAAAATTGATGAGATTTCATTTATATTATGTTGTAATGTATGTGTCAATGATTTTTATATTTGATCATTTCTGTTCTAGGTTATCTTTTAGACAAAAATCATTTTTATACTTTTGGTAAATAATTATATGATATATTAATAATTTATATTATTTGAAGAAATTTATGTTGAATTTAATATAATTTAATTGTTTGTATTTTACTTCAATATAATTGTAAGATAATTATTTTTATTATTATCTTGGAATTTCAGTAACAAAAATAATAGAATATTTTATACATTTATGGAATGGGAATATAGAATGGCTTATAATATAACAGAATTATTAATCTATTGTTATAAAATAAAATTAATTCCAAAAATGTAAGGATAGAATCTAATAAGAATATATTCTTAAAGGATAATATATTATTTAATGGGGATCCCTCGTTTTCATATTATATTCTAATCATCTAAAGGGAAATATACATTTATTTGATGTAATTTTGGGTTTCTTGAGTCGATTGAATCAAGTTAATATTATAAAATCTCTATTAGAATGATATTTTTTTAATTTATTGTTTTAAATTTTGAAGGTATTTAAAATAAATTATTAATTATATGTGTGATATATATAGAGATTATTATTCTTGTGTAATTTTAATTTTTTGGGCTGTATTCATAAATTTTAGGACCAGATTAATGTGGATAAAATAAAATTTTAAATGTGAGTAATTTGTTGTTGATAAATTATAGTTTTAAATATATAAATTATTTACTATTATAGCGATATTTGTGATATGTTGAATTAATCATTGAAATGGAAATTTCTATTTAGTTGATACAAATATTATTTATGGTTGATATAAATGCTTTTAAAATTCATTTAATAAGGAAAAAAGGTAATTATTAAAAATTAGAGGGTAATGTATAAAAAATCATGATTTTTTAATTTAAAATAATTTTAATTTTCTTAAGAATGATGATATTTGATTAATGATTCATTTTCAAAAGTCATAGAAGATATAAATAGTGGTGAATGACTAATTATATATGGAATGGGGATTGTGATAACTATTATTATGTATTAAAATATAATACATAAAATTGATGATTCAAGGGACGACTAAGAATAAAAATTAAAATATTTTATAAAAAAAAATTAGAATTAATTGAAATTTTCCTTTTCCCTTTAGTATTTTGGTAAAATAGGAATTTCATTATTTATAATACCACATTTGGATGGGATTTTATGATCATTTAGTTAATGAAAGAAAATATGTTTTTAGAATTCAAGCATGTAGACTTAATATTTTATTTAAAGGTATGAATTTTAGTAATATGATATTTTTTTACACTATTATTTATTGGTATGTGATTATCCTTTTAAATATAATGTTTAAGGGAAACAATAAATGGGAATTTAATATGTTTCAGAAATTTAATATTTCTTTTAATGATCAAGTTGTATTATAAATAGAGATTCATTGGTAAATATATAATTAATGTTTAAATGTAAATTTAAACTAGATATATTGTTCGAAGATATTTCTAGGTGATTACTGAATTATTTATTAAATGATGATAAATATTGAATCTTGTAAAAAAGGTAGTATTTTATTTTGAAAACATGTCAACATTAATTTTTTATTGGTTAAAAAAATTATATTTAAAAAATACTAGTTTATTTTTTTATTGGTTTTTATATGTAAAATTTTGTTTCTTTATTTAATTTCTAATTCTCCACAACAATGGAATTTTTTAAATTATATAACTATTAAATGTTCATTTCATTATGGTAAAATAATTTTTTAATGGGTATTCATTTTAATTGAGACATGTAAAACATTTTTCTACATTACAATGTTATGGGAAATACATTACATGATAATGAAGTCATGGTTTTAAATTAAAGATGGATTTAAGAGAAGTATCGATCAAAAACATAGTAGAGAGTGTGAATAAATTATTTGATGGGGGACTTTTCTAAATTCAAATTACTTTTTTGAATTTTTTTCCTTTGTTATCTTGAGTAATTTTAAGATTATATTTATTATCGCAACAGTTTTTTGACCAAATTTATTAGTAAAATATTATTTGGGGAAACACTATGGTTATTTTGTCAGGGTTATTTGATTTTTTAATATTAATAGTTTAATTTTGAAAATAAATATGTTAAATTATTCATTTCAATGTTGATAATTGTATCAAAATGATCTGTATGTGTAATTTCATTAGTTTGAATTATTGAGGAATAATGAGTTGAGTATTTTTTTGATGAAAAATTTTGTGGAAATTTTTTTATGTTTTATTGGGGGTTCATATAACTGTTTGGGGATATTAAGTGAATATTGATCTTATTATAAGATACAATCACTAGAGATGGTTAATATTGGTTCTTGACCAATAAATGTATTATGATGTGGAGTTTCTAGTAACTCATGTTTTCTTATTAGGAATAAAAAATATAAATTTTAGGTTTTAATGTATATAATTGATTTAATAAAAGTTTATTGGTGATGTTCAAGTATATTTTTGGAATCTAGGTAGGGTAATGGGTGTGTTAATTATAAAAATAAAAAAATGACACCTCTAATCTCTTGATATTTGGAACTGGGAACCTTTTTGATGTGCTAGAAAGGGAGGGGGGTTTAATGACTGTTAATTAAATGGCCGTCAATTATAAATAGTTCCCTTCCAGGACCATCGTATGATAGGGTAACTAATTCCCACCATCACCCTATTAAGCCATGAATCAGGTGCCCTTCCAGTACCACCATCTGATCTGCTAGTGTCCAAACCATACAGAAAACTAGAGTCACCACCTTCAGCTAGTCATCAGCTTCCAATGCATAAGGTTCAACTTGATATGTAACGGGTCTATTCAAATGGAAAATGTAAAGCGTGCTCTGCATGCTCTCCTCATCCACTAGTTCTCCATGTACAACATGTTTCTCTATAGGTGTTCATATGGCTGGTGAAACAATTAGAGGTAAAATCATAGGAATTGACCTTGTATCGATGCCTCATCACTGAGGGTAACATCCTCACAATGATCAAGATAAACCATTGCTGGTACACATCATGGAGGCAGCATGTAATTAACTAAGATGTACCATGGTCAATGAGTATATCATGAGAGCTGATGTAAGAAGGACCTGGTAAGATAACTCATTCATATATGATTCATCTACCACTTTTTCCCTGTCACTAGTGGCTCATATACCAAGTCTAATAATAGTTTATCATAGTCTTGGTGTATGGATATGTTGGCTTACACACCAACATAAGAGTCCTTGGCCTGAATTCCATACTCGAAACACATACCAATGCTTCCCTAGAACAATATCATAGACTATCAACCCTATGCAAGAATCAACCAACTCTGATACCACTATATCATGACCCAACCCAATTGGGAATGTTCCAAAAATAACCAATCCCATTTGTAATATGTTAGGGTGTAGAGACTACGACCGAATAATCATATAACAAACATGAGAGGCATTTCCTATGTACTTGTACATAATCACACATCTCAAATAAAAAAATGTTGAAATGTAAAAATAAATAAACAACCATTTCATGCATAAATCAATATCCCACAACCAAATTATGACATGAAGTAAATATAGTAAATAATTCCATATACAAGAGGACCAAAAATAGTCTATAATAGATGTGAAACCTGAATGTATAGGTACGTGGATTTCTATCTGAAATAAAAAAGAAACACAACTTGATCAGTCTGGTCTCACTAACCACCATTTAGTCTGGGTCCACCCTAGACTCTGTCTAATGGTTTATCATTTACAAAATACATGACATGTGTAGGACAAATCCCATATAGGGGTGAGTATAAAAATACTATGTTAGAAACCATTAAACCAAAAATCATTTTACAAATGAAATTCAGTCATCTCCACATAAGTATAAGTCTAAACACATATAACAAGAATATATTCATATACTCAATCAAAGACACATTCAATAGAGGTGAGTCACAACCGTAGTATACCAAACCATAAGATTACATTACAAAATATCCATGAATCCCTCATATAGGAGAATAAATTCATGTGTTCTATTGCACTAATGTGGTCCATTCGAGTGGAACTACTCATTGAGTCACATCATGAGAAATAACACATTGATATTCTGAAGAGATACGATACACAATTGGGGATCACTACCATATCCAAGGGTGATACCAACTAACACAATCTAGAAAAACCCATAAATGTAAATAAACCTTTTTCATGTAGTGTTGGTGAAATCAATAAAACAAACACCATCGAGGGAAAGAAGGTGAAAAGAGGATCTCACTCTGGGCCTCTATAAGGTATCTGAACATCTGTATCTTGGATGTCCCTCTAAAGGGATCATAGTCAAAGGGGTAGTAAATGATTAATTCCTACCATTAACGGATTGGATAAGGAGATTTTTCCTTCATACAGTGGAAAATATATCTAATACATTTATAAAATTTTACACAATGTGAAAAGGGGTAGAACACCTTATAACTTGTCCTGGGTTATGCCCATGTTAATGGAATGTGTCATTAAAACCATGTATGAGTAGTATTACATGAAATTTTGGAATCTTATGTACTCTAACCATGTTCCAATACAAGGCTTCACCCCATGTACCCATGTTTGTGTAATATTACCTAGCTTAGCTAGTGTTCTTGGTCCAAACCATATCGTGTGTGGATTAAACATTGTGTAGAAAAACTCATGCACACCACCCATTGTTTTTTGACCTCCCAAAGTACACAATGTGTATCCCAGAAAGTACCATACGTTTTCCTATTATTTTTACATTGTGTGATGTTTAACATCATTCAAAACCCTTGCCACTTCTTGGGGGCATGACATGTGGACCCATTTTTCACATCCTATTGTTTGAGATTTTTTAAAATCCAAGATTTGACTATCTACATTTTATCTAACATGACTTTCCTTCAATATAGTGATCATATCTACATGAAAACAATTATCCAATCTCATCCAAGCCATTCCATCATTGTAAAATTTGTTTTTTCATTAGTTCTACTCACAAAATGGATGAAGTCTTCGATCCTCATTGTGCACTAAAGAACACCGAAGAACGTGAATTGGGATTCCTCATTCTTCTAAATCTATTTATATACATCGTCACACCTCCATTTTTTCATTCCAGTACAAGATCTACTATAATAGAGAGTTTTTCATAGAAATTGGTGGGAACAATAGATTTTTTGGGATTTGTTGAGTCACAGTCCAAACAAAGAATGCCCGCAACAAATGATTATGGGTGGGAGAAGAGAACTAAAAAACAAGATGAACGAACAATGATTTGACATATTTTTTTGTGTTCATTATTATCTATTAGGACAAAAATCAAATTAATATATAGGCATAATGATAATTATCTACAAAATCACAGTAAAACAACCCAACTCATATAACAATCAAACTGTTGGTCAATATGTTCATGTATTTTTCCACTACCATCATAGAAATAAAAAATAGAGAAAAAAAAATTAAGAACACATTCCATTTTTCAATTCAATTTGATCATTGATGAAAGATGATTCATTATCGCTATCATTGTGAAGTTCCATCGAATTCGAGGTGCATTGATCTTTTGTCCATGAATTCATCACTATTCACTTAATAGGATTTTTCAAATCCCTCTACAATAGTTCTCCGACATATCTAGGGTTCTATGGTTAACCCTAGAAATTATACCTAACAATATATTTAATTTTCTATAGTCACTATGTCAACAAAAAATAAAATAATATTATTTTGATAAATTATTTTATTCATTTTAGTGCTCATAATGACTTTTCCACAAATGACCCATGGTGACTAATGTTAAGACACTTCTAGGGTAAGCATAACATTTTGAAATCAATGGTTCCCTCTGATTTCATATCTATGTTACTTTTTAGAAGTTATTATTATTTTTTATAGGAAAACTGCACACATGGGCTATTTAATATATTTCAATCATTTATTCTGGGCACACTAGGCCTTATAATCACATGTCGTCTCAGTGTATGCTCTTAGAAATTATCCTTAAAATATACAAAAAGAATACAAAGAAAATCATGAACATTAAGTTACTTTCTTTTGAATATACTTACTCACATTTTGGGATTAAATTAATATTCGACTAATAATTTCAACTCTATGTTATGTCAGTTTTTTGAAAGTTCTATATAATTATTTTATGTTGGTTATATATTTAAATTTATTTATATTTATATCATATCAAACATATTATAATGTTAGATTCCAAGGGACATTGTGGTATTTTTTTCATCCTAAAATGAAATATTTAACTTGTATCACCCTATGTTTCTTATAATTAACCTTTTATTTATTAATTTTATATATATAATTTCATTATGTTAATTTTTGGGTGGTTTGGAAGAGATTTATGACGTTTTTGGGAAATATACGAACATGCTCGGTTTGAGATTGGTGTTTAGAAACCATGAAATACATCTCCAGAAATTGTGAAATTGAAACCATGTGAAATAGGTAGGCACACAGTTTAGTGCATGGTTTGATGAAACTGTGTGTCCACCAAGTAAAAACTATGAAATGCTGGATATAGGGGATTAGAGCAGTGGTTGCATAGTTTTTGTTACAATGCATGAGATCCATTCAAGGGGTGTTTGGAGGATGTGACTATCAAAATATTAGTCCTCGGTTTCCCTAACAGTTCTTCAAAACCATACACAATTTAAAATTACATCTAGATATTATAAATATAAAATGTTTCACCCCTAAATCATCACATTTTCATAATAAATTTTCAATAATTTGAATCCCAGTCTCTCCATAGGATGGGAAGTACTTTCCTTCAATCCTGGTGTAATATGTAGGCGAAACTACTGTTTTAGAGGCCTAGATTCATTGTTATTTTTTTGATTCATGGTTATTTCCTTATTTTTCTTCTTATTCACTCTCTTGAATTCATGAATATAATATATTGGGAAAATATCCAGATTTTTCTATACAAATAATGATAATGTTTGGTCATTTTTTTATGGTAACAAAATCGATGAATGGTTTTTTGTGCCTCAATCTGAATTTTTGGTGTTTTGTGTCCTTCTTTAGTTTCACTAATGGTTGTGTGGTTGGTGGCTTCACCTTTGAGTCATCTTGTTTAGAACATTGAAAATTTATTTAAAATTTATTTAATTTATTATTTGAATTATGAATATGAAGTTAAATGTTTTAGGGAATTCTTCATTAGTTATGATTTGTGAAAAATTAATAATTTTCTATTTTTTGGAAAGTGAAATATTTTTCTTAATTTTAAGAAGATAAAATTAAAAAATTTGTTTGTTTTATTTCATGGAAAAATGATTATTTATTTTTTAAAATAAATTTAATGTTTAATTGATATATATTTTCATGTGTTTTGGAATAATTTATTGGCATGTGTTCATGTTCATTTGGGATATAAAAGAGCACAATGTTTTTCCCATGAAAAAGTTGGACGCATAAGTGAATGAATTTCCTTACCTCAAAATCATTCATGATGTGAAATCTATGTTAATGGATGACTTACTAATCACATGTATTGGTATTTAAATGTAATAAAAGAATTTTTGGAAGTGTGGATGTGGGGAATGTTATGGGAATACAAAAATGAAATTTTTGAAATGATTTTATATAAATTTTTTGTTTCCTTCCTTGTAAAACTATTTGGTTAGGAAAACTGTTTTATGCATCAATATAAACTATTTTAAAATTGTTATAAAATATATTATAAATATTCAAAAACTTTTTATATCCTATTGGCATGTGTCGAGAGGTCATTGAGGAAATTATATTGAGTGTTATACTCTCCCCCTTCTTGATAACTTTAGTTCATTTCCATATTCGATATATCAGGATATAGGTAAAGGCACGGTGTCCTAGTTAATTATTGATGTACTATGATACCATTAAATAGACAAGTGGGGTTGGATCATGGAGAAGTTTTGGAATTGGTTAGTTTATTTATTCTTTGTATTTTAGTTTTCTTATTGATTCCTCAGGGTACTTTTATATTGTCATATTTATTGGTTACACATTGAGTTGTATTAAATTTTACTAATTCGACATATAGTGGTTGTTTGGGTATGGCCATATTGTTTATGTTGTTTCATTTTATATGGTAAAAGTTTCCCCTAATTATTTTTAATTCCCTAGAAATTTATTTTTAGAGATTGTAGTCATGGGGATTTCACCACAGGTTTGTATCAGTCGTCACATCTCAATCCAAAGAGGTGGGGAAGGATACTGCAAGTGGTATCAGCTTATTCCATCCTTAATATCAGATTAGTGTCATTGTATCTTTTTAGATGGTAGTACAGAGTCATATTTTCAGAAATTGAAATCTATAGTATACTATGATGTATCTTAACTATATTTTATGAAGTTAAAGTAACCAGAGAGTTTTGGTACATGAATGTTTTGAGACACTTCTAGAATTTGTATCCTCTTCAACATAGGTTTCTCTTTTGAGAATTAAATGGCATGAATTGATATAAATGAATTCCCTATAGTTGTGTGTAAATGATTTTGAGTAATTATTTATGTATAAGGTAAAATGTGTTCATTTTTGAAATATTTTAAAATGGGTTTCTTTTCAAAATGCATGGTGGGATTTTAAAATGTTGATAGGAAGATAGAATTTTTAAAAAATTAAATGATCTTTTTGTTCATTTTCTGATGTTGTAATTTTGAAATTTCAATTCCATCATTTGCTAGATATAGACACTAAACATTATTATGTGTTGGATATATATAATGGAACCATGTTGAGGTTATAGTAACTAACTAAAATAATATTCTAATAATATTCTTTCACATTTTCTAGAAGTGATCCAAAAGGTAGTTCAATGTATTTTTTTATGATTTAAATGATTTTTATTGTGGGAAAAAAGTTATAATCCAAGGAATATGATTATTCTGTTTAGTCCCAAAGAAAAATCCACCCATCATATATGGTAATTTAGTGCAACAAAAGAATAATTTGTTGATGAATAAGGTGAATCGAATCTTTTAATTCCTAGTTAGACCATAAGATCTAAAATAGAAGTTAGAAATAGACTTGTAGGAGGATCCTGCACTCTAGCGGGGGATTTAACAGATGAAGCTAAAATGGAAAAAGAAATTATGTCAAAGTATTTTTATAATTTTTCAAAAAAAAATTATATACTCACTTGTTTAGAAAATCTATAATTAATGGATTCATTACTATAAAGTAATAGAATCTCACAGTGATGGATTATGTAGCTAAATTTTGTAACTTTTTCCTTTTTATTAGGATATTTTATAATTGCGGTGATGAAGGAACAAATTTTTTATTTGGGGATGAGGTCATAGATTATCCCATGTATTTTCATACAACTTATAGAAAATCATACTATGATGTTCAATTGATAATTTGTGGATGAAATGTACATCTCAATAACTATGGGAGGAATAAGCATGTTGATAACTATTATAAATAATAGAAAATATAATGCTGATAATAAAAATATGGGGGACACCAATTTCAAATATATTGGTATGAATCGGAACTTTATGGAGAGATTTTTGAACCTTAATCCAAGAATTAATATTAATATAGGATGTATTGAATGTTATTCTTCTCAGTATATGAAGATAGAGTGTACAAAACCACCTATGGAATTTCATAACTTAATCTATATGGTTATTCTTCAATTCTAATATCACATTTCTCCAAAATTGGTGTCGGGAAATATGTTATGGTTTTTAGATGTCATATGCTTCAACTAGACAAGTGTGGTAGAATATTTTATGTTAGTATAATAATGCAAGACATGGGGATTCAAGGAATACCATGACTCATAAAGTAATCGAATCTCAATAGGGTAAAAAAGATTAGAGTTTAGTGTGTAAGAAATTGTATGGAACTAACAAAATTATTAGTGATGATCAATTAATTCCATAGATTTAGAAAGGTACAAATATTTTAAATTCAACCTTTATGAAATATATCATTAATATTGTACTTTAGAATTCATTTACTACTTTCCATGTTGTTGATATTAAAGGTATTCATGTATAGATAATTTATTTTGATTTGAAACTCCTAAATCCTATTGGAGAAATATAATGTTGAGAAATAATGTTAATATAATGGTCTATAAGAATATATGGGGATAAATTTAACCTGGATTTCTCTATGCATGAGATTTATGTCTACAAATTAATATTTTGCGTGGATTGGTTCAAAATGTTCAAATCTCACATTGACTATTGTATACAATGAGTATGTTTTGCAATTGATGATGGAATGAATAATATAAATGGAGGAGATGAAAATGTAATGTCAAGTGGAACATGATTTTTAACCCAAGTAGTTGGAATAATATTTCAGCAGATGTTATCTTTGACCTTGGCCTCAGTGGACGATATGGAGAATAGTGTTTTCCAACAATTATAGATCTGTTTTATGATGTGTTTAATAATAATTTCTTATTTTTTTTCAAACAACGGATATGTTGAGTTCATGATTGATCTCTTATAAGGGACAAATAATATCTTACTTCCTTATTATCATATAAAATGAGAACAATTAAGGGAATTGAATTTTGAGTTGGAAGATACGGAAAGTGAAGGTCACATTCGGCCCTACGTGTCTCCATGGGATGCACTAATTTTGAATGTGAAAAAGGTAGAGGACACTATTTTGATATGTGTGAATTTTTATAAGATTAACTATGTTATTATAGTGAATTTTCATCCTTTTCACTCAATTAATGATATATTTTATCAATTATGTTTTGAAGAGTGGCTATATAAAATTGAATTATGTTTACGATATCAACATCTTTGGGAGAAGGAAATTTTGAAGAGAAAATTTAGGAGTAGATATAGACATTATGATTATTTGGTTATTCATTTAGTCCATAAAAATTCATCAGATATATTTATTTAATTGATGAATTGAATATTTAAAATATATAGGGATTCTTTTATGGTGGTGTTTCCAGATAACCTACTGGTGTATTCTAAGAAAATGTATAAGAATGAGAAACACTTTGAGACAATTTTGGGTACCTTTCGAGGTGATTTTTTGTTGTAAATACTATCCAAGTTGAAATTTAGGATTGAAGAGGTGTGTCTCCATGGAAATATAATATCTAAAAATTATGTAAATTTTGATCCCGAAAAGATAGAGGTTGTGATATTAAAGAATCCCCAAAAGAATGCATTTGATTTAAATAGTCTCCAAGTCATAAAAAGTTATTATCATTTTTTTTGAATTTTCATTACTAGATTCACTAATGAAATCTTTAATAAGAACTATTGTTCTATGGAAATACAATGATGACAGTTAAATGTTATTTCAGGAGCGTAGTGTTCACCTAACATCTTCACTGATCATTATACTATTGGAATTAGGACATGGTTTTGTGTTGTATTATAATGCTTCATGATCTAGTTTGGGATATATTATCATTTATGGAGGTCATTTTGTTTCATAGGTCTCATGGTAGTTTTTATTTCAATATAAGAACCACACAACACAAGATACAAAATTATTTGTTATTTCTTATTCATTGAAAACATGGAATCATTAACACTTGGGTGGAAAATTTATTATCTTATATATCAAAATAGCTTGAATCAAACATTCCAAAAAATAAAATTTGACTATGATAAAATGTTTGTTGATGTAGTATATTAAATTGTTTGACATTGAAATGATATATACATCGGGTATAGGAAATTCAGTGGGGGATTCATTATAAAGAATTAAATATTATCAGTTGGTGAAAAAGTAATAAACTTAAGAGAAGATTATTTTAGTGATATGGGATAGGTGTTGGATTTTTAATATTTAGGTACAGATTCGGTTTTAGTTTGGGATTATTTTGTTATTGATTTTGTGGAAATACTTAATGTGGAACAAAAATATGACCCTATATGTTTTGTGATGAGGAAAAAACTAAATGGTGGGATAGAAATTGTGGGAAATAGTATGGATGAAAGATTATTTTTTGGTTTTGAGATAGAATGTCCATAATTATTGAATTGTAGGAACAACGTCAACACAGATCACACTATTCATGATAGGATATTAATCCTTGAATACAAAATATGTATAAGGATCAAAATTCACAATTTTTGTTAGATGAAATGAAATGAAATGTAGGGTGGATAACTTTGTTTTTATATGCCTAACATATTTTTAGGTTAATGTAGGGATCCAATGACCAATGGGTATTATGAAATCATTAATAATTCCATTTTGTAAATTTGAGTAGATAGCTATGGATTTTGTAAAAAATCTACCATGGTGGTTTAGAAATAGGATTCCATATGGGTGATAGTGGATCAATTCATGAAATCATCTCATTTTATGAAAATTCAAAAACATAATATAGATAAAGAAATTTTAAAAATACATATCTAAGAGGTGTTAAAAAACATTGGAGTACTAGTTTAAATAGTATTTTAAAAAGGTTCATTGTTTTGACTCATTTTTGGAAGTCATTATAGAAATACTTTTGGGATTAGTTGACTGTGAGCACGGTTTATCATCCACAAATGGATATAAAATCTAAAAGGATGTTGAAGACATTGAAATACATGCTTAGGGATTGGATAATAGATTTTAGTCTTACATGGGAGGAGAACATACCATGAATTGAGTTAGCATATAATAAATAATAGAAGACATCAATACATATTGATCTTTTTTATGAATTGTAGGGGTGTCATTACTATTCTCCATATTTTTGGGTGGAAGGATGTTTATATGCAATATTTGGACCAATCCATGTAAAGGAGTCAATGAAGAAAAATCAGTTGATTGGGAAGACAAGGGAGATATATCAAAGTCATTATAAATCATATGGGGGAATCAATGATATTAATTTTCTTTTGAGGTGTGTCAACTTGTGTTCATAAAAATCATCGTAAGGATTGGGAATCATAATTTATTAGAATAATGGTATGTTATCACCATGATACATAGTCCATTTTCAAATAATTTAAGTGGTTGTTGAGGTTCTATATCATTTGAAATTGAAATTGAGGATTCATTTAGTGCATAATTTGATTCATCTATCGCAATTGATGAAGTGTCAATATGATATTGACTATATTATATTATGGTATCATGTTTTCCTAGATCAAGATTCTATATTTGTTCAAATACCAATACACGTTATAGAGAGGAAGCTGAATTTATTTCATGGGAATAAAATCATCGTAGTCCATATTTTTTCCAAAAAATGGTTATATTTTGGTAGAAATTTGTGAGTGAGAGAAGTAAATGGTTAAACAATGGGCTGAACTATTTCAGGACAGTGGTGATTTTAAACATTCAAGGGTCTAAAATGACATTGTAGAGTTGAATGTAACACCACCATTTTTAGAAAATTAATAATTTATTATTTCATTTATTTATATAAATTTATTGATTTATATTTCAATAATTTTTGAGGATATTTCTCAGGTTTAGGAAAACAAATTTTGGTGAACAATTTATGAATAGGTAGTAGAAATCGTCAAACATGTCCCAAAAAATTCTGATACTCAAATTGTGGACACTATATAGGTGGACGATTACATTAACAATTTCGCCAACCTAAGTGACCACCGTAGAGAAATAATGAAATGTTCAATAGAGGGGTTTAACATGGTTATTTCACATTTTTTCTAAATGTTTGATCAAATTGTGTGAGGATTATTTGGAGGTGTGACTATTACATGGTTAGTGAAAATTTTTCCTAAATTCTTTCCCTAACCCTGAAACATATAAAATTATATCAAGATTATTTTGATATATACTGATTTACCAACTAATCTTCTTGTTTCACCTAAATAAACCAAAATACATTTTCCTCTCCCTCTATAGGAAGTTAGACATTTCCTTTCGATCCAAGATCAATCAATAGGTGAATCTGTTATGTTGGAGGACCCAATATTTTGGTAAGTTCGCATTCATGTTTATTCACAGATGTTTACTTCTTATTCCTTTGTTGGATTCATGAGTATAATGTTAAGGGGATATGTTTATGTTGCTTGATAGAAATCATGATGATATATTTGTCTTTATGGAAACAATATCTAATGAAGAATATTTTATTTTAAATAGTAGTTTATAGAGTACAATGTCATTATTGGTTTTCTCCAATTATTTTGAGGTGGGTGGATTCACTCTAAAAAACTCAAATTTAGAAATTGAATGATTAATTTGAACTGTTAAATTTATATTCATTGTTTTATGAAATTATTCTTTTTTGATTGTTTGGGAAATTTAATAAATTTTTTTCCTTTTATGGAATCTGAGATTTGTTTCATATATTGTAAATGATGATTTAAAAATTGTAGTTGGTTTTAATGCATGTGAATGTTTTTGTTGATTTGTTTTCAATAAAATAATTTTTTATTGAAATGTAATGTAATGGGTTTTGGGATAAATTATTTATTTTTGGTCAAGTGAATTTGTGATAGGTAAGAGCATGAATGTTCCCCCATCAAAAAGTTGGATTGATAGGTGTGTGAGGTATCCCCTATTAAAATGGTTCACCATGTGACGAATTAATGAACCATCAATCACCCATAGTGAGTACATGGAGTTCCATGTATAATATTAAATTGAGTATGTGTGGATTTGTAAAAATGGAATGGTGATTCCAAATATAATTTTGAATATTTTTTTAAATAATTTTTTTGTTTATTTCATGGAAAAAAATTAGTTTGGATAAATATTTTATTTAGAAAAATAATTTATTATTTGATATAAAATCTGTTAATTTTTTCCTATTTTATATAAATTTTATAACTTTTTATATCCTTGTTGAATTTGTTGGGAAGTCAGTAGGGAAACCCTACAATGTTTTATACTCACTGTCTTCTTGGTAATTTTTGTAGGTTTTCATATTTGATATATCATGACAAAGATAATAGAATGGTATCACATTTCATTTTCTATGCACCAAGAAATCATGGTTGGGCATGTGTTGTTGGATTTGGAGAAGGTTGGCCAATCCAAAATTGTTTTTTTCATGTATTTTAGTATTATTGGTATTTGATTCCAATTTATTTTCTGATATTTTAGTTTTTCTTGGTTATAAATTGAGTGTAATTGCATTGCCTTTATTCATCAAATAGTGGTTGTTTGGATATGTTAATCCTGTTTAAGTTGTTTTGTTTTTTAAGGACATGTTCTTCCCCATTTTTTTATCAATATCATTGAATTTATTTCCACCATTGGTGTCGTAGGATCTCACCTAATGTCAAAATCACTCATCATCTATCAACATAATGAGTAGGGGAGGGATGATAAATATCTTACTATTTTTGTACACATCCATTGAATTTTTAGTTAAACTTGTTTTAATTTATCAATATGAAAGGATCATTTGAAGAATATAATTAGATTCTTAGATCATTATTATGATATTTGGGAGCATTGATGTAGTAAATAAAGAATATTTTTTTAAAATTTTTATGTTATTTAAATTTCATTTTAAACAATACATGTATTGGGAAAATATTGTTTATTTTGATGGATTTTTGAAATAGAGGGAACTATATGGAATTATATTATAGATTTACAAATGTTTATTGGGTCAATTTATATTTTTGCGATTCTATGATTATAAATAAATTATTTATGACCATCCATTATAAGGAAAATTCCTACTCAAGTGATACTCTAGAACCACATTAGTAGTCATTAGCCTTTGGTGATCAGAGAGCTCACCTGATTCCTTCTGTAATTAATACTCATTTTCATGATCATATCATAATTTTACACTTACATATATATTTGATATAATTGACAAGTAATTGTACATAAATAGTCATGTTAATAAATAACATCCACTGATAACCAAATGTTTTTTAAAATATAATATTGATCCATTAACATGAAGGATGTATGTAGTAGAAATATCAATGGGGGTATATTTAATAAAATATGGTATTGGTTTCTTCATAACACTTGATTCAAATTTTAAAAATATGTTTCATATATTCTTATAATTTAATTAAATATTTACTAAATTTTGAGAATAATTATTGTATTAAAACATAATAATTGTATTTAGTTATATAGAGAATATAATTCTGAATAAATAATTAAATGTATTGAAATGATTTTTTGAATTTTAATACATGGGTATTATATATTAGTATGTCATCAAAAAAAATTATTCACGTGATTTTTCTGAGAAAAAATATAATTCAATTAGAGATAATCCTATTAAATTAATCATGATAATGATGTACTTACTTATTATAAGTAATAAAATATGATCTATACGAAATTAGAAAATTAATTATAGAATTATAAAATAATAGTACTTATCTTATATAGATAAGGAATTATGCTTTTGGTTTCTTTTTTTTAGAATATTGTGGATTCATTTTGGATTAATATAATTAGTTTAACAATATAAATGAGTAAAATGATTTATAGAATAATAACTATATTTCTCTTTTGGTATATTCAATATATAAATAATATATTGTAAATCTTTAATGATAACAATATCAAAATAAATCATATAGGATACCACTATTTTTTGAAATTATCATCATGGATATATAGATGAGAAACGCATCTAAAGGATACATATTGATGGATAGTTTGAATATTTTTATTATGCATCACACAATTCATGCCAACCTCATCTATCATTTAAAATGACCTATTTTCAATTTTGAAATAATGATAAAATAATTATTTGACTATCTGACAAAATATAGAGTGATATATATGGCCCAATGAGTATATTTGGACATGGTGATTATTATTGTTGGTATACATTACTGTGGATTTTATCCATGGTTGTATCATAATTATATTGATGAAAAAATTTAAAACCATTGAACAATTTACTTATTTCTATATTTTCATATTGATGGAGAATAAAAACATACTCAATTAGTTTGATCATATCTTGGTTGGGTTAGTTTACAGAACATTGAAACATGAATCCTAATTCTCATAGTTTAAATTAACACGACCTCAATCATTTACTATAATCTCCTATGGTTTTCATCCAGTTTTGATGGATATAAATTATAAAGAAACAATATAACCTAATAAAATTTACATGTGAATGTAGTATGATATTATTTTTTAAATTTTTTTGTTATATAATATATAAATTATTTTATTATAATCCTCAATTTAGATTGAGTTAAAAAATTATTAGGATAGTGAAAACTATAATCTAGAGAATATAAAATAAGTTGAAAAACTAAATCCTCTTAAATAATTACACATTCATCACCATTAGAAGAGAATACAAACTGGTGTGTTTTAGTTACTACAATTAATTTCCATGGTAGAATAGTTAAATCAATGGAACCATTTCATAAGTGAATTTTGAAGAAATTTTCAGAAAAATTGAAAATAAATTTGAATTATTTAAAATTTATTTAATCATCAATAAATAATTTGTGAAAATTATGAAATTTATAATCACACCAATCCTCAACCATTGTTGAAATTTTTACATTTAGCTTGCCTAAATTGATTTATTCAATAAACTTATATAAAGCTCTAAAATGAATATTCCCATTAATTATCTCGTGATAATGATAAATTTGTTCATATTTAAATAAAGAATCACAGAATCCCCTAGATGGACTATGGTGAGTTTTCTATTATATCGTATAACCTTAAAAAATTTTGATGAGTTTTTTGTGTGGTGGTATATGTTTTTCTCAAAATCCATTATGATTCCATGAACATTAATCATGTTGAATTAACTTTTTTCATGTGGTTTTGTTTGTAATTTTATTATTATTTGTCTTCGTTTCTCTATGATGAATCACCCATATGATCACCATTGTCATGATGATGTCATCTCTATGTCTTGGTAGAGTCACTAAACCTATTGTAAAAACTAAGAGGATCTAGACATGAAAATATTGCATACATTTCCATCTATTATATGGGAAAAAAATTTCTCTATTTAAATATTATCACACTATTGTGAAACAAATAGAGGATTAATTATAGTGCATTGATTCACAATTGTTATTTTGGATGAATGACCATTATACCTACATTTTTTATGGAGAATATCCTTATAACTAAATGAAATTATTGAGCTTCACTAACTCAATAATTATATGATTCATCCCTTGTATGATTTATTATGTTAATTTGATTTTATTGTTTATTATACTATGAAAAAATGAAACACTAACACATTAAAAACGTGTAGTATTCAATTCAACTACAGGGACTGTCATTGGAATATTAGGAAGGACCTCTTATAATGAATAAGGGTCCTTCCTATAATTTTTTTTGTGAGACTAATTTATTAAACTTTATTATAAAAAAAATAGATTCAAGAAAAATATTTTTCTAATAGTCTTTATTTCATCAATTAATTTAAACTATGTGAAATCCAATTTCATTAGAGAAAAATCAACCATGATGCATAAACTATCATAAGGAATTAAATTCCATATTATTGTAGGATGATATAAATCAAGAATCATACAAATTAAATTCCCACATATTTAAAAAGGAAATTTTTTTAAATATAGTAGGAATATAAGGGAGATAAATATTGACTAATGAGGAAAAATTGTCCTTCCTTTATTGATTCACGAATGACCACTAATATTGAGTGAATAGACATGAATAAACTTTATAAAAAAATATTAGAAAAGCAATCTCAAGATATCAATGTGAGAAAAACTAAATAATGAACTCATGGGGACATTAGATTAAAAACGATGGTATATTTTATATTCAACTATTGGTTGATAATTCAGACAAAAAAATTGATTGGGGGACTTCATTTACCGATCATGATAAAAAACATACCTTATGGATCCGAATTTTATCACGAAATTTAATTACAATAATATAATCTATAACACACCCATCACTCTATTATATAACATGAGGATAAATATTAGTACCTTGTAGCTCTAATAGTTATAAATCCATGAAGGATTGTTGATGGGGATAGTATACACTATAAACTAAGAAAATTATACAAGAATAGGATCAACATCAATAGAGGGTGGCATGACCACCTGCCAACCCATTTTTAGGAAGATGATTGGTTATTAAAACCAGCCTCCGAGCATCGTAAACCATGTCTTTTAATGCCAATATATCTCAAAAAGTGATATTTAAATTTCAATGTAGTATAAATGGTTTTTATTTTTTGAATATAATATATGTAAAGTAATGGTTAACCTAGTCCTAAGAAAGCCAATAATAGAAAAATTAATAACATAACATCTACATAGGGTTGGTTAGTATAAATCATCGTAGTATTTTTCATATTTCTCTAAAATATAATAATTCATGGTTAATTGGACAATATAAAATATAAATGAAAATTTTCACGTAAAACCAATTCATTATAAATTAATACCTTGAAATAAATAATTCTAAAAATATTACAAAATTTTTTGTTAGTAAAAAATCATCCAAATTGAAATCTTTATCCAAAAAGAAAAATATACAATTCCGTTAAAATATAAAATTTTAAAGTAATTTAAACCATAATATTTCTTATCTATAAATAAATTAAAGAGAAAATTAGGGTTTTAATTAAAAAACATTATTATATTACCAGGTATTAATTAGAAACTTATTAAAAGGCCTTGAAGAAAATGATCATAACCTAAAATAAAACTACAATTTCATCAACAAAAAATTCCTTGTATTATAGGGGTTAAGGATATATCATGTACAATATAAATAATAACTAGGTTGTCTTAATTATTGATTAAAATTAGTTTTCAAATTCCATGAAATTTATATATAGAATTTTTCCATTCATATATACACACTATTGGAAATAAAAGAAGTATTCCATAATAATCATGAAGTATGAATGATAATTTTATTAAGGGAAATTACCATCTGAGACAATTATGGATCAATATCCAAATGTTTAGGAAAAACTGAGTTATGTGAACTGATGTTTGGGCATATTTAATCATCGGACTTGATCGAACACACAAGGATGACATAACCAGTTTCCCCCATGCACTTAAGCTCTATTAAATCACCCCCAACCACCGATTAATGACGTCAAACCATAGGGATTTTGGAATTTGGAGATCCTTTCAATATAACCCTGACATCTATGAGTTTCACAACCCAATGTGTTTATATTGATTCCAAAATTTTAGAAAAAAATGTCGAATAACTAAAATATTTCTCTCAATGAATTCAAAATTTCATTATATCCTTTTTTCACAACTCCCATCCATGAATATATTATGTTTACTCGAGGGTATGGTCTCACATACATTGACATTTTTCACAAAAACAAACAGTCAAAAAATTAGATTTTCATTTATTTAAACATTTAATTGAAGGTTATGAAGACATTCATATGTATAATCTTTATGAAAATCATGAATTGCATTTACCTCACATCACAGACCATTATTTAATTCATATACTAAGGAAACATAGTTATATGAATGTTGAGATCCCATGGGGCCAGAATCCACTAAATCCATGATCCTTCATTTAAATTCAATATAAAATGATGCATTCATGGACTATTTAGACCAACCCCATTGTACCAATAATTGTAGGGGTGGTGTCTTTTCCTTTTACTGCTATACATAGGAACTCACATAAACCAGCTTTATTTATGAAGAATTATAGGAATAAAATCCATGAATGTTTCTCATCATCATTAGAGGAGAGAGAAAACGTATGTGTAAGACCCACTCTATGATTCCTAACACCCATAAACCATATCTAGACACCTAATAGATGTAAAACCCAATTTTTATCTCATCATGGGAGACAACCCACCTCAAACAAATTTTTCATGCTCTAAAGGGGAATCCTAATACATTATACACGTACAAAACCTTATCATTTAACCTTTTGGGATGTAAGAATACATACTACATGATGTTTAAATACACGGTATTATCCTATCACACAACCTTAAAAAATCACATCAAACATTGTAGGTTTTGATTCATATATTAAGTAAGTACATGTAGGAAGCCTCTATGATCTTCAATATCAATATATTCCTCACCCCATCATCCCTATACAATTTGGTATATCTATGAATAATAATTTATATTGTGTGTCATCAACTGCTCACAAAACCTCATAGATGTATCTACCTGATACAAAACTATATGATTTTCCTCAATAAACGTTTTCTTATTCAATCCCATATATAATGACATTATGCTTAATCATCATTATAAAACCATAAAACATGACCCACCCATTTTTAATGTGATTATATAGATCCAACTATTGTGTGAAGATCCCAAGAGATACTATGTGACTAAGATAGAACACTCTTACACCACGCATATGAAACAAAACTAAAAATTATGAGACTAGGTTTTCATATCTGGTGAGTATAAAAAAAAAATCTTTGATGAGAATTTGATCTCTCATCGCTTTCCATATGTGATGAACTTATTATTTTTCCCTGTGTTATAAGTCCCATATTCATTTTGGGGTAGTATAATAATCCTATGTGAAGAGAATGTAATATATTTATTCTCCACAATGGTTATAATTATAATAACCCTCCCATTCAATAGTTATTAAAATATGATTCCTTATGGGGAATGCATAGGATTCATCAGGATATTATTCTTTGGTTCAATAGGTTGTGTCCCCAAGTCATTCATTGGGATGAGAAGAGGGTTCCAAAAACAATGACCATGAGTTAAATTTTCTTATGAGTCATGGTTATATATGGAAAAAACCTATTATTCCTTATGTAAAGATCATAATATTAATTTTTTGAAGATTATGAGATGCATAGAGTGAAAAATCAATGATTCCCTTGATGATAAAAATAGTATTCCATTATATCTCACCCGAAGGAATATATTTATATACTACTTACATACCAAATAATGTATTATGGTTTCATAAAAATCATCTTATCCAATAGAATGTAATCACCAAACGAAGACCACCATTGATTTAATTAATTTATTTCCTTTTTATTTTATATCAATAATAGGATTACAAAGTATTAATTCACACTATGATATAGTAATGTTCATGAAATTTATCTCTTTTATGGAATATTAATAAGTAATCATAAAAATCCCATTATCCCATTATGACCGAGGATCTGAAAACATCAAAAAAAAATTTTAAAGGCCACCAACCATTGGAGGATGTAATGCGGGAATGAAGTATTGAAAAAATACATGGGTTAGACAAACGTGGTCATATTTCTAGAATGTATTAGAAACAAAATGGAAAACCCTCTAGGAATCCCAAGTTCTTCAACTGTAAGAATACATGTAATGTTAGACACCCTCATAGTCATTTGGAACCAATGCTTGGAATATTAGGAATCTCCATCAAAATATACATACTTATGTTTTTCAAAAAATGAATCTTATATAATTCAGTCCATTATTGATTCTATTCACCACATCCAAACAACCTATAATTAGTATAGGTGTAGGTGTAACTTTCGTATGTGGGAACAACCACCCTCATAGAATGACAATGTCTACAATTATGAGTTAGACCAACCCATTTCAATACCGGAAATGGAAAAGGGGGACCAAAAAGATGAGGTAATGTAATGTCCCAATGTTTATAAATGATATTGGTCTCATTAAATATGTGAGACTAATAACCTAGAAAATTATTGTAATTCATAAAAAGTTTCAAATTACATTTATTTGGATATTTATAATATAAATTATTTAAATATTTCATTAATTAGGTAATTAATACATCATCATTGTGTCAAAATAAATTTATTTTTTTAATGTCTAAAAAATATAAATAAAATACCATTATATAGGACATATTTTTAGCATTGTAATGAATATTTATAGTCGAATTGATCTTATGTGTAACCATATTTTAAAAATGGTTTAGTTATTAAACATTAAATTTAACAATTTTAACTCTTCTTGGAATAAAATAATAATAAATGTCCTAATCAAATTCAAGTGAACCAAAGAGGTTCATATTTTATTCCTATGGTTTTTTGGTCGAATTATTCTTATCTAATAGAATTAGGACATTTTTTAGGCTAATAATAATATCATTTTTACCCTTAATTACACTATTTAATTTTAACCATGGTAAATAAAAGTAAAAAGATAATATTCACCAAAAATCACATTCATCTTATTGAACAACATTTTACTTACTCATATCAACTGGGTCTCTCAAAATTTTGAAATTCAACTCATATAAGCGGTAAAATTATGTTTTATACAAATTTCGAAATGCTCCCAGGAGGTGGGTAAAAGAAGGTAAAAAGTTCGATAAAATTTTATATATCTAAACTCATTATAAAATGACTACAATGAATTAAATTGAACTTATATAAGTAATATGTTTCTATTTTGACCTCAAATAAAGTTAAATAAAACAAATAATTATGTAATTAAAAAGTCAGTTTTAAACAATAACTTAGTGTTTCTCACTATTCATCAAAATTGAATGTTTTTAGAAAAATACAAAAAATTCACCCAAAGAAAATTTTGATATTCCAAATCCAAAAATGAAGTCCATTTTGAAAGATAAAATTTATAAAATTTCAAAATGTGGGTATTAATATTCATATCAGCTAGTATTATTGGTTGTGGTTTGTTAGAACTCGAAGTTGCGTACAACACACACAAATGTATTTTTCAAAGAGAAGCGTACCGTGGATTCGTGGGGTGTTACATATTAGTTTTTGGGTATGAAAAATGTGAGGTATGAAATAACATTTGAGGTTAAAACATATTATCGATATTTTTAAGGGTTTTATCTAATTTTGTTAATATTATTACAATTATACAATTTTTGAATGATGAAAACACACAGACCGTGTGACAACCCATCGCGTCGAACAAAGACGCGAGAATTGAACCCACAACCAAAGTACGATTGGTATTTATCACCTACCATTGGACTATGTGAATACCCTGGTTAGTGTGACTTATTATTTTTTAGTTAAATGATTTTATGGATAAAGAATATTTTATTTTGGGAACTTATGTTTTATCTAATGGATATACTTAGTATAGGAAAATTATTTGGTGATTAAATGATAAATGTTATTTCGGAAGACGTTCTCTCTGTTGGGAATAGTATATGCTTAAGGAAAATAGAACAATATGGGTTCTCATATATGGAGTAATGGTTATTTTTGAAGAATCCATGTTTTAATTATTGACATATAGCGATTTGGGTTACTTATGAAAATGTTTAACATATCATAGATAATATGTTATTAGGTTAATTAATTTTCATTATGATACATTAAGAGTAGAAGATGTTATTTTGAGATAAATGCTAACATTTTTTTGGATGTCTGTTTTATGAAATCCCTCTAAATTTTGGGTTTCAATCTTATTTTGGATTACATTAAAGGATTTTAATGGAAATTTTTTATTGAATGGTTTTTGATGAACATTGGGCACTCTTTGTTCAATTTTGTAGACTATTAGTATTATTTATTTTTATAAAAGATCATCCTTTTAGGGATTATCTGATCTTGTTCTAACAATTTTTGTTTTGATTTATTCCTAATGAAATGGGAAATATATAGTTTATCTTTTGTGGATTATGTGATTATCTTGAATTTTATTCAAGTGCTTCTGGTGTGACCAATTCATCTTGACTATGTTATCTTGAATAGTAATCATTTTTGAGAAAAATGAGTTTTTTGTAGAAACTTATTAAATGATGAAACATTAAATGAAAAGTAAGTGAATTTCTATATTTCCTTATTAAATCTCATAATAAAATTATTCAACATTTTGAAATAGAACTAAAAAAACATTTTCTATTCACTTTTCATATTGTAGAATCAAAGAATATTTAACTTATAACAAGTTTGTGGTTTTCTAGTTGTTATCTTTCTCATAACAATTTTTTTATCTCACTCCATCAGAACATAAAAATAGTTTATCTTCTATATCCATGTTTTCCTACATGGTATCCTAGTATGGGTTATCTCGGGTAACCATTATACATCCCTTTATTTATTTTAAACAGATAGATTTATTGAATCTATTTCCGATATGGGACTTTTAATGATGTTTTGAAGCCCAATTTTAAAATTTTGAGGATGCAATTCCCAAAAGGGGGGATAAATGTAACATCCTAGGTAAATAAAGAATATAACATTTTAATATTTATTAATATTTTTAAATTAAATATTAATTTTACTTTAATGGGGATGTTATGTTCGTTGGAGTACCCGACATGCAATAATGGGTTTCTCCAAAGTCTTATGTTGCATACATTGCTAATTCATACTGAAAAGAATAATAATATAATTATTTTAAATGGTAGTTAACGCCAAGACGTTTTATTGGAATCAATGAACACAATGAACCATATTATGATTAAAAATGTTTGTGAAATGGTTTTACATTTATCCTATAAAATTTAGAGGCTTAAAATGAGAATGAATCCCATTTTAAGCATAAATACATTAATATTTTTAAAACGTAGTTATCCACCTTTTGATAGTGAAGCTATTTTTAATCTATTTTTGGTAACATTTATATGATTGATTTAAAGAAATATAAACAATTATTTAGAAGCTGTATATCAAAATTTACTTTCGGTAAATTTGTTTTTATTTTATTGATAAAGATCATTTTTAATGAATAATGAACAATACCGCATATTTATGTCAAAACTGACTTTTCATATGATTTATTTATGTGGATATATTAGATTTTTAAATAGTTTTAATTTTTAATTGGATTATATTTTTCCCATTTTATTCATTTTTGGTCATTGGATGTAATTTCTCATTGAAATTGGACATAAACACGTGCCAATCTTTTTATAGTTTTTACTTCTTAAAAACAAGATTTCTAGTTTTGAAAATGGATATTAATTTTAAATTATTTAATTGAACTTATATGTTTTGAGTTTCAGAAAATAGAAATCATTTTTGAATTCTTAATATCAAATTATCTTTGAGTGAATTTTTGGTATTTTTCTGAAAACGATCAATTTTGGATGAATAGTGAAAAACACTACATAGTAGTTAAATCCTGTCTTTTTCATTTAAATGAAATTTTTCTGCTTTAATGAATTGAATTTAAATAATCCTACATATATTTCTGTCATCGGTATGTAAAATTTAGTTCAATAGGATGAAAATAGGTTTTGGTTAACTATAAATTTTCATATTTATTTACCGTTGTTAAAGGTAAATAGGGCAATTCAAGGTAATAATAATAGTATAATAACATAAAATTTCCATAACATGTGCCCTAACCATATTGGATGAGTCATGTCAGACCAATACAATCCTTGGGTAGAGCTTTCGGCCATTGGAAGCCACTTGGTTAAGATAATTACATTAATAAAATTTTATTTAATGTAAAAATAAATAGTCATTATAAATTTAAAAATATTTCCTACATCATGGTTTTTTATTTATAATTTTTTGTTACATAATAAAGAAATTTATTTATAACACAATAATTATGTAAGGATTACCTCATTAATTAATGTTTAAAATAAATGAGATTATAAATATTAAAATAAATATATTTTGAAACTTTTTATGAAATACAAAAATTTTATGGATGATTTGAATAGTATAAAATTGAAATAAATGAGTTTTTACATCAATTAATATTTTATTAAATGGAAAAATAGTCCAAAAAATATAAGATGCGTCCAAATGACATATATGATGTTAAAATCATCATTAATGATCCATTTTGGGCCAGTTGATATTTTATAGTAAATATATTAACCATATAGTATGAATATACAAGAGGACTTGGTAAAAGTTACATATGTTAACAATGTGTTAAATAAAAATGACAGGGATTAAAAATTTCCAAAACATTTCCAATTAGTATTTTATGATTTTATTTAAACTTATATTCATCTTATCTTTGGATTTAATGAGTTTAGAACCTTTTTAATTTGAAAATCAGTTTATAATAAAATATTACTGTCAAACCATCCTAAAGTGCCCCTACTCCCTCTTACAAAAGGACACAACCTATAACTCATTTCTCAGACCCCTCAATACCCTTTTCTCTTCCAACCTCTGAACAAATAATCTCCCAAAATCCCTATCTTTCCCATAGAATCCAAAGTTTGATCAGATGGAATTTCAATAAAGCCATCTAGTTCAAACTAAATGGAGTTACCCTATTTAAAGGCAACGTCTTCTTTCACGTTCTTTTATTTTATTTTTCTTCTCCGACCCCCTAAACTCTATTAATTCCATTATTTTATTAAAACACTAGTATCTAAAATAAACTAGTATATTTTTATGAGATGTATTCGAACTTCACTTCCACACACCTATATCTAATGGATATGAACATATTGTTTCTATGGATAGAAAACTACTGCCTCACGAAACAATGATTGTTCAATTATCTCATATAACCTCTCATGGTGGACATTATGATGGAACTATATTTATATGTGATATATATTATATCTATATTGTGTATATTCTTATGTATTTATCATTTATATCATACCATTATGGTTTCCATAATGGTTAAATACGATAATTTCATTTGAAAAAGTGCGGATTACTGCCCCCTCAAAGTGATATGACTCATTCATACCATAAATGGAATGTATAAAGGATGGTGTTATTGAACATATGTAATGTATATAAAATATTATATAATACCTGAATAATAATATACCAATGTATCATTTGGTTTTTATTCCTTTAAAATGAAAAAATGAAATGAATGTAGTGTTCATGCGTATGTACAACTTTATGTCTCCATGAATAGGGCATTTCATTTATTATCTAATACTGTTATAAACAATTATAAATACATAAATATATATTGGATATATATTATGTATATTATATCTAAATCAAGAATATAATTCTTTAGATAATGGAATTTTGACAACATGGACATCATGTAATTATAAGGAGTTCATTTTTGACTCAAGTACCAAATATCGACAAAACGAAGTATTTTAACATAAATGATTACGTAATTCTTATAACATGTTAATGAATTATATTAAAGTAATAATAAACGTTAAAAAGTTTTGGAATGTTGTAGAAATTAACTTTTGTTTCTTAATCCAGTGATTCAAGATCGAACGAGACAAGTCAAACATGAGGTAAGGGAACTTATTAACCCAATTTTCATTCTTTCGGTTGATCATATACTTCTTGTTTATTTAGTTCTATGATTTTTTTATAAATTTAATTTGATATATTATCTTGTATTAATACAATATTTATGTGTACTTACAGTGAATAAAAATAATTATTCAATTTTATTTACAAAAATTGTCTTTGTAAGGGAACTCTTAACCCAACTTCCATTCTTTTGGATAAAATTATACTTCTTTATTATGTCATTCTATGATTATGTGAGAAATAAATTTTGTTATTATATAATGTATTTATACTTGATTTATGGGTTATTATAGTGAATATACATAATAAATCTATTTAATTTTCAAAATAATCTTTGTATTGGAACCTTTTACCCTGATCTTCTAGTCAAAGACTTAATTTCTGTTATTAAATTTCAATTTTAAAATGATGGGATGTGTTTCTATAAATCCTTATTTTTGTCCATTTTTTTAAAATGTATTAGGGACCCATTTTCTCTCATCTAATAATTTTCTTAATTTTTATGTGACATTGTTAAGCAGCTGAATTTTCGTAAGGGATCTTCTTAAAATAATTTCAAATCATTGGGTTAAACTTCTACTTCTTGATTAGGTCATGCTATGAATATATTCTTATGACATATGATTGTTTTAAAATTAATATAAACTCATATTGGGTGTATTTATATTTTCACACATAATTATCTCATTGATTTATCCTTAATCTTATGGTAAAATCATTGTAAGAGACAACATCTCAATCTCATTTCATTGAGGAAAATCTTGATATTATGAACCTTTTTTATCCAATATGGTGTAAGTAAAACCATTTTGAGATTTTACAACATGAATTTATATATTTTCATGATATTTATAGTTTTATTTGATTTTATTATTTTCTTATTTTTATTCAAGAGTTTCTCAAGTTAAAAATGATTCTTTAATCTGAAACATCATATTAAACATTTTAATGATTTAATATTATAAATCCTCAATTTTCATGTACATGTTTTATAAATGATTTTAAGGGTTTATTTATATGGAAATGACTATTTTTTTGTGAATTATTTTGAAATGTTTCAGATTGGTATGGGACACATTGATTCAAAACTCTTCTTTTTGAATGTTTTAAATGTATTGGATTTGTCAATATCGTGAAATGATATATTGTGAATGAAATATGAAAATATTAACTCTCCTTTATGCATGTTTGATGTCTTATTAATATTTTATGGTTCTTGGTAATTTTTTACGTATATGAGAGGTTACATCATATTCCTAGGGCGAGTGTTCCCAAGATAACTCTCAAATGCATGGGGTAACACGGAGGAGGTAAATGTTAAGGTTACTTATAAGAGATTTACGTAATATACTCTGATGGGTATTCTAAACGCAACTCCCTACATTGCTGTGAAAGAAATAATGTATGTATGTTTTTGATGCCACATGTTACCTTTATGATTTATGATTTCTATGTGGTATTCATAAATCCTAAATTTATCGAGTTTTGTTAAAGAGCGTATGTTTTGTCTGTATTGGTGGACTAATGATCTATTTAATTATTTTATAACCCTTACTGAGATTTTTAATTCTCATCCCACGTTTTTGAAATGTTTTTCATAGGTTATAAGGAAGGGTAAGAGAAAGGAATAATCCAATAAGATTTATATGAACAAAATGATTCTTGATTTATTTACGGCATTGTTATTTTATGAAAATATGGATACTAAGTAGAATTGGCTACTATGTAATATTTGATATGTATAGAAATAGTTATAGCCTAATTCAGAAAAACTCTAAACATGAAAATATCTTTAATGTTAATTCCAGATTTAACTCAAGATTAGGTATTGTTTTAAGGTAGGAGCCATATATAATGTCTCTTCCAGGACTCATTATTTTGATCAATGATGTGCATGGTCTCTTTTTCAAATGTCATTATAATGTTATAATACACTAGTGATCATGATAAGATTAGGTAAGTTCATTATAACCCTTTACTGATCATTTAAGCAATCTATTTCTTAGGATTAATTTCCCCATATAGAAAACAAGGTCTATGTTAGGTGTAATAAATTGGATAATCTCTAATGAAAAATATGATTACCTCTCACAAAAAATAAAAATGTGTTCTAGGTTTCCAAGAAAATAAACTATTACAGCCTTTGGGCATGCATTTGTGAAATGTAATGAATATTCATATAAAAATATGTAATATCCAATATGTTGTGTCATGGAATCTATATTATAACATCACCCTAGAAGGAAAAAATACCTATTTTTTCCTTTATGCGGTAATGACCACATAAATCTAGTTGATCTTTTGATTAGCTTGTCATAGAACAAGAGGTTACCACTTTGGAGAAATTTATTAATTGTGCTCTACTTTTCTATGAAGGAGAATGTTTATATGGTAAGCTATAATTAAGATGTAAAATTTTATTAATGGTGGGTATTTACGAGGAACACCAAAATGAAGAAAAAATGGAAGAGATTGAGAGGGAATAATTTAAGAAAATTCTTTCAAAAAAATATTTCCCTTAAACTATTGAAAAAATATAGAGAGGGAATTCATAGAGAAAAAAAATAAGGTGAATATTCCACAACATGTGAAGAAAATATCACAAGGAATCCAATATAAACAATGATTTTTGTTGTCAATGATGATACAAAAATAGATATATTCATTTGTTGTATTAAACCAATCCATTTATAAGATCCAACTATCTAAGGTATTACGACTTTTGATGAAGATATTCGATGTTCTCTCAAATTTGATATAGAGTTTGGATTATTTTCCAATTGTTATGAAGATAAAAATATAATAATGGAATTTTAATCTCTTTTATAATATGTAATAGGAGGAAATAGGCTTCATCTACCTACATATAAAAAATTTGGGAAGAAAACCCATTATAATTACCTCAAATGGATGGGGGAATGCATCATGTGTGGGAGAGAAGGCCAACAAGATCATGAATGTCGAAGAGATAAGAACAATTATACCAAACTGATGGAGTAATGGATGGAACATCTTAATGAACCAACTATGGTAAAATGCATCAGCTATTTGGAGAGAGGGAAAAATGAAACTTAGTGAACAAAACCAATCGTCCTTGAGATTACTTTTCATCATCAACCACCAAATCAAAGGAGTAAGGGAATTATTATTCCACGATTACTACTAACATGGATTGTGAAAATCAAGTCATACAATGTAAAATTTCTATTAACTCATGAATTGAAAAATGTTTTTTTATTATGGTTTTATGTATTTTTTTATATCTTGAAAGTTTATTTTAACTGTTAATTTGAATCCCTTCTACATTGATGTAGATATATCTACCAAAAAACTATTGGTAAAATCATTCCAACCTATATGTTAAACTATTATTTGGTAAACATATTTGGTAAAATTATTCCATTAAATCTTCCAATACTTCCCTTGGTGGAATTTTACAAAACAGTATAAATGGATTGAGTAACATTATATAGATGACACACAAACTATTAGGAAAAGAAAACATCTTTTCATATTATGAACCATGAATTACTCTTCAATAAATGAATGGATGATCCTGTATCTCCATTTTAAAATCCATAGATTTTGTATATGATGATACCCTGTGAAGAAAAATTCCATTTACCAATGGTTGAGTCAAACAAACATATCAACCTTTAGTAAATGACTATAATTACAGAATGAAATAATGTATTTCTGGAATAGTTACCCAGTTCCCCTAGATCATGTGGTATATTTCTCAATATAACACAAACATGGAGCCACTCCTACATAATAATTCACCTATACGATATCCCTGGTTGTTAGAGAATAGTTATAATCTTTTTCGTATGATCATTTGGATAAAGGGTTCATATGATCTAGTTCATATCCCTGAGAATCACCACTGCACTCGAAAAATAAAAATGATGGATCAATACAATTGTGAATTGATTACTGGGATCTATACAATATTATCATAAAGAATAATAATCCCATTACATGGATTGAAAACTTGTTTGATTAAATATGAGGAGATCAGTACGTCTCAAATGTGGGACTGCATTTTGGATATCATCAACTGAATTTGATGAGGAAATATATTCTGAAGACTACATTATATATAGGGAAAGGGAAATATAGGGTCTTATTCTAGATCTCCCGACTTACTAATTCCCCAAAAATATTCATGGATTTAATTACTAGATATATTAGAGACTACCTTGAAAAATTTTGGTTGTATTTATCAATGATATTTACATTTAATTCAAGATCAAGGAGAAACATTTCATGTATCTATGTATTGTGCTTCTGACATTATGAAAGGATAAAATTTATGCTATGTTTAGAATGTGTGATGTTTGGATGTAAAATGATATATTCTTTGAGAATGTGATCACAATTGAGGGAATTTATGTAGAACAATGAAATAGAAAGAAAACTGAGGAATGGAATAAACCCACAGATGTCATAGAAATCCATAGTTTTCAAATCTTAGTTGGACACTAGTAATGTTTTTCAATCAATATAAAATGATTTTCGAGTCCAGTAACAAATTTAAATTGAACTGTGGTATAGTATGTCTAGAAATATTACTGTTAGGAAACATTTAAGGATATAATGAATAGGAAAATCACTATACTTTCACTCACAATATCAACAAGTGGAAAATCATTTTTGATATACAATGCTACATTAATGAATGGTTTGGGTTACATTCTCATGAAGAATGAAAAATTAGTTGATTAGTACACACAAAAATATAATATACATGAAACAAATACATGGTGCATGATATTTAATTAACATCACTGATATTCCCTTCAAATATTTCGATGAACTACCTCTATTTGAAAAAATGTTATATATATATATAATCATTGTAAAGGTGTAATGCATATATTCACACATAAGGGGATAAATATGTGTAAAATAATATTGCAAGAGATAATCATGGAATAAAATTATTCAATTAACTTCCATATGAGAACAATAGACATGTTTAATTATTTACTTAATATAATAGAACCTCAAACTATATCCATGATGTGGATTGAGAAGGAAAAATATTTATGGATATAAAAAGGTAGTATCTTGAAATCCTAAAGGAATATAATACATCCAACTGTTCCAAATTGATTTACTAAAAATAAATAAAAGAAATGATCATGAAGGAATAATGGGATGATGTATATATGAAAAATAATTTTAAATTAGTAATGGAAGTGGAGGTACATGAGCCCTGTATCAATGAATATGTTGTGATTTTTATTGGAATGAGGCCTATTGTTCCTTAATCCCTTTAGATTAAATAGGTTCTATTGGATAATGAACATATCTCACAATTCTTTATCCATACAATAAGTACCATGATATATCATCATCATTGAAAACAAAACATGTGGGATAACATGAAGTAGGATAATTTGTGGTATATATCAATTTGTTAGGTATGTTATAAAGATAATTATGTGTGGTAAAATTACAAAAGGGATGATGAAAAAATTTCCTAGTCCCACATGTAAATGAGATAATTTTACTATGTACTTTTTCATGGGTCTCCCAAAAACATCCAAACGGAAGAATGTGACATAGTTTGCGGTGGATCAAGTCACGTTCTCTATAAACTTCATTACTAATCAGTATGATTTCTCACATGGAAAAATTTCCAACATATGTGTGATGTATGTGTTGATTCTTCATGGGGTTTCACTTTCTATCATCCCTAATCATGGTCTATTATTCACATATAAAATCTATTGATGTTCTCATTATTCTTTTATTACTATATTATTATTTAAGAATGGAATTTCTCCCCTACACTGATATCCAATTAGAATGGATTATTTATATTCTTTGGGACATGATAAAGGAATACTTAATTGAATTCAACGATGGATGGGATAACCATTTACCATTGGATGAGCTCTCATATAGAAAACATCAAATCGAATATTAAAATTTATCCATATGAGGATTATTATGGGAAGAAATGTATAACTATAACAAGACTGTATAATGTTAGGGAAAGAATGTTACATAGACTTGATCATGTATTATTGATGATGTAAAAGGTAAAAGAAATATAAAAACATATAAACATTACAAAATTTCAACAAAAGAGCTCTTTTGACAACTGTTGAAGGGACATAGAGTTCAACGGAGGATGAATTTTTTTCCATGGAATATTACAATGAAATAGAGTCATCTTGTTTGTAAATATGGGGAATCACATCCTAAGGTATGTTACCCTAGTTCAGATCCTTCATTACATATGAGTAGTAGCCTATAATCTTCCACTAAAACAATGCATCGATCATGTTCATGATGTATTCGACATACCACTCTTAACAATGTCATACCAAATCCCTCACACGTAAAAAGTCATGAGGAGGTATAGCGGAATAATTATATATCATATTAAGGGTATCTAGTGATTATACAATCATATAAAGGAAATATGTTATAAAATAACTCAATTACCCTTGTTAAGGTATTATAGAGTAACATTATGTATGAATATGTGCCTTGAGAACCTATGGAAACAATGAAGAATAATAAACCTCACATATTCTCATCATATAATATGTGTTGAATTTTAGGGGACCGAATTTCAAATGGGGGATGATTGTACCAACTAAAATTTTATAAATGATATTTATCTATTCAAATAAATGTGGGTTATAATATTCTATTTATTATTATACATAATGAAAGTGAAAATATTTCACTTTATTAATATATAATGTTAGATTAATTTGCAATGAGACTATTTAAAACTCAAAACATTATAGTTGTACTAAAAATATCAAAAAGAAAATGTAAATTTAGAACATGTTGATCATCCCAATCTAATAGAATCATCTCCCCCAAATCTAACAAAATTGGAAAGAAAAAATATATTCAAAAACCAATAAGCATTATAGAGAAAATGTAAAAATCGAACCATGAGAAAATTTGAGTTGAATAATTGATGATGGAATATATGTGTGTTTATAGGAGGTAATGTGACTGTAGGAATAATAATGATATTGCTGAAATTATAATATGACCATTGGTAATATTAACCAAACTGTTGGAATAGTAATTTTACCTAAAAAAGTAATATGATCAAAATAATATTTATCATAATTTTGTTACACAATTATAATTAATACAATTCCAAAAAATACCATAATTTAAAAACTGAATGAATATATAAGAATTGGTTTTAACAAAATATTTTATCAATTATTTCATAAATCTATTATTTTTATATTAAAAATTTATGTTGGATATTCTAGAAAATTATTTTAATTAAATTGTAATCATTTTAGAAGTCATCATGCAAAAACAATTTCAGGTTTTTTTAAATCTTAAAAATTATTTTAATTTCCGAGTGAATGGTAATAATACATATTTTTACATAATCGGTGAATATTATATTATATCATTTATTTTGTAATATTTATATAATGATTTATAATATTTTAGTTTCATCTATTAAATATTTGTTTTCATAAATAAGTAATTAAAATACTATAAACCTAATTTTTAAATCTGAAAATAATGTTCCATAACCTGAAGTCAAAATTCATCCCTTAAAATAAAAAATTTCCTTTTATTCCGTTGTACTTTTTAATACACTATTTAATTAAAAATATAAATAGATTTAATGTCTCAAAAACAATTATATATTTTTTAGTATGATTTATATTTTCAAAAATTCACTATTAAACATTTTACATTTTTTATATTTTATATATAATATTATATAAAAAACATACCAATCTACTCAGTTATGAAAAACCCCTCTCCTTCACATTGGAAAAGAACCCATCCCCCTAATACCAAATAAAATAAATTTCTAATATACCTATTCATAAGTGTTTAATAATACCTAGGGCAGTTTTTGGGAAGAAAAACCTCTGAATATCAAGGGATTTTTAGTGTCATACAATATAAGATACACTAATGGTTATGTATGTTTTAATCAACTGTTCTCAATTTCTTCTAATCCTAATTATCATTATTTCCCCCCCATTCAAAACCAAAGTATATATTTTAAATTTGGTATAATTTAACTTCATATTAATTATGTTAAACTAATTTATGCATCATATTTACTATATATATATATATATTTAAAACATCCCTTTTCCTCTCTATGACCACATATCATCAATGGTTGGTTATGCACCTACAAATACTTTTCCAGGTCAAAAAAATATAACCATCATCATGGATGGATATTAGGTATAATATTTTATATATAAAAATATATTTATATTTATTATAAGCATCATAAATTTATCCAACTGATGTATAAGTTACATTGATCAATATAATGAAATTATATTGAAACATAAACTTTTAGTGTGAAACTCTAAATCAACATTACTACCTTGTAAGAAAATATGTTATGAAATACAATCAAATTAATATAATAGAAAAATATTACAAAGAATTACTATATTCACTTATATATTTAATTAATGAATCTATATTTAGTGTTGTAGTGGCCGAAAAGTGATGAAATAATGAGGGAATTAAGGTAAGGGGTTTCTCTAACACAGCTCCATTTTTTGGATTTTCTATCTCTTGCATCAATTATAGTATATATTTTGCTTCAATGTTACATAAATATAATTTAATTATGATTCCATTTTTTCATGGGTATATACATTTTTCCATATTGATTTTTATTTCGAATATTATTATTTTCAAAAAACTACTTTCTTTCTAAAAAATATCATTGACTCTTCATGTGTTTTCTCTTATCCAATTAAAAATAAAATATTTATCCAATATATGAAATAATATTTTTTATAACCATAAATTTTATTGAATAATGTGTTGTTTATAAAATCCTTATAAAACTAAATAATTTCCATGGGTTATTTCATGACAATGATTAATTTTTATTCTATGTCAAATACATGATTATATAAATATTATGATGTGACTAATGGTCCATAAGTTATATATCCCACCAATGCATTGTGTAATTTTTCTAATATCACGAGATTATCTGTAATATGTAAGGATCATGATTCAATATTTGATCAAAACGTTTATTTTTTGACTTAATAGATATAAATTTCTTATTTCAAACGTAATTTAATGGAACAGTGGAAAACCACACACTTGCATGAAAAGAAATCATGTAACAAAGAATGAAATTAAAAAAATATTTAATGAAATGTATGAGATTATTAGAAAGAGTCACTATATATTATCACAATTTTAATGTAGTATCCATTTCTTCCTAGTCTTATTTCTGATTTCATTAAAATAGTGGGCTATCTTATCCCCTATATGAATGAATTCCTATATGTTGATATTTTTTCCATAAAATCACCATGATAAATGAGATATTTTTTATACCTAATATTTTATAATCATTAATATAAAATTGGATCAATATTTCATATATTCGGGTATCCACCCCCTTTTTAGTATTAATGCAGATGGATCCTTCATGAATTCCTTCCATTGAGTGGAGAATGAGATCTATGAATATTTTCATTCTAGGTGTCCACTATTTTAATCTTTATCTTAAAGTCTATGATAGGAACTTGTTCTTGTGAAACTAAACTATTTGAAACATTTATCCAACTTTATTCATTAGAAACCGAAACATAATATAAATTAATAACATCATGGAGGTTAATGAGTTTCTCAAGATCCTTATGCTATATATTGACTGTGAATTTGGATGCCTTGTTTCCCCAACATTTTTAGATGACCTAGTATCTATTGGATATTTCATGTCTGGATATTTCTTTTATAGTTTTTTAACATGAGCACTATGTGGATCACTGAGTCTCAAGTTTATTTCTACTATTTATTAATCCTTGGTCTATAAAGACCTCTACCATACATACTCTCATCACTATCCACTAAAATATTACTAGATGTTTCATATCTAGTCATATGACTCTCCTTCTCTCTATCTAGGACTCATAAAGAATATATTTCCTAGAAACCTACCATAACATCAAATGGATTCATAGAACAAGAAATCCGGAATTTTCCATATATGGATCACTATATTCCATCCTTCCTATTGAGAAATAGAATCTACTAATATAACCAAGATCTGAAAGAGGTTCAAAAACTGGACTGATCTAAGGGAGTCCCAATGGATAAGAATATACCACAATGGTTCAACTCTTTCATATTATTGTATCATTGAATGATCAACTGGTGTAAAGGGGGTGAGATTTGATGACAAACAGGATCATTCTCGTATATTCTACACACACACAACCAGATATTGTAGGAGGGATCATTTGTATAGGTATTGAAAAAAATCTACCCCTCAAACATAAAAAAATGTCTCATCCCAAAAAAGTCCACCTCAACCAAGAAAAAGTCACATCCATGTTTGAATTCAAAATAATCATCATAAACTCAATTCTATCAGTGACATTTATATCCTTCAAGAAAATATCAGGGTGCCTCAAATAATTTAATGATATTTTTCGAATTGGAAATGGTTTATTAGTAGTAGAAGAATATAAATTATATTTTAGGTGACCTAGGAGATAACACAAGATTCAAAACAACACCCATCATGGGAACACCACTGGTTCATGTCAATAAAGATATTCATCACCCATGACCAAAATATGGTCAACATGGGGATTTGAGATTTCAAATTCCAGAAAAATATGGGGTGCAATGGGATATAACAAGTTTCCTGAATGTTTATTAATTTAAATGAATATCTAGATTATATTACCTAGACTATAAATAATTTAATCTTTTTTGAATGGAATGGGAAGACACAAGAAGTATACCCAAATCACCAAGAAGTGGATATTCTACTTCTAGTGCAAATCATAGCTCCATATATAGAGGAAGAACCATAAATCATTGTGGTAACAAATCCCCATAGAACATATAGAAGATGGATCATTAGATCTAGTGGAACTCATAATGAAATGGAATGAATCCACAATTCTAACCCCAAATTGTTCTTTTAGATTCCATGAACCTTCAAATAATCAGTCAAAGCTATTGAGTGAGGGGAGTCATTGACTAAAATGAGCCAACAAAGACATCCCCTAAGTATATGAAACCGCATAGAACTCATAGATGGATAAATGATTCTACATTGAACCTCAATAAAGATTAGTGACTATTGGAAATTTTTAAATGAGGGAATGTCGGGGAAGAGAGAAAGTTTTGTGAATTAGAAGATTGTTGGAAGTGTCTAATTGATTTTCTTTGGAGGCGGGTAGGAATATCATCCATGTATATGACTAGAAAGGGATGAAACCAGCTCTAGGGTTCTGTGAGGAGGATGAACAGAGCTTATAAGAGCCACTAATTAAGATGTTATGATTATGAACATATGTTATCTGTGAACATTATGGTATCTCTATGCAAAACAATATGTTTCATTTGGAAAATATGAAATGATGACTCATTTTATTTAATTTCCACATTTTAGGCCTTTATCACATGCTTTTCTTATGATGTTGATGATAATCCTATACATATGATATAATGATAATCGTTAGGATCACATATGTTATATTGATTAGAGTCAATCATTCATATTATTTATGGGATTTTATCTGAAACTTTATTTTTATGTATATACTCAGGTTATTACATGCACTAATAAGAACATGGGATTTTTGAAGGTCAAAGATATGGACTGAAATAAAAGTACTGTTTTTATTATGTAAAAATTATGTAATATGAATAATTTTCCCATGAAACTAAACCATTTGATCCTAGATTCCTAAATCCAATGTGAATTTTATTATAATAATAATGTAATATTCATGTTATAAAAAGTAGTGTTTCTATATGTATATTGATGATGCTATGAAAAAATGTAATTTTGGGGGATCCCCATGGCCATGAACAACCATTTTTTGATGTATTTCCATGGAATAAACTAATGAAACATTACTATAATCTAAGATTGGATGGATTTTCATGTTTATTTGTCCTCTAAGTTCCATTTATGAGTCACAATGGAGGTCTCCCACTAACCGTATTTGCTGACAAGAAAGGGTACATCATCCAATAGGTGAAATATTCAACATATTTGTCTGATTCTTACTCTGACCTTAATTATTCAAAACTAATCCATGTGTAATACATCATTCCTAACATGATAAAGGCCACTCAAATAGTTCTCTTAGACCATGACACCATAATTATTTCCATAACCATATTTACGACAATATATGGAGAAATATTTTATAGACTATGATTGATTCCAAGGCCATCCACTAGGAATAATAGGTGAAATATCATAAAATTTTACTCAATCAATAGGCATAAGAAATTTTCAACCCATGATAAAGGGTAATTCCATGGAGGTCCTCTAAATAATACCACTAGTTATCAAGGAAATCCTCCACATGAAGAAGTAGTTAAGCACCCTGAATTTCCTCCATATTGTTGATATACTATCTTGCATAAAAATTTCCCTTTGTATGTAACTTACAACAATTCCAGTGGTTAGGATCCCATGAGCACCAAGAATAAAATGATAATATAAAACCATTTACATCACTAAATTCCAGAGAAGGGGAACCAATATCAAGGTGACTATGATAATCATAAATCATGAATGATTAATGATTCAGGAGATCCCTTCTCACTACCACTACAAATGATATGGTAAGGAACATGTACTCTAAATTTTATTATTATCTAGGTTTAAATGAATAATAATTTTTTGTCTTTCTATAAATAATCTTTTTTATAAAATTTTCTAAATTACATTCTAGGACTAGATGTTAATCCATTCCTACTACTGTTTGGAACTCTTGTATCGTCCTCTGTTTTGAAAATATAATATTTTTTTGTTTAGTTTATCACCTTCAAATAATGATTATTTTTCAACTCATTATAACTAAATTAAAATGCTCATCAATAAGAGTCTTTAAAAATACCTTCTTATAAGGATGTTGGGTTGAAACATCTATCACCTTTATAGGAAACATCCTCATCCCAATTATGGATGTATTATATAGAACCACTAACTTACAATGATTATCAACAAAGTGTATCAATATAAATTCTTCCTTTACAAACCCAAAATTCCAAAATAAATCCTGTAGTGATCATTTATAGACACCATACTAATCAAGAGTTGAGTGATGAAATTTTTTCGGGGTATTATGGGAAATAATGATTTTCAATATATGTTTAGGCCTCCATAGAACCTATACATAACTTACTCGGAGCAACTCAATGAGTGACATGAAAAATTATAGATGAATAATCATTAGGATGTGTTCCATTTCCTCCAGATCAATTAGACAGACTACCCTTGAAGAATTTATAACCACCTATCAGAATAAATTTAGTGGAAAATATGTATGTATTTATCTTTTTAAAATCTCATAATCCATATCCATATAGATTCCACTAGAGCTTCTAGTGGGTTTTACACCAAATTCCTTTTAATTTAGTGTTGGATGATTGAAGTGGAAACACTTCAAGTGAATTTCATAGGCCATAGAAAGTATGATTATATGTGATTAAATACCACTCTATGATTACAATTACATCATCTAGTGAGTCCCCTAATAATCCCACAGACACTACACTTATAACCTCTACCACGACGAATTTTATCACCATCAATCCCCAAGAAGATTAAGAGCATATATTGATGATGTATCTATAGTGTAGGATCATCATTGATAGGATCTATAACTACATGGGATCCCATATCAGAGATTCCATACACATCAATAGTGGTATACCGTGAGCCTCTAAATCCTTATATATGTTTTTCATTGAGTGATAGGGTGATCAAGACGACCCCATCAAGATCTCGATAGAAACGTTGAAACTAATAATCCTCAGTTGATCTATCAATTCTAGAGTAGTTACTTATAAAATTCCAACCAAAATTGAAGTTAATATCTCTTCCCATGAAAGGAACAACCCTGTTATTCGTATCAATTCCTCTCTAGTTGATCAGGGTGACATCTCACCATTAAATCATGATATCTCCATTTCATGAGACAACTAAATGTTGTGGGGGGGAAGAATAATGTGGATTCAACCTATGATAAATTTTTCAATGTTCTTACTTATCACAATTAATTTTTATATATTTAAAGTTCAATAGTAAAACATGAAATTAATTCGTATATTGAATGAGTGGTTGATGTTCGTCCACAATAGGATTTTGGATATCTAGGAATCACATTATTCAACAATATATGTGACACACACAAAAACATTGTTCCTATTTTTTCTATTTGTTTATCCTGATGGTGGGATCCTAAAATTCATAAGAGGTAGTTGATCTCAATGTCATTTTCTCAGCTATGTATGGAACTTCCTTTGACTCGTATAACCATATCACATAAGGATCTATAACTAGAATTTTGTATATCTATGAAAATTTTGTCTTCCATTTTATAACCACCATGTATAGGATGAGTGTATGTAACCCATATAATTATACGAAAGTAAATAATGGACATCTCATAAGAATCAACTCTTTCATGTGAAATGTAATTGGAGATGTGTGCAGAGAATTTGTATGATAATCTGGTACAAAACCCCATGTCTAAAAAAATCGTGGTGGATATTGAGAATTCACTTACATATAATCATTTATTAAGGGAGACATTCATTTGAATAGTAAAATTTCATAATGATTACCAATAATAAAAAATAAAATATTTCAAGGGAAAAAGTAACTATATCATGATAAATCACAAATGTAAATTGTTTTACTCTTTTTGACCCTATAGAACAAATCCCTTAATGAATAATTTCAAAAAGGGAATTTTTCAATGCACCCCCGTCAATATTAATTACTAGAATACCCATCGCAGAGAAAAATAGAAGGGTCAAAATCATTATTTTTTAACATGTCCCAAGATACATTATATATTCTTAGAGAAGAACATCTTCATTCATTAACGGATAAAAAAGATAGAACAATTGGAATTAAAAAATGATCCCAACAACCCCCAAAACTATAGGATCTTAGAGCTAACAATTATATATTGTTTTCTTCAATTGTTAGATTTAGGATATCTTAGACCACCACATTGTGTAATTGGGTGACCCTGAAGTGTTGGCCATATTTTATTCTTCCACCCTCAATGATGATAAGGATTGAATGGATTGATAGTAAGGAACTATAATATTACTGTAGATGATTGATGATTATATAGGTAAAATTTTGATCATTTAAGACCATGGTAACAATTATTACTAGAAGAATAGTAAAACTCAATCTCTACTCATCTCTTTCTTCTTAAATGCCTCATAATTTATGAAATACTGTATAGTAAGAAAATATTTGAACCATACATTAAAAAAATTTAGTAACCTCTTCTAGATCCTAAATTTATGTGTATAATTATGGAATATACTCTACCTAAATTTGGAGATGTTCTATATCCCCTCCATACATAGAATAATTATATTATGTGGTGTAGTGGTTTCCACATTAATGCCTTCAGATTAGTGGCCCACATTGTAGAGCTCTTAGATGGAACAATTCTGGAATTTTCCATGAACATCATTGACACTCTCAATGTAAGGGAAAATTATCTCTTGAAATCAAAAGTACTATTATGTTCTTTATGAAAATTGAGTCTCTATTTCGGAGCCCAAAGTATAATAATTTTTTAGAGACCATCAAGTGAATATCTCTATGGAAGTATCTTTCATTATTGATGTAACACCCATAAATGATAAAAGTATTTTTGATGAAATGATATGACTTATGTCAACAAGGTGAACCTTCTTTTATAGGAGACTACATGATTAGAACTCCACAGTTAAGCATGCGTGTCCTTGAGTAGTGATTATGATGGGTGACCTTCTGGGATGTTTTCTAGGGTGTGTTTGTGTGAGGACAAAGCATACTGGAAAGGACATGTGTTGGCCGGTGGGGATAGTCAATAGTTAGATGACTTGTTCGAGCACGTGGGTGGGCCCCTTGGTGGGCCCCACATGTCTGCGGGGAAACTGGTGGTACCTGGTGGGCTAGGACCCGATGGCCATGTTAAGGCAGGGTGTTTATGCTATCACTGGGGCTGAGTTGTTACATTTGGTATCAGAGGTGGTGCCCAACCTTAAGTGTGGTGCACCTTGTTGACATGTGTCAAATCATTTAATCATTTAAACCATTATCATTTGGTGGTGTTACAATTGATTGTATTATCTTGTACTTTTTTTTATCATTTATCTTATACATATCCAAAAAAATAATTGACCATAACCATTCAGCTCAAAATATGAATAAACAAGTACCATTAATGAACTATTAACATATCTAACTACACCATCCAAACTTACATTCATGGAACAACCTATTTGGGGAAAATATATCACCAAATCTCCAATGAAAGAATTTCTCACGGTACTTGACAAAACTCTAGTGTTTATCTCAAACATGGATGCACTATAATCTTCAAAGAATATTCATTAATCACTTATTTATTCATGGAAGTGATCCTTCATGTTTGATCCCAATTTGGCTACTAATGAAGTATGTAATGTAGATGATGCTTGATCGATGAATATATGGCCATCATTTCTGTGTCTATGCAATGTGAATATACAATTATACAAGGGTACATACACCCCATCTATATATATGGAAATTTTATTTTTATTGAAGCCTATTGGTGATTGATGGAAAATAGATTCAGGATCAATTTCATACCAAATTAGACACAATAAAACCTAGGATAAATTGGGACCAATCGTGCCTTATCCAAAATAAAAATTTGATTAAATGTTTATAGGGATAAGAATCAACCTATCAATATTTAGATGAATACACTTTTCAATAAAGTTTTCATAAATATAAAGTGAATGATCATCTCACAAGACACCACTATTTAACCATTACTAGGAAGGATATGGATCACAACTTATTCCTTATTCACCTCATTATATCAAAAGTTAATCAAATACTATCTGAAAGATCAATTTTAGGATTCCCTATTGTGACATGTCTCAATTTAACAAATTAAAACTTCACTACCTCGAATATGTGTATTATAATTTGGAAGAGAATAATCCCAATGTTTAAAAGTATGACAATGTAAATTCTCCCTAATAAAGAACATTTCGTTAATAGATCCATATTATGACATAAATAACATTTTTATTCTTACCACTCTACATGAAGAATAAATAATTTTAGTCCCTATAAACCATTTCTTCATTCCCAAAAATAATAAGTACACATATATATCCTTATTCTCATATGAATTCTTAGGGCATCTGCATCCCAAAAATCCCCCTCGTATCAAAATTAAGAAGGTTCAACGAATGGTTGAAAATCAGTACCAACCTATGTTTACAAAAGGTAATTATTAACCCATTGAAGATTAACCATGGAAAATTATTTCACTATCATGGTTGGATTACACTAATAGAGACCACATTTTATTTAACCCATGACTTTGGTCCCCATGGTATATATAGAGATATAAAGACATGATTCTTACTCCTAGTATTCTACCCAAATATATGTAGATCATGACCCACCACAGTGTCCTATTGTCAAAGATTAATGTCCTCCACCACATTCCCAAAAGTATAACAGATTGGATTCATATTAAGCCCCTCCATCCATTGAAGAATGATCTTTCACTACTATATATTAGATGATATAGGTGAACCTCAATATCCATGAAGATATAAGGCTAAAATTGGTTTGTATCATCATGACTTGAACAAAAGTGTAGTGATTTTTTTGGGAATAAAAACATCATTTATTTTTATTTGACTAAAAGGATGTCATGAGTTGACCTGATGGAAATCATAAACTTCCATGACCCTCTCATTGGCCACCATGGAATAAAGAAGGTACTTAAAAAAGATCATTCCCTTCATGTCTACATGGGTGCGGCCAAAGATGATAAGTTAGAAAGATATATCATTTTTGGGGATGTTTATTACCACATGTGGTTGGATAAAATTTTTATAATCATTTATAAGAATGTTCATAATAGTGATTTCTTCAATGTATAAGGCCTTAATTGACAATACATTAATGATACAATAACATCTCAAATCAAAAAGATTGTAATCATCACAACTACTTGTTATCATGATCATTCCATATGGGAGATATATTCTAGGTAAAATAAAATCTAAATGGATCTTGAATAAGAAATGTATATCACTATAAGACACCATAGGGAACCTTCTACATCGTAGTGATTTCTATAGGGTTGAACATTTCTTGGATGTCAAATTAGTATGTAATGAATCATATCTTCAATGCACATTTCATATTGATAGTGGAGTGGTATGTAGAGGACTTAGTTGTAAATTACTATCAAATTTAGGACCTCCTTAGGGGTTTAAATAGAGAATTCATAATACCCCATGATCACCACATGAATATAGTCCCATTGAACCATTCATTACAAGATACCTATATGAAATTTATCTCTTTTATTATTTAATAAAAATTAATTGATATTAAGTTATAGTAGATCCAAATCAGCATTGTAATGAACCCTCCATGAAATCTATGAGAATTGAGTGTTATTTAAGGAAATTTAGATTAAATATAATTTTTTTTCTATGATATTTTTGGAAAATAATATTCCCTTTCTATGAATATGATTAATTATTTCCTTTATCAGTTGGATGAATAGTACTATATCTTGTTAATTTATAACAATTAATAATTAGTGCATCAGACAGTTTTGATAGTATATTTTTTGATCAAAACCAGTAGTCCCCTATGTGATCACCCCTGAAAAGTAAATTATTTACCACTTATAAAAAATAAATGATAGAAAATAGAAAAAATTATACTGTCAAATTCGTATGTTACTAGTTATTGAGACCTAATACTCTACCTTCAAGAATAAATATCATGTGTATGTACACATAATACTGAATCAATGTCATTATCTACAAAATCATGAGATCCAACAAATCTAATACATTGATATGCATATTAATTTACTCAAAAAACCCTTTCTAACTAGATGATTGGAATTGTGGGCTAAGAATCTCCAACATCTTGACATCAGGTTCGTTCCTCAGATGGCCTTCAATGGAATTTCACTAGTTAAATTATTTATCATACACTTATCTATTATGGAGTTTATATAACATATAATCATCACCAATGATTTGATTCTACAAATTAATAATTTAATTCAAATATGGGTGATTTATATGGAATATACCTCTTAAATCGCAACTTGAATATGCTCAACAACTTTAAGCACAATATGGTTTGATGAAGAGTGGCCATTGTCACTCAATTAAAGAAACATATACTATATTCATTACTCCACTTAATGTGACCCAAAAATGACATGGATAATTATAAATCAATTATCACTAGTTTGTATCTTTCCCTAAATATTGATGCTCCTTGCCAATACATACATTAAAAATCTTAGATAATCATCATAAAATCTATTTTTACTACACTGTCCAGGAATATGTTCTCATTCCCTTGATCCAATTCACCATCCGAAGAATGGTTAAATTTACCACTAATAGAAAATTTCCATATTTTACCCAATAATAGAATAATTTATATGACTCTGTAGAAATATTTTAACTATTCCTCAATGGGTTGGATCTGGGTAACTTCCCTAACTTTGTGGCCTCTCTGATTGTGATCGCTCTAAATGATGAGCGCCAGGACATGAATCAACTTCCCACCATTCCATCCAAAGTGGAGCAATAAAATTAATCAATGATAAAATAATTTCCTTAAATTATTGGTTTTTATTTAGTAACTTCATTGTGAAAATATTCCATTATCCTAGCCATATCAATATAAAATTCCTCTAAGGGTATAAATTTTCATATTTGGGGATGACCCAATCTTCAATAAGGTCCTATATTGGCATACCTTTGATGATTTATTTATTTATTTACTTTATGGAATGTAAGTATATTAGGGATTTTAGAATTTATATGTTAGGGAATATGTGGATCCCTAAAAAATATTTAATCTCTACCATTAGATTCAATGATTATGCTTCTTCTAGACCTCCTTGGTACATGATTTCATTAAATTCACCAAGAAGTTTTATAAAAGATGGTTCATGATATGATTATGGATAAACAACTAGAGATTATCCATTAAACCATGAAATCATCAAAATTTACTACATATAATATTAATATCATGGGTCCCTACCCTCCAGTGAAAACCCATCAATGTTGGTTCATTATTACTGCTAAAATTTTCATTATGATATCAATAAGATCATTCAACTCATGGAGGTACAGACTAGATCCATGATTGAGTTAAGGTAATCCCACTTAATTAATATGATTAAATTATTACACACCATTATCATGTACAATGAATTCTGAATTTATGTCATTGAGATGGAGAAGCTTTATTCTAGGTGTAGTATCCAGTCCAAGAACACTACAATATATCATGAGTCTCTGAATAGAAAAATTGAGGCATTCAAAAAACACACTATAGGATTATAGATAGTTCATAGAATAAAATTACATTATATATTATAAAAATTAATCTATTTAACTTTTGGAATATTGGATGAATATTTAGACTTCTACCATATATATTTCTCACTCTCTGTTGTTTGGTATAAACAAGTGTTGTCGATCATGGAATTAATATCATCCCTTCGGATGACCATAAAAATATTTTTTTTGTAAAATAAATGATGATATGTCTATATTACTGGACTAGAAGTTATTAATTAGAATAGTATCTAGCCACAAAATAACATGGTGTCCATACAATCAGAGTGGCATGGGCATTCAATAACAAGGTTCTCGTTCACTCTTTCATCCTATTGGATTTTATATTTTCATTAAAAAATTCCAATGATAATGACAAGGAATGTTTCAAATCCTCTAACCATGTCATAATCCCCTTCACCAATCATAAGGCTTGAACTAATGGTGAGTACTTAGTGATCACCAAGGATGGGAGTGCATTATCCCTTCTACCAAGGGAAGTTTTCTAAAAAATTACATTTCAAGAAAACTATGATGTCTCACTACTTCCTTATCACACAACATTAAACTATGCCGTAATATTCCTGGATTCGTGATTCTAAATTATAATTATCCTTATATAATTAATGTAAGACCTAAAATATCATAATCATGTCCATTATAAATAATTGAAAAGGGCCTAGAATCAGTACTCATTGCAAAAACATAAACATTATAATATATAATCCTACATACAATACCTCAAAAAATATTGATCATCATCATAATTATATTATGTTTTACTATGTGATCAGTATCAAAGACTAAAGATGATAAACTATATAAATAAGTTCATAGATGATCTTTGTTAATAAATATAGCTAAAAATGTTTGGTAAGATTATCAAACTATCAAACCAGAATATCATCCTCTCATAAGTTGATATCCTCCCCTTAGGTTCAGTTACCTGTTAAAAAATTCTCTATAATAATGTTTTTACTGGATCCCATTTTATGAGATTTGAATGTATTACAAAATCCCTTGTCCAAAGACCATACACCATTTCCACCTCGATATCATCGCACTTTCATAATGAGTAGTTCCCTTCCATCAGGTTCACTATTCTCATTTGACAATGTGGTGACACTACTCATTAGTGATGCTATTGAACCCCTCTTATATTGATATATACATTTGATTTCTCAAATCCTTCATTGATAGAGATCCCCAAAAATAGTTAATTCTCTAATGAATGTCCCTATAGTGGTTGTACAACACCACGATCAACTACCTCCCATATAAGTAACTAGTCTTGGATGATTCCTTGACAAAACATGAAATATCAAAAATATTGGAGAAGAAAATATAATCTGACCATTAATTATTTACCTTTTCCATATTAATTTTTAGTGAAACATTTTTTAGAACTTTTTTATGAATTAATACCTAACCCATTTTCACTCTACTCCAATCTATATCATGGATGTCATGATTTATAATGCATTAAACCACCTCTATACAAGTGTAATTTCAACATCCTCGGATTTATCCCATCATGTATTCATGGAATTTGTTAATGAAAGTACACTTGAATGTGGGTTTCTATGGTCAGACACCTCTTTTGTAAGACTATTTGTTGTTATTGTTGTTATATCCCATCCCAAATACATTTAATATTATCTCACACCCTAATGTCACATATGGAAGCTTATTTTTTATTTTTTTTCCCAAATCATGCTTAAATCATATTGGGATATGTATTTTAGAGAAGTTTTTTTCAAAATGATAGGATCATGGTGGGTTTATGTGTATGGATCCTTTAATTCCAAGTTATATGATATTAAACTATACAATCCCCATGGTCTAGGAATCATGACCATAAATTGTGTGCACTCACTATTAGGATTCCTATATTTCATTGATCCTTATAATTCATTTTTTTACATTATCTTAATATTTTGTTGAATATCTCACCCATATAGGAAAATATAGATTATAATAAGATTTATCAAACATCATTTATTACGTAGTATACTTAATTAAACTATGTGTACAACATCTGTGCCTAATAACAATAAACTACACTACACACTCTACATCATTTGAGAAAAAACATAATAACAGTTTGAATATTATCCTAATAGTATTACCACTTTATATTGTTTCCACCATACAATAACACAGTATATTATTACATGTGGATTTGTTTCTTCTAATAAGGGATATGTAGTGATGATTTGACCTCCCTTATTTGGACAATCCATAAGTATAAAGATAATACATCTATTTAGTTATAATTGAATCACCTTTGTTGAGATTACATTTCCACTTGCATATTAATGTTGGGTTTCATTTAGATGATATGATCAATAAATGATGAAAATAAAACATGTTCACACAAAATTTAGGGTTAATTTATCGAAATTTAATAATTTTAATCTATTTCAGGTTTCCCTTACCTAATTCCATGTATGATACGTCATCCCTTAGTTTGGGTCCCATGATATTTATAGTGACCCTGATCCGAGAAGCTGAGATCTGGTGCCTGATACCATTACATCAGAGTATCGGAAAAGGAGATTTATTCCCAATAGAATGAATAGTTTAGTTGTTTTGGTAAATTAGATACATACATCAGTCATGCATTATAATTCAATACACAAATTATAACAATGTTTTTTGAAAATAATTTAATTCCATCTAGAATATGCCTACATATTATTCTTAGTGAAAATTATATATTCCAGGGGAATGTTAAAAATTATGGGGGAGCTCAAATGTTTGGTAAGAGTTAAGAAAAGTGGAAAAATCATGAATCAATATTGAATAATCAATATGTAAAGGTAAATAACTAATCACACATTTCATTTAAAAATTTTATTGGGAATAATTATTATAGAGAGTTATATAACTAAGAAAGATACCATTTAATCAACAAACTATAATTTAATTTTATCCAAAAAAAATCATGGTGAAAAAATCATGGATATTAATTGAGGAATCTTAACTAAGAAATTCATAATTATTAGACATCATTTTTCCAAGGAATATGATACATTTACAATAAAGATCATTTTTCTAGAGAATTTTAATTTGATGAGTACATACCAAATTATATAAGGATAGAAAACTGATTTAACCCATTAGAATACTAAATCATGAAGAGGACATAATTAAGTAGGCCCCACCTATATCTGTTGGTCCAATTCATTCATCATATATCGAATTATTTATTTAATTCATAAAGAATGTGTGTTATCACCAAATATACATATTGAGAAAATAATAAGAATTTATCCATATTTTCCCATATAAAAAATGACTTTCAATGTAAACCATAATATATAGGAATCATAAATTTTATAATAAATGAACAAATTATTGAAAAATAATTTGGTCATTTTTTGGAAATATATTGTATAATGATCACAAGAAAGTGAATATTTCAAGGGGATGATAATGACTAAAAAATGAATCGTTGATTTGAATATAAATACTATAAGTGTTCAAAATAATCGTAATATATCTAGAACAAATATATGGATAGTTTTATACAGTTCATACCCTTTGTAATATATCTAATATGTTTGTTTCTTGTCCTTGATGAAAATAAATAGAATAAAAAGATTAATAATTTTTTTATGAAAATATATATTTAATTTTCTAAAAAATAATGAAAATCATTTTCATTGAAATTAAATTTTAATAACATATTATTCAAAATTTTCCTTGTAAACTGGACAAGGAATCTTGAAATAAGCGTTGTCCATGTTAGTGGGTAATTTTATACTTGTCCTAATGAACATTCATTTTTCATGATAAATTGGTTATATATTTTCCTTTTTACGAATTAGACAAGAATATTCCTCTTAGAAATGGGAAAAATTTTATTTAATATTTTATTTTTAATATTTTATAAAAACATTTTGGAATATTTTTAGAAAGTCATGGTTTTGAGATTAAATTGATTTTCAAATGAAGTGGGGAACGATATTAGGTTTTTAAAAAAAATCTAAATATTTTATATTGTAAAGAGTGTAAAAAATGGAATAATAAATTTAAAAATGTCATTAATAAAAATATAATATGGAAATTAATGGGTTTTCAAACCCTGATCACATAGTTTATATCAAAATATATACACTTGTAATCAAAACAAAAAAATGTGTTTGTGAATTAAAAAATTTGAATTTTCAAAACATTTAAGGGATAAACAACCAATGAATTGATTATGTGTATCGACAATAAATCCACAAGGTATAATTGTAAATAAATCAATATATATAAAAAATTCGCTAAAATAATAATATTAAAATATTAACAGCGTTTAGGATGTAATGTAACCCAATAAAAAGGAATTGTGGTATGAAATTATTTACCACTTGGTTACTCTTAATTCAAATACCCTAAGATGAAATAATAAAAATTAAAAATTAAAATTCCATGATGAAAGAACTATTCTTGAAGTCACTTTTAATAATTAGGGAATATAAAAATTATAGAATTATATAGGTGTATAACATTACAATATTAATTATTGAATTGAAATCTAGAATAAATCCCTTACCTCACATTTTACATTTGGTCATAAATTATTTAAGCTCGTGAATATTGTTTTCAAACCATGTATAAAATTATTCAAGGTCCATATTAGCATTTAATATATCATACTTTTTTATTTCTTCAAATCTTATTGCCTTTATTTAATAATCAATAATTATTTTCATCCTTTCTGGTATTAATTTCTTTATTTTTTAGGTATGTTTTATCATTATATTTTTATTACTATTTGTTCAATCATAATTTCATAAACTTGAAATTTTAAATCACAAAATAAATATATTATTTATTAGTTATATATATATATATTTTTTAACAGTACATAATTATGGGTAATGAAATGAAATTGAATGTTCATGGCGATGGTAGGTCATATATATGCATGAACGAAATTTCCATTTTTATAAGATATTGATAAACATAAATGTAAATAATATATATATATATATATTATAATTTCAACATAAGTTTTATTTCACTTATATTTCATATAATGGTTATACTAATACTTAATGCATTCCTTTTATAGAGTTAATGAATCACGTCACTTCATGAAGCGGTAGTACTCAATACCCACGAGCAGTAATATCACAGTCCCAAAATGGTTATCATGAAGTTAAATGCTATATAATAAATTATTAAAAAATTAAAAAATCATAAAAATCATAAAAATAAAATATATATAAATATAGTATTTAAATAATTATTCTCAACTATTCTAGGTGATGTTAGAAAAAATGAATGACATCAATTTGCGAGGTTGTAGTCTACCATGAATATGAATGAGGAATTTTAACCCATTTGATAGAGGAGTTGGAATTTTTATGTCATACCCTAAACATAAAAAAATATTAATATATTAAAAATATTTTGTTAATTATAAATTTTGTGGAATAATAAAATTTAATTTTTATGTAGAGGTAAATAAAATAATAACACTTTTAGAAAAACAATACTTCTTATTCAGGTATCCTCATTAGGATTGAACTAAATCATTTTTAAGATATACATGGACCCTTATTTTTAATGATTATTCCTTAAGTAAAAACATTTTTCACTGAATAACTGTAATTAATTTAAACTTATTTCTTTAATAAATTTTGGAAAAAATTAATTACCACCTATAGTAAATTTTAAATTATTTCATTTTGAAATATGGAATCAGGAATTTTAAATCATAATCCACACAAGTAGTAACATATGTTTAAATTTAATCCCATGAATGGGACATCATAACTAGTTTTTAAGGAGAATCTTTTCAAATGTTTAATGAGGTTTTATATATAAATTAAAAATAAAAATGATTTTAATTAACTAAATGTTACAAATATATATATTCATTATATAATTTTACTTTAAACACAATTTATAATTTTATTTCTCGTTATATATTATATATATGAATATGGAATTTCAATAAAAATTTAGTAATTTTAATTATTCATCAAAAAATGATTCATCTTGAAAAAAAAATTCTAGGATAATTTTAAAATTATTCTTTAAAAAAATTTCCTTTTAACAAATATAATTTATAAAATAGACAAAATTTAGATTTAAAATAAAAATGTTTTTAAAATGTGGAAAAAATACTTTAAAAATTAATACATTTCATGCATAAAATTTGTTGTCTTATTATCTTATTTTTATAAAATAGAATTTATTAAAACATAATGTTTAAATGTTGTTAATATCATAAAAAAATTAATTAATGTAATTTATTATTTTAAAACTCATTTGGAGTATAATGTTTTATATAATTTTATTTTTCCTATTAAATTGTGTTTTAAATTCATTTCTAATTAATTATTCAAAAATAAATTCAACCATTTATATTAATTACTTATTTAATGCTATCCAGGACTTCAAATTTAATGGCTATTATATTATTTATATGTTAAATAATAATATTAGTATTATTTAGTAAAAATCAGTCTTGAATCTAATGTAATCTATTGAATAAATTCAATGTTGTTTATGGCATAAAAAATTAGAATGATATGTTCATATTTTAAAATTTTAGGGTGTTACATTATATCCTCATTAAATAAATCACAACCATAATATATAAACATGATATTATTAATGAAGGTTTTTCATTTTGAAGATTTATTTATTGAAAATCCCACATTGTGAGAAGGTCTCAAAAAACCTACTCTTAATAAAAGTGGATGGAATGTACACAGGCTATGTGGAATAACATATATCATGGAATATAAGTAGTAGAACATTAGTGGAAATTAAAGATATACAAATATAGGAAAAATGTAAAAAAATTTGGGAGTGATTGAGGACTTTGATCATAAAAAATTGAATAATCAATAGAATATTGAGGGGCACAAAAATGATAATGATATTGGTGTGAAAAGGTAATTGATATCATTAGAAATGATAGTAATTAGATAAAATTTTATTTATTTATACTTTTTCTAAAGTTTATGAATTATTTTTCTATATGATAATATAAGGAAATATAATTTTAGTTTACATTTCTATAAACTAAATTTCACCCTGTGGTTGTGCTTCTATCAATTTCCAATTTTTTCTTTATTCTATGAAATAAATATGCATAAATGAATTTTTTATTCCTAGAGCACTAAAAATTATATTTATCAGATTTTATAATCCATTAAAAAGTGAAAATTTTATCTTTATACCTCTTACTATTTTCCAAAAACCAATATGATTTATGAATTAATCAGTAAATCTAAAATGAAGCACTATTGTTTGTTCATTAATATTTATTCATAAAATCCGTTCATGAAAAACAATTCCTTATTAATGGGGACATAATGTTGTTTAGTGGTTGACGTTAATCCCTTATAGTCTTTTGGTCATTGGCTCATGCCCCATAGCCCTTCAGAACAATATGGGTGATCACCCAGTATAAAGGTGTAAGTCTTTATAAAACCATATTAATATGATATAAAAAATAAATATTATAGAGATTCTTCAAATATAAACAATAAATTTACATTTTCAAAAGATTTTAAGTAAAATAAATTTCCTCATAATGTTTTATATTTTTATTTGAATATTATTAATGATCATATTAACCCTATAGGATATCAATACAATTTAACTCATATCAATAAAATGTAAACTCATTATTCCTCAAATTAGTTTTCCACAAAATAATTTCTAAAATTATGGGTTTTATTTTACTAAATTTATTCTAAAATATATTTAATATTTGTATAATCCTGTAACATAAATCCTAAAAATATGTTTTTAATACTTAGAACAAATTATCATACATAAGATGATAACCCAAGATGGGGTTCATAATTCATATATTAATTAATACAAAATTTCTTCTAAATTTAACAAAATTATTAAATGTTATATGATTCTTATAACCAAAATACTAATGGTAAAAATATTGTTGTAATTTATTTCTATTGTCTAAATATATAATTACTTCATCTATTTTTTCCACAATTGTTTTCCATTGTCTAGGGTCTGAAATTGTAGGTTAGTTTTCTTTATCAATTCACATCTATCATAATTGTTGGTAAATAATGTTTGATAATCCTAAAAATATCCCAAAGTAATGTAAAACCATGTGAGAAGCATGGACTATTGTCATGTAATAGGTAATACTTGATTCAAGTTCGATATTCATTTATTGTTATTACACTATGGTACATATTTTCGAGAACCACCCACTCTTGTAGTATCCGAAAAAGGATGTGTGGCATAGAATATACACATTTTATCTACCTTAAAATATATTTGTTGTTATTCTAAAATTATTTTGAAATTCAATCATAAGTTTATGTTCATAATATACATTTTCCTAAATCTTTCTCCTTTGGTTTCAACTATATTTTCTCTAAAAAACTGTAGTGATGGAGACCCCAGTACCCAGTGATGGTTCTCGAGACAATTAAATGTTCATTTGATACATGGAAATCATGTCTCAAGGGGTAAAATTGTTTAGTATTCTTGATAAAATAGTAACATACATGATCCTTGTTTAAAAATGAATACACAAATTAAATATTTTTTTAATAAATAAACATTATTCCATATAACATATCCCTAAATTTTACTCATCGTAAATGTCAGAAAATCCCATGATATGTGAATAAAATAACGGGGATCTCAAATAATCAATAAGGGTTATGTATAATATAATATTTAATGATTCAATAATGAATAATCAATAAAAAAAGTTAAATAACTGAATAAAAATTCCATTAAAATAACTAGTTTTGTTATAATAAATATTGAAAGGTTAATAATTTAAAGAGCATGTCATTTAATCAATAAACAGAAAATGAAATTCATCCTTACATTTTTTCATAGTGAATGTATCATAAATAGTAATAAAAAATTTAAAATTAAGCAATTCATAATTATTCTATGCCTTGATTCTTAGTCACATGATACATTTACCTGCAATATATTTTCTCAATACATTTTATATGTGATTGTTACAACCCCATTAGTAAGGTTACCTAACTTAATAATCACACTATATATCTGATTCATCAAAAGGAAATGAGTAACTAGCCCTACCCAGGTCAATATGTCAAAGAATTTACAGATATATCTAAACATCCATTTTATTCATAATAAATATGTCTTATCATCAAATATTCATATTGAGTTAATTATATTGATTATAAATATTTAACTAGATAAAAAACACATTTCTATGTAAAAAAACATATGTATAAATAATATATGATTTAATAAATAAACATATCAATGATAAAAATTATGCACATTTATGAGAAATTTTATTTTTTAATGATCAACAGAAAGTGAATATTTCTAGGGGATGCTAATGTATCAAAAATCGAATGAAGCATGAAAATTTAAATAACAACCTTGTTAAAAATAATCCTAATCCATCTAAATGAAAACTAATGATGGTGTTAATACAATATTTAACGAATTTATTGAATATAAAATAATGGTTTGTTTTTATTGATGAACCAAAAAATAAAAAACATACATTATAAAATAATCTTTAGAAAAATATCTTTTTTATTTTGAAAACAAATGGACAAAAATTAATTGAAAATCAATTTTTAATAGATTTAATTTAAAAATATCTATTTAAACTTGAAAAAGAATCATTTATTATATGATGGTCATGTTTGCGGTTAATACCATACATTTTGTAAAGGGCATTACTTTTTATGGTAAAAAATTTCAGAAAATTAATTTCTCAAAAAGTTAAAAGAATATTACATCAATAAAATTGGGAATGTTTTCATTAATAAATCATTATAAATAATTTTATAATGTTTAATTAATTACTATAAAATTTGGTTTTGTGAGAACACGTATTTCTATCCAAAGGAGGAAATGAAGTTAGGTTTTCCTAAAAAAAGTTATTAAAAAAATTCAAAAACATTATAATTATAAATGTTTAAAAAAAAATAATATAAATAAAAAATATCATTAAAAAAAATAGATAAAAAAAATTTATAAAATTATTATATAATTTTCTTCCATGGAAATTCATATGTAAACAATCACGAATAAAATGAGATTGTGTTGTAGACCCATGCAATGATCATTACATTGATGAGATAATATGTCTATTAATTTATTAGGTGTATAAAATTTCAATAAACATAAAAAAAATTTAAACACACCAATACATATTCAAAATAAATTAATTGGAAAATATTTTAATGTTAATGACAATGAGAAGGTAATATAAACTGATAGAAATAAATTGTGTAATGAAATTCCATAACACTTGGTAACTCTTAATTTAAAATATCATTGATAAAATAAAAAAAAATTGAATCTTCAAAATTCATTAATAACATTGTATTAAGGAAATTACATCTCATAGGTTCAATATATGAACACTATAAAATATTCTTCGTGTATAACATTACAATATATGTAAATTAAATGAAATTGGGATGATATATTTTACCTTATGCTCGACTTTTTTATCATAAATTCCTTAAACACTAATATAGTTGTTTAAAAATTTTTATTAAAATATTATAGGAACTTATTAATATTTTTAGAGTCATATTATTATTATTTAATATCATCTTATTACCTATACATTAATAATAATTATATATTTTCATCATTTTGAGTTTTAATTTCACTGATTTTCATGTCTCTTTTGACATGTCACTTTTTTACTCATATATTGATCATGATCTCATCATCTCATGACATTAAAAAATTAGTATATATATATTTATTGTAAACTATTATATTTTGTAATGGGAAATTAAATACAGCAGTCATGGAGATAGTATGCCAAATGTATGAATAAACTATACACCCATTTTATTATCATCTCAAAAGAATCAATGTAATTTATATATATTATCATTTCGGAATAAATGTTTTTCCTATATATCACTTTTTTTAAATACATATTTAATCCATTCCATATAAATCAAAAATAAATCATATCGATTTGTCTAGCGGTAGTCTTCCATACACACGAGCGACAATATTGTATACCAAGAAATCAAAAAACCGGAATGTATGTGAAATATAATAATTTAAAAAGCCTAAATACATCATAAATTTAAGTAATAAATTATATAAACATTATTTACATCATTATTACCAACTTTATAAGGTGGAAATGGGAAAATTAATGACATCTATTCACGAGGAAGCATTCTATCACACACACGAATGATGAACTCAAACCCCATTTTATATAAATGTTTGGAGATATACGTTGTACCAATAATATAACAGAATATAATTATATTTATCATATTTTTGTAATTATATAATCCTATAATAATAATAATGGTAGCATACAGAAAAAGGAAAAAATAAAAAATACTTTTTGAAAAATATAACATATTCCTCAAGTATGAAAATTAGGATTCAACTAATTCATTCATAAGATGGATTTATTAAGAATATAAGGATTATAGGTTCAGGTGTGGGGATATTTGAAGTTATATTTTCATATTTTGAAAAAACATATGTGTATTTAATGTGTGAAGAGGGGATAAAATGAGTGTCCTTTTATAAGTTGTGAGAGTGGAAGACATTTAAATATTCTGGAAATGGGAGTTCTACCAACATTTTTTCAATGTAAATTTTCTCGAATAATTCCAAATACTAGTTGTTATATTTTATAAGGTCAAAATATTGTCATACAAAGGGTTTTGAACATTTTTTTCCCATTTGGGCCCTTATGTTTGATGTTTACTACCTTTGTAAATTCATTTTTCTCATAAACGATGTAAATAATTTTATTTTCATTCACTAATTAATTTGGATAAAAATTATTTCATACATATTATATATTATAATTTATACTAATTTATCATTGGTATACGTGGTTCAAAATTAATTCCAGAGAAGTGGATGAAAATAATTTAAAATTAATCTGGCAGATAAGATGAGAATGTGGTGTTTTAAAATGAAAGTGTTCAAAAGTATACTACATTTCAATATGTAAATTAAATATAAAAATGATTCCAAGGAACTAAATTATATTAATAAAAATATTATTAATCAAATTTTACTTCACAAATAGTTAGTAATTAAACTATTTATTATAACTTATTTAGATTAAATGTCAAGTATTAATGAAACGATAGTATTTTTCAATATTCATAAAAAAATGAAACATATTATAAAAATACCAAAAAATTACCAAAATATAATTTTTAAATAAAAAATTTCAAAATAATGTAATTTTTAAAAAATAAAATTTATTAAAGGGTCAATGTTTAGTTTTAAAACAATTTTACCATCAGAAGGTGGTAAAAATGCATTTAAAAAAACAAGACGTTTTAGGCATAATGTTAGATATTTTTATATTATGACGATAAAAATTATTTTATTGAATAATTAATATTTAAATTTCCTTAATACATTTCAATAATATTTAATAATTTAATTTATCAATACAAAACTCCATTGAAGAAAAAAAGATATTATTTATAAAAACATATCATTTATATTCAATTAGGTGTTATATTCATTTTTAATTAATTTTCAACCAGGTTATTAAATTTTATAAATTAAGAAGTTAGTTAATCATATACAAAGGTGAAAACTTTATTCCAAGAAGATAAATTTTTTAATAATAATGGTAATATTTTTTTAAACCTATTTCAAGTGTAAAATTCCATCCATTTAATTAATTCATTATTCCATGTCACATACACAATTGGATATAATGTTCCTATTATAAAATTTTGTGGTGTTACAATCATTAGATGATAATTTACCTATTTGAATTTAAATGTGATTAAATATTATAAATCTATGGTTTAAATCCAATGGTCATTGAATAGGAATAGAATATGTCAATGTTTTATTACATTAAACCCCAATAACATCTTTATTAAATCAATTCAACCATAAATCCTAGACAAAATTTTTTGTATATAAAGACTATAAACATCCCAAGGTACAAAGAATAATGGATTTTCAAATATAGAATCCATAAACTACTCATTGTGAAAAGTGAAAGAATCCACTCTCCATGTCACACTCTATCACAACATGGGAAATTAATAATGCACGAATAGAAGAAGCACAATGGTTATCGGGCCTTCCATATGTGACTGAAAAAATGCTAGCTATTCATGTTTGAACTACTAGTCCTAAAAAAAGTAAGATATCATAATTTCAACATTAAAAATTTAGTATTATATTTATAAATATTTAAACTACATCATATCTCATCTTTACCATATGGAAGTAAACTACATAGTCTGGGTCCTAGCAAAACCACATTTTATGTTGAACCCTTATAGTCCAAGAATCATGGCCATGAATTAATACCATTCTCTTTTGAATATGAAAATAATGGAATATAGTTTTCAGTTTATTCCAGGCAATTTCCCCCAGTTTTAAATATAGAAAACCCTACTATTAGACTAGTCATCGTGAATATAAAAAATTTTCACTTCCCCAAAATGTGTCCATTTCGCCATTAAACATTCCTCCTCTCCTAAGATTTGTAACAATTAGAAAACAATAATATTATTAAACTAATTTACATGAATTCTAACCTTAACCATAATTTATTTTATCTTGAATTCACCTATATTAGTATTGGTATTTCCAATTCACACCATGATTCTCTCTCCCGAATGATTTACAGACTACATCACATGTATTTGTAGATCGTGGGCCTCAAACCAGTAGAACTCCATAGTTCAATCTAGATTACTTTAAACACAAGATCATCATGTACTTACATCATCCTCTATAAAGCGTACACTGATCCTTTTCCTTATTTCACATGGGGACTCAGAACTCCATATTGAGTGGTTAATCCTATCGATGTTCCCAACATAAAAAAATCCATAATGTTATCTATCCTCTCTATGATATTTTTATTTAATAAATAGATAATATTAATTTGTATTTTTAATTTACCCATCAATAATACATTTCAAAATGTAATCGCCAATTTTCAGTAAAAAGTTCCATGAAGCCCCATATCACATTTTAGTGACATGACTCTGACGATTCATAATAGTTAAAAATGTTCCTCATGTTTCAGTGACATGGTTTTAAGTTGAAAAAATTTTAGTTTACTATATTACCATAAATATAGAAGTGGAATCTTTATTTTAAACATTTTATATAATCATATTCAACCTATCTATATCATTTATATCATTTTTTTTACGTAACAATTTACCATTATATAATCCCCTTTTAATTAGAAAACTCATAACACCCTTGATGTAAAACTATCATACCCTATTCTATATTGATGGTTTAATCAACCCTATGGCCTCCTAAAAAACATGTATATCCATATTAATGGGATCTTTTAGTGCTGATTTTATCATTCTTAAATTGAACAATCAATTATTAGTTTCTCCCCTATTGTGACATGAGTATCCTTCAACCTCAACTAGTTTCTCACACCATGTATGAAATAATAGATATTAGGTTCTTTGGACCATTTTTCTTATTAGTATGATTTAGATCCTACTTTTTATATTTAATATTGGATATTATATTAAGTGATTAACACCCTTGATGGACTATTTTAAATATATTGGTGAAATCCTCATTTGAGAAGACAACCATTATGTGTGAATTTTCCCAAACCACACCCCACCCTGACATTGATAATCCATAATATCCTATATAAAACCGGTTTTTTCTTGAATTTTACTCTATGGGATATGTAGAGATTTGAGGATTACATGCCTTATATGCAAGAATAAATCCAAAAAAATATCATCCTCACATGAGGGAAATATACGTTCTGGATATCTCAATTACAATTTTCTTAGATAGGTGTCCATTTCAATAAATATGATATATTTAAACCTATGCAATTTTATTTGTTTTAATAAATTGTGGAGGACCTATATTATTTCACATCAGTTCTTCTTATCATAACCACCATATGACCCAAAACTTTGTTCCCACTCCTCCAATGAATAATATATATATATATATATATACCCCACCAATCGTAACTATTTCCTGGTTGAATATCATTTCGCAATATCTTTAGTGACAACTGGATATGCGATCTCAATCCTAAAATCTGACATATATTCTTCCACACAACATTTTGGAGCCTAGTGATTCCATTATGATCCGTTTTTTTTCTATCCTAGAAACAATAAAATGTTTATTATCCAATGATATTATTTTCACTAAATTATTGTAAACTATTATCCTATTTTGGTCAAATATATATGAACATGTAGTCCATTAACCCCTTGCCCTGACCACCATAACTATAATCTATGTTCACGAACCCCTTAGATGATCATAACAAACATTTTTTAGAATAATTCTACGAGATTATCTTTTCCATTATTTATCTATGGTACACCTCATAATTTGGTCCTATATTCATAACCTAAGAAAATGAAGATATTGGTTTATTCTATAAGTAAATTAAATATTAACCCCCACATAGTTTGAAATGAATGATCGTAAACTAAAAGAAACTGCATAGACCTAGTTACATGACCATCAAAGGACTAGCAAGAATGAACGTTTTTAAACCATAAACTAGAAATCATGATGGACACATTGTTCCCATATTAAGACAATGGTTGAATCACATTATAATTTCTCCTCCTTATAGGAAATTACTCTTGTTTCATTATGATTAAATCATTTTATATGATTGTTACACCAAATTGACACCACTAATTCCTAATATTATAACCTTAAATGATTTTTAAATATCCATAATAAAATTGTTTGTTCATAGACACACAATGTGTCACATGATTTGGATTAACATATACACTAATATCCAAATCGGATCCCCAGTGATGATGGATAACATATTGAATGTCGTACCACAAATCAATGGAACATTCCTTGAAATAACTATACCAATAATCTCTAAACATACTATCTTACAGTGATGGAAATACAATCTAATGTACAACCTATCATCTTTGGAAATCATCCCATATGAATCAGCATTAATAGTATGATAGTTCAACATGATCTTCAGATATGTTCATTGGAAATCCTCAACCAACCTTCCTTATTCATTTATAAATTAAAAATCTTAGAGTAAAAATTTACATTCTCCAAAAATCAATTTTCATAAATGTAATGTTATCAAAAATTGTGTTTTCCCATTGTGTCACAGACATTGATGGGGAAATTAACTCTTGGAATTGTACCAAATCATTTTCCATATCCTTATTTCAAAACACTGATATTTTATGAAGTATTTTTCAAATATATATAATTTCATTGATAACATTTCTTACATGAAACAACATGTTACAATGTGCTATATTGTGATATAAATATATTCATTTCATAATCAATAAAAAATTATTTTCTAATTCTTATTAATTTTGACCACGACATTTAGTAAAAAACATTCTATACATAAAAAATTTATTGCAATAAATGATTATTATTAAAACATTTTAAATGGAAAAAATTTCTAATTTCATCAATATTTAGTATTTTTATTTAATAAAATTAAAAAATATATTATATTATAATTATCTTACGTTGAAATTTTTGGAATTTTCCAAAATGATTGACTTCTAAGTCAAAATAACATTTTAGCAAAATACTATCATCTCTTTTAAGAAAATAAAAAAATTTAAAGTTCAATCATATTTTTTATTTGGTAATAAATAGAAATATTTTCCATTTTATTAATAATTATGTTTTAGTTATTTTTGGGATCATAAATTTTTTTATTTTGCAGTAAATCTAATTTTATAAATAAAACAAAATTTATAAATACTTTTTTAAGTCAATTATGTTTCTCTATATTAATTAACTTAAATGACCCCTAATCAGGAATTAATTAAATTAAATTTATATATTACATATCTATATATATCAGTTGAAATTAATTGGATTAATATTATTAGTTTTAGAGTTAATATAAATGAATATTTACTATCAAAAAAAGAATTTTCCTTACAACTATTTTTCATCTTTTTTGGTAGATGTATTTTTTTTAAATTATAACACCTCTAAAAGATGGATTTTTAATATTATAATTATGTTATTATTCATAATATCAAAACTATCTTAGGGTGAATTTTTGTTAATTTTCAAAAGAGATTAATTTTTTGAGAAATAGAGGAAAATTTAACTTCTATTGAAGGTAACATTTTATTTTATACAATTTATAATTTTAAATTTTCATTCAAAATGGTCCAAAAATTATTATAATATCTATAATATTATATTTATTCTAGTATAGTTCATTGGAATAAATTTTATTATGAATTTTTATATAATTGATTTTAAAACCATTGATGAATATCTCTTTGGAAAGACATTATTTCATAAGGTCTATAGGATTAATTTAAAAAAAATTAGCACATCTTTGAATGGAATTTTAAAAAATGGGTTCCATATTTTGAATTACAATAATTAATATTATATGATGAATTAATCTAAATATGACCATAATGAATAATAAATATAGTAAAAATTCTGTATTGAGATAAGGTTAAAACATTTTTATCGTGGATGGGTTAAACTAAAAATAAAAGGTCTAAAATTACATATAAACATGTCCCCAAAAATTGTGGAACTATTGTAAATTATATATTGTCATTTTTTTAATGAATCTATTTTATTATCTTGGAAGATGAATCTATTATTATACTTTATTCTTTTGAAAAATTCAATGTGTCCCCCTTCCCCACTTATAAATGGAAACACCCTCTGCCCTCCCCTTCACACATTCAAAACCAAATTTTTGGATGTTCCTTACACATATCCCCTATTTAATTCAATACCCTCATCATGGATTCCATATTTCCATTTAAAACCTCCCTGTAATGTCTTATGTTATAAACCTAAAGAGGTTCCTTAAATAAGAGGTAATATTCATATCCGTGAATTATGTTTTATTCCATCCTCCACCTTCTTCAAATCTCATCAAACAATGATGATATAGAATGTAATTTCTAACGTATAAATAGATTATATTATATTAATGTAATAACCTATATTCATGTCATATTCTATCAAATGGGAAAGAAAACTGTTGATCTTGTATATATTGGTCTACTATATCATGATATGATGTTATCATTTTACATCACAACCTTTCATGGCTAGATATAATGATAGATTTAACATTTATTTATTATAAATCTTGTGTTGTTATGTTTATGAAATTATAAAATCACGTATACATTTTACATTCCAATATATGGGAATATGGTAACATTTTTGTGGGTGTATGACAGACTATCTCATCACAATGGGATGTGATGTTTTTCACTTATTGTTTAAATAGAATCTAATAAGAATTAAATTGTGTATTTTATTTTATATTCCAAAATTTTATAGTTTAATATACATTAATATATTCAGGATATATATGAAATTAATATCATGTTTAAATTTTTTGAAATTATGGAACCATGATCAATGAAAAATTAACAAAAATAACAAATCCAAACCAATATAAAAAACAATACATTTATTACCAAAAATGATATTTTGACAAGGAATTGTTAATAACTATGAAATAAAATAATATAAAAAAATAATATATTTTACCACATATATAATTATGGTTATCTTATAAATTTATAATAAACATATAATTATTATATATGTTGTTTGAACGTGTACAAAGGATGTTAAGATATAATGTAATGGATTTTTGTTCAAATTTTCATTAATTAAGACATATGACGTTTTTATACATGTAATTTGAAACATTATGTCATTAATATCCATGTATTCAAGACATTTAATGTTTCATTTGATTTTATACTTTGATGGGGCTTATGATTCAAAATTTATCATAATTTTAACGGTTTGATTTCACAATGTCATTTTTTATTGGGATAGATAATGAATATGATTTTTAGGATGAAATATTATGATCTACCTCATAGTAAAATGATGAATTTTATTATCCAATGGTTATTTTTTTCGGATACATTTTTTCCTTCATTTTACACTCTATGTACTCAATATTCCAAAATAATGCTTTTAAAGAAAACATAATTTATTTCTCTCTTTAGTCAAAAACACTTTTTCTTCCATATTAGAAGTTTATTAAAAAGGTTTTAAAGAATGTTTTAATTTTTATCTATGATTTATTAAATTAACATCACCCATATTGTGATTGTGAAATATTTATAAAAGGAATCCTCATATAATTTTCTAAAAAAGGCATGTTTGGGGTTTAATGAGAATGTGAATGGAATATTTGTTTTAATGTGTATGACAGAGATAGAGTTTTCCACCATCATGACCAATAAATATTTAAAATATTAATTTATAAGATTTAAGGGTTATTTTCATGGAAAGTTTTTTCACATATATTTTGTTACAATATATTTTATAAGGATCGTTTTCAATTTAAAAAGTCTATTTTCATCATGTATTGTTCCAAAGTGATCTTTTAATGTAATTTTCCAACTGAGATGTCATTATTTAATGGTACCTAATAATTAAATGGGATATAATATTTTAATACCATCCTTATTCGTTCTTTGGGATTTAATGATTAAAATTATAATATTCTCATGAAACCCATTCATTTTAGTTGCGTTTTCTAAGATAGAATTATGAAATTTTTATGAAACCCATTTATTTTCATTGGTTTTGATATGATGATTGTTTGAACATCTTATGGAATATATATATATATATATATATGATTATCATTATGTGACATTTCATTGGTTATAACCAAGGATGATGGTAATGTAATAGATAAGAATGGTGTTTACAATATAACCAAGGGTGTTTTTTATATTCGAACCATGTATAGTGGTTAGGTTTTAATGAATGATGGGTGGTACAATAATATCCTTCCATTACATTAGTTAGTGTTATTTTATGCATGAATTTTTTTTTCAATTTCACCATTTTATGCATGGATCTTATTTCTTTAAAATATAATTATGATAGGGATTGATTAAATTTCATTAAAAATTATTAAATCGTTTTCTATTTATACATGTATAAAATTTTATAATTTTATGTGTATTCTAGAAATCAATTACATATGCCATGTTTTTTTATCAAGTATTATGTACTTTGATTCCTTTATGATTTATGTTATATGAACATGATGATTTTTTCAATGAATCGATTTTATGATTTTTTATAATATATTTAATAAATCTAAAATGTTAATATCATATTTTCATACCATTGTGATCATTTTATTCTAATATGGTTGTTGATTTGTACCTTTTTTACCCTTACATAGCATATGACACAGCCTATTATTATATTTCTTCCCCCAGATATGAAAAAAAAAATTCTTTAGGATATGTAGAAAGATTGTACTAGATTTGAATAATATCATAGGATAAGATGAAGTTCACTACTGAACTAGTTATTTATGTTTCGATGCTTCCTATGGAAGTACCTCTATAATATTCTAGATTTGATAATTAAGTTATGAAATTAGTATTCATATATTATGTTTTAATATTTATAAATGATAGGTTTTGTTCATTAAAATTGGTATTAGATAAGTGTTTACTTGTCATTAGGAAACTAGAATGAGAGAAATTTTGTGAAAAATATAGTATGATCCTAACTATATGATAACATCTTAATTTTTTTAAGGAATTGATTATGCAGATTACATATAAATAAATACCAATTTATATACTAAAAGTGGGAATGGTTCTAAAAAAATATACATAGGTATAATAAATTTAATAAAAGGTTTATTAGTCTAGACTCCCCTAATACATGGTACGTGACAACAGGTCGTATTGTACACCTAGTTTGACCCTCCCAGGAGATACTCATTGATTAATACACATATTCATCATAAAACATCAAAATTTATTGGAATAGACGATCTCCTTTAAGGACATACTATAAACCTAAGGTGTCATAGAAATAAAATATATTTCTGATTCCATCATCATATAAGTTATTTTTCATGATTATGTGCCTTACCACCATGATTAGTGTCAAATATAATGGTCCTTTTGGTTTTAGTCAATGAAGGGAACTCAAGGAAACTATTAAAATGATTAATGTTATATAAAATGGGTTAATGAGAAACCATATGGGGTCATGAATTGATTTAATTATATTTTTATTATTATTAATCAGTTATCATGATATATATTTACCAAATTATACCTCAATCAACTATTAGAATCACCATAGAATAGAATAATAGAGTTTAACAAGAGCTCAAGTGGTGGGTACCAAGAAGGAAAGAAGAATAAGTTTATTATGGGTTGATAATGTGGAAATAATAACTTGAGGGTATGTCTCAAAGGGATGATTATTTTTTTCATTTTATTAAATATTGATAAAATTAATTTTATTACAAAGGAAAAAATGATATTTTTAATTTACAACTTATATGAGAATAATAACCTCCATATGTTATTAATGATGGTTAATGTTTGAAATTTGGAATGTATGGTCATTATGAAAATAAAGTTTTTAGGGATAATGTAGATGGATAGAATCATAAATGTTCTACATGTAATTTTTAAATTTATGAAGATGAAGATACTATGAAAACCGTTTGAGAAGAATGATGTTTTAATCAATAATATTATGAATCGTTATAAATTGTGTAAAATTAATGTAGAATTATTGACGTATTAATTGTAATGGAACATACCTCTCTAATCCATTACATTGTGGGAAAACTAGTGTATGGGGTATCCTAGGAGGTTATGGTGATGTGTTTCTACACAATAAAATGTTCCTAATTTTTTCTAGTTATCCAATGGTGTCTCACCCTAGCATTGTCACTCTGGAAGTGTCTCACCTAGGTGGTTCCACCATTGAGATGTCACCCAAGCAGTGTCACCCTAGCCGTGTCTCAACCTAGTGGTCGCTAGTTGTCAGTGGCTTACTAGTGGGGGCTCATTGTAAGTCACTCTCTTATTGTTCCTCGTAGGCAGTTTCTCATCCAGTAGTTCCTTGTTCAACAGTTCCTCATCCAATGGTGTCTTGTCTGGTGGTATCTCACCTGACAGTGAATCACTTACAATGGCAAGCAGTTCATTCTAACAGTGCCTCATCTAATGTTGCCTCATCTTAACAGTTCCATGTCCAGTGGAACCTCATCAAATAGTGTCTCGCTAGCAATACCTTGTCCTACGGTGTTTTGTTAATGGGGTTTGATGTACTTTTAGTTTTTCCTTTTTGATGTAATATAAGTTTAAGCCCAAATTTTGAAGGTTATAATACCTATTCAACGATCATAAATCATATCATTAATATCTATGGGTCTGATGTCTGTTAAATGGTAAAACCACCTAGTAATGGTTAGATCCACCATTAAAAGTGATATTAACCATAATCTAATTCTCATTGAATTTTAATTGATCTTCCTAAAAAACAGATTCACTTCCCTTTATCCATACCTTTATATTTTTCTTGAGATTGGACATCCAAAGGGGATCCTTCATGAAGAGTTTTCCGGAGTTTGGTTTGTGATTCCCTTGTGAGCCACCTATAGTATACAAGCCCCAATTTTGGTGTTTCATGTCTAAGAAAAAAAATTATTCTCATCATGTTTATTCCATGTATTTTTTTGATCATTTATCCTTATGTGTATCATGAATGGTTGGTTTAATATTTATAACTCATATAAACATGGTCTCAATAAGATTAAGAAATCTAATAAATCAGTATTTACTGAATCTAAAGGGGATAGAGAATTTTATGTTTGATTTTAAATCTTATATTTATTTTATTTTATCTATTTATATTCTATGTTCTTATTGTTGTATTTACATGATGAAAATAATCTCTATGGTTAATTTGACAATGCCATAGAAACATCTTTTTTGAAATCTCGTTTTATTGTTGTTGAATGGTATCATCAAAAATAAATAAATGATTTACCACATATATTTGGGTAATTAAATTTATACCATTGGATATTAAGGATAATGTGATAAATCCCTTATATAAATATGTAATATACAATAAGAGACACATTTTCTATACCTGACTATGTTGTGATATATGATTTAATGTGTGGGATACCTGTAGTTTGTCTTTGTGGGACTAATGTAATTATCAATTTCTATATTGTGATGTTTGTTGGTGAAGTAGATGAGATTTTGTTGTTTAGTGGGGTAGTGAGAATTTTTATTGTACATTAGTGTAGTGGGGGGTTGCGATAGTGGTTGTGGTATGGTATTGTAGTGGGGAAGAGAAATTGTATGTGGCTATAAAGTGACATGGATGTGGAAATTGGGAAGTGGTGTTATTCTTATGTCATGTAGGTGTGTTAATTATATCTACCCAAATGTTAATGGAATTCATAATACATGTTAATAGATTCAAATGGGCATGTTTAATGAGTAAATTTATGATAAGCTATATTGTTTAATAGGTAAATTTTTATATATAAATTAATGTGTTTGGAAAATAAAATTAGACGATTTTATATGTGAATTTGTGTTTATAATGATTTTTTCCAATATAAATTTTTCTATAAAAATAGACTTTGTTGATTATACATTGATTCTAGAAAATTTATTAATAGAAACATGTGATCTTTTCCCCCTGTCTTGTTTGTGTGATTTTATGCATCTAGGTATTATAGTGATTCTATAGATTCTGTGATATAGATTGTTTTTACTATTAAGTCGTAGGATGTGATTCACTTTTGTAACTCTATATGTTGATAAACTAGAATTTATTTGTTACTTCTATATACACCCTACCAATGTTGAGCATTATGTGCTGAATATCCCCATCATCACACAAGGGGTCTCTTTCCCAAGCAACCTGATGGGAGGATGGATGGATGGGCACCTAATCTTTACTATTCCCTCTTCCTAGAGAGGTAGGTATTGCATAGTATGTGATGACCAGAGCTATTTCATTCCATTAGATGGGTTATGCGACATAGTTTCCATGATTTATTTGGGATGAGTTCTAGCATGATGTCCCAAGTGTCTTCTAGGTGAGTTGTCATGTGATGTCCCAGGTGTCTTTTTCATGAGTTGTGATGTGATTTCCCAGGTGTATTCCGAATGAGATGTGTTGTGTTATGAGGAAAATGTGTGTGCAAGTGGGATGTGTTGGTATACCTAGTTATACGATGTCATGATGTTTTGTGAGGCCCAAGTATGTGCGGGCGGGATGTGTCATGAGTCCCAGGTGTGTTTTTTCATGATGTGGTGTGGTATATTCGGAGAAGGTGGGATCATTCGGAAGTTTTTCATTGTGGTGAGAATGGATGATCAATTTGAAGGTGGTGTGGATTACCCTATTATTACTTTTATTTATAATATATTATATTACATGGATGTGTTATTTGGTGAGTGATCCTCGGTGAGGTTGGGGTTTCGGTTCGTAGATATGTTTAGGTTCTTTTGGGATTTATTAATTTCACAAGAGTGCATTAGTACTCACTTTCCACATATGCAATAGAGATTTTGGTTTTTCTAACATAGTATACAGATATTCTCAATATACGCTTATAAAAACTATTTTTAGGTTTCCAAGAAGACTTTTTTGATCGCTCTATATATTTCTTGTCTTGACCTATTAAGCTTTGTTATATCACTGCCTTAGATTTTATTGTTTTGTTCATTCATTTAGAGACTTTTATATGTATTAGTTTTTATTTATACATGCATTTGAGGATGGTTTATATTTATTTTATAATATTTCTAGTAGTTTTTGTGGATGATTCATCATATCTTCCAATATAATTTCCATATAAATAGTATTTCCTCAAATATTGTGATATTTGTATAACTTTAGATCTATTTGCGTGATAGGGGCCTACTTGAGGTGGGGTGTGTGGTTCATCATCTCCCTTTACTCATTTCCATCCCAAGAGGGGTATCCTTGGGGGGTGGGGGTCGTGACATAATAGTATCAGAGGATAATGGTTGAGAGACTGGGTGTAGTTTGGAGTTAGGCACAATGAAAATTGCATGGGATTGATTGAAAATGGTGTTAGGTGACCTTTTCATGTGACATAGGATAGGGATATCAGTGAGGGTGTGAGATTCCAGTTCCCCTCATGACTTGATGCAAGGACTCTGAACCTTCCAAACGACCATGTGAGGGGGAACCAATTTCAGGGTTGAGACATACTATATGTAAATATATCATTATGACTTTGGTTCTTAAATTATTTGAGTAATCTTGGTAATTCAAAATAAATTATGTGAATCATGAAATTTTATGTGTGTTTCTCTGAATTTTCCAATTAAATTATTTATAATATATTTTAATTTTATTCCATATTAATCATATAACCTAAAATGAAATAGTAATATGATGGTGAAGTGTCTTGAATAGTTTGTTTGAAACCTTCTTCAATTTTTAATGCGTCTTTTCCTCTCATTTTATAGAAATATTATTAATGAATTAGTTTTTTCTTCATTTATTAAAAATTTTAAACATGACATCTAGTTATTCTAATGTTTTGATTTTTTTTGTGAAAAATTCAAATTGTATTTTGTTAAGTTCAATTATGTAATTTTGAAAACCCTTTTGAAGCATGTAACCATGAATTAAGTTTCACACTGGAAAGATAAATTAAATTATTTTGAAAAAATTCTTATATGTATCCGAGTTTCCATGTATGATACAATGTGTTTTGTTTCTTCCCATTTTTAATTTTTCATGAGAATGTGTTATGAAACTATTGAAAAACAATTTTTTAGCATTTAAATTATGAATATTTATGAAGATGAACATTTGGATTATTTATAAATCCTTCTAATTAGGAAACCATGAAAAGAATAAAATTTTCTTTATTTTTCATGATTATTGTTATATAATATTTATATAACTATATGTTGTAAGAATATGTTTGGGTAGAAATTCATTTCACATTTAATCATAAATTTTGGAAAATGAAAACCATGATTTGTGTAACTTTTTGATATTTAAATTTTTTTTAATGATTAAACAAATTATTTTAAAATTGATAAGCTTTTTTATGTATAAAAGTATTCATACCTCACATGTTAAGGCATGAGTTTTTTGTTATGTTAAATAATCCAAAAGGTTAAATAGTTTTTTTGGAAATAAGGGAAATTCTATTTTTTGAGTCTTTACCATGTAGCATGTTTAGTACGTTACATTTTTATATGTACATAAAATCATGTTATCCTTATTTTAGTGTATAATAATATTTTCTTGAGCTATAAAATGATTAAATAATGTTTATCCTATGCATTATGAAGCATTAAATATAGAATTTAAAGTCATGAAGTTTTTAATTTGATGTTCAGAAAGATTTTTTATTTGAAAATTCTATAAGAATATTGTGAATGTAATAAATTATTCGAAAATGATGAATTTTAAATTTTAGTAATAAAACATGTTTAATTTTAATGTTTTGGTCAGAAATAATGTTTCCATGAGAAACGAAATTACTATATAATGTTTATTCTAAAAATGATCAATGACGAATAATATTAATAACAAATTTGTACATTCAAAATTTTTGTTAGAAAGAATGTTTAACATTGATTTTTATGACAACATGTTGCTTACAAAATTTTTTTTTAAACAAAAGAACAAAACATGTAGAATTTTTCAATTAAAGTTGGAAGTGTATTTACATGATAATCGTGTGAACCAAGAATGAATTGTTTAAACCATACTATAAATTATGTGCGATATAACATGAGTGAATTTTTTTCATTAACATGGATATACATTATATCTTTTTGAATGAAAATAATGATGTTTTACTGGAAGTAGCTTAGAAATGTTTATTTTTGTATTTGGTTTCATTGTTATTATTTCACTGATGTGTTGATATGCCTTGCCAAAAATAATAGTTATTGGAATCCTATTCTATTTTTTGATTCTTGTAGATTATGTGACCCTTGATATAACTACATGATTACCATGACATAAAATTTAACCACTTATATATGGTTAGTGAACAAATTCCCAATGGAAAATTGATAATTGTGTGAAATTACCCATGTGAAATGATTGGATGAAATTATGTATGTTCCTAAATTTTTTTCGAAGGAACTATGTGTTGTTTCTTTGTGTGATTATTTTTTATTCATTATTTGACATGTTATTTAAAAAATCATAAATATTAATATGGAGAAAACATATCCTTAATGGTTACAAATTATAATTCAATATGAGTAAAAACATGTTGGTGTGTTTATAAAACCCAAAGTGGATAATATATCATCATGGGAAAGGGAATTCCTTAATTTTTTTGTTTGGGATTTTTTGTATGATGGTAATTTTGATTGATGGTTGGGGAAATGTGGAGGATGAGATAGTAAAAGTGGTATATGAAAAGTTTTGATTACAATTAATGGTACGGAGGTATTGTGATGTGGTTCTACCCAATTTATGGAGAACATTTTCACTGGATAGTATGTTGGCTAGTGGTATTGCTGTCCAGTGGTAATGATCTGTGGTGGCTAAGACATGTGGTAGTTTTAGTGAGATGAATTTTGTTTTTGATTTGTGATTATGTTTATGGAATACCTCACCACACATAAAAAAGATTAATCACTTAATGTTTCTAATAAAATAATCATTTCATTTTGCAAATCATGAAATCAATAAAAATGGGCTTGCATACCATGACTATATATTTTTATAAAGGATGTGATGATAATGTTTGAATACCACCATAATGGTTGATTTTGTTGTGTTTTCTCTTATAATTATGGAATTTTAATGACCTCAATCATATGAACCGACATAATATTTTCCCCCACACCAAGACATGTTATATTACAACACATTTTAAAACTATGTTGGTGAGTTAACACAACCAAATGTGGACAATATCATGGTACAGTGGATTTCATCCATTTATTTTTATGATTTTGGTAGCTAAATATATATTGATATAAGTTATCATGTTGGTTGAGGAATTTTATTAGAAACTTTTTCATGTAATGACAAGTACCTATAAGAAATTCATGTTTGAGAGGTTGAACCGTTTTTTATTTCTTTATAAGAAGGGTCCAGGTAAATAATATTTTGATGAAAAACCAGGAATAATTTTGAACTTGGTTTAAAAGGTTCATTTAAATCTCATGATGTATTTGTGATTATTTCCATATATTAAATCTTATTTTCTAAATGTTATATTAATTTTACTTAATATTAACTTCATAAAAAGTATAAAGACTATATTCAATCACTATGAATAAGTATCAGGACAAGTCATAAGCTGGAAGAAATCCTTAGTGATCTTTGGTGAAGGGATTCGAATTATAATGCAAAATAGAATTGCCAGCAGGCTTGGTGTAAAGAGGGGAACATTTCCATTTATTTATCATGGATTGAATTTGTTCTAGGGAAGAGTGAAAAGATCCTACTTGGAGGGTACTGCACTAAAAATCACCAATCAGCTAGCCAGTTGGAAGGGGGAGACAATGTCTCAAGCAGGAAGGATATGTCTTGTGAACTCGGTTATCACCTCGATGTTTGTTTACTGTTTCTCACTCTATAAATGGCCAGTTGCATTGCTTAATGATCTTTGGGGTATGATCAGGAATTTTATATGGATTTTCTCAACACAATAGAGGAAGCTAATTACTATAAAATAGAAAGATTTTATTAATCTTCTGGCAATGGGAGGAATGGGTGTTAAAGATGCAGAGGTCTTCAATGATGCTTTCATTAAAAATTTTACTTGGAGACTTCTTTCTGGTACTGATTCCTCTTAGTAATTCATCACTGACAGATTTTCTGACATGCTATATAAGAGGGAGAAGGTGTATTGGAAGTCATCTGTCTGTACATCAATCAGTAACTCATGTTCTCACATTATGTCACATGCTAAATGGCTTGTCTGTGCTAACTCACAGATGAACAGTTGGAGTACACACTAGATTACTTCTCTAATTGAACAATGTATAAATATACCAATGTCACTGAGTAGCACTTCTGTTTCTGATATACAGGGAAATACATAGGCTTATCTGATCATTCCATCTCATCTTCAGAATTAGATTGTTGTATATGAGTATGTTGATTATGATTTTTTGATCTGGAAGCTAGCCATTGACTGGATCTTTTTCTAGCCGTGAATCCAATATACTGCAATTTGGCATGGAACTTGGAGTTCTTGCTTGGGTGATGGAAGTAAGGAAACCTTTTATCTTACCATCTGATGCTCTTTTAATGTGGAGAATCTTGAAACAGAGGTTACCCATTCAATCTGCACTAGAGAGGATAGGTTTTAGTACTTCTCTTGTATTCTATCTCTGCTTGGCTGTGGATGAAACCACTGATCATATTTTTATTCAATGTTTATTTGTTGCGGGTTTTTGGAGTTACCTGAAGGCAATATTCCACTGTGATTTAGTTTTCTGCTCTATCAATGTGCTGTTAACCTATATTTTACAAGTATAATGCAGTGACTAGGTAAAATCACTGCTCACTCCTACTGCCATTTCTGTTATCTCTTATGTATGGAGGGCCTGTAACAACATTGTCTTCAATAAGGGTTGGCCATATTTCAAGGAGGGTACTCTAGTGATTCACTGAAGCATTAAGCTTGCTTCAATGAATCAAACTGGTTAAATTATCAATGATATGACTGATTTTCTACTGTAAAGAAATCTTAGTGTTCGTGGCAGTGGAAGAAATCCCAATATGGTGAAGCATATCTGGTGGATCCCACAAACAATTGATTGTCTCAAGGATAATGTTGATGGGGAAACCTCTAGTTCACTGGGACTATCTGGATGTGGTGGAGTGTTCAGGACCTATAGAGGCTTCATCAATGGTTGTTTCTTCCACTACATAGGCAATGAACATGAAATTAAGGCTGAGTTGTGGGCAATGATAAAGGGGATAAGGTACGCTGATCGTTTTGGTTAGTGAACGCTTTGCCTCGAATCAGATTCTTCTATTATTGTGCAGATTCTAAATGAGCGATCCTATAATGTTCTTTAGAATATTCTCTTTGCTTGGATAAGTTCTTTAAAGACTATTGAGCTATTTTCCCTGGAGGTATCTCAAGTTTATAGAGAAGCAAACCAAGTAGCGGATGTGCTATCCAAAAGATCAATCATGGAGACGATCTCTAGCTGGTCCTTTGTGCTTCCTGATTATTATTGTAATCTGGTCCTTAATGATAGAAATGGGGTTGTGTACTCAAGGTTGTCTAAGGACACCCCTTTTTTAGTTGCTTTGTACGGTTTACTTGTTTTTTATATATAATTTTTGGGAGCAGGTCTTCACCTGCCTCTCAGACTTTCTAGCTAACTTCATAAATACATGATAAACTTTTGTTAGTGTAACTGTTGAAATTTTTTGAAAGCATGAAACCTTCAAATTTATTTATTTTTGTCTTGAGAAAATGTTGAAGACAATTGTTCTGAAAAAATTTGATGGATGTCTTTTTTATAATAGAATTTCGATAATTACCATTCTATAAAAAGGAATCTAATGTTGGTTTATACCCAAAGTGGTTTTTTGAGCCTACTATTTTTTTTAAATACAATATTTTTCTTGAAAATGAATTTAATATCCATGTTTTCAAATATAATGCACTTAAAAATAAAATGATGATATACATATCATGAAAGTAATAGATCATTTTAAAAATCATGATTATCTTTTAAACCCATTCCCCTGTATGAATAAATTAAATGACAAAAATATAACATCTATGATTTTTATCTAATTATTACTCAGGTATTCAAGACTATTTTCATCGTGATATGTTAAGCATGATATTTTATAAATGTTTTGACTTTAAATTTTTTGTATTATATGATGATAATAATGCATATATAGATATTAATACAATGACATGTCTATATGAGGTCATTTAAGTAAAAAAGTTTAACGATGTTTCAACATAACTAAAATCCATTCCTTCTAATAAAACTAACATGAAGGATTGATTTTTGAATGTGTTCCCTTCTATGGTGTTAATACATTTGTTTTATTTTTATAAAGTTCTTCCAGGACTTTTTATACCTATATACATTACATTTTCTTTGTTTGAGAGGTGTCATCAACGAGATCTCGTTTTATAGTGGTTTATGTGTCCCAATCATGCCCATATCATAGAGAGGTACTTAAGGGATTGTTTTCTACACCATAAATCTCTTTTCGTCACATTTATTTTCTTTCAAAAGGTTTAATATTTGTTTGAGTGGTATTTAATATGATGGAATGGATAATTCATGACATTATTTTTCATTATAGGGTGTTCTTGGGTGTAGGGGTTTCCACTCCATCATTTGAACAACATAAGGTGTTTTATCTTTGATTTGTTTAGTTGATAAGAGTGTTTCTTGTGTAATGAAATCCTTAGATGTGTCTCAAGAGGTGATCATTCAAACAATTATTCTCTTTCAATTCTGGTTGGTTTTGAATTCTAAATGGAGAGAAATGTTTGATTGGTATATTATGTAATTTCTTAGACATATCTGGTCCATTAATTACTGGGAAATCTAGATTTTGGGGTGTCTTGTGAGGTCATTGTGAATTATTTCACTCTCTTCAAAATTTTCATTTTTTCATATTTTCCAACACTGTGTCACCGCGGTGGTGTCACCCTAGCTCTGTCACACTGGCGATCAATCACCTGAGTGGTGTCACCCTAGCCATGCCACCAAGGTGGTGTCGCCCAAGAAGTCTCTCCATGGAATTTTCACCCTAGCCGTGTCACCCTAGAAGTGTATCACCATGGAGTTCACCTTTTGTAGGGGATTTTTGGGGGTTGCTTGCTGGTAGTTTCATGCTAACAGGATATCACTAGTGATCACACGTCTAGTGGTTCCTCATCTAGTGATGTAACATCTAACAATTTCTGGTATGGGGGTATCTCTCCTAGAGCTGACTCAGAAACATTGTTAGGCAGTTCATCATAACGGTGCCTCATATAGCTACGACACATCTGAATGGTGCCTCATCTAGAGATGCCTCGTCCAATGGTTCCTCAGTGGTGGTGCCTTGTCGAGTGGTGTCTTTTGATCGTTGTTCCCAATTCATCTAGTTTTTACCTTTTTATATATTTGTTTTATGTAAAATGATTTAAATTAGAAAAAATTAAATAGTTTAAGACTGATTCCATGGGAATAAATCATATCATTAATTACCTAAGGTTCCAGATGCTATTAAAATTTCAAACTATGCAGCCTTGGTCTAATCTACCTTTAAGGGAAATATTAATATGTTTCAAATTCCATTTGAATCAAATCTGATCATCCTAATGTCTAGACACCCTTCCCTTAAACCATTCTTTATCTATTCTCGTGAGACCATACATCCCCAAAGGCTTCTTCCTTGGACAATGTTTCTAATTTGGGTTCATGATTCCCAAGAGAGTCACCTGGTGTATGGGTGCCCCTTTTTTGGTGTAGCTTTTCTTGAAAAGATAACATTTCAATATTCATTCTTCGAAGTTGGGTCTTCCTTCATTTATCCTTATATATATCTTGTGTGGTGTGTTAATTATTACTAACACTTACGAACATGGTCAGAAGTAGATTATGAAATATATGGAATCAGTTATTATTGAATATGAAGGGGTAGGGGAATTTGATGTATGTTTTTACATCTTGTATTGAACTGATTTCAAAACATTTGATACTATGTTCTTATGGATGTATTTACATTGTGAAAATAATATCTATGGGTATCATTTTTATGTTTCAACAACTTCCTTTTTGAAATCCCCAATTTTTGTGGTTGAATTTGATCATCATAAGTAAATAAATAATGAGTCACATATATTCAATTAAATAAATCTATACCCCATGATCTTATGGATTCCATGATAACACCCTTAAATATATAAGTGAAATTGAATAAGGTCGCCCTTTTATGAACCAGAATGTATTCTAATATATGATGTGGTATGTGGGATTGCTGTATTTTGTGTTTTTTAGACTAATGTAATGAGAAATATCGATATTATTATGTATGTGGGAGATTTTGATAAGATGTGGTTGTGCATTGGGGCTATGATTGTTGGTATTGAACACTAGTTTGTTGGGGTTGTGATGGTTGTTGTGGTATGGTTATGCATCGGGCTGTGAAAATGGATATGGATATAAAATTTTGAAATGGTGTTGTGTTTATATTGTGTGGTTTGTTCTTTTATATATACTCACATATGGATGGAAAAAATAATGCATGTTAATGATTTCAAATGGGAACATTCAAATTGGAAATTGATGATGGGATATATTGTTTAAGTGGTTAATTATTATATATAAACTTATAGGCTGGGAATGTAAAATATGTTTTTTCTTAAATGGAATGGTGTTTCTAATGAATGTTGTTTACACAATTAAATGTGTATTGTAAAATATAATTTATTGATAAAATAATGACTTAGGTTAATGGATTAAATATTAAATTATTATATTTGGCTTGTGTCTTGTTTGTGTGAATTTATGCATCTAGAGGTATATTTGAATATGTAAATTCATGGTTAGTTCTTGTTGTAAATACATAGATTGGGATACTATTATATAACTTTATACTATATAAAAACATGTATTTCCTTGTGATTTCTATACAAACCCCACCCTCGTTGAGCACAAAGTACAATAAACCTACATCGTCACATGGGGGTGTCATTCCCAAACAACCTAGGGGGGATTGATGGTTTCCCACCTATTATTACATATTACCTCTTCTAGGAGTGGTAGGTATTACACATTCTCAAATTAATGGATGTATGCTAGTGAATTAGATAGTGGATGTAATGTGGTATCCTAAGTGTCTTCGGGTTGTGTTGTGATGTTATATCATATGTGTCTTTAGGATGAGTTTTGTTTTGATTTCCAAAGTGTCTTCAGGATGAGTTGTGATACGATGTCCCATGTTTATTCAAAATGAGCTTTGTTGTGTTTTGAGGCCTAGGTGGGTGCAGTAAGGTTGCTTTGGGAAGACCATGTGTGTGCTGGCATAATGTGTTGCGAGGCCCATGTTTGTGTGGGCTGGATGTGTTGTGAGGTCTAGGTGTGTGCAGGTGAGATGTGATGTTGTATATTCAGTAGAGGTGGGATATCAATGATGTTTTTCCTTAGTGTGATAGTGTCCAATCAGTGGTATTGTGGGGGGAGGGTATTCTATCATTAATGTGATTTATAATATATTATATTAATTAGTTCCATTAATTGGTGAGTGAGACTTGGGTAGGTTGGGGTTTTGGTTATAATACTAGTGTAGGATCTATTTGGTTATTCTACTTCATCATGGGTGCATTAGTATTCTCTATCCACATGTGTCCTAAATAATATATTTTTTTCTACTGATTATACACGTATGCTCACCCAACATATATAAATTTTTTCACATTTCTAGGAGGATATTGTAGACCATTCTTAACAATTCTAGTATAGAATATTTGAGTTGTTGATGTGTCACTCCCTTAGCTATTATTCTATTAGTCTTTAATTGGAGACATTTATATATATCATTTTTTATTTTTTCAAGAATGTTTTCATAGTTTCACATTATTTAATAACATATCTTGTAATTTTTGGAATGATTAATCTTATTTCACATTATTTTTTCTTATAAAGGCTAATGAATCCCATTTTTTGATATTTTTACACCCTTGGTGCTAGTTTCCATCTCGAGGCCTACTGGTGGTGTGTCTTGGGGGTCATTATATCCCATTCTTCATTTCCAACCCAAGAGGGTTATCCTTAGAGGTAGGGGTCATGACATTGTGTATTGGGATTCAAATAATTAAATGATATAATTTAGTTATCAATGGTATTTTTGTTATTAGAATCATGAAACATCAATGGATTGATCCTTAGTAGTTTTACATTTAGGATTTTCAAAAATATGTTTTGGGGTCCTAATAAACTATAAAAGTGCTTTATTGGTCTGCTTATATTTATAGAAAACAAAGTATTCTTGGAATTCTATCCATTACCATGTAACTAATTATGAGATAATGTTTTTTGGATATAGAGATAGATGACATGGATAATGAAAATTAGATAGTATTGAATAACGTGGACCTAATTAATGAATTTATGACAAATTTTTAGATGCTACCATTGATGTACTCAATAACAATTTTGGGATTATATAGGTTACACATAAATATTTTCTTTAATTTATATAATGAGTAATCATGTTTGTTTCAATTATGATTTTATGGAAAATTATATTATTACCATGTTTCAAGAGAATATGTAATATATGTATTAAAATATTATGTATATAACAATTAGAGTTACTTATTATTATTTGGGGTATTAATGATATGTTTACTTTTAAATTCTATATTTCTCAATTAATTATAGTTAGATTTTAATTTTTTAATGATGTCGAGGAGGATTATTGTCATCTATCTTAGAATTTATGATGTTTAATTTTTCAAGTTAGTGTATAACTTGTTCTAAAAATTTGGGGTTTGGTAAATATTTAGATGAAGTGGGAATTACAAGTGGATATTATGATGATTTTATTGTTTTAATCCTAAATAAAAGATTCATCTTGAATATTTATTTCATGGGTTATGTGTAAATTTATCAAAGAACCAAAAAAGGGTGAAATGTTTCTTATGATATAAATTAAATTTGATTCATAGATGATTGGGTCCCATTGAAATTCTTTATCATAACGTACCCGTAGATTATTCTTTGGAACATAAGCCATTCTCCTTAATGTTCATAGTGTGTTCCATGTTTCTCGAAAATTTATTTTCAATCCTGATCATCACATTTTCTAAACTCTTAGGTCATACTAGTAGAGCTTATTGTTTTTTATGAGGAACAACCTTTGGGACATCTTGATCATACGTATTAATTGCTATGAAACAAGACCACTAATATTTAATTTGATTTTGTGTGAAACCACAAAATTTGGGAAGCTATATGAGAACCTCAGGGTGTGATTAAACATAGTCATCCTTGATTTTTTTTACCAATGTAACAATATTTTTGGGACTAAATTCACTTTAAGGGGTGTAGAATTTATCACCCATGGATTTTACGAAATAGTTTTTTCGAATAAATATAATTTTTTTAAAAATTAAATTATGTGAAACAATATGTATTAATGAAATAAACTATGGAAAATATATATCTTCATGTTTTAATTAACATAGTCAAATTGGATAATTCTTATGAAATAAGCAAACAATTTCTATTAAAAGTAATTTTATACCTCAAAATAGCATTTCAACCAAAATTTTTGTATTACTTTTCAGTGCAGATTAAATATTTAGACAATAAACCTTTTATTAATTTAAATTTTCAAAAATTATTCCTTTTTTGGAAAAATAAATCATAATTACTATATGGAGAAATTTTCATAATATTCTGAAAATAATGGTTTGTAAGTGAAAATATCATTTTCGTAAATAATATCATTTCCATTCATTAAATACATAAATTTAAATTCAAAACATATTTTCTGTTTTTTTATAATGTGAAATATTTTCTATTTGATTAAATATAATCTATTTAATTACCTTATAATAAAAAACAAACATATTTTTAGTGTAAAATTATTTAATACCAAGAAACACATTTTTTATTAAAAATATTTTTACATGGAAAATGTTTTTCTCTTTTAATTTAATAAAAAAATCCTCTAATGGGGAAATATATAAAGAAAATTATTATATCAAATATAAATATATATATATATATATTAAAATTCATAGACTGAAGAATATTATTCATAGAGTTAATATAAAATAATATTTTCCATTAAGGATATACATTTTCTTAAAAATCATTATTCGTCGATTTTTTAATTATATTTCAACTAATTTTGGAATAATTTAAAATATTTATTTTTCATAATAAGATTAATTTTTTTTATCATAAATTAAAAATTATCTTATGGTGAATTTTTGGTAAATTTCCAATAAATTAATTTTTCGATGAATAGTGAAAAATAATAAATAAATTGAAAACGTCATTTTCGTTCAAAAACGTAATAAGGAACCATTTTGATTTAAAATGAATTTAATAGTAAAATAATATAAATTATATTATAATTAATCCAATATAGTTCATTGGAATAAATATCATAATTAATTTTTCTATTTAATCTTTTTCAACATTTGAATGTTTTCACTTTCGAAAACTGCTTTTTCCCCAAACCATTATATTTAATGTTAAATTTACTTTTAAAATTAAGGGAATTTAATTTAGAAAATTGGATTTCTAATTTCGTATCATAATATTTATTATTATATAATGAGGTAAACATAATTTTTTTTCCACAATCAACTGTATGCACAATAAGAATTAATTATCAAATTAAGGTTAAAAATGGTTCACTAAGGTTTAAAATAAAATGATAAATGATTAAATGACCAATAAAAAATAAAATTTTTGTCCAGAGCCATATATAAACCTTATAACCTATTAGGTTCAATTATTGTCCATGATTGATAATTTTGTAATGTAAAAAACATGGGTACACATTATTCTTTTTGTAAATTCCATTTGTGTCCTCTCGCCCACATATAAAAGTTAACCCCATCTCATCTATTATTTACCTTTTCAAAACCATTTTGGATTAAAAAACAAACCCATATCCATTCCATAGATACCTAACCGCATCATATATTGTTTATATTAATTGTTAATCCATCTTTTAAATGATTTAGTTACTAACATAAAGCGGTTCTATAAATAAGATGTACAATTCCAAACCATGTGTTTTGTTTTATTTCATCCAACATCTACTAAAAATATCAGTACACTATTCTATTCTTATAAAAGTAGTATAAAAAATAAATTTAAAATTTATTAAATTTATGTAATTACCTATATCGATCACAAATTTCATCCAATGTGTAATGAATCCGTTGAACCTATGTACAGTGGAGTACTCTCTTATGACATGTTGTGATTTTTTACACCACTAGATTTAAATGAAATATATATTGAATTATTTAATATTTATATAATATACATATTAAATTATTATTATTATATAATTATTAAATATCATATATTATTTTACATTCTATTCTATGGGAATATGATAACATCTTGTGTCTCGGAAGTGAACTATCACCGCTTGATGTGATTTGTTTCATTTTTGATTTATGATTAACATAAATGTTAATAAAGATTATTTTAATGTATTTATGTGATATATATGAAATAATAATTTCTCTATAAAAATGAAATATTATTTATCTTATTTACATTTTACCCTTCATGAAAATGGAAATATTGTTCGTGTGTTTGTATGGACAATCATCTCCATTAATGGTGTATTTCATTTTCAGTCTCCAACATTATTGGTTACTCTAAATACATATGTAATGAATACATAATATATATATATATATATATCATATTTATAATTATAAAGATTTTGGAACAATGATAAAATTGAGTCGCGTAAAAAACATAATGAAAACATCCAGGAAAAACAAAGTAGTTATCACCTTAAACAATAATATGATAAGGAATTGAAAATAAACGGATAATAAAATATCATATGTAAATAAAAAAATTTATTATATATATTATTATGGTTCTATAAATATAATTATTATAAACCTAAATTTTTTTTATTTGATCTTTGAATGTGTATGAGTAACATCAAGACTTAATATAATATATTTTGGACTTCATTTTCATTTATTGAAACAAATTTAATGTATTGAAACTATATACATCAATGAGGAATATTTAATGCCCCTTGGACATGATATGAAATGAAAATAATTTTTTAATGATATTTAATTGTTAATATGATGTTATTATTCAATGGTATTACGAATCAAAATTTATCAATGTTATAAGGGTTTGATGTTTCAATATCATTGGTTATCAGGGTTGTTTATGAATATGGTTTCAATGATGAAATATTATTATATATTTCAAAATAACATTATTTAATATATTATTATATTATTATTTATTTATAATAATTTTCCCCTCATTTCACTCTCTTTATATACTCAATTTTGAAAATGAATGTTTTTAAAGAAAAATAAATTTATTTTCCTCTTCTATTGAAAACCCTTTTTCATAAATATCTATTCTTTATAAAAAAAATTCAGTAATGTTTGGATATTTCCTAATGGTTTTTTATATTACTTTTCATGCTTGATTGTATTTTTAAAAAATCCCAAATAAATCCCTGTGTCATTTACCAAACAAGTCCATTTACTATTTTACTAAAAATGTAAATGGAATTTAGTTTTAATTTGTACTATATTAATGTAATTTTAAAAACTATTTTAAAATCAATTATTTAAAGTTTCTTTTATAATTTTAAATGGTCATTTTCAAATAAAATCTTTTTTAATTTTTTTTCATGATCATTTTGTTTTAAAAATTATACATTTAAAGTGAAAAGCTTATTTTAAAAAACAATGTTCCAGTTGATCTTTAAAAATAAATTTCTAACTAAAAAGATATCCTTTTATGTCAGATATTATTTTTTGTGTATATGATCCATTGATACAATCCATATTCACCTCTTGGGGTTTTTTTTAATGATATAATTTCCATCGATCCAAATATATTTTGATGGGGCTTTCTATGATTAATTAATAAAATTTCAATAAACCCCATTTATTTTAATAAGTTTTGATGTGATGAATTTCTTATAATATTATGGCTCTGATATGATTGGTTTTCACTATGAAATAGTGGTAGCATTATGGAAAAATATTGTAGTTATGTTATAACCAAGAATAAAGGTCAGGTTATAACCCATGATGGTGTTCATGTTATAAATAAAGATGATGGTCAAGTTATGAAAAATGATATGTGGGACCTATATCACCCTCCATGTAATTGGGTAATCTTATTTTTTGTGTGAACCTAATTTCATGTTCACCGATTTTTTTGTGAACATGATTTCATGTCCATAAGATTATGGGATAACCTGATTTCATCACTTTAACAAAATTATCGAATCTATTTACATTTATACATTTTCAAAATGTTTTATGGTTATGTTTATGCCCAATAAATGTTTCTTATATTTAGGTTATGATATCATGGTTTATTTTTTTTTATTCCTCTATGATTATTTTCTTATAACCAACCTGAACATATTCCATGACACATGTTTATCATCTATGATTTGCATAGAATGTTTACCAAATGTTATTCTCTTGTTCATATTCCCTTGTGAACATTTTATTCTTATTTAATAAATAATATCTCTATTTTTTCCACTACTCAGAATCACTGATTAGCTTTTATTATTCTTTGTTCCATAATTTATAAATAATGGTCTTATATATGATTAGTTTAATAAGTATTCTTGATATAAAGAACATATATAGAGAATATGTAGTTCATCACCAAACCAGATTTTTATGATTAAATGATTGAAATGATACTATACATAAATTATTATATCATTGATAATTATTATATATAATTATTATTCACTTATTGAGATGTAATTTCTATATATGAAAAGTTTTTTCTTTACAGTCATGGTTTTCAATGGTGACCAACATAGTATTCCATCCCCAAACATTTCACCCTACTAATTTTTTGTTATATAATTTTTTCATAATCTATTTATATATTTTATACATTAATCATTCCTGAAAATGTCTCATATATATCTAGTTTACTTTTTTAACTATTGATATTGAGATTAAAATTGAAATATGGGGAATTTGCAAAAATATTAGTTTTTATTTCATGAAGAAACAATGACCAGGGTAATCATCACATAAGACCCTACCCATTTGTATAAAAAAAGACATTGATGGTTTTTATAAGGGAAATTGAATATCTATGAACAATTGGCCTTTAAAAATATGATTAAACAATTTGTTACGGTCTAGATATCTCCTCCATTATTACGAAACTTCATGGTACACAATAAGCACTCGCACATAGATCCAAAATTTATTTGACTTAATATTTATAACTAGATATGTTTTTTATGACAACATGACCCTAGACATTAATATCTAATATTATAGGGTCACATGTTGAGCCTCAATATGGTGGGTGGTCTCTTCCCATGTAAAGGTGTTGGCCATATATTGGGGGGAATCCTCCTCCAGTCATGTGATATACTATATTTCAATTGTAAGATAAGTGGTTAACGTAGAGATCTTCTCATAGCTTTAGTTTTCCAACAATTTACAACCAATATAATCATTAATGACCAAGAGGTCAAAAAAATGTTCAGAGAGTTGATGATAGTCAACACTTCATGTTCCCAGGCTCACAATCTAGTGTAGAAGGGACCTTGTTAAGACTCACCTGGCTAGTCAATGCGTGGGTGATGCGAATCCAAATGTCCCTCCATTCCCAACACTGGTTCACTTGGTTATAATTAATGAAATATGAACTCGTGTCATATATTTATCTTGGAATGGGATAATAATTTACAAAACACTTTACTAGTGATGTAGATGTGTCCACCATAAGAATATTCTCAAAGAGGATAGAATCAATTTTAATGGGAATTATTAAATACACCACCTCTACATCTAGAGGTGGTGGATCCACTACTTTTCCTTGTTATCTAAAAGCCTAATAATTCAACTGAATCATCCAGATACACCTTCAGAGTCATGATATGATCAAAGTGATTTGTTGGCACTATATGGACCGGTAGCACTCCTAATTACTCTGTTTTTAATTCATTATTTGTTTCACCATTTTCTATTTTGGGTTAGTAAATTTCATTCACATGTTATATGATCATACGAGGGTAACATTTGGTACCTAAATAAAAATACCATAAATTCAATTCTCTTATGAACATTTCATATTCCCATGATGTTATCATTTAATTGTCATATTACTTGGTTTTGGGATAATGTTTAGAGTTATTGAGGTTGACATCACCACCTATGTTTCAAGAAACCCAACATGTTCACCTTTAGCAACTATATGAGACTCAACAACATAGATTCCAAAATAATCAATTGAATGATTAATTGAGTTATTATATCTTATTAAAAATATCCAAGGAAAGGGGGATGTTAATATTTACATCTTAAATCCCAAGATAGATTGATTTTTAATTTCATCATATGCCACACTTCACCAATAGAAGATAATGTTCTCAGAATATAAGTTATAGGTATTTCTCTTGATGTTTGGATTCAAGTGATATTACCACTACAAATCCATTTTTTGGATATCTACGGGTCTTTGGAGTCTTTATTACTGTTCAATCGCTTTACATTTTAGAAACATATGTTTAAAAAGTTGAGGTACAGTGATGTCACTAGGATTTTGGGAGACCCATATAATTAACTCAACCTGAAGCATCTCTTCAAATTTATTCACTAGTGGAATCACCTCTCCCTCTTTGGATTGTTACCTCTCTATGTAACTTACCCAAGAGTCTTCAGTATCATACTCCAACATATCCACATAATGATCTAGTGATTCCGAGGAAACACCTTCTCTACTAAATTCACCCACAAGGTTTATCACTACATATGGTTTACATTAAATCAGTGTAGATTTCACCATCATTTTTCCAGTTCCATAACTCCTTTATCTCATTTATATATGCTAGCCTATATTTCATGTGATCTCTACTGTAGACTTTTAGAATCCATATATCTTGAATCCCTATTCCAATTATCATTATCATTAAACAAATTTAATCCGTCATAATGTCAAACTAAATCTAATAAAAACCTTACTAGATCTTAGAGAAGATAGATTCATTAGGCACTTTTATGAAATCAGAAATATTTTTCTATGGTTCCTTTCTATATCTTTCCAATTAATTTATATATTCTTCAATATACTCCCAGATTCACATTCATAGTATTCCACCTAAAGAGGCCTCAAAAGAATAATATAAATGAGGAATTTTAAGTCCCTCAGTTCTAACATCCACTTCTATCAGAGATTCTTTTATACCAATTTCACTCCCTCGGCTACAGCGTGAATTCTTACAGGCCACCCATGGGGTTACATCAATATATTTTTATAGACCACCAAAATTTACAATGTAGCCATCTGTATATAGAAACCTATATCTTTATGTAGTCTTAGACCAAGATGAATATAGCCCTAATCATTGGTATCATAATCCTTTAACCTGATTCCACATATGGAATAATTTACAATTGATATTAAAAAAGAGCATAATTCCTCTTTATGTGAATCCCCAAGTAAACCATTGATGTGTGATCCATGTTTCAGTGAAAATAATCTGATAATGTTGATGGGTATTATGGATCAAAATATGTGTTACTATCAATATATAAATAAATATATCATCATCAAAATACAATTGGTATATCCTTTATTCAATTATACTATTCAACCAATCAATGAAATTCCTTTCCAGAAGGGTGAATGGGTAAAACAATAAATTAACATAATAACATATCGTATCCACAAATCATGTATCATTAATCCTTAACATTTACACCCAAATAATGATTTGTAAAAATAATATGATGATAGGTTTTAGATGGGTGGTGTCACTTGGGAAATTTTATAAAAAAATTCCATAGTGTCATATACATATAAGAAATTAATGGTGATGAAAATACATATGGTTATATATAATAGATCATTTCCAACATTGGATTGAAAATGATTATTTTTCCCTATAAATGATGTCATTTCAATTCTAAATGTGATTATTCCCACTCCCATGTGTGTGTGCCTTATAAAAAGTAACCATCCAACAAGGAATTATAATATAAATTCTATGATTAATTCTTTGGTGACCTAATCCTTTATGTAGATTCACCTATTTAGGAAGAGGACCCACTCTAGGTGAAGCTACTATGCCCCCAAGGTATCATCCTTCTAAAATTCTATTCACTGATTCACCTTTTAGGGATCTGGTCCTTGAAATATTTGAGGAAGAGGGTGAGATATTTCATGAAAGGGATATTTTGGTGATTGGTGAGTTATCCCCACTTCACCCTTTATGGGATATCTATAAACCCCTCATCGGTATTGATATATTTTATTTGTACCACCAAAAAAAATCATCTAGAAGGAAATTAGAAAATAATAAACTGAGGACTGAGATCCTACAGATCGAATATAAATCCATAAGCTAATCCATGATTCCCCATAATAAAGGTGGAATATATTTTTACATTTTACCATCAATTTACAGGCTATAACATTAAATCTAAATGATAATAAAAAAAATTATAAATTCCATTCCGCCTTGAAAAAACAAATTCTATGAAGATCATTCCAAAATATATTATATTTTTATCATACCTAGAACTCAGATTCTCATTTATCACATATATTACATTCAGATGGTAGGACAAAATTAGTTAAACATACATCATTGTAATATATGATACTGGATTTAAAAATTCATGAGTGTTGTAGTTGAAACAACTTTGTAGATGGAAGTGTGCCTCAAATTTGAATGGTCTAATTTCTAATCCTAAATATTTCCAATACATTTTTATCCTTCCTGAAATTAGTAACATTAGTTAATGTACAATGTTATTGTTTTATTATGATCATGAACTATTTACAGGAGGTTTCTATTTGTGTTTAAACGTGGTGATAATATAAGTGTTCGAAATTGTGGAGATTATTATTGATTTAACATGTAAATATTATTAAATTTTCCTCATGTTAACATTTTTGTTTTTGTTTTTTAATTACTTTACATCATATTAATTTTATATTTAATCACTAAACATTAAATGTTTCATTTTTATACTTTTTTATGTTAATTCTAGGAATTTTATGTTTTCAATATAATGTATTACATATATACATGTGTATTTTACCCTTAAATAATTTCAAATTTCACTTACACAGATATATTAGGATATATTATACCTCTATAGATAATCAGTAAACCTTGGGAATCTCATATATATTTTTTTAAAATTCATTAAAATTTGTGTTAATTATATAGGATTTCAGATGTTACCTTCAACTGTTCATATAAATTGATAATTAACATCACAATCAATATCATTTTACCGTTATATTGAAAATAATATTTTCACTATCTTTAATCAAATACATAATGGTATTTACATTGATATAACCTTATGAGATACCATTCCAAATCATGTAGAAAATAATTTTACTTTTAAATAAATTGTATTAATGGATCATTTAATTCAAAAGTTATAACCTATTTGGATTTATAGTATACCTTTTAAAACACCCATCCTAAAATAAAAAATTTTCAAGAAGTCACTCTATGGTGATGTTTGCTAATACGTGTTGTAACTTGGCATGTTTATCTAGTCATATTAAAAATTATTACAAATTTTTAATCATATTTCATGAGTATGCAATATATTATATTTTTTAATATGGAATTATCCACTAAATTTTATAGGGTGTCTTGAGTTGGAGATTGATTAAGAAATGGGATTCCTATAATGGTAATTATGCTGGGAATAATAGACTTATAGGAATCTATTTTCAAATTAATATATTCATTTTCATTTTCACTGTATTTATTTTTGAAATCATATTATTTTCAACAAAATTTTTTGATCATTTGTAAATTAATTCAATGAGAAAAGTTAAATAAATTTTTATAAATCCATATTATCATTTAAAAAGCCACACATTGAGTATTGTATTAGGATTTTAGGTCTTATGAAAATATATAATTTTCAAATATAGACTTAATTTAATAAAAAGATACTTTTATTATTTAAATATTCATTTAAATTATCTATTTCACTTCCATTTCTATATTATTATTAAAAAATTATTTATTTGATTTTTCGAATTAGTTTTCATAAATTAGAAAATAAATCTATATTATAATGATTCATTTTAATGTAGTTTTAAAAAATTTTATGATATGTACTCCTCCTTGGTTCTTCACTATCTTAATTTTTTTCATTATTTTTATCATATTATTAATAACCTAATAAACATGATTTTGTTTTGGATTTCCAAAAATGAACATCTGGTTGTCTTAGAAGTACATCTTGATCATGTGGGTGGTATGCCATGTTTTTAACCACATAAGAATTTATAATTAATTTTATTAATCCTTTTTTAATAGAAAATATCTTTCTCCTTTTTTGTACAAAAATGTGAGAGAAATGTACAAATACCACTTATTTCTAATGTTTTTCCTTATTCTAGTAATTTCATTCTTCCCCCATGGAAAGGAAGAGTGGAGATTAAATGCATGAAAATTTGATCCAATATTTTATAAAATTATTTACCAAATTTTCATTTATTTAAAATAAATTTTAAATTTGAGAAAACTTACTCCATTATACTGTAAATACATGAAACAATATATCAAATTTATTGTTTCATTTATGGTTTTATTTAGTTTTCATAATAAATTTTAAACTCAAAATGTCAGTTATCCCCTCCCCCCATTGCCAATATAACACTAATATCATATTAACAAGGTTTATAAATTATATCATAGATGATTATGTAAAATTTATTTTTTATTTATCATTATTTTAAATGTGATTAACTCTCTACTATGGTAATAATATTATAATGATAATAACTTTGTATAGTAACTTGAATGAGTTTAAATAAGGTTTTTATATAATAGAGGCCACTGTACTTTAATGGAAATGGGTATAGTTTTTCAAAATCGAGAATATAGTCATTCCTGAAGAAATTTTTGATCGTTGGAAAATAATGGTGAAACCAAATAAGTTACCAAAAGATGATCAAAATATACTTCTAGGTAATGAAATAGTAAAATAGTTATTAATTAAAAAGTATTGAATATATTACATTGTGTTATAGGTCAATATTTCATTTGAAATGTCTCAGTCTAAAAGCATAGACTATTTATGTAGAAAATTATTCATTTAATTCATTATAGTTCAAAAAAATGTGAAAGAAAAATATATAGTAATGAATCATGTTGAATACAAGGACATTGAAATGGGTGATGTTGAATCCTTAAACTAGATGATCCATTAATTTCCAGAAATCATAAATGGTATGAATTCACTGAGATAGGATTCATATAATAAATTTATGTTTTAAGGAATTTTTAGGTCACTACATAAGAAGTAACATTCAGAAAAATCTATAATCAATGTAATTAATAAAATTAATATGTCCATATTAGATGAACTAATTAGTTCTTTAATGTAGTGTAAACGTGAACTAAAAAACAATACTGATGAAGTAGATTTAAAGAAGATTGATATTTAATTAAAATATAATATTAATGTTTCTATTAATTCTTATTAAAATTTTCTATATTAAAGTGATAAATATTAAATATCTGAAAAAAAGATTGACCAAAAAGAAAGAGTGATTTTTATTAAACGACCGACATCACTAAATGTTTTAATAAATATACCAAAAGAAAGAGTGATATTTATAAGTGATCTTGAAGATATCATCAGAAGGATTACAAAATGTACTATAATTAATGTAATAAAATTAAATAAAAAATATTTTAAATTTAACTAGTCATGATTGTCAACAATAACAGACATATAAATTCATATTTTCTATAATTTAAGAAATGTGGGAAAGATATAAAAATGCATGAAAAATTAGAAGTGAATTTTTGGTTGGATATAGTTGAACTGAGGAATCTAACTCAAGTAGTGATTATTCTAAGACTATTTGAGGTGAACCAAAAATTGTTTAATTTAACAAATTATAAATGATGTAAGAACTGATTGTGTTTCTAATAAGGGATATGAATAAAATTCCAATTTTGATGTTAAATAATTAACTAAACAAAATGAAATGTATTGGAAGGTTATTATAATAATGTTTTAATTATATATAGTTATTCCAAATGAAATTAATAAACTATTTAATCAAAATAAAAATATAACAATATAAATTGAAAATATAAAAACTATAATTTATGTTGAAAATATTTATATGGATTTATAAAACGAAAATATATAACTCTATATGGTGAAACATAATGATTCGACTAATAGAATTAAAAAATTTATTTCTAAAAATATTAATGACCAATAATGTAAATATAACATATTTTTAGATTGCATACAAAATTATATGAATTATTTTAAGATGACCAAACAAGAAAAATAATAAGTTAAGGAAAATAAAAACAGGTTAATATTGTAAAATCTATGATATATTGGAAACTACAAAAAAGAGAGTGATGATATTAAAAATGAAAAAACTATCTTTAAAAAATAATAATATATTTTTCTACGATAAAGAAAAATTGGAAAAAATTATGACTATGAATATTCCTAATAAATAGGAAACCATTTTTTTAAATAATAGTATGATTCAAATACACTACTGAATATGTTTACACAAAATCAATAATTGAAATTTTTATATTGTTATATGTTTTTATGAATTTTCAATGGTCCACATAAAATGGATGATCATTAAGTTTAACATACTCATTAACAATTATTCTGATTTTTCATCAAATAAATTATCTTCTACATTAAAATATAAAAAAAATCATAAATGTTTTACGGTTCCCATGTTTTTTGTAATGTATCAGTTCTGGGTGCCGCCAAAGGGTGCCCCCTACTCGGTTGGTCACATGAACTTAAGTAAATTTCCCAAAATTCTAGAGGCTAATGACTAAAATAAATGGCCAAGGTCTGATAATGGGGAAATTATTCCCTCATTGGCAGAGTATACACAACAGAAAATCAAATAGTAAACAATAATTGAAGAGGTAATACAAAAAAAAGAAGTAAACAACAGAAGACTTATAATAATATAACAAATAGATCATATATCAATGATGCATGTCACATGTGTCTAGAAAAATAGCCAAACAATCCACAATGCTTGGAAATAATAATGAAACCAAAGTACAGAACAAAAACAAGTAAACACCAACGGCTTCACAGGCCTCATCTTACTCCCATGCTCTCCATCTCCAACAACAATCGAGAAAATTATAAATAAGGACACTTTCCTTTATCTATAACTTCACCCATATACTCTGTATGGGTCATAAATCATGACCCAAATAGGGTTTGAGTCTAATCCTAGTAGGCATCGTCTAAAAAAATTGGTTAACTATCTGTGAATATATATAGTAGGTAATTTTCTGAAATGAAGTAAAAAACAATGATGTACTCAAAAGTAAACAGTTTTAAAATATTCAATTACATTCATTAACATTTATTGTTCATCATTTGAATCATGTTAACCCTGGGATATAGACTATGATCTATATCCGCTGTGTAATAGTAACAGAAGTCACCTAAGAAGACAATCTAAACAAACAAGTATGACAGAGTCCAAGCATGTGCTTTGACATAGAAGACTAGCCATAATCATTAAATAATTCATAAACAACCCTTTGGGAAACATCTCATTATCTAACCACTTTGGTTTAACATAGCACTGATCATTGGAAAACAACCACATGGGATGCTTCCATGGTCAATACCACTAGGTCAACATGGAATCAATAACTTATAAAAGACCTCTGGGTACCTCTCACGGTCAATACCCCCTTGCTCAACTGAGCATAAATGATCATAGATGACCTCCTGGGTAGCTCTCATGGTCAATAAGCCTATGTCAAAGTCTACACCAAGGCTCTAATGGTTCTTTGTAAATAAACATGGAAAACCCCATTGTTTTTCTAGTCCAAGGCTCACACAGTCCATTGGAAAAATAGTTTGCATATCATAATAAGGAGGAACACATAATCTATAACTACTACATGTATAAAATTCAAAATAATGACACATGAAATTCATATAAAAAAAATACATCCTAAAAAACTCAAGTCATGGAAACATGGTACGCCTAATAAGAAACCAAGGCCAAACAAATATAATCATTCAAGCTAGAGAAACACACCAATTGGGTGTCCCATTAACAAGGAATCAATCCTAACACATATAAAAAAATCCATTTTTAATCAAATAATACATAGCATGTAAATAATAGGGTTAAATTCACAATCAAGAAATACCCAAAATGTGGGTATGCGACCCTTTAATCACATATAATCCAAACATGAACAACGAAAGGCACAAATCACCTACATTGATGTTATATAATGAGCACTATTTAATGTTGACCCTTGAATGAGCCTAGAATGATGTAGATCTACAAAAAGGTCATAAATTTTAATCCTTGAAATACTCACGAGAGATTAAGAATTAGGATGAAATGCTCTAGGAGAAAAGGTAACTCGCTTGTGGGATTGCAACGCACTTGACGATGTCTCAATAAGAGGTTAGACGGAGATTCACAAGGGGTTCAAAGTTCGTGGATGTCTCTTCTCTCTCGTGTACAAAACATAGGAACATAAAGATGGTTCTAGATGTGAGACGTGACCCTGCACTAATTTATCAAGTAAATAAATTTACATGGTGTGTTTATTAAATGTATATGTCATGTATTTGCCTTAACCAGCACCTGTTTTAGGTGGTCTTCTATAACACATACATGACCATGTACTCAGTTGTTACACGGCTAGTAAGCTATTTTATGCTGTACTCGGGTACACGATGTGTACTCATTAATACATGGTGTGTACTTAAAAAATTATCATTTGTTCCTTTTCCTAAAAACACAACACAAATTAAAGAACCATACCTAAAATGAAGATTCTGGTTCTTACAAGCATCCCCCTTAAAGCAATTCATCCACGAATTTCCCTTCTAAGGGTGGTAATGATGAAACTCCCAAAAAAATATGGTCACTATGATAATATATCAGCCTCTCTCTCCCATGTTTCATCCTATACATTCACATTCTTCCATAGCATCCATACTAGAAGAACAGACTAGTCATGAAGATCCTTCATGTTGTGATCCACAATCTGAATAGGGTTCTCCTCGAAGGATGTATCCTCCTTCACCTCAACATACTCATGTTGGAAAATATGATACAATTCTAAAAAATTATGATATAGCTGAGAAATTAGAAACATATCGGGCATATATTGGTACCTTGGAGGTATTTTCAACCGATAGGCAACCAGCCTAACACTTTACAAAACCTGAAACAGCCCGACGTAAATTGGTGAAAGATTCTACTATCTCCTAATCCTCCTATGTCTCAACCATGATGTGACACATAATAAAACCTGATCTTTGACCTTGATCATCATAGTTCATCTCTATAAATTAGCATAATATTTTTTCTGAGACTGTTTCATAGCCATCTGCTTCATAATTAACTCCACCTTCTCATTGGTCAGCTTGACAAGTGATGGCGTAGTATATCTGCCTCACCTGCCTCTAGAAAACATAGGGGCTATCATCATGGACTACCATACAAGTCCTCATATGTTCTCTTCTCAATCATCAACATTAAAAAAAATTTATGAAAACTCCACCAGGGGTATGTGTATCTACAAAGAGACATTGAAATCTAGGATGCATTCTTGATGCATGTCATCCAAAACCTAAATTGTGTGCTCAGACTGGCCTTCCCTATTGGGGTATTAAGCTATACATAGAGGTAACTACGTACCTAATTCCCTATGTGGTCCCTTCCATAGATAAAAAGTTAATTGGGCACCCAATCTGAAATGATATAGTGCATAACCCCATGAAAACACACAATCTATCTGATGTACAACCTTAGAAGATCATTAACATAGATGGTTTCCTTAATCAGTAGGAATTGTGAAACCTTCGTAAACCTTTCGATAACAACTCTAACTACATAATCCCCTCGAGTCCACCTCGGTAAACAAGTCACGATAAACATTGTGGCATTATTCCACTTCCACTCAGTAATGGATAACTGTTGTAATAGCCATGCTGGGTAATAAATCCCTTCCTTCACCTGCTGATAGGTGGAACATCCCTTAACAAAACCAGATACATCCATCTTCATACCTGGATACCAATACTGATGGTGTAGATATCGATACATCTTGGTGACACTAGGATAAACTACCTAAACTAAGGAATGAAAATATTGAATCAACACCTCACATATGTTTGTTTACACCCACACACATCCATTAATATAAAATGACTAATAGTCTCCTATGGTCCACCCAGATGTAGGGTTCTCACCTGACACACCATCCCCCAAGACCAGACCTTCAGAATCTTAATGATGCCTCATTCATACCTGATCTATTAGAGTATAGGCAGAAACTATACGAGAAAGAAATGTCTACCCCAGTCTGTCATCCACATCCCAATTCCTCTCATAGAACAAATCCATAAGATTCTACACAATTATTTCCTTATGAACTGTATATATCTGAGTCCACATTCTTAATGCATCAACAAATGTGTTCCCTTCCCCAGGAATACAGGAATTCTAAATTTCAAAGTATCGAAGGTACTCAATCAACCTTCACTATATCAAATTCAGATCTTGCTGAGTAAAGATATACTTGAGACTTCTTTGGTGAGTGTATACCACACAATTCAATACCAAAAGATAATTAATCCAATATTGTAATGAATGCACAACTTACACTAACTCGAGATCATGCATTGGGTAATTCCCCTCATGTTTATTCAACTACCAAGACCCATAGGCAACAACTCTTTCCCCCTACATAAGCACTACTCCCATCTGAATACCTGATCTGTCGTAGTGAATGGTATAATTCTTTCCCAACATCGAAAAAATTAGTATTCCTGTTAAATTATATCATCATTTTAGGTCATTAATGGATAAATGTTATAAATAAGTCCACAAGTACATCACACACATATTAGTTAGGCCTGTCAGTGGAGCTGATAATTTTGAAAAGTCCTATATAAAGTCCATGTACGAAACAGCCAGCCCCCAAAAACTATGTACCTCAAAGGCATTATTTGGACTCTCTAAGAAAACTACCACTATAACTTTCTCTGGGTTTACTAGTACTTATGTCTTTGAGATAAATGACCAATTATGTGAATCATATCTATCCAAAAGTATCCCATTGGTAGATTTTCATACAACTTATTCACTCTTACTATACTCAATATGATCTTAATATGGGTGTAATGGTTGTGTCGAGTGCGATACTACTCCAAGATATCATCCACAAATTCTACCACCAAAAAATCCATGCAAGGATGGAACATTCAATTCATCAGTTCCATGAAAATTTCAATCAAATGCATGATACTGAACAATATTAAGAAATACTTATATATAACATACCTACTCCAAAATGCTATAATAGGTATATATGATGGTCTAATGCACAACTGATGATAACCATATCTCAAGTAAATATTTGAGAACACTGATGCTCGTAGAATCTAACCAAATAGACCATCAATACTTGGAATGGGAAATGAGTTCTTAACCATCAACTGTTTCATCTCCCAATGCCTGAGGTTACTATCCGCCTTCTCTACAAAAAGGATTGGCGAATCCCAAGAAGTACATGGTCAGATGAATCCCTTTTCATGCAACTCCTCCAAGTGCATCTTGATCTACGATAACTCTGATGTAGCCATTCTATATGTTGTAACAAACACTAGTGTTTGTCCTAGAACAAGATCAATAGAGAAATATACCTTTTCTCCAAAGGTAAACTAGGAAATTGTATCAGAATACATCTCTAAAACGAGCCACCACATGAGGGAAGTCCATCTCTGAGGTCCCCTAGTCATCCAGATATAAATTAGTAATCTGGGATGAAATTCCTCCCAACCCATGATGCTCGGGTTTATCTCTTCTCAATTGGGCATCCCATTCACCCTTGTCTAGAAAAGACCCACCCTCTGGTGACGTAAAACTCACCCTACTTCGATAAAAGTCATCAACGTTCTTGAAATAGAACAACCTATCTGTTATGAGATTGGAATCAAAGCCTTACATCTCTATGAAATAGAGGACCCATAAGAAGTGAAACCCACCAAACTCAAGAGGGAACTCCTTGAACAGATGTACACTAGTCGTCCTAAGACCCAACATAGTGTTTTTATCATAGAATCCTCTAAAATAAATATATATGACCTAGGGCTCTCCAAAATGGAAACAGATATAAAAATATAGGAATACCCTATATTTAATAGTGAAGAAGACAAAACTAAGGAAAATAATGTCATACCTCAAACCATAGAGGGTTCAGGAACCTACTCTAGTTGGGTATGCTCCATCACAAAAGCATGTCCTTTACCGCGACCCCATGACCCTGCCCGACAACCCTGAGCTAATCAACCATACTATCACTGAATACCTACCATCTGAATACCACAGAAATGAACACCTCCTCATCCTTTACATCATGAAAAACTTCAGTTCCTTTACTAACAAGGAACTGGTGGTCCTTCTCTTGAACATGGAGTCATAACTGATCCCCTCTCTCCAGCTTCTAGTGAGACAACCAGAAAAAATATTGAAGATGAAACTTCTTGCTGAAATATCGATACTCAATTCGGTCTCTCTAGAATTGAGGTATTGTGTGCCCAGTCTTCCCGCACTGGTATCCCATCACTTGATAAGATATATATTCATCCCTTCTACTAGATTCATTGCACGAAGGATCTCTATGGCACTTCCTTCTATCAAAATAAGTAATACTAGACCTAGATGCCGAACCAACCTAGCTCGCAACTCCCAACTTGCAAAAATTGTGATCAGTAATTAGAACCTGATTTAATATAGTAGCCACCAAAGTCAGCCTAAAAAAATTCACCTTCGATCAGATTTCATGCTGAATACCATCATCAAAATGCCCAGCTAGTGATAATTCTTCACCTCCCAAAAGAGGTGTGTAGTGTTGAAGCTCTCGGAAATGATATGATAAATCCATCACTAAATGAACACCCTTATCCAAATGCAAGAACACATAGGCTTGATCAGTCATAAACATCTCAAGGTAGAAGTAATCGATGAAGGTCCTCTAATAATACTCCCAAACCATATACTGATGACGTCCCGCCGATGAGATAACAACCCACCATCTCCTAGTGGAATCACATAGCATTTATTCCTCGAGCTTCAACATTGTCTCTGAAGGCATCTCAAGATTCCCAAATATGTAAAGCATGGACTCGAAACATGAATATATAGTCTATGTTCCTCTATCCCCATAGAAGGTGGTAGGATGCTTCTACTGGAACACCTGAATCAAATCTTCCATTGATGAGTTAGAATGTTGTGCTCCTGAGAATGTCTTTATCATTCTAGAAAATCCTTCATGGAAATATGCATCAGCACCTGTTTCTAGAATAACAGTTGGTGGCAAGATGGGAATTATTGAAGGATCTTTGGGTAGTCCATAATCCACCATTTATGGTGCTTGACCATCACCCTGCACATAGCGTACAATTGGATGACGTCTTGGTTACATGACTATGCAAGGTCAAATGCATACCTTAGTTCAAGATTATCGATAACAACAACATAGATGCGAAATAATGGAATAGGAGAAAGAAAACAATCACATTTTACAAAATAGGGTTACACGTAGTGTATAAATACCACATGACATGTTCTGTTTAAGTCGTAACTAGGGTGTTTACCTCTTACAAACCTAGTCATGTAACACTGCTACTGATGGTGTGTTCCATCTATGAAATGATGAGTACATGAATTTTTCTTCTAACCCAAGTACTTCTTCCCGGCACGAACCACACAGTTCTGCTAGTGTAACAATACTTGACGTCTTCACCCTAGACACGACATGTACTAGTTATGTCCCATGTACTCTGGTCATTGGTCAAAATACAAGATAAATGGTTGATAACTACATGGTGGGCACAAACGAGACATGATGTTTACAACATAATTACATCAGCCTATTTTGTTGGTAACACGGAAGGATACCGAGTTCATTACCACACTGTGTGTACAATCTAGATACGACTCTTTCTTCCAAATGTTTCCCAAACCCATGTCTCTGCTCACATAGTCAGTCACACTATCAGGCACAATCCAGTGTCTACTAAAGTGAATTTGTTTTCTCTAAAATAGAAGAACACATGGCATGTGTTCATAACATCATATGTCATTTTGTCTTAGTTTCATGACAGTAAGCCTCTAAAACTTCTTTAGAACCCTAAAAACCCTAAAATTTGGTCCAAGGAATGACAAATTCCGACCCGTGGGAGCCCATACTCCCAGTGAATCAAATTTGGGAATCCTTTTTCACATCATAACTCGACAAAATTAAATTAATGTTCAAACATGATACACCAAATTCTTGTCCAAGAGGGCACATAAAACATTAGAGACCAAAACTCGACGTCCAACCGAAGAAAAAATTATAATTAGCAATACCCTATCCAAAAAATGATGTAATATATCAAGGAATCTATTGAAATATCATGCATATCATCCACAACATCCATCACAACAACCTGAAATTAGTGATGCAACCTAAATGGCATGAATAAAATGCATGACATTTGATCTCTATAAAGTCCCTATATGATCCAAGAGATGGAATAACCTCATCTAATATGGTTGAAATAGAATAGAATCTCAATAATATCAATGATAATAGCATAGAACATGTGAATCACCTAAAATTGAAATCAAATGAACTATAATAATTGCAAAACCATAAAATTGTTATATTCAAGTTAACATGAATTTTCCCTGTACACAGGTTAGCTACTCTAAAGAACATCATATTAACAAATACCTATTCCTTCATATCCCAACCAATAGGATTCAAATAGTAAGGAAAAGTAAAAAGTAACTTTCACTGATACCACCTTGTAAGGTCCTAGTTCTGGGGACCGCCCAAGGGGTCCCCGTACCAAGTTGCTCACATGACCTCAAGAAAATTTCCATAAATGCTAGTCGCTACCGACTAGTAGTGGGGGACAAGGTTTGATAATGGGAAAACTATTCCATAATTTCCAAAGTATACATAGCAGAATAACTAATAGTAAACAATAGTGGAGGCAGTAATACCATCAAAAGAAGTAAACAACAGAAGACATATAGTAATATAACAACTGGAGCATATATAAATGATCTCTATCACATGTGTCTAGTAAAGTATCCAAACAATACACTAATCTGGAAAAAAATTCTAAAACCAATGGAAAATTGAAAAAAACTAAACTCTACCATCATCACAAGACTCAGCTTGGTCCAATGCACTCTAGCACCAACAACAATCAAGTACCTGATGAAGAGGGGTGCTTGTCCTTATCTATACCTACGACCATATAATTTGTTTTTGTCTAAAACCTTTACCCAAACTGGGTGTCAGACAAATCCTAGTAGGTAACCACCAAAATACATATTCCTAAAAGTCATTGAACATATATAGAACGTAATATGCCTAATTTAATCAATATACGTGTCATTACAAAAAATTAAACAATCCTAAAATTTTCAATTACATTAATTTACTTTTATTTTTCATCATTTGAATCATATTATCCTTAGGATCTAGCCTAAGCTTTGTATCCCCCATGTAATAATAACAATAGATGTCTCAGAAGACCATCAAAACCAAAAAGTAAGACTGAGTCCAAACCAAAGCTTTGGAAGGGGAGACATTCCATAATCATTCAATCATTCCTAAACAATCCTCTAGGAAAGATCTCATGGTCTAACCCCTTTAGTTTTACCTAGAACCAATCATTTACTAAATACTAGCTTGGTAGCTCTCACTTTCAATACCCGTATGTCAACATAGCTTCATTATTTCATAAACAAACTCTGGGTAGCTCTCACGGTCAATAACCTTGGGTCAATATAGCATAAATAACATAAACAACCACCTGGGTAGATCTTAGGGTCAATACCCTTGGGTAAAAGTCTACCCCATGGAACTCACTGTCCTGTATAAATAAACAGAGAAACCCCCTTAGTTTTCCTGGTCCAAGGCTCTCATGGCGTATTCGAAAAAACATACATTTCCTACAAAGGAATCACATGTAATCTATAAATACAATATGGATAAAATTCACTAGAATAACACATGGGATTCACATAATCAAACAAAATCCATCATAAACAACTAAAGAAATAGAAACTAGGTACGCCTCATAGAAAAACTAGTCCATATGGCCATAAAATATCAATCTAGGGAAACACACTAGTTTGGTATCCTATAAGCCAGGAATATAACCTTACGCATATGCATCAACCCATTTTTAATAAATTAAACCATAGTAGGTAAATAATAGGGGTAAATTCACTATCAATCAACACCCAAAATTTGGTTATGTGGAACTTTTAGCATATATTATCCAATAACAAACAATTAAAGTATCAACTACCTACCTTGATGTTATATGATCAACACTGTGGAATGATATCCCTTGAATCGGCCTAGAATGATGTAGATCTATAAAACGGTAAAAATTTTGACCCATGAAATAATCTCGAGATAGGATGAATGTGGAAGTAATGATCTAACAGAAAAGAGACATCACAGGTTGGATTCCAACGCACCTGATGATGACTCAATCGGAGGTCGGACAGAGAATTAGGAGGGGTTAGAAGTTCGGGGTTGTCTCATCGCTATCATGTATGAAACACAGGAAGAAGAAGTTATTTTGGGATGTGAGACGCAACCATGCACCGATATCTCAAATAAAAATAAAATTACACTTTGTGTTCATAAAATGTACATGTTGTGTATTATCTTCAATCGGCCCCATATTTAGGTGGTTTTCTAGGTCACCTACAAGACCAGGTACTCGGCCGTTACATGACTAGTATACATCTGTATGCAGTACTCAGGTTCCCTACGTATACTCAAAAGTACATGGTGTGCATTACAAAATTCAAATTTATTACTTTTCCTAAAAAACCCAAATTCATGATCCATACCTGAAATGATGATCCATGTTCTTATATTTTTCATTAGTAATATGGTTGGAAAAAAAATATCCTTAGTACCAAGAAAAATTACAAGATCTATTGTAGAGAATTCATTATTGAAAAATGTAATTTGGATTTCTTATTTCCATGATATATGAATTATTATATTTATAACTTTTTGTATTTTAATTAATTTGATATAGGCCTTTCCTTCTTCACTGATAACTAGAATATCAAGGTTAGAGGCTATAGATATGTAGGAATATTTAAATTCTTCATAATATCAAATCAATTGAATATTTATGATTAAAATAAAACATTTTAATATTTTCATATCTTTTTAATTATATGATATGTTTTAATTTTCAATATAATAATTTTTTTCTTTTTAAATATATTATTAATTATTTACATAAATAGAATATATAACATCAAAATACTTTTTTTAACAAACTGTGTATAATGTAAGATGTTTAAATTAATTAAAAATAGATAATTTCCATTATCATAGAAAGCTGACCCATGTTCATATTCAAGAACTATAAAAAAATTAAAAAAATGATATTTTATTTAAATACCTAATATATGGATTGGTAAGTACATTTTTTTGACTCCAATTTAAAAGGAATGAAACAAAATGTAACATTAAGATAAATGTATAATGTTTATATAATAGAAGATTATGACTTTTAAAACATTATTTATTCCACCCTTTGAAAAATATTGGTTTAAATGTAAATACTATGTTTCTGTGACCATTGATGATTACACTAGATTCACATAGACATACTTCTTAACATACAAAAGTAGAACATTCCACATGCTCATTCCACTTTTTAAATTAAATCAAATCAAGAATTGGTATTTTATACTTTATTTAGAATTGATAACGGGGGTAAAATTTATAATATATAATTTTAAATGTTTTGGTGATGATACTGGAAACATCATAATTTTTATCCCCCAAAATCCCAATATAAAATTGTTGTCTTGAATGGAAAAAAATAACATCAAATGAAATATAAAGATCCATGCTTTGTGCATTTAATGTACCTGAATTATTTCGGAATGAATCATTTGATATTAATTACTATATTTTAATTAGAATTTGTATTTTATACATTATAAATAATTCCCCATAATTAATGTTTAAAAAAATTGCACATTTTATTGATTTTAAGTGCCATGTTATTATTTTCAATTCTAATGAATACTTTGATAGGTTTGATGAAAAAACATGAACAAACATTTCTAGGGTACACAAATAATAGTAACTGTAAATGATTATATAAAAAAGAAAAAAATTATTATAGAATAATTTTTGCATGTATAATTCAATGAAAATAATTCGAAATATATTTTAGACTTAGATGATCTCAAGGAATAATTTCAAGAGTTTCACTTTGATAGAGAGAAACCTAAAAATGAAAACAAATAAATCAAGGGGGAGTATGTCACTTTTTAATTGAATGATTCAAATTATAATAATTATAAGAATGGTGAACTCAAAAAATCCAAAATAATAAATTTTCAAATCCAATTGACAACATGAAAAGAATATTTTTATAAGAACTAAGTGAATTTTTCAAAATAAACAAGATGAAAATATAAATTTTATTAAAAATAATTCTAAACTAATTTCCTAATGATACTCAATAGAGGATGATAATTATATTGAATATATTTGTCTTACTAGTAGCAGTCTTAAAATCCAATACTAATCTATTATATTTTTCTTGATTTCCAAATTTTAAAATATTTCAAATTGATGTAAATAATTCATTTTTACGTCATTAAATTTTTTAAGAGGGATTTGTTAGTAAAACTACTATATTTTCAAAAATATAAATTTATAAATATTTATCAAGATTTCAATATGAGTTATATAATCTACAGAATGGTCCATGATCTTGTAAATAATTAATAACATTAATTTGTTTAATTAATGTTTTTAATAATGAATAATATAACCAAATTTTCTATTTAGAATGTTTATAATGGTATTTTAATTGGGAATATATCTTTCAATGATTTTTTTATTCTATAAATTATTTTTTGAAATAAATTTTTAAATTTGAATATAAATAAATTTAAAATGATTTAAATTGGTGAACTAAAATTTTTATTTATATTTATTTTTTTCAAATATAAATTATCATTTTAAATAAATTTAAATATACAACATAGGGTCTTTAAAGGATTCTTCTACATTTTGGTAAGATTATGATAACCCTAGTAAGCACTAATAATAAAATTTATTTAGATAAATTTGAAATGCAATTTGAAAATATATTGTTTCATTATATAATGGGAAGACTATATTATTTGATAGTTTCTTGATCAGATATGATGTTCACTGTACGGATGGGTCTAGAGAATAAATCTACCATGATCTAATGTTATATAAATTTCATTAAAATGATAATAAGATAAGAGATGTTAACACTAGGTTTTTATAATCCAATGGGAAATGTTTTCACATTTTATCATACACTGACTCTAGTTTTGGGTTTATATGCTTGATAGATGGAGACCATCAGTCTTAGAGATTCCTAAATATAAATTGTTAATTGTAGAATCTATATATGAGGCTTGGTAGATAAATTATTCATCTTGATGAAAACATTTCCATGGATAAAACAAACATTATCGGGTCTATATGATTTTTAAACTTTTTATATATCGTGAAAATATATTTATATTATACTTCTATATCAAGAAAAAACATTATAAAATTCGTGAAAAAAATATATGATAGATTTATTTTCAAAGAGATCATGATAATGCAGTGGATACTATTCTGGAATTGGTATCTTTTGTAACCAAACAAGATATATTTTTAATAAACCATTTGATTCTTTGATGTTTGGTAGGATAATGATTGAACATGTAATAATCACACTTAAAATTTAATTGATATAGTTTTAAATTTTTATTTCATTTTTTATTTCCAAAAAAAAGATTCATTGATTAATTTATTTTTTTTCGAAATATTGTTTATGTTAAATTTTACTGCTTAATTTTAGTATATCTCTAATAAAATATAATTATATATATATTTCTATTATAATTTTTTTATAGTTTTTTTCTTTTTTTTACGTGTTTTCATTAATATGATTACGAAACCCATAAAAATTAACTAATTATACAAATTAATGATCTTTGGAATCTAATTTACTATTATTTAATGTTTCATTTTCATTTCATTATAGGAACAAAAATTTTATTCATTTCATAAGAAATTAATAATTTATATGGTTATTAAAATTTATAAATTTTTTAATCATTTTAAATATTCATTTAATTATGTCTTTATAGAGATCTTAATAAACTTTTCCATTTTGATAAATTAATAAAATGTCTATAGATATTTATAATGATTATTTATTGATAAGATAAAGATAAAAAATAGGTTGTTTATAAAAATATTGATATTGATAGTGTATTAACATGGATCTATTGTTCGTGATTATACTTTTGGATATTATTAATGTTTGAACATGCTCAAATCATTTTTTATGATATTCTAATTACCCTACCTCCAATTCATTTTATATTTAATCAATGAACATTAATTTTTAGATATTTATAATTATTATGTTTTATTTTTTGAATTTTATATTTAATATTGGTTGAAATTTGTTGTACTTTTACGAAAGTATACATTTCCCATAAATAGATTCAAATTAAATGTACAGAGCTCTATTGAGGTATGTTATACCATTACATGAAATTTGTATACCAATAATCACTCATATATTTTCAGTATTACCTTCATAGAGATATATGTTTCCTATAAATGAGTCTGTACGTTACCTATATCTAGTTTCTATAAATTGTTGACTATCATTAAACAGTTTTGTATTTAATATTTTTGAGTTCATAGTATTAATATTACATTTTGATATATATATAATAGCCTCTACATAGATATTACATATCATGAAATATTTTTCATCATGTAGAATATTCTTGTAACCATTATGTATAATATATAAATGAATCATTCCACACTAGAATTATAGCCATTTTAGATTTATTTTCTACCAACTTACAGTACCCATCATAAAATTAGGGTTCTTTGATAAGTCATTTTGTGGAATTGGGAGTGAAAAATTAAAAGTACAAAAGTATTTTGGAGACAATCATGATTGAATTTAAAAGGTTTCTTAGTAGCTTTTTTATGGATTTTAATCATAAAGAGATGTAGTTATCTATATATCTCCACAACATACTATTGGTTCTTTTGAGTTGGATAGGTGACTAGGAGAAAAAATATGTCTAATACTTGTGGTATGATGGGTGTAATAGACTTAACATAAAAAATTAAAAGTCATATAATTTATTACCTGGGATTATTATTATTTTTCAAATACATATGATTATTTAAAAATTATAATGATCATTTGAAATTTCATATGATGAGTAAATTTTTATGATCAATTTTTAATTCATATGATTTTCAATCATCTAAAATCATAAAATCATATTATTTTTGCTTAATTTCATATGGAATTTAATTTTTTTATATACAACTTCACTTCGTTGAACTTCTATATGGAATTTTTAAATTTTAAAATACTACATATTAAATTTTTTTTATCAGTTTTATTACATTTTAAAATACATATATATTATAATTATTTAATGAAATATGTTTTTGAAATAAGTAGTAATGGATTAATTAGGGATATTTTGAAATATTCTTAAAGGATATTTCAAAGATTATAATATTATCTAACCATAGAGGCCAATCCTATTTTATATATAATATCTCATGTGATTGAGAATATTAAAGAATTGGGGAATTGGTAACATTCCATTGTATTGTGATCATTGAACATTGATAAAATTAATGACACATATCATTCAATTTCATGCACTTGAAATGAATAATTTTAATATGAGAATTGAAATGTGATAAATCTAAACTATTTTAACTACTTTTTGATCAATTTATTATGAATGAACTTATCTATACATTATTTTGTTGATATTATCAAAGAGATTCACCACTATTATGATCATCACTAATAATTTCATTCAAACTATCTTCCTTTCTTCACTATTTTAATCTTTTTTGTCTCTTGGGATATATTATATGGTTTACACATTTACCATGAAAAAGAACATAAGTTTCTTTTTATCACAGCTCTTAAAAAAATATAGGTCTATTGATTAATTTTCATATCAAATGTTAGTGTATCCTTTGTTATTATTTTATATGGATAAGGACATATTATATGGGATGTACCTCAAAGTGAGAAAACTGTATAAATATTAAAAGCTTTTCACTCCATTAAAATGTGAGCTCTTATTACTGTAATAAATCTATTCACATGTATTATAGATGATGGTAGATTATATGAATGGTAGATCAATATTAGTTATAATAAAAATTCAGTGTTAAATTTATTTTATTCGTACTATATTTTAATTTTTATAAATTTCACAACATTACACTATTACTACATTGAATAATATAATTAAATGGTTATTTATTTTACATTTTTATTTATTTGAATTATATATTTTAAAACATAAAATTTTATTCAACCCCCCCCCCTTGATATTGTATTTCATCTTAACTATGTCATAAATTTAAATATCTTTATCTAGTTGAGTGACATCATCACATAACTAATTCCTATACACATGTATTCAGTCTCTAAAGTGGTACTATTGTGCCTCTACTATCAAAAAGACAAATGAAATTTGATTCCCTGGATACATACACTTAACAAAATCCATTTAGGTATTTTTATTACCTAATTTATCTATCTTAGAAACACTTCAACATCTTAGTCTTCTATATAGTGGATTACTAATAATTTCATTGAATCTAGTTTATCCAATTATTTTTAGCGAATCTCTCTTAATGAAACCATGTATTGATGATGTTATGTACACTTGTTCATTGAATTTAATTCATGTAAGACCATTGAAATTTTCTATAGGAGAAAAAACACCCATAAAATCTCAATCATAAAATTTTACAAGTTGGATATCTATCAAAAGAGATTATAACTAAATTATGAAAAAATAAATACTATAATAATTCATCCCCCTTCCCCCACCCATCACTGCATTATTATACATGAGGACAATAAATATGTTTACTTGCTCTTATTTTGGGGTTTAGACTTTTAGTGTTTCATATTTAGTTCTCCTAGATGGAAAAACCTATAAATCCTTGAATCATGAAACTCCAAATAATTATGGAGTAAAATAATTTAAAATATATGATAATTACCTCACATAAATCCTTGAAGAAATTTATCATGTTTGAGAAACATTTTCAAAAATACATTCAATGAAAAAATAGTTTATGAATAATGTTTATGTCATCTACAACGAAAAAAATTATTGAGTCCCCTTAATTAGTAATCCATGAAACCCTTTTGAGACAGAGACCTATATATCCTAAAAGTCTATGCTTCAAGGAAATACTATCTTGGAGGAAACATACAACATGGAACATTAATTTAGGCCTCCTTTATCCAATAAAAATTACTTTAAGTTTACGTTTTCATGGAAAAATTAACCACACAATCTAGAATTGCTCATGAAAATTTCAAATTAACATTTTGATTTATTTTCTATCATTCCATAATACATCGCACTTGGAGTGATTTATAATGTCTCCATTCAATTTTATCCAATGCATAGGAACTACTATTCTGATGATATACACATCAAGAATTGTTTCAGGATCTTATATGTGTTTTTATTATTATTACAGAAAGAATTTTAAAACATACATATATCCCCATTAAGGATATCTCAACTCTATATAATTACATTTAACCTCCTATTACAATTAATCCTTATTTTTTTCCTCATCAAGGTAAACAACTATGGACCAAAAAATGTTCCATACTCTAAATGGAAAAAATAAAGCATTATCCCACACCCTCCTTTATCTCCACTCCTTTCACATTTAATCCTTACCATATGATATTGAGCATCAGGGAATATTTCTATCACAAAATCCTAAACTGTACACTTTTAACTATATGTATATTTGTTCTTTTTTTACAATTTTATACATTGAAATAATCTTTTTGTTTTAATATAGAATTCATTATTTCACTATCTTCCCCATGTGAGGATATATATCTGAAGTCTAATCATTATAATTGAGTATACACAATGTCTCAAAAAACCTCCTAAAAGGGACCAAATTACATTAAACAGCTTAGTTTACTCCATTATTTATTTATCTATATAAGACCATAGATGATAAGATTATGGGAAAAAAACAAATCAACATTGAACCATGAACCTCCTATATATTATGAGCATATATGGGTCCCTCTATTATGTGATTAGGGTAATGTTTCCAGTGTGATGATCCTAGGACACCCCCGCCTAATTCATCAAAAATACATCCATATATGATGAGTCTTTGGGGGATTATTTGATGGGTACAAAAATCCTATGTTATTTTAACAGTATCCCCCTCACCATTTCAATGGGTATAAAACCTATAATTTATTATGTGATGAAAATAATAAATCTATATGAAATGAATGGGATCAAATTTTTATTACCTTAGTTAATGAACCTAATATTCTACCATTTACCTATATTAATAATATTTTATTCCTTTTGGAATGAGAATTGGAAACACTTATGGATGATTTAGGTTTTGATCTTATCTCTACTTCTATAAATAGAATTTTATGGCTCATTTGGTTAGAATGATTTTTCTTATGTGATGATCGATGTATTATTTAATTAATAATATTATTATGCCTTAGGTTACAAGAATAAGATTCATTATTTAACAAGAACATCATTCCTTGAGTGCTCATATAATGATTACATTTTTGATAAATATACTAATACCAAATAGACTACCCTGAGGATGGTATATATGAATCCACAAATTATCCAACTACATCTGAGGATCCTAAAGAATGTTCCTATCCAATTCAAGTTGGTCACCATAGTTTGGTATGAAATGACCTAATTAACTATTTTCCACATGAATGTGGTGATTTTAATGAGATACAAAATAATTTCTTCAATTTATGAGGGATATTGAACTAATAAAAGAACATTAGAGACATATCCAATAAAGGAGGGTATGAAATTCCATTAAACTATTCTAATTAAGGATCCCACAACATAATATTTTGTGGTTAAAGGTCACCTACCATTAGAATGTGGGAATATTATGCTGAAGGATCACAACCATCGGGAGTGCAGTTCAACATAGTAGTCCCACCTAAAATCATTGGGTAAAACCCACACTTATAAACTTTTGGATAAAAATCCATTAGAACAGACAACATAACCTATATCTAAAATAATGTTTATAAACTATTTTCAAAAGAAAAATAAAATAACACATTTATATTTTCGAAATAAATTGACATAATAAAAAATTTAAATATAAGTCCATGTCTTTGGAAATATAAAAAATAATTTTTTTTATAAATTTCGAGGAACACATTAACTATAAAATTCAATGAATATAAATTTAAAAAAACATATAAATAATTTAAAAAATGAATTCTTTGTGTTTAAAAAATAAAATCACCTCATTTTAAAAATGTATGTGTCAAATTTTTCATTTAAAAAAAAATATTCCTCATTATTCTAATAAAACCCCCTCAATTGGATTTCAGAAATATATATGTTAAAAAACAATTTTCATAGGTAAAACCTAATTTCATCCAAAAAATATGACATCAAAAATCAAAAAAAAAATATTTCTAATAAATCCAAAATCAATAAATAATAATAAATTTTAATATCCAATAATTATTAAATTCTATATTTTAAACAATATAATTAGTTATCAGATCCGACATCCAAATATATATATTTAGTAATATTTTAAATCATTGAATTTATGTTCCTTACTAACTGATTCTACAATTCCAATCATCAAAATTATCATATATAAATTATTTCAAATCCTAATAAAAATCCATTATCATCAATAGTTATAATAACCCAATAAAAATATTTTAGGGCCCCAATAAAACACTCATGATGTTGAATACAAGGTATCAAGAATATTGAATGAGCAATATTATGTATAACACATACCTTATGTCACTCAATGTGTTGATAATAAAAAAACAAAAACAAATTATAGAACAATCAGTGACACATATTCCTTTTGAAATGAACATGTATTAATTTTCATAAATAATTAATTCATTTACTCTTAAATGAAAATGGGAAATTAAGAATCTTAAAATATTTGTATACAAGGATATACTACTGTAAATCCCCCACGGACATTTTATATATTGTCTTCAAAAATTTTCAATAAAACCACCATTGAAAAAATCAACTGTTATCATAAACATAGTAGGAATATATTGTTAAAAATTATACTTTAGTTCACATTCTATAAATATTTCCATTATCCTAATAAATATTGTCACACACTGATTGAGGTGTGTATGAATATATGAGGGTTGTTTGAAAAAATATGGTGCTATAAATAATTATTTAAATATTAGAACTACCCCCAATCATAAATCATTTATTCATAACTGATGTTCCATATATTTAAATTACAAATCCCACCCTCTAAATATACCAAGATAATTTTCATTTCTAAAACTATTTTCTTAGAACTATAAATTAATTTTCATATTCAGTTCCTAAAAAAATATAGCATTTCTTAAAAAAATCATAATTGAAAAAATAATAAGAAAACATTTGTAAAACATATTTACTCTATCAATCGTATTCTATTTAAAATTAATAAAACATGATCTTTGATTAATAAAATGATAAAAAAATATCATTTAATTTCAAATAAATTGATTAATAATTATCCTTAATATAAAAAAAACATCTGTTGGAAACAAAATAATCAATTTCATCATCAAAATATATCAACCAACATTGAATCATATTTGTTTTGTATCCCATTATTCATATATTATACTACTATGAATTTAGAACACCCATACTCAGGGAACACATATACAACACCATATAAAAATTTATTCTATCTATGTAGGATTCTTATATTTTTTCCAGTGTATACCCTCATACACCAATGGTTTCGAAAAAGAGACATGGGTAATGTATATATAACAGGGATGTTTTGGAAGCAATGTCACGAACCGAATCTGATCGCCGCGAAAAGTACCACCCAACCTAGACCATGACAAGGACCGAAGTTCATTTCAGATCCCCATGGTCTGGCATAAGTTCTCGGGTATTATAAAATTAGAATTGGGAATAATTTCCCCGAGTTTATAAACATAAAACTACAAAAGAATCCAACAAACCAAATCTGGATTTTTCAAACCAAACAATATTTTACAAAAAATCAGAACTGAATTAAATATAATAAGAAAACTCAATAATAAAATAACAAAGGCAGCAAACCAAAAGTAAGTATCCCAATAACCCTTATTTCATGGAGCACCACCCTCAAGCCATCTCCACTAGACTTCACCACCAATGACCTACTAGAAACCCGAACCACTAGAACTAAAAAAGTTATACCCAACCTACGACAACAAAAATAACCTAGTATACTTACACCCAAAGGTGTAATTAGGGTGTAAGACAATGAATATTAGGATACCAGCACTATGAGATTCCATGTGACAAACATTCAAATACGAAAAACAAGCAAGTATTCAAAAACACGTAATTTCTAGTTACAATTTCTTAAAGATGCAACTTAAAAAATAGACTTCAAGTGGGATAATTTAAAGAATCAACACTTTTAAAATAAATTCCAAATATACTGAATTTTACATCCAAAAGTACCATATGTCGATGGTAAGTATAAATGATCTAATGAGCACAAGCAATAGGAAATAACACCTAGGAACTAGTTCGTTGTGGGTCTCGTCTACATCATATCTCGGTGAGAATAACCATCACAAATATCTGTTCCCATGCACAAGCCACTAGTAGGGAACATTACCACAACCTAGTGGTCCCCAATCATCATCATAGTTTAGTTATATTTGTTAGTGTCAATCTTTCTAAGTGAAACTGAGGCGAGACCCCACGGATTCACATGCATACAAGTACACATCCACCTACATAGATACCCAGGTTTTCCGTTGGTGATTAAAAAAGTTTGACATGTCATGAAATATACTTTTCACATGAAAATATCATTTATATATCAAAAAATATCCAAAAATCCCACATGTATACCACACAAGTCACAAAAGTCCACTTTTCATTCAAATTGAGATTGAAATCTGAATCACTCCTAAATATCCCACCACGCTTTTCACATTTCATTAACACTACCGAAAGTTCATTAAAAAATTTTGATAAACCATTACAAGACATTATTACCCACATAAAATCCCACTAAAATATGATATAATACCTCTTTAATCAACGAAATTCATTTTTCACAACACACTCACACAAAACATCCCACAACCATGTTTTGCAGCTCTCTTTCCATTTTCAAAAACATTTCAAAACGTTATAATACATTATATAAAAATATTTGACATATTAAATAACCACATTACCTTTAAAAAACCTATATTAGGTGAGCACACTGACCAATCAGTACATATACGCCCTTTTACCCACTTTTTTTAACCAAACAAAACATTCACAATTTTCATAAAACAAACTCAAGGGGTGTAACTATGTCTTTCACACAAAACCCATTTCAAAGCTCCCATTGAAGACCAAAACCATACCAATTCCAATCCAAAACATAATTTTAATCCCTATATACATTTATAAAATCACATTAAAGTATAATAAAATAACCTTGAATAATACAACAAATGATACAAATGAAAACACACATTTTCATAAAATGATCTCAAGAAGTATAACAATGTGTTACAAATCAATCCTATTAAAAAACATTCCTTTTAGGACCACATTCCACTTATACATTACCAAACCAGAATTTTCAAGCCAAAAAAGATTTAGTAGACCCATTCCATAAGTTATAAAATACTCCCAAATAATACCCCATGAGTTACACATGAAAACACCCAATTTCATGTTAAAAAGAAACTATAAAATATAACACTTAACCAAATCAATCATAAATAGTTCTCACACCACACCCAACAAATTAGGAATATAAATAAAATTTTAAATTCAGAATGATAAATCATAAAGTATTGTTTACAAAGGTAACCACCTACCTTTTGAGTCAAAAAACCTTGAATCATGGTGCGAAAGCTCAACCGCACCTGTTCTGCACCACAACGAAGTGAAAACGAACCCTAAACCATATGATTACACCAAAAATACCCCAAATCCTCCCCTAGGTATAATCCCTAACTTCTCAGCACTCTATAAA